>CM059438.1:88487581-89087581 GCA_030390025.1 Squalus acanthias
CCTGTCCTCTCTCCCCGCTCCCTATCCCCTATCCACTCCCCTGTCCCCACTCCCTATCCACTCCCCACTCCCCTGTCCCCACTCCCTATCCACTCCCCAGTCCCTATCCACTCCCCAGTCCCCACTCCCTATCCACTCCCCAGTCCCCACTCCCTATCCACTCCCCTGTCCCCACTCCCTACCCAATCCCCACTCCCTATCCACTCCCCTGTCCCCTCCCCAGTCCCCACTCCCTATCCACTCCCCTTTCCCCAGTCCCTACCCAATCCCCACTCCCTATCCACTCCCCAGTCCCTATCCACTCCCCTGTCCCCACTCCCTATCCACTCCCCAGTCCCCACTCCCTATCCACTCCCCTCTCCCTATCCACTTCCCAGTCCCCACTCCCTATCCACTCCCTATCCACTCCCCTCTCCCTATCCACTTCCCAGTCCCCACTCCCTATCCACTCCCTATCCACTCCCCTTCCACTATCCACTCCCCTCTCCCCATTCCCTATCCACTCCCCAGTCCCCACTCCCTATCCACTCCCCAGTCCCCTGTCCCCACTCCCTAGTCCCCACTCCCCTTCCACTATCCACTCCCCTCTCCCCATTCCCTATCCACTCCCCATTCCCTATCCACTCCCCAGTCCCCACTCCCTATCCACTCCCCAGTCCCCACTCCCTATCCACTCCCCAGTCCCCACTCCCTATCCACTCCCCAGTCCCCTCTCCCCTGTCCCCACTCCCCATCCACTCCCCAGTCCCCTCTCCCCTGTCCCCACTCACTCCCCAGTCCCCACTCCCCTGTCCCCACTCCCTATCCACTCCCCTTCCACTATCCACTCCCCTCTCCCCATTCCCTATCCACTCCCCTGTCCCCACTCCCCAGTTCCCACTCCCTATCCACTCCCCTGTCCCCACTCCCCACTCCCCTGTCCCCACTCCCCACTCACTCCCCTCTCCCCACTCCCTATCCACTCCCCTCTCCCCACTCCCTATCCACTCCCCTCTCCCCACTCCCTATCCACTCCCCACTCCCCACTCCCTACCCACTCCCCACTCACTCCCCACTCCCTATCCACTCCCCACTCCCCTCTCCCTATCCACTCCCCTCTCCCTATCCACTCCCCTCTCCCTATCCACTCCCCTCTCCCTATCCACTCCCCTCTCCCCACTCTCCCCAGTCCCTATCCACTCCCCACTCCCTAGTCCCCACTCCCTACCCACTCCCCAGTCCCCACTCCCTATCCACTCCCCAGTCCCCACTCCCTATCCACTCCCCAGTCCCCACTCCCTATCCACTCCCTAGTCCCCACTCCCTACCCACTCCCCAGTCCCCACTCCCTATCCACTCCCCAGTCCCCACTCCCTATCCACTCCCCAGTCCCCACTCCCTATCCACTCCCCTGTCCCCACTCCCTATCCACTCCCCAGTCCCCACTCCCTAGTCCCCACTCCCTATCCACTCCCCACTCCCTAGTCCCCACTCCCTATCCACTCCCCACTCCCCACTCCCCAGTCCCCATCCACTCCCCTGTCCCCACTGTCTTGAACCTCGCGCGCTGAGCTTCCCTTCACCCTCACGCGCGCCCAACGGTCGCCACTCCGCTCCGCGCCTAATAGTCCCCACGCGACGCCTCTCCAATCGGATTTCCCGGCGCCGGCTGGAGGCATTTTTTTCCGCTCTCGCCTTTTCCGAGACAAGAGGTGAAGGAGAAAAACAAGTTTACTCACAAGTGCATGACGAGAGGAAGGCACGGAACAGGAAAATCTCATCTTGACAGAAAAAACGCACAGCCCGAGATCGCAGAGAGTCAGTACCGCCATTTCAGACCGTTATTTCTTGGAGAGGGGAAAGGAGGAAATAAAAAGAGCAATTGGGAAATTCAGAACTGCCTAAACTGAGGTAAGAAAAGTACTTTTGTAACTTGTTTTCATTACAGTAGTCAAGTTTGTCAGTTACCGCTGAAAAGTTTTCCATGTTTATTTTGTAGGGACACTTTAGTAAAAAGTAAAAAAAGACTCGGGAAATAACGACGCAATTGGGAAATATTTATGATTAATCACAGACTGGTATGAGTCTTCCCAAAATTGGTGATTGTTACGGTTTTTGTTTTATAAAAAAAAAGTAATTAAATGCGCCTATTAAATGGCATACTTTGAAGGAAAAATTATTTTTTATTTTGTTTTCCTCCCACGGTTTTTGACACGAATATGAATTACGTTTTCCTGTTACTGGACGAACGGTGGCGTCATTCAATCGCATCCCAATGATCCCGCCGCCTTTCGATGCCGATTGGCCAGTTAGTCTTGTCGGGGGCGGGTCCAAAGAGCGAATATTAGCGTCTGATTCGATATTTCAGCTGTTACTCAGTTGGAAGGGCAGAACGCGCCGCAAGCTCCACCTTTGCTTCGAGTAGACAGGAAAAAGTTTTACCAAAAGTTTATACAGGGGTCAAAAAATTGCGTTAAAGGGCTAATCCTTAGTCTTCGCACGCGAGACGGGAACAGCAACGAAAAAGAAAGGGTTCTGTCAACTACCTAAATTGTATTTGCAGGTAACCGATTCACGCTTGGCTGCTGGGTAGAAGTTTGTAGAAACTTTATGTCGAATACTTTTTTTTTAAAATGCTTTGAGTTCACTCATCTGTGCTACAGATTTATATATAAAAAAAGAGATTTGACGAATTTCTACGATTAAAACTATTCAACAGTCCCCAGACCTAGAAAAAAAGTTTTGAGTCAGTGATACAGATTACGATTTATTGTGCTGGTTATAAATGATTTAATTTATAAATCAAATCGGCACTAAAATGGGATTTGACTACTGTATGATACTGTGTTTATTTGGCGTGTTCAATACAGTAATACAGATCACACCGGTACAGGTGCATTTGTAAAAAGTCAGATTTTTGATGGGATTATTTGTCAAAATACTGTATTCGCCAACCGGGATCCTGACTAAAGGGAACAGACAGATCGTGGCAAACTCTGGAAGTAACCGTCTTTACAGTAGTGAATTTCATTCTGTTGGTAATAGCGCTCTTACGCTTTCTGTCTCAGTTCTTTTTGCAAAAGTGAGATGAACTTTTGTGAAATAATCCTGAAAGGAGCCGAGTCTATGTATGGTATAAGAATCTGTAATGCATTAACGCGAAGTTCATTTGTTGCTGTCGGTTGAATGCATGTGTCAGTAACGCTTGATTGTAACCTGATAAGTGCTTTAAGTAACTAAGTTATACTGTGATGTGTTTAACTTAATGTAGATAGTGTATTCGAGTAAGGGTAGATTTCCGTATTTGGTTGGAAAACGCATTGAAATGTGTATTCTGTAATCAGTATGAATAATGATTTTGAAAGATTATCAAAGCACTTGACCATTAATACGGGTTATTTCGAATTAGGCATTTCACACTTAATTGTACCACAAGCTTCTCCTGTAAGGATATTATTTTGCTGCAGTTGGTGGAGCACTGGCCTTGATTCAGAAAGTTGTGGGTTCAAACCACGCAATGACCTGTTCGCATAATGACACAAAGAGTGTTGCATTGCCTGAAGTGTCCTCCTTTCCGATGATAGGTTAAACCCCATTTGTCTGTTCCAGTGGTGCACGAAAAGATCCCATGGCACCCTTGAAAGAAGAGCAGGGTGTTCTCTTGGTCTTCTGGCCAATCTTGTAGATTAACTGTTCATTCATATTATTGTTGGTGGGATCTTGCTGTGGGCCTGCATAATCACTTAATTGTATATGAAATGGAGAGATGAGATTAAATTGCTAATTTTTCTTCCAACAGTTTACTGAAATATGTTCATCAGCTGTTTATAATCCTCACAGCTAAAAAAAATGCTCTTTGTGCTCTGTTACATTTCCAGGGAATAAAATGTATCCTTTATAAAAGAAATTCTTTTGGGCCCCTGAGACTTGAGTTTCTAGTTCCATTGTTTAATGACACATTGAGTAGTTAAGCGGTTGAATAAATTGACTTGCGTGCAGATATCCGGCATATAAGTATTTATACAGAGCTATAACACAATGTTAGAAAATGATCCCAGACTCATTAATAAAAGTAAAAGAAACAAAATATTGTGGCCACTAGTCACCCTAATGCTTTTAATATTAGAATTCTGGGGTGGAAAAACTAACCAATTCATGGCCATAGGCTTGATTTGAGGTTAGATTACAAAAGTAATACAATTTTAGGTTTAATATAGATTCTTTCAAAGATACATAGTTAACAACAAAATGGGAATGTTTAGTGCAAAATAACGAACTATACTCTGAATCCCCCTCCTAATCTACTTCCTAAAACGATAGATCAAGATCAGAATGATTTTTGAAAAATTTGACTGTTCGCTGAACTCTTCCAGAATACAGTTAATGTACACCAATGGTTGCCGTGGGGTTCTGATTAGAAAGATGAAAAGGACAAAGTATTTTATTATTTGCGACAGTTAATTGCATTTTTACTTTTCTAATAGATTTCTAACACATCTTGAGGCTGGATTTGTGGAGTAAGGTCTTCAGTCATTTTGAGATTTCTCCTAAACTCAATTCACAACAAATTTCTCTTTCGCTGGGAGAAGTGCAGCTTCCGGCGCATCGCCTCCTAGATACAGGATAGAAGAACCATTCATTAGGAAAAATAAAACCATGGAGACAATTCTACTGGTAATCATATTAGTCGCTTTAGGATCACGGATGCAAGCAGGTAAATTAATATTTATATCAATAACAGAGCATACTTTTTTTTAACTGTACATGTACCAAACGAATGGTCATCAGTGGAATAGATGGGCAATAGATTTAATGAGGCTGCCTTCCAAAATTCTCAGCTTTTACTATTTGAATTTCTTCTTAAATGGACGAGTAAATACATAAAGCGGATGTTAAGTACGAAATTTCAAGAATGTTTTGAAGATGGAAATTTCAATTTTCTGCTTAAGGAATCCGAGGCTGGGAGAATTTTTATATCAAAATTGGTTAAACTTCAAATGTATTGATATAAAAAATAGACCATCCATAGAATGATTTGTTTGTTAGTCTGCTTTTTGTTTTATTTTCAAAGTGGTTATATTGAGAGCACCCTTCCTAATTCAAAATCTAATATTGTTCAAGAGATCATTACAGTTTTCTGTGACATTTTATCACATCTACTGCACAACTCATGGCATTACAGCACAATATTTTCTGAATCTTAACGTTACAACTTTCCTCTTTGTTAACAATTAACTTAAAGATTTGTCCTTGCCCTGTACATAGTTCAGGCAGGCAGCTATTCCTTGGTTCAGTGGGTAACACTCACGCCTCTGAGTCAGATGGTTATGGGTTCAAGCCCCACTCCAGAAACTTGAGCACATAATCTAGGCTGTACTTCAGTGCAATACTAAGGGAGGGCTGCACTGTTTGAGGTGCTGTCTTTTAGATTAAATATTAAATCGAGGCCCTGGCTTTCCTCTCAGATGGACATAAAAGATCCCATGAAGAAGAGTTCTCCCGCTGTCCTGGCCAACATATATCCCTCAAACATCACCAAAAATGGATTATTTGGTCATAAAAATCATTGCTGTTAATGGGACCTTGCTGTGTGAAAATTGGCTGCCACAATTCCTACATTACAGTAGTGACTACACTGCAGATGTACTTCATTGGCTGGGATTTAATTTCTCAAATATACCTGAATATCATGTAATATATGTTTTAAACAAAATACATAGCGGAAATCGTTTTATTTAACAAATACACCATCAAATGGCCTTCAACAATCTCACTGACATGAATCTCGCTGTTATTTGGTAACTTTTTTCTGGTTCAGTATCTCGTTTTTTGTTAATGCTACATTTATTGCCCATGCCGAATTGCCTTGAGAATATGGGGTGGGACTTATTCATTAACTACTTTTTCAGGCTTGCTAGATCATTAAGAATCATATGTTAGTTAGAAAAGGTAGTGGTGGCACATTCCTTTCTCTGAAGGACATTGTTGAAGTACAGGAAACTCTTTATTAACCGGCACCGGCGTGGTGCCGGTTAATCAAAAAGTCCGGATAACGGAGAGTTATATCTCCCAACGTATGAGAGCCCCGTACACACTGACATGCGCCTGCATTCGGAGTTCCGTCTCCCCGGGGACCGCCAGCTGACCATCTGTCGTGTCCGCTGCCTACCCGGGCTGCACATTCTCCTCCCAATCTACATGCTCCGATACAAGGCAAACGCCTCGGGGTTTTTTTAAAAGTTATTTTTAAAGGAGAGATGAAGGAAAACCCCGGTTACCTACTCAAGAATTTTGCCGGTTAAGAGAGATTTCCGGTTATTTGGGTGCCGGTTAATAAAGAGTTTCCTGTAGTTGGGTTTCTATAACAATCTGCCAGCCTTTTTGGTCATTCTTTCTAATGCCAGCCCACAAATGACTAGATTTTTTGAATTCAGTTTTATAACTTGCTATGATAGCATTTGAGCTTACACCTCTGGGTTGCTAGTCTAGTATCATAACCATGCCTATTCCCATTGTGTATTCTCTAATTTTATATGTTTTACACTACACCGTCATAGGAATCTAGCAAGAAATAGGCCAATCTTAAACTATTATTTGAAAAAGTTTTAGAGTTAAGTTCGATAAGTAAGGAATTGGTCAGGCTGCATGTGTTGAAACCAACAGACTTCCACAGGATGCAGCATCTAGCCACGGTCAATGGAATGAATATCTGTCATACATCCTGCAAAACCATAAATCAGTTGACAATTCAGAACCAATACAATTTTAAAAAGTTGCAATTTTTTTATGAAGAGTTTAAAAAAAATCGTAACAGTCACTTTAGGAAATGGGCTACCCTGTTGGCGAACCAAATTTATCCCATGAGTGGCTGAACCATACAAACCAGGAATGATCTCGAGTTTGATCCCCAGTCTGTACTAAGTTAGCTGATCTCAGCCAGGATTCAGTAGGAACACTACAAGTGGATTTAGCATCCCTGGCTTCTAGTTCCTGATCTCTGTCTGGTGACCCCAGCTGGAAGTGCACATATATAGGGATTGGGTGAGGATAAGATTAGGCTTGGCTGATACTACCTGCAATTGAATAACCCACCTGCACTCTGTCAAAGAACACGCATAAATAATAGTCACGTGGGTGAGATATCTGAGGGAGAGCCCAGTGCCTGTGGAACTGGACCACAACAAGGAGTTGAGGCATTCAGGAGAGAAAGGGGAGGGGAGAAAAGGAAATTTTAAAAATGCTATGATGTAATTAAACTATTATTGCCAGAAAGTAGCACTAGTAAACTTCAATTTACTAAGCATTCTTAGTGTAAAGGTGGGGGGTGAACAAACATTCTTGTTAGTATCTTATAAAGTATATAGCAGTTCACAGCTTGTGTACTGATGAAAAGATCTATTTAAAGGGAACATTTGAGGTGGAAATTATTCAGTATTCATTCTATAGTGTTTGGTTAAAATAATTTTTTTCCTTTCGTGATGTTTCTCTTAAATGTTTTTATTGAATTAAGGGAGGAGAAAAATTGCAATTTCTAAATTTATTACTATGAGAATGTTATCAAAAGCCTGTAAGTTAATGTTTGTGTTCAAGTACGAAAAAACAGTTTGTGTCCTCTTGTTGGTCAGTATTCCAGTCAAGTGAAATTTTAACATTTACTTAACTTATCAAGCACGAATTCATTGTATGCCATAATGATTTGGCTTAATTAATTTCACTATAGATGGGATCTGGCAGTCGTTTAGCCTTTCAGCTGCTTCTGAGGGGAGCTTACCCTTATTCAGCAGTTGTAATATCACAGCCAGCTAACATACACTAAAGACAAATGAAGATAAGAATCTTACTGTGTAGCCGACTGGGAGACATTTTGGTGCTGCTTGTTGCCAGCCAGTCTCGCCTTGTTTTTTTGACTTTCATATTTACATAATCATGTTGTGGTTCACACCCTTGTGTCTTGTTTAATGCCACAGTCAGCACTGCCCACTTATCTGATAGCTGTTTAATACTGGTACAGAATCACTTTCCGGTAAGCTTAAAACATGGCATTGCTATTATGCCGTGCTTAGTCGTTCTTATTTCTTTTAATCAGATTTGGAAGCATTCTTGGATTTTGTTCCTAGGTTCCAGTTTACTCAAACTCAACCTTTTAGTTAGCTGAATTAAAATAGAATCATGGGGGTAGATATTGGTAAGCGTTGCACCCATTTATCAGGCATAAAACAGCACAGTGCATACCAATTTAGCAGTGGGATGGCCTGCATCCAATCTGCGCTGGCATTGGGTCTCACTGCCAAATGCATGGGGCCCATTTTTTGTTAGCTTGGGTGGTTACCTAAAACAGGCGTGCGATCTCTTGAATATGTAAATTAGGAGCCTAACGCTTGTTAAAGGACCCCTTTCTACTGGTTTTTGTGGGAGAGAGTTCTACCCTTCTACCACTCTTTGTGTGAGGAAGTGTTTCCTAACTTTTCTCCTGAATGGCCCGGCTCTGATTTTAAGGTTATGTTCCCTTGTCCTAGACTCCCCCACCAGTGGAAAATGTTTCTCTCTATCTACCCTATCAATTCCTTTCAAAATCCTAAGAACCTCAATCAAACCACTCCTTAACCATCCATATTCCAGGGAATACAAGGCTAGTTTATGTAATCTCTCCTCATAATTTAACCCTTGGCGCCATGGTAACATTCTGATGAATCTGCGCTGCACTCCTTCCAAGGCCAGTATATCCCTTCGAAGGTGCAGTGCCCAGAACTGCACACAGTACTCCAGATGTGGTCTAATCAGGGCTTTGTATAGCTGTAGCAAAACCTCCTCCCCTTTATATTCCAACCCTCTAGTTATAAAGGCCAACATTCCATTAGCCTTTTTGATTATTTTTTACTACATTTTCGTGATCTGTGTACATGGACCCCTAAATTTCTTTGGATCTCCACTGTTCCTAGCTTTTCACCATTTAAATAATACTCAGATCTATCCTTTTCTAGTCCAAAATGGATGAACTCACACTTACCTGCATTGAAATCCATCTGCCACAGTTTTGCCCACTCACTTAATTTATTAACGTCTCTTTGTATTTTTATGCTCCCGTCTACACTACTAACTATGCCAACAATCTTTGCGTCATTGGCAAACTTGGGTATATGGCTCACTATTGTGTTATCTAAGTCATTAATAAATAGTTGAGGCCAATGTTCCCAGTAATTATTTTTTTGGGTGTGCATGTCCTTTAAGGGGCTACGCGGCCCATTCACAGCTTCACGCATGCGCGAACTTTAACATTAGCGGGACCGGCATAGAGCTGTGCGGCTGTGCAGCTTATAGGGAACGTTGGTTGAGGTACCAGCAAAAATCCTTGTGGGACACCACTAGTCACTTCCTTTCAATTTGAGTACATACTCATTATCCCTACTCTCTGTCTTCTACCGCCTAACCAATCTCCTAACCAGGTCAGTAATTTGCCTTCAATTCCATGAGCTTTGCTTTAAGCTAACAGTCTCTTGTGTGGAACCTTATCGAATGCCTTCTGGAACATAAGAACATAAGAAATAGGAACAGGAGTAGGCCATACGGCCCCTCGAGCCTGCTCCGTCATTCAATAAGATCATGGCTGATCATCGACCTCAACTCCACTTTCCCGCCCGATCTCCATATCCCTTGATTCCACTAGAGTCCAAATATCTATCTATCTTTCTATATACTTTGTATCTGTCTTTACGCAAAAAACTTCCCGGAAATAGTGGCGAACCAAGGGTCTAGCGAGAATGAGGAACTGAAAGAAATTAGTATTAGTAAAAAAATAGTACTGGAGAAATTAATGGGACTGAAAGCCGATAAATCCCCTGGACCTGATGGCCTACATCCTAGTGTTTTGAAAGAGATGGCTATAGAGATAGTGGATGCATTGGTTGTCATTTTCCAAAATTCCATAGATTCTAGAACAGTTCCCGTGGATTGGAAGGTAGCAAATGTAACCCCACTATTTAAGAAAGGAGGGCGAGAGAAAACGGGGAACTACAGACCAGTTATCCTGACATCAGTAGGAGGGTAAATGCTAGAATCTATTATTCAGGACGTGGTAACAGGGCACTTGGAAAATAATAATAGAATTGGGCAGAGTCAACACGGATTTATGAAAGGGAAATCGTGTTTGACGAATCTGTTAAGAGTTTTTTGAAGTTGTAACTAGCAGAATAGATAAGGGGGTACCAATGGATGTGGGGTATTTGGATTTTCAGAAGGCATTCGATAAGGAGCCACACAAGAGGTTATTAAACAAAATTAGGGCTCATGGGATTGGGGGTAATATACTAGCATGGATTGAGGATTGGTCAACAGACAGAAAACAGAGAGTAGGAATAAACGGGTCATTTTCAGGTTGGCAGGCTGTAACTAGTGGGGTACCACAAGGATCAGTGCTTGGACCTCAGCTATTCACCAAATGTAATATATCCACGTTTGCTGATGATACAAAGCTGGGTGAGAATGTAAGTTGTGAGGAGGATGCAAAGAGGCTTCAAGGGGATATAGACAAGCTAAGTGAGTGGGCAAGAACATGGTAAATGGAATATAATGTGGAGAAATGTGAAGTTATCCACTTTGGTAGGAAAAATAGAAAAGCAGAGTATTTTTTAAATGGTGAGAGATTGGGAAATGTTGGTGTTCAGAGGGACCTGGATGTCCTTGTACACGAATCACTGAAAGTTAACATGCAGGTACAGCAAGCAATTAGGAAAGCAAATGGTATGTTGGTCGTTACTACAAAGTGGATTTGAGTATAAGAGTAAAGACGTCTTACTGCAATTATATAGGGCCTTGGTGAGACCACACCTGGAGTATTGTGTACAGTTTTGGTCTCCTTGCCTAAGGAAGGATATACTTGCCATAGAGGGAGTGCAACAAAGGTTCACCAGACTGATTCCTGGGATGGGGGGATTGTCCTATGAGGCGAGATTGAGTAGACTAGGCCTATATTCTCTAGAGTTTAGAAGAATGAGAGGTGATCGTATTGAAACATACAAAATTCTTACAGGGTAGATGCAGGGAGGATGTTTCCCCTGGCTGGGGAGTCTAGAACCAGGAGTCACAGTCTCAGAATAAGGGGTCGGCCATTTAGGACTGAGATGAGGAGAAATTTCTTCACTCAGAGGGTTGTGAATCTTTGGAATTCTCTACCCCAGAGGGCTGTGGAGGCTGTTGTTGAGCATATTCAAGACCAAGATCGATATATTTTTGTACATTAAGGGAATCAAGGGATATGGGGATAGTGCAGGAAAGTGGAGTTGAGGTAGAAGATCAGCCATGATCTCATTGAATGGTGGAACAGGCTCGAGGCCTACTCCTGCTCCTATTTCTTATGTTCTTTTCTCAGCCTTGAATATACTCAAAGACTCAGCATCCACAGCCCTCTGGGGCAGAGAATTCACAAAAATTTACAATCCTCTGAGTGAGGAAATTCCTCCTCATCTCAGTCTTAAATGGCCTACCCCTTTTTCTGAGACTATGCCCCCTAGTTCTAGACACGCCAGCCAGGGGAAACAACCTCTCAGCATCTACCCTGTCAATCCCCTTCAGAATCTTGTATGTTTCAATGAGATCACCTCTCATTTTTCTAAACTCCAGAGAGTATAGGCCCATTCTACACAATCTCTCATCGTAGGACAGCCCTCTCATCCCAGGAATCAACCTAGTGAACCTTCGTTGCACCGCCTCCAAGGCAAGTATATCCTTCCTTAGATAAGGAGACCAAAACTGTGCACGATACTGCAGGTGTGGTCTCACCAAGGCCCTGTACGATTGTAGCAAGACTTCGGCTGCAATTTCGCCTATCTGGGCGACTTCAAGGTGGGAGAGGTTGGCGGTGGGGGGTGACCCCACTGCTGCGTGGATCCCGTCGATAAATCAAATCTTGCCCTAGTGGCCCTTGCACGCTGCGCGTTTCCCGGCCCTATTAAAGGGTGCGGGTCTGGTGACTTCACCGAATGACGCGATTATTGTTGGTTTATTTAAAGGGGCCATGGCCCCAGTTACTGTCAGTTGCAAATGGATAGCATTCAGTGCTGTCAGTGTTTGAGTCTCTGCACTATGAACTTGCAGCGCCAACAAGCAGCACCTCGCTTCAGAGATGAGTCCCTCCATCATCTTGTGGAGGGAGTGAGAGCACGTAGGGAGGTTCTCTTCCCTGCGGACGGCAGGAAGAGGCCTCCCCAGCAGACAAAGGCAGCTTGGCTGCAGATATCGCAGGAGGTTACGGGGCTGTCAGTGATGGTTCACACCTGGGCGCAGTGCCGCAAGAGGTTCAATGATCTAGTAAGATCAGAAAAAGTGAGCATTAAGCCACAATTACCTTGATGCTGCTGTCTCATCACGTTCGCACCACTCTACATTGCCACCCGTACTCCTGCACAACGCTACACAGCCCAACATCCCTTGTACCTTCATCCATCCCTCTAACTCTATCTACACTATCAGGTCGCCATCCTACTATGCAGCCCTCACACTGAGCCTCATCATTATGCAATGACAGCAACTAACAACACAAAAGAGGCAACTTGGTATTGCCAACTCACTTCATCAAATTGTCAGTGTAAAGCTCTACGCCATTCCATTCCTTACACTCATACTATCACTCTCACTGAACCTTCTCTTCTTTCCCTCCTTGCAGGAAAAGATAACCCACAATAAGAGGGAGAGAATGGGAGGATGGCCCCCACAAACCATGTCATATCTGACCAGTGCAGAGGAGGCAGCACTGGAGATTGCTGGAGTGGTGGACGTTCCGGAAGTGAGGGAATGAGAGAGGGGCTCAGTAGAAGAAGCTGGTGACAGAATGAATTTCCATACAATTGCATACCTTTCATCATTGCCTCATATGGGGAGTGATGTCAAGACAAGATGAATGCTCATCTTGTGGATAATGGTATGTGTCTGCAGCAGACATCCTGTATCTCTAACTGATGTCTTCACTCTCCCACAGGTCCATCAAGAGCCCCCCCCCCCCCCCCCCCACCCCAAATGTCCAGGAGCAACAACAAGAAGACTCCTCAGAGGAGCCTCTGCCTCTGAGGGCGCAGCGTCACCTCCGACAATGCAACCCAGCACCAGCGCAGACTCGCACACCTCGGTGGGTATGTCGCGAGATAGAGTAGTGTTGTCACCTGGTGTCTCTCAGATCACAACTGAGCAGCAGCAGATAGTGGAGACATTGACAGCAGTGGAGACCCCTCGTTGGAGTGCGCAGGAGTCTCTTAGTTCTGCTCAGCTGCATGCAGACGCTGAGCCTCGGGCCATCCAGGAAGAGGGCAATCCTGGAGCTGCAGGAACAAGTGCAGGATGCTCTGACTGGTTTTGCGACCGCGGTGACTGTGAGTGTGCAGAGAATGGAGGAGTCCATCTCCAGCATGAGCAACACCGTGGCGCACTCACTGGCAACTATAGCTTCCTCCATGGATAGGATGGCCACTTGCATGGAGGAGACACTGAGCCAGTCGCATGAGAACATGTTTTCTTTTCAAAGTAGATATTCATCTATGGAGGAGAGATGGGGAAAAATGGACGAGAGATGGGCATCTATGGAGGAGAGAAACCAGAGGCTCATCGACATCCTTTGTAGGAGGGATGTCATAGAGGTGGGCCCTCATGGCCCCACTGAAGTGCAGCAAGGTGCTCTCCAGCTACTTGCTAGCAGGGAAGTGCGGGTGATGGTGGGAGGGGACATGGAAGTGGCGGCTCCGCTCCAAGCGCTCTGACTTCCACCTCCTTGCCAGCCCCTCAGTCAGAGCCCCAGATGGCCGAGTCTGCGCATGCACAGTTGCAGGAGGAGCAGACTTTGGCAGAGCCATCAGTGACTCCAAAACTCAGAGGACGACCGCCAAAGGCGTCAAAACAGGCACAGCACATAGATAAGGCGGCTGCCTCTACCTCTGCTGAAGCCGGAAAAGAAAGATCCCACACAAATAGTCATAAGGGTAGTCACTCGGGTGTGTCTTTCTTTATCAATGTCATGTTAGTATGCTATGAAGTGCTGTTAATAAATCATCTAATTGTCACACTTGGAGGTCATTGGCAAATTTATGTGATGAAATGGAAGTAACAGACTGAAGGGTCAGGGCTCATTTCACACCCTAGCAATGGTGGTGAGAGTCAAAACGAACGAATCATTGTTTGACTGCTGCATGGTGTTGGTGTTGGGTGATGCAAACCTGCGTATGCGGGTGGCAGTTATATGTATGAGCTGCATGAAAGTTATTGAAATCTGCCATTGATGAAGGTATCCCTGGCGTGATGGGCAGCAACGTGTTCGCGTACTGGTCGCAATGGGACCGCCGGGTCGTCCAGGTGTTTCTCATCCTCGTAACCAACCTCATGGTAAGCCTCCTCGTCCTCCGATGAGGCTCTGCGCTCAGCGGCGTCTTCCTCATCAGTACTGATCCTCGCTGCTGCGCTATGTTGTGTAGGGCGCAGCAGATGACGACTATTTGCAAGACCCTCGAAAGGAGTTGTTGGTTGTGCAAGTGGTAGTATGTGAGAACAGAATGATGTAAGTGTGTGAAATGAAGAGAGGAAAGGAAGAGGCCTGTTTAGAATGAGAAATAGGTGTGGCAATATGTGAATGTGCTTCTATCCTGAAGGATGTGATGGAGAAGTGGGAATTGTTAAGAGTTGTGGGGGAGGGGTGACCAGAGTGCTGAGAGGTGGGAAGGTAAAGAGCTGTACTCACCCTTGCTCTTCTGAGGTAATTGAATCTCTTTGTGCGTTGATCCCAGGTCCTGTGGGTGATGCTGGTGTCACTGACTTCATTCTGGCCTTGGAGATGCCCTTGCGAGCTTTGGTGTACAGCTGCTCCCTTCTTGTTCTCGCTTCCTCCACTAGGACCTTCAGGGAGTCATTTGAAAAGCGAGGAGCAGCCGTTCGACTCCTCTGTGAACTCAAAAAGTATTTCACAGTTTTACAATGAATATTACAGGCTAGGGATGCAACCTTGCTTTAAGAGATGCATGTCCGCTTCAAGAAGGCCTTGTGAGCTGTGCACTCATCATGAGGGCGGGCTGCCTGATTTGCAATGCAGCCAGTTAATCTTATTTAAATGAAGCCTGGGAGTTAAAATTGACCGAGCCCGACGCCAAACACGTCATGGGGGGGTTGCCGCCCACCCTGGACCTTGCAGGGTGGGCCTGGGTTAAAATAAAGGAAGATATATACATATAGAGAGAGAAAAAATAACATGTGAAAGAAACATGGGTGATTTTAACCCTCCGCGCCGTATGAAAACAGAGCGTGCGGGAGCTAAAATAGAGCAGTGCCCTCTAGCTTGGCACCGCACTCTTGCGGCCATAATTTTAACTCCCGGGTTTTGGGAGGCGTGTAACACATTCACTGCAGGCAGGCAAGCCTCGTAAATATTCAAAAGTCACAGTCCAATTACGTAATTCGGACCCTAAGTAGACTTTAACGCACAGTCCCATGTTCAGCGCCTGGTACCGGCCTTGCCATGTGGGAGCAGGCCCAGGTGATGTAAGTTACTTAAAATATTTTTTGCTTCCTTGTGGGCCAGGAGGAGCTGTAGTGTTTGTGCCCCACAGGGAAACCTTGGGGCCTGTACTGGGCTCCCCCCCCCTCCCCCTCCCCTCCCCCTCCCCCCCCCAATTGTAATCCCTGACTGCCGCGCCACCTCTCAACACAGGTTAAAATTGGGGCTATAAAGGGCATGGGAGACAAACCAAAGAAAGATGAACAGAGAACGAGAGGTACTGATCGAGAAAGTTACAGAAAGAGTGAGAAGAATAAGAGACAAACAAAGAGCTAGAAAGAGGACAATGAGAGAAAATGTCTACAACAACAACAACTTGTATTTATATAGCGCCTTTTACATAGTAAAACGTCCCAAGGCGCTTCACAGAAGTGTTATAAAACAAAATTTGACACCGAGCCACATAACGAGATATTAGGGCAGATGACCAAAGCTTGGTCAAAGAGGTAAGTTTTAAGAAGCGTCTTAAAGGAGGAAAGGGAGATAGAGAGGCGGAGAGGTTTAGGGAGGGAACTCCAGAGCTTAGGGCCTTGCCAGCTGAAGGCACAACCACCAATGGTGGAGCAATGAAATTGGGGATGCTCAAGAGGCCAGAATTAGAGGAGCACAGATATCTGAGGGTTGTGGGGCTGGAGGGGATTACAGAGATAGGGAGGGGCAAGGCCATGGAGGGATTTGAAAACAAGGAGCATACAGAGAGTGGAAGATAAACAAAAGAGAGATAGAGGAGGCCAGAAAAGATGATCGTGGGAGACCTTAAGAGGAAAAGTTTAAAAAAAATTTTATCTGAGTAATGCCACAGATCTTATTTTTAATAATTTTGTTTGAGCATTCTTAAGAGATAGAAACTTTCTGTTAGAAAGTGTAAATTATTTTGTGAATGAACCTTAAAGCTTCACATATACAACTTTTTGAAAACAATATTAGACTAATTGCCAAAACAACTTTATCTAGGAATATTTGTGCATATGGGGGGGGGGGGGAAGCAAAAGCATTTAGTAGTTTTAAAAACATGAAATTTAAAAAATATATATATTCCCAGTCCCATCTCATTGTCAATTTAACTGATCATGTCTGCTTTGTTGATATGGAAGAAAAGTAAGTTTATATTGAGGACACAGATAAAAGTGCTGATTGAGCAGATTTCCTCTTCTCTGTTAAATTATAACCAGCAACTACCATACTTGGTTATTATCTATGTTCAACCAAAATAGTTTGTTTTTCATTTTGAACAAGATCTACTCCAGGGAGGTCTCCTAAAAGCAACTAGTAAACATTCGGCAAAATTCTTCACGCCCTATTAAAATCCTTGGAAAAAACACTAATCCCAGAAGAATATATTTAGTTTGAGGAAATGTGCTGCATATTCCCAGAGTAAGACTGCAGTTAGATTGTCCAATAAGTACTTGTTTTATGTACTATACTATACATCAAGTTGTGAGATTAGTCACTTGGATAATGCAAAGATTTTTGAGATGACATGTTCCTTGGAGAGGCCGATATAATGTGGAGTTTTTGACGTTCACCATGGTCGTTCTTATTTCTTTGTACCTAGCAAGTTATTTTTTTAGTCAGGAAAAAAATACTTCCTGTTTTATGTTTGATTTTTCATATATTTACTATCGTGGCTTTCAATCATTCAATCGATCATTCATGCAAGGAAGCAAGAAAGTTTATTATGGTGGAACGAGAGTGTGTTTCATGAACTCTTGGAATAGAGCAGAACGGAACTGAGGGCCATTGTCAGAAATAAGCTCTTCAGGTAAGCCATGACATGCGAAGATAGACCTCAACTCATCTATGGTACGTTCAGTTGTAGTATTTGAACCCATGTGTTTCACTTCAATCCACTTTGAGTGACTATCTACAAGTACCAGGAAATAATTTGCTTTCTCACAGAAGTCTACATGTACTCTCTCTGAAAAGGTCTACTTGGCCATGACCAGGGTTGTAGTGGAGTTTTGGGTGGTTTGTTTCTGCAATTTTGGCAAACTCTGCATTTGCTGACAAGTGATTCAAGATCACTGTCCAATCCAGGCCAGTAAACAAAACTTCTTGTATTTGATTTCATACTGACGATCCCTGGATGTTCAGTATGAAGTTCGGCCAGAATTCTATCTCAAAGAAGTAGGTACCACCACTCTGTTTCCCCACTTGATACAACCTTGCTCACAAGACAATTCAGTATGACGTTTATGGAATGGTTTCAACTCTGTGTCCAGACACTGATCAGTCCATCCATTCAAGGTGTTTTCATACACTCTTTTCAGTACTGAGTCCTTTTGAGTCTCATTTGCAATCTCAGTTGCATTCACGGGAAACTCTTTGTCAACTGCACCTAGCGTGAAAATCTCACCTTCACTCCCAACACGAGTCTTCATGTGGCAACCTGGACAAGGCATCTGCGATTGCATTTTGCTTTGAAGCGCGATATTCAATCGTGTAGTCATATTGTGACAACAACACTGCCCAATGTTGCATTCTTGATGTGGCCATTGCAGGGATGGCAGATTTGGGCCCCAATATTGCTAGGAATGGTTTGTGATCGGTTATCAGGGTGAAGTTTCTGCCAATCAGGAACTGTTGGAATTTCTTGATTCCAAACACTATGGCGAGGGCTTCCTTTTCAATTTACGCGTAATTTCTTTTGCTCTTTGTGAGGGTTCGCAATGCGAACGCGATTGGTTTCTCTTGGCCGTCATCCATTACGTGGCTATGACAGCTCCCATACTATAGCTAGAAGCCTCACACACTGTCGTAGTGCACAAGTAGAGCATCGCTCGAGAGACTTCTCTTACAAGCATCGTAAGCTTCCTGTTGCGCTTTTGTCCACTTCCACTGCACATCCTTCTTGAGGAGCTCATGCAATGGAGCTAACATGGTTGCTAACTCAGGTAAGAAACGTGCATAGTACTGGACCATTCCAAGGAAAGATCTTAACTCGGACACGTTCTGTGGCTTTGGAGCATTGATGACAGCATCAAACTTTTCCTTAACTGGTTGCAAGCCATTTGCATCAACTTTCAGACCACAGCACACAACCGCGGGCTGCACAAAAGCACATTTGCTTCTTTTCAATTTTACATTGTGGGAATTCAACCTTTGAAGCACTAAATCTAACCCTTCTAGATTTTCTTCCTTGCTGCTTGTTGCAATCAGCACATCATCTTGATTGCATAAGCAATTTGGAATTCCTTGCAAAATCTTATCCATTGTAGCCTGGAAGATTTTAGGAGAGGACTTTATACCATATGGCAGCTTGGTGTATGAGTACAGTCCCTTGTGTGTGTTGATAGTGAGATACTGATAACTCTCTTTGTCAACCTTCAGCTGAGCGTAAGCGTGCGAAAGGCCAAGATTAGAGAAAACCTTTGACCCAGAGAGTGCTGCATACAAATCTTGTGATGTAGGTAACGGATACTGTTCATAGTCAACTGCTTGGTTGATAGTAATTTTGTAGTCAGCGCACAAGCGAACAGTTTTGTCTGCTTTGGGCTCTACCACAATCTGGGTAGCCCATTCACTTTTGTCAGTTTTTACTAGCACTCCGTTCTCTCTGTTTCTCTAGCTCTTCCTCCACCTGACTTTTCAACGCATAGGGGTCCGGCCTTGCCTTACAATAAGACAGGCTTTGCGTTGGACTTGATGCGGATATGCGCGTCATACACAGTGATGCCCTCATAACTGTCTGAGAACATGCTTTTATACTTGTTCAGCATTGTGTCGAATTGCTTCTTTGAAGCATCTACACTGAAGATGTTTTTCCAGCCTAGTTTCAACTTTCTCAACCAGTCTTTGCCCATGAGGGCTGGCCTGTTGTTTTAGCTTGCTACTGACTGGCCATTGTGCTGAACTGTACATTCCATTTGTCCACATGTCTCTAGGATTTCTCTGGAGTAGGTTTTTAACTCTACGGTACTCTTTGTAAGTGGTATTTGATTAAACTTACTCTCATATGTGTCCTTACTCCTGATAGAGCAGTCCGCTGCTGTGTCGATACACATCAATATATTGGTCATTGATCAAAAGTTTTGTATGGAAGTCTTTCTCACGACTGCAAGCGTTGCTGCTAGTGGCATAGATACTGTAGATGCTTAGTTCTTCAATATCAGGTGGGTTCACTTCAATATTGTGAATTCCTCCCTTTTTTTGTCGCTGCTTTGCATTGCCACTAGAATGGTTCTTTCTTCCTGCTTTCGATCTAGCTCTGCAAGCTGTTGAAATATGGCCTTGCTTCTGGCAGTGAAAACACTTCGCATTTCTGTATTGGCAGGTCTGTGGTGAGTGATTTCCATTGCAGCGATAACCATTCACTGAACTGCTCTCACTGACTTGCTTTTGACTTGGTCTCACAGCTTTAGGTTCGGCAGTGGCTTTGTGACTGTAGACCTCAGCTGCACCAGTCACTTGAGTTGGATGGAGCTCCCTAGCATTCTTAGATGCCATAGGGCAATTTTGCATGCTATGTCAAACGTTAGGTTCGGAGTGTTCAGTAATTTGGACAGTGTGCGCTCATCAACCAGTCCACACACAAACTTATCTCGCGACGCATGATCCAAAAATGTGCCGAAGTTACAATGCAAAGACAGGTTTTTAAGAACTGCAATGTACTCACTGATGGTTTCACTTTGTTTTTGGTTTCTGGTACCAAACTTATAGCTCTCTGCTATTTCTAATGACTTTGGGTCGGAATGGTCCTTGAGTTTCTCAACAATGTCTTCAAACGACACATCCTTCGCTTTCCCTGGCGCGAGTAAATTTGTCAACGTTCCGCAGACATCTGGCCCAATCTCTGTTAGAAAAATTGCTTTTTTCCATTAATTAATTAATTTATTTTCAGCTTGAACATTCTCATCTGCACATTCGGTCTCAATAATGTTATTGGCCTCAAAAAACATTTCTATCCGCTCAATGTGAGAATTGAATGGTTTGCGAGCTTGGTCATACATGCCAAGGCTTCCGATGAATCCCGTAGGTGTGGCCATAATTGTCCCGATCCCGTTGAACAGTGACTCAGCATGCTAACTGTGTACCTGTGAGAATCAACGCTGCTGTTGCTGTGTATTCATACACACGAAGGCGAAGCACAGACAATTCTGCATCAGCATTAACAGTAAAACATAGCAACAAATTAAGTTCAGGTGTCACAAATTCACCTTAAACTTTTCCACTCGAAGGTTGAACACTGTCCTTCCATGATCCCTAAAAATGGCTTTGGGATCCCATTCTCATCGCCAAAATGTAATATATGTGGGTAGAACAAATGAAGGACAGAGACAGAATGAGTTACTAGGCCAGAGCGAACTGAGCATGCTCATACTAAACGATGTGACAAACCATGTGATAATACATTACAATTATAAAGATAGAAAAGTGCCAGATTTTGAAAATTACATGGTATGCAGTATTTAAAGAATTTTTTTTGAAATGGTTTCAATATAGTATGAAAAGAAATAAAAAAAAATCACCTGGGAGTTGTGTATATATAGTTTTAATCTGCTTTTAGCAGTACTGAATTTTGAGATGCCTCCTGATGAGAATCCATAACGAGTCTAAATACCAATCTGAGATTTTTTCTAGAATTGCTCACTGATGGACTTTGCAGAGATGGAAGACGTGCAGTGTACAAGGGTGTGTGGAGGGTGACTGCCTAACCAATCTCCTAACCAAGTCAATGATTTGCCTTTAATTCCATGAGCTTTAATTTAAGCTAACAGTCTCTTATGTGGAACTTTATCAAATGCCTTGTGAAGTCCATATAAACTACATCCATAGACATTTCCCAGTCCATTACTTTAGATACTTCTTCAAAAAATTCAATCAGGTTTGTTACACATGGCCTACCATTTACAAATCCAATCACTACTCAGCTCACATTTCTCTCTGCTCAGTCACTCTGTCCTTAATTATAGATTCCAATAACTTCCCCACAACAGACGTTAGACTAACCGGTCTATAATTTCCTGGTTTCTCTCTCTTTCACCTTTCTTAAATAATGGAGTTACATTTGCAGTTTTCCAATATAAAGGTACAATTCCTGAATCGAGAGAACTTTGGAAGATTATGGCTAAAGCATCTGCGATTTTTCGCACCTACTTCCTTTAAGACCCTGGGGTGGAAACCATCAGGTTCTGCGGATTTGTCAGTCTTTAGTGCCATTATTTTTCCTAATGCTGTTTTCTTATTTTCACTTGCAATATTATCCATATCTGTTTTTAAAGGGCCCACATTACCTTTGACTACCCTTTTCCTTCTAATATAATTGTAAAAACATTTTGTGTTAATCTTGATAGCCATCACAAGTTCCTTTTCGTATTCCCTTTTTGCAGCTCTTGCTATCTTTTCTGTCTTCCTTTGCTGTTCTTTATATCTCTCCCGGACCCCTGGATTTACACTATTGTTTGCACTTTTTGTATGCTCGTTCCTTTAGTTTTATGTTATCTCTCATCTCTTTTGTCAACCATAGCTGTTTTATTTGGCAAGTAGAACTCTTTCCCCTTAGGAGTATATATTGGTCCTGTATTAAGCTAAATTCTCTTTTGAACATCTCCCACTGTTCATCTGTAGTTTTACCCCATAACAATTTTGACCAGTTTGCTGTCATCGGTCTCGTCTCATCCTGTTAAAGTTAGCCTTACTAAAATCGAGAATTTTAGTAACTTTAAGTTTCTCCTTTTCAAACCCAACATTGAATTTGATCATATTATGATCACTGTTCGAAAATGTTCCCTTATTAACTACTTCTGGCTTGTTACTCATTACTAAATCTAGTATAGTCTGCCCTCTTGTTGGTTCTAGAGCATACTGCTCTAGAAAACTATCTTGAATACACCCAAGAAATTCACTACCTTTCTGACTTGAGCCACTCTGAACTTCCCAAACTTTATGAAAATTCAACTCTCTCATTAAAACAACTTTGCTCTTGCTACAAGCCTCTCTAATCTTAGAATTAATACATTCTGCCATTTCCTTGCTGCTATCAGGAGGCCTGCAGACAACTCCCATTACAGTTTTAAGTCCCCTCTTATTCCTCAATTCTAACCATAAGTCCCCGCTGATTGCTTTCCCTTACCTATATCCTCTCTTAAAAGGTGTAGTAAGAAGATTCCGTGAAGAATTTTCAAGCCACTGCTTTTTCTTAATTTTTATGTGTTTTTTTCCCTGCTGCCAAGAGTCTTTGTGACAATGGGTCTGCTGATTTATTTTTCTTAAAGTCCCATTAATGTCACAACAACTTGCATTTATATAACGTCTTTAACGTAGTAAAATGTCCCAAGGCGCTTCACGGGAGCGATTATCAAACAGAATTTGACACGAGCCACATAAGAGATTTTAGGACAGGTGACCAAAAGCTTGGTCAAAGAGGTAGGTTTTAAGGAGCATCTTAAAAGGAGGAGAGAGGTGGGATAGGTTTAGGGAGTGAATTCCAGAGCTTGGGGCCTAGCCAGCTGAAGGGATAACGAAGAAAATTGGGGATGCACAAGAAGCCAGAATTGGAGGAACACAGAGGTCTCTGATGGTTGTAGGGCTGGAGGGATTTGAACACCAGGACGAGAATTTTAAAAATAAGGTGTTGCCGTACTGGAAGCCAATGTAGATGTACGAGCACAGGAGTGATGGGTGAACGGGACTTGGTGCTAGTTAGAATACAGGCAGCAGAGTTTTGGATGAACTCAAGTTTACAGAGGGTGCAAGATGGGAGGCTGGCCAGGAAAGCATTGGAATAATCCATTCTAGAGTCTAAAGGCATGAATGAGGGTTCCAGCAGCAGATGAGCTGAGGCAGGGGCGGAGACGGACGATGTTACGGTCTTGGTGATGAGAGGATATGGGGTCGGAAACTCAGCTTAGGGTCAAATAGAATGCCAAGATTGTGAACAGTCTAGTTCAGCCTCAGAATATGGCCAGAAAGAGGGATGGAGTTGGTGGCAAGAGAACAGAGTTTGTGACTAGGACCGAAGACAATGGGTTTGGTCTTCCCAATATTTAATTGGAGGACATTTCTGTTCATCCAATACTGGATGTCGAACAAGCAGCGTGACACATCAGAGGCAGTGTAGGGGTCGAGAGAGGTGGTGGTGATGTAGAGCTGGGTGTCGGCAGCGTACATGTGGAACCTAACGTGTTTTCGGATGATGTTGCCATGGGGCAGCATGTAGATGAGAAATAGGAAAGAGCTAAGGATAGAACCTTGGAGAATCCAGATGCAATGGTGCCGGAGCCATGGGATCTTTTGCATCCACCTGAGAGAGCAGACAGGGCCTCGGTATAACGTCTCATCTGAAAGATAGCACCTCCGACAGTACAGCACTCCCGTAGTATTGCACTGGCGTGTCAGCCTAGACTTTTGTGCTCAAGTCCCTGGAGTGGGACTTGAACCCATAACCTTCTGACTTGGATGCGAGGCTGCTACCAACTGAGCCACGGCTGACACAGAAGGTTGTAGATCCAAACCTATTCCAGGACTTGAGCACATAACCTAGACTGACATTTCAGTAAGTGATGAGGGAATGCTGCATTCATGGAGGTGATGTCCTTCTGATGAGATGCAAAGCTGTGGTCTTAATTACCTTTTCCAGTGACTCACATGGATGTTAAAGATATAGGATACTATTTGTAGAAGAGCAGGAAATTCTCCAGGTGTCCTGATTAACATGCTTCCCTCAACCAACATCACCAGAAAAAGATTGACAGGTTATTCAACTCATTGCTCCTTATAGGAATTTCCAAATGGCTGTGACATTTGCCTCTAACAATAGTCACAGTAATTTTGAAGCAATCTGTGTCATTTCAAAGAGAAGAGATAAAGCCATCTTTCTTTATAATTACCTTTGACTGCTAGCCTTTTTCTTGTTCCTGAAGGAAAGTCATCTATTCTTAGTCTGACTAAGGCTGAGGCAGGAAAGTGAAGACTGCTGACTCGAGGAAGGGTGCAACTTGACATAAGTATAGAATTTGGCTGTTGGTGGCGATTTGAAAATACAAATACAGTGTTCTGCGTTTCTGAATAGGAATTAAAAATTTTAGTTTTCTAAAATTACTATTTGGATTCAGTGCACATGCCGGAGTGACTATACAATGCTTTAGAGAGCTAAGCTAGAGCAGGGCAGGAAGGGATGGATATGGCCTTCTGTTTGCCTCTGATAAGAGCTTGTTTATGTTAAAGGCATTACTAAATATTCAGGGTTGATGGTTTGTGCACTTGAGGAAGTGTAGGACAATAGGTGTGTATGAAAGATGACTGCAGAGGTTAGTCCTTGGATTGAAAGATTTTATTCAATTGTTGAGTCCTTGGGTTCTGTAGTCTTTAGAGACAGCAATGTTTATATATAGGCCTTCTGTCTGTTACACCTTTTAGTAGTTTGCCTATGGAACTGTTATGTAATTATTTTTTACAGAACATAGTCACCAAGGTCAAATATTTTAAAAAGAACTATTTTATTCACAATAATTATATCCAATAAGTTGAAATATACTCAGGACTGCACAAAGACTCAATATAAGAATGGATGTGACCGATCTGGATTTTTCATTTCAGACCTTCATAGACAAAAATATTGTGGAAAAAGTGAGATAAGACACAGGTGAAGTAGAAGGGGACAGCAACAGGAACTTCAAAGCTGCAGTAGTTCCTTGCAATTAGATTCAATGATGGGAAGTGGGATTGGAAGGTTGCACTTGCACATTTCTTGTGCTAATTCTAGAGGGGGAAAAATAGGAACAAAATTATGCTACTTGGTCCAACATCTCTGCATTTCCATTATCTCCATTCACAATCTATTTCTCTCCTCTTGCTCTTCCTCTTTCTATGTCACTTGCTTTATTTCTCCACTTCTGTCTGTGGCAACCCCATTGCCGCATGCTTCTGAGCCCCTGATGCCAACTGCTTAATTTCTAGCATCTCCTTTCTCCCCCTTACTCTGTGCTGCTGTGATCTCCTCTGCCAGTTTTATATGTTTAAGATTCGCCTCTTTTTTTAGAAGCTGAAAAGCCCAAGTTTCTTCAGTCTTTCCTTTTAACTCAGTCCTGTGCTCCTAGATACCAGTTCTGAATTGCCTTCTGGGCATGAATGTTTCCCTTAATGTCTCAGTGACCTGAACTGGACATGGTATTTGAGGTGGTGGTCTAATGAGAGTACTACACAGTTTGAACTTGACTTTCTCCGAGGTGGACTACTGTTTTGACTGTATAGCTTATAATTCTGTTTGCTTTATTGATTGCTGCTTTGTGCTTGGGACATGGAGTACTGAGTCTACTGAAACCCCATGATCTCTTTCAACTTCATCCATTTTAATTAGTAGACTTTGATTTCATTTGCATAATTTCTTTATACTGCATTTAATTTGGGATTTAAAAATATTAATATTAGAAACTATGATGAGCAGTGATAGAGTTAGAAGAATATAATAACAACTTGTATTTATATAGCATAAATGCAAGAATAACATGAATAATATAAATACTAACATAAATGCAAGTTGTTGTAGAAGCACAATTTGTTTTCTAATTTTGCCCATAATCAGTGCCATGAGGATTGATTAATAATGTGCCATACTTTGTAATAAATCTATTTTACAAAATTGTGCATGTAGACATTGTATACTTTGTCACATGATATCAATTTATGCTGTTATATACCAGTACAATCTTTAGACCAGTGCAAGTTGGCAACACTGACTTACACTTTTAGACAACATGGGACCCTATATATGTGTACTTGAACAGATATACAGAACTCCACTCACCAGAATTGGAGTGTCAGTGAAACTTTTAATGTTACTAAAGAGGCAACTTCCTGTCCATCCTTTATTACCATAAAAAATTTAAATGTTGTTTTATACCATTTGAGACCATTTTAAACTTTTAAAATAAAATTTGAAAAGATGGCTTTGCACTGGTTGCAATTGTAAAAAGGCTGGTGTTAATCCCAGGCAGAGTGAGATTACCACCTTAACGTGCTCTCGTATTGCTTGCCAACATTCTGTTTGTACTCATGACTAGCCTCAAACTAGAGTTATATTGCGCTTCATGCAATCATTAGTGCAGAAACAATTGTATTAAATGCCGCCGCCTTATGTACCACATACCCTATTTGAACATTCTGGGCCAGAATTTGCGGTGGGTATGACGGCGTACTCTCATACCGCCTTTGAAATGGACCGCAAATTCGAGATTAAGTGCATGCGCTAAATCCCGAACTTGCGATCTGTCAAGTTACGCCTGAACAGATGATCCGCAACGCCTTAGAAATCTCCATTGCTGGCGCAGAGTTAGGCTAATTGCCCATCAACTTCCCAGCAATTACATCTGAAAATGTTATGGTTGATGCAAATAGGTACAGGGCCTGTTTGCATCAGCGTAAGGGGATTAGATAGAGACAGTTACTCATTCTATTAGCTCCGGAATGTGAGGTAATGAATTGTAAAACTGTCCGAAACACCTCCAATGATTAATGTACTGATTTTTCAGATCTTTGTTTGTGCTCTGTTGTATTTGTTTGTATCACCTGTCCATGTCATTTTATATGAAATTTCACGAGCTTCAACGATTTATCAGAACTCTAATTCCTAAATTAAATTAAATTCCTAAATTAGATTTAAGAACTAATTTCCAAATAATGTTTTAGGTGGGTCTGTGTTGGGGGGTGGGGGAGAGAGAGAGAGCGGGTCATTTTGGAACTATTTATTCTCCTAATCCTTATAATTATTCTGAAAATACATCGGATGAAATGCAATAGAAAGAAAGTTATCCATATTGGAGGTAGACACTTTCCCTTTGTTGTATTGATTGGAGCACCAGGCCCATGTTATCCCAGGTATGGTTCCGCACCCGCTGCGCCCTTGGGATTCGTGGGCCATTACGCTGCCCTCGAGTACGCAGCTTCAGAGAGCAAGTTCACGCAGAAGGGCCCCCATCAGGTAAGTTCGTATTCTTTTCACAGGTCGTTGGCATACTCCATAACTAAGCCGCCAACCGCAATTTCTTGGCCAATATAATCCGATCAAAACTTCGATTTTTTTAAAATTAATTATTTCCCTGTTAAGTACTGTGGTATTTAATTCAGCCTCCTATACATATTGTGGAATGAAAGAGTATTTACTAGTTTCTATGGAAAATAATGACTGACTAGGGATAGCTGATTACTGCATTTTGTAGCATTTACAGCTCATTTAACACATTAATTGAGTTACCACTATCTGAAGACCACACAGCAGGACTGAAGTATACTAATAGCTATTTAAGTGAATTTATTGTGTAACTTTCAAACAAGTGTTGCACTTTATTCTATAAAATAGCCTTTGCATGAAAATCAGCTTGATATATACAGGCAGTAATGGCTGTAAGACAGTTGCTTTGTACAGAATTGGTGACATCTAGTTTTCTACTGTGATACCAATGAAAATTGCATGACCTAAATCCGGATGTTAACTCCATTTGTTAGGAATGCTAGGGAAATAACATTATGTAACAGTCACTTTTAATTACTTTGTAATTATCAGTTTTACTTACATTAAGAAGACTGTGCACTTCTATTTTTATTTTTTTTAATCCTCAAGCTTTAAATACTTGTAATCTCTGAAGGTTTCTTTGCAAAACATTTGGGGGGAAAATTGGCTAAAAGTAGCGCCCCGAAAAAGTTAGTACCTCCACGCCTGAAATTGAATGGTAGCGCCCAGCCTCCTGCTTGGGGCGCTACCATTGAATATCGCGGCCCTATGTGCAACAGCGCCACGTGCATCAGCACGTAGCGCCGCAGTACTGCAGGCCTCCCTCCCCTGATTAAAGAAGAGTGGCCTAGCGCAGCATGCACCGGGGCCACCGGGGAGCGGGGTACCGGCAAAAGAGCCCGGCACTCGAGAGCAGTGCCAGGCTGACCAATTGCGGCCGGCACCCTGCAGGAGGAGGTGAGAGGGGGCAGGTGCTGGCAGGCGGCCCAAAAAAAAATGGTCGCCCGGCACCTGCCCGTTAATTTACGCCGCTCCGGCCGCAAAAACATCACCCTGACCCTGTCAGACATGGTGTACGTTGGTAGGTCAGGGGGTGTGAGCCAAGTTTGCAGGTGGGGTGCTGAATTTCACGGGAGGTGTTAGCAGCACCACGCCCGGGCGCTAGGTGTTTTGGGCCCCGTTGGCGCCCCCTTGGAGCGCTAACGGGAGGCACAAAACAACCGAATTTTTCCCCCTTGAAGTTTTAAATAATCTGATCAGGTCAACCAAATTTTGCACAAATGATGTTGATCTTAATAGAATTGAATTGGGCCAGAAATTCGGCTCTCCGGCTTCCTGCGGGTGCAAGCATCGCGCGCGTACTTACCTACCGCGCCTGCCGTTGTGCTTCGGGCCCATGAGGAATTCGGGTCCTGGGCCACCTGCAGCTGCCGGCGCGCAGTGCTTGCATATCCCAGGGGCGCAGTTAGTTCGAAGCATCCCCTGGGATCACGTGGGCCATGGAGAGCCAATCCTAGCAGGGAATTTTCATTCATAGATTTGACAGGAAGACCTGTCAAATCTATGAATATAGATCGGCCCCAAAACCACACTAAAACTTCAATTAAATTTTTAAAAAACATCACATTTTTAAAATAACTATAAATTACATAAATTAACTACTTTAAACAAAAGTTTACATTTTTGAAAAAATTAATTAAACTTTTTAACGGTGCTAAAAATAAACTTGCCTTTCTTTAAAGTATGTAAAAAAGATAAACCTGTTGAAAAAATGTTGAAATTGTAATTAATTAACCACTTACCTTGTTAAAAACCGGCCTTGTGCCTCCTTTTTAAATGTGCAGCTTCTCCATACTTACCCTCACAGAGAAACCTGAAAAAAAACCGAAGTTTGCTGCACACGCGTTCGACTTCTGAACCCCTTCCTTCAGGAGAATGGAAGTTCCGGTTTCCCGCTCATGCGCAGTGCATGCGTGAAACCGGCACTTCAGGTGGCCTTACGGGTGAGTACACAGCGCGTACTCACCCGACAAGAGCCGAATTTCTGGCCCATATATCTGAAGGTAGTTTACAAGTGCAGCCCATTGTTTATAGAACAACACTGAGGGCATTTTGTGTACATCGAGGGTTTTTTGTAACTGCATATTAACACAAAAGGAGTCATTTTTAACTGTGCCTGCCTGGACAATTAAAATAGCTTGTGGAACTCACCTGCCGAGGTCCCGCACTGGTCCCACAGATTACGGTTTTAAGCTGCTTTTCTGAGCAGGCATTCTGGACAGCTGCTGGAAAGTGGCAGGCTCCTACTTTAAATGTGCAGATCAGGCTCCAATAATGTCAATGGGGCTCGACTGCTATTTTAACCATCAGCCTGAGAAGGGAAACCATTTTGGCCTAATGGGAAGAAGAGGCAAGATCAGAAAATGCCCAAAAAGTTAAGTCTTTATTACTTTTTACACTCCCTCTGAACTTGCAGCACTCCATTCTCTCAGGACCAACCCTGACATTGTCGTTAAACCTGCTGACAAGGGCGGCGCTGTTGTTTGGCAAACAGACCTCTACCTTGCGGAGGCTGAACACCAACTCTCTCGACACCTCCTCCTACCTCCCCCTGGACCACGACCCCTCCACCGAACATCAAGCCATTACTTCCCAGACCGACGCCTGATCTCCCGCCCCCCCCCGCACCTCATGGCCTCCAACCTCATAGTCCCCAAACATTGCACAGCCTGCTTCTCCCTCCTTCCCAAGATCCACAAACAGGACTGCCCTGGTAGACCCATCATTTCAGCTTATTCTTGCCCCACCGAACTTATTTCTTCCTATGGCGACTATTTTTTCTCCCCTTGTCCAGTCTCTTCCGCGACTCTTCCGACGCCCTCTGCCACTTTAACAGTTTCCAATTTCCTGGCCCTGACCGTCTCCTTTTCACCATGGACATCCAGTCCCTCTACACCTCCATCTCCACTAGGACAGCCTGCGGGCCCTCCGCTTTCTTCCTTGAACGGAGGCCCAGCTAGTCCCCATCCACCCTCCTCTGCCCAGCTGAACTTGTTCTTATATTGAACAACTTCTCATTTAACTGCTCTCATTTCCTCCAAATAAAAGGTGTCGCCATAGGAACCCGTATGGGTCCTGGCCTTTCCGTAGGTTATGTGGAACATTCTTTGTTCCAGTCCTGCTCATGTCCCCTCCCTCACCTCTTTTGATGACTGTATTGGTGCTGCTTCATGCTCTCACCCCGAACTGGAAAATTTCATCAACTTTGCTTCCAATTTGCACCCTCTCCTTGCCTTCACATAGTCCACCTCCAACCCTTCCCTTCCCTTTCACGATTTCTCTATTGCCATTTCTTGGGTTTGAGACTTAAAAATGTTTTGCATCTCACCTGATCCCAACCCATCTGTTTTTGGGGGTTAAATTTCACCCTAATAACTTTCTGTAGGCAGAGTCTGAAACCCAGCTCTTGCAACTTTCTGTCAATTATTTTGGTTCCAGATAACATCAATCCTGCAGTTACTAAGATGATGCCATCTCTTGGTACTTGCTGTACCAATCTTTGTATCATCATGGTACATAAACAGGAAACGAGTAAAACAAAACAGAAAGAATGTAGTAGTAGGAGACAACCACTTTCCTTTGAAATTATTCATGTTAATGGTACAAGATTAAAATGCTGCACTATTGAGTAGCAATGCTGAGGATCCAAAATGTACATTTAGTTGTTTATATCCTTATGCACGCCAGTGTAAATCAAAATCACCCTTGAGGCAACTGCCAGTTAAAATTGGCATTTCCGGGAGCCCACACACAAAGCACTGTTCACTGTAAAGCTGAATGTTCCTTTTATATTGCACCTGAAACTAAGGGGGGAATTATAACCCGAAAAATTTGGAGCGTGGGGGTAGTTAAATTGTTAAAAATCGGAATCCCGACCTCAACCCGCCCACTTCCGGTTTTAATGGAGGCGGGGCAGGGTGGGCAGCCAACCAGCTGCCAGGAGATGGGATGTCAATTTAAATATTTTAATGAGGCTAGAAGCCTCTTTAACCACCATTTTGTTTTTAACTGTGGATTTTACACACTTTGTAAAACCTGGCAGTTACACCAAGGTGAGGACTGCTGCATCCAGGAGCTAAGTGCCTTTATACCTACCTCCTGGATCCAGGGTCCCTGCCTAGCCCACCCCCAGTGATTGGAGACCCCCTTACGAGGCCTCCGATCTCCTTCCCGGACCCCTACCGATGATCTTGAGGCCGGCCACGATCTGATTCCCCTCACTGGCTCCCCCACCGATGATCTTGAGGCCGGACGCGACCCTCTGGTGGCCGGCCCCAATCTATTCTTCCCTCCCAAGATCTTCCGGAGGCCCCGATCTTCCTTGTCCCACCCTCCCTGATCTTACGGAGGCCCCGATCTTCCTTGTTCTCGACCCCCCCACCCCCGATCCTACGGAGGCCCGATCTTCCTTCTCCTCCCCCCCACCCCCAGATCCTATGGAGGCCGGCGCCGGCCCCCGCCTACTCCCTCCCTCCCTCCTCTGTGCAGCCTAGTGCTGCAGGCTTACGTGTCCACAGCCAGCCAGCCTCTCCATCTGGCTGGCTGCGGGTGGGAAACAGGCTTTAGATGCAAATCAGGCCCTGCCGTTAAAATCAATAGGGCCTGTGGGAAACCCGTTCTTTCGGGTTTCCCGCCCGCCTTGGAGCCTTCCCCGCCCCCGTCTTACCCATGAAAATCCAGCCCTGTGATGTTAGAAACTGAAAGCCCTTCACCAATTTATTTTTCTGAGTAAAATCTAAAAATACCACTAATACTTCCACAAAACTGAATAATCTGTAAGTTAGTGAGCTAATGTATGTTACATGGATAAAACAGCATATCCGCTGACTCATTTAGTGCCTGCATGCACTTCTTGCCTGTGCCATTTGACTTCCTGTCATCTTTTTTTTGCACTTTTTGTGTCCACTTTTTCCATAATCAATGTGGACATAGAAATTTATAGTAGCAAACACTATGTAAGCTTGTCATGATGATTACACACTTGCAAGTGACTGTGGAGCAGTTTTCTGAGCTGTCTCAGCTCGGATAACATCTTGATATTTCAGCTGTGCTTCGTGAAGGTAAGTATAAAACTGTATTAAAACCAAAAATGATGTCATTTTCCACTTTTATCTAAGTTATTTATGCTAACAAATACTATTAAATATATTTACCTGTTACTAACAGATCATTTTTTGATGAGTTGAAGTTTAGAGGTTGGAGAATGAGAGGGTGGCTAGGCAAGCATTGGAGTAGTTGAGTATGGAAGTGACCGAGGCATGGAAGAGGACTTCAGCGGCATGTGGCCTGAGGCAGCAGTGGAGGCGGGCAATGTTATGGAGGTGGAAGTAGGCGATCTTTGTGATGGTTATTATGTGGTGGGAAAAGCAGCTTGGGGGCAAATAGGAGGACAAAATTGTGAACATTTTGGTTCATCTGAGACAATGACCAGGGAGGAGGATAGAATTGGTGGTGAAGGTATGGAGTTTGTGGTCAGAGCCAAAGACCATGGCTTCGATTTTTTCCAATGTTTAACGGGAAGAAATTGCATCTCATTCAGGACTAGATATCGGACAAGCAACATGACAACACGGTTAGTGGAGGGGTCGAGAGATGGATAAGTAGACCTGAGTGTTGAGAACGTACATGTGGAAGCTGATTCCCATGTCAGCGGATGATGTCGGTAAGGGGCAGCATGTAGAGGTGGAAGAGTAAGGGGGCCAATACGGAACCTTGAGGGATTCGGGAGGCAGGAAGAGGAGCCATTGCTGGAGATGCTCTGATTACAGTCGGATGGAAGAGCTGAACCAAGCAGGGCAATCCCACTGAGCGGGACAACAGAGGAAAGGAGTTGGAGGAGAATGGTATGGTCTGCCATGTCAAAAACTACAGAGAGGATGAGAAGGTAAAATGTACCACAGTAATTGTAACTCGGGCTGTCATTTGTGACTTTGATTGGGGTTGTTTCAGTGCTGTGGTAGAGACAGAAACCTGATTAGAGAGATTCAAACATGGAGTTGCATGAAAGATGGGCACAGATTTGGGAGATGACAACATGTTCAAGAACATTGGACAGGAAAGAAAGGATGGAGATTGAGCGGTAATTTACAAGGGCAGAGGGGTTGAAAGAGGGTTTTTTGAGGAGGGGGAGATGATGGCAGTTTTAAAAGTGAGAGGAACTGTACATGAGAAGAGGGAACCATTTACAATATGAGCTAGCATGGAAGCCAGGAATGGAAGTTGGGTGGTCAGCAGTTTAATGGGAATAGGTTCAAGGGAGCCGGAGGTGGGTCTTCGACCAAGATGAGCTCAGAGAGGGCAAGAGGGGAGATGGGAGAGAAATTGGAGAAAGACACAGGTTCAGGGCTAGGGAGAGGGGAGCCTGGGGAGAAGTTTGGCTTGGTGTGCAAGTGGAAGGGAGAAGCAGCAGAGGCAGCTGACTGGATGGTCTCAATCTTAATGACAAAGAAATCCTTGAGCTCTTTGTGCTTATTACAGGTGAGGGTGAAGGAGACAGGGGAAAGGGAGAAAAGAAGCTGTGAGTATCCTTTGCAGTCCAGGATGATCGTGGACTAGTATGCTGATTTTGTAGAGGATAGTCAGGCCCTATCGTGCTTGATGAGGTTCAGCCATATCTGGTAATGGATAGCTAAACCAGTTGTGCACCAGATACACTCGTCTATGTCCATTGGATCTGAGGGAGCAAAGATGGGGGCTGTAGAAGGGGGATTGACTATAATGGGAAGAGTAAGAGTTTTGCTGGGTGACTAGGGTATCAAAGGTGAACATGAGGGAGTGGTTAAGTAGATTGATGGCTGCAAAAGTATTGAGTGGAGTCTGAAAGTGTTTGGAGCTACAATGCTTATTAATTACAGGGCATACCATGGGAAAAGTACAAGTTTCCTGGCAGCTTGAGGGTGAAGTTCAATTGTGAATTTTACTGAGACTAGCAAACCACTTCAGGGCCTCAACTACGAACAAAGCATTCTGTTCTCATCAAAAGGTCCCTTTCTATATTTTATTAAGTGAGCCATTAAAGTATTTCTATTGGTCTTTCACTCTGCTACCTTATTGTATCAACGGGTACCACAGTCATTTTTTTCTGTCTTTTCATCCGATACAAAATATGAACCCAAGACAATTTTTTCATTGACATAAGTATTGTTCAGAGCAACTAATGTTGATGCACTCCTTTTTTTTAAAAAAAAGTAGTATTATGTATTGATAGGCTAACTTTCAGCTGTGTGTAGGTTTAAAAAAAACTAAAGCTTGCCTCTGCGGGGCAAGTACATTCTTTGTGCCATATATGGCTTGGTCTTGGACCTGATTTTAATAATGAGGCCGAAATTCCGTTCCCTAAGGGGGTGTACGCGCTGTGTACTCACCTGTAGGGCCAACGGAAATGCTGGTTTTAGGCATGCATTGCGCATGCGCTGGAAACCGGCATTTCCAATCTGTCAAGAAAGCTCTTGACAGATCCTCCGGCTGCCCTGGAGCAGCGCCTCTGCGGGGGGAGAGTTCCGTTTTTTGGAGACCCTCCGCCTGCAGAAAACCCTTACAATTCTTGCGCCTGGTAAAAGCAGGCATAAGGCCTGCTTTTACCAGGATAAGAGTTGAAAAAAGTAAAAAAAAAATAAAAAATTTGCACTGTTTTATCATTTAAAAATACTTTAAAGAAAGGTAAGTTTATTTTTAGCCCTGTTAAAAACTTTAATTATTTTTTTCAAAAAATAACATTTTTATTTAAAATACTTAATTTATGTAATTTAAAGTCATTTTAAAAATGTGATGCTTTTTAAAAAATTTATTTAAAGTTTTACTATGTTTTGGGGTGATTTCCATTCATATATTTGACAGGTCTTCCTGTCAAATGTATGAAGGGAGATTCCCTTCTCTGATTGGCTCCCCATGGCCCATGTGATCCCAGGGATGCTGCGAACTACCTGCGCCTCTGGAATACGTGGGCCCTGCACACCGGCAGTTTGGAGACGCCCAGCAACGGAACTCTGTGCCTCTCGGGAGCCCTCCGGTCCAGGCGCAGATTTTTCCAGATCGCAGCCCTCCGCCCACGGGAGGCCTGCGATCGGAATATCTGGGCCATTATGTGGTTTGTGTACTTCAATCCACTCTGTTGGATTGTTGAATGCCTGCTTCTGCTACACCACACACACAATATCCTTTTTACTCCTACTCCTCAGTTCCACTCATGCTCTTCGGGTTTTTGTTGCTTTTCGGGTTTTTGTTGCCTTTCTCTTGGTGTTTCTGTTTTTAAGTCTTACTCCTTGTGTTTTTTTAGCCTCACTCCTGATATTTTCATACTTTTAGTTAGAGTTACTCCAATCTTTCTGCTTTTAATTATAGTTCTATCGAGTCCTTTTAACTCCTGATTTTTTTTTTAAACCATAGCTCCACCATTCATTTTCAGCCCCACTCTTCTTTTTAACTGTCAGTCCAACTTTTTTTTAAACCAGCACTGCTCGTAGTTTTGTATTTTATTTTAACACGCCAAATGTTTCTGTTTATAACCATACCTCTACTGTTTCCTTTAAGACTTGCTTCCATTATTTCTCTTTCTTTTAGTCGTTTTTCCAGTACGGTATTTTTTGCTCCCAGTTTGTACTTTTCAGTCACACTATTAGAAACATAGAAAAATAGGAGCAGGAGTAGGCCATTCAGCCCTTCGAGCCTGCTCCGCCATTCAATATGATCATGGCTGATCCTCTATCTCAATACCATATTCCCGCTCTCTCCCCATACCCCTTGATGCCTTTTGCGTCTAGAAATCTATCTATCTCCTTCTTAAATATATTCAGTGACTTGGCCTCCACAGCCTTCTGTGGTAGAGAATTCCACAGGTTCACCACCCTCAGTGAAGAAATTTCTCCTCATCTCAGTCCTAAATGTCCAACCCCATATCATGAGACTGTGACCCCTCGTTCTAGACCCCCCACCAGCCAGGGGAAACATCCTCCCTGCATCCAGTCTGTCTAGCCCTGTCAGAATTTTATATGTTTCAATGAGATCCCCTCTCATTCTTCTAAACTCTAGTGAATACAGGCCTAGTCGACCCAATCATACGACAGTCCTGCCATCCCAGGAATCAGTCTGGTGAACCTTCGCTTCACTCCCTCTATGGCAAGTATATCCTTTCTTGGGTAAGGAGACCAAAACTGCACACAGTACTCCAGGTGTGGTCTCACCAAGGCCCTGTATAACTGTAGTAAGACATCCTTGCTGCTGTACTCAAATCCTCTTGCAATGAAGGCCAATATACCATTTGCCTTCCTAACTGCTTGCTGCACCTGCATGTTTGCTTTCAGTGACTGATGTACAAGGACACCCAGGTCCCTTTGTACATCAACATTTTCCAATCTATCACCATTTAAATAATACTCTGCCTTTCTGTTTTTCCTACTGAAGTGGATAACTTCACATTTATCCACATTATACTGAATCTGCCATGTATTTGCCCACTCACTTAACTTGTCTAAATCGCCTTGAAGCCTCTTTGCATCCTCCTCACAACTCACAATCCCACCTAGTTTCGTGTCGTCAGCAAACTTGGAAATATTACATTTGGTTCCCTCATCCAAATCATTGATATATATTGTGAATTGCTGGGGCCCAAGCACTGATCCCTGCGGTACCCCACCAGTCACCGCCTGCCACCCTGAAAAAGACCCATTTATTCCTACTCTCTGTTTCCTGTCTGTTAACCAATTTTCAATCCATGCCAGTATATTACCCCCAATCCCATGTGCTTTAATTTTGCACACTAACCTCTTATGTGGGACTTTATCAAAGGCCTTCTGAAAATCCAAATACACTACATCCACTGGTTCTCCCTTATCTATTCTACCAGTTACATCCTCAAAAAAACTCCAGTAGGTTTGTCAAACACGATTTCCCTTTCATAAATCCATGTTGACTTTGTCTAATCCCGTTGATGTTTTTTAAGTGTCCTGTTATCACATCCTTTATAATAGACTCTAGCATTTTCCCTACTACTGATGTTAGGCTAACGGGTCTGTAGTTCCCTGTTTTCTCTCTCCCTCCTTTTTTAAATAGTGGGGTTACATTTGCCACCCTCCTATCTGCAGGAACTGTTCCATAATCTATAGAATTTTGGAAGATGACAACCAATGCATCCACTATTTCCATGGCTACCTCTTTTAGTACTCTGGGATGCAGATTATCAGGCCCTGGGGATTTATTGGCTTTCAGCCGCATTAATTTCTCCAGCACTTTTTTTTACTAATACTAATTTCCTTTAATTCCTCCTTCTCACTAGACCCTTGGTTCCCTAGCATTTCTGGGAAGTTATTTGTGTCCTCTTCCGTGAAGACAGAACCAAAGTATTTGTTTAATTGCTCTGCCATTTCCTTGTTCCCCATTATAAATTCTCCCATTTCTGACTGTAAGGGACCTACATTTGTCTTCACTAATCTTTTTCTTTTTACATACTTTTGAAGCTTTTACAGTCCGCTTTTATGTTCCTTGCAAGTTTACTCTCATACTCTATTTTTCCCCTCTTAATCAATCTCTTGGTCCTTTTTTGCTGAATTCTAAACTGCTCCCAATCCTCAGGCTTGCTACTTTTTCTGGCAACTTTATATGACTCCACTTTGGATCTAATACTATCCTTAATTTCTTTTGTTAGCCATGGTTGGGCCGCTTTTCCTTTTGTGTTTTTGCGCCAGAAAGGAATGTATAACTGTTGCAATTCATGCATTCGTTCCTTAAATGTTAGCCATTGCCTATCCACCGTTATGCCTTTTAATAAAGCTCCCCAATCTATCATAGCCAACTCACTCCTCATACCTTCGTAGTTTCCTTTGTTTAGATTTAGGACCCTAGTTTTGGATTGGACTACTTCACTTTCCATCTTAATGAAGAATTCTATCATGTTATGGTCACTCTTCCCTAAAGGACCCCGCACAACAAGATTATTAATTAACCCCTTCTCATTGCACAATACCCAATCTAGGATAGCCTGTTCCCTAGTTGGCTTCTCAACGTACTGGTCTAAAAATCTATCTCGTACACACTCTAGGAATTCATCCTCCACAGTATTATTGCTAATTTGGTTTGGCCAGTCTAAATGTAGATTAAAGTCACCCATGATTACTGTAGTACCCTTGTTACATGCATCTCTAATTTCCTGTTTGATGCCGTCCCCTACATTACCACTACTGTTTGGAGGCCTATAGACAACTCCCATCAATGTTTTCTGCCCCTTGGTGCTTCTTAGCTCCACCCAGTCTGATTCTACATCTTGATTTTCTGAGCCAATATCCTTTCTCACTATTGCTCTGATTTCATCCTTTATTAACAACGCCTTTCCTTTTTGCCTGTCCTTCCTAAATACCGAATATCCTTGGCTATTCAGCTCCCAGCCTTGGTCACCCTGCAGCCATGTCTCCATAATCGCAATTATATCGTATCCGTTTACATCTATTTGCGCTGTTAATTCGTCTACCTTATTACGAATGCTTTGTGCATTCAGATACAGTGCCTTTAGATTTGTCTTTTTAACATTGTTAGACATCTTAACATTTTTTTGTACTATGGCCCTATTTGTCTTATTACCATTTTTTCTTACCTGGACCCTATTTGTTAGTGCACTCATTTGATTATACACTCTGTCCCTTCCTGACACAATCTGGTTATCCTTACCCCAATCACTTTCCTGCACTGCTTCCTTGTCTTTTCTCTTTAGCATTCCAGATTTCTCTCCACCCCTCCTTAGTTATTCGATTCTCTAGAACTCTGGTCCCAGTATGGTTCAGGTATAGTCCGTCCCAACGGAAAAGCTCTCTCTTTCCCCAGTACTGGTGCCAGTGCCCCACGAATTGAAACCCACTTCTCCCACACCAATCTTCAGACTGTGGTGCGAATGAATTAAACCCAAGATCCCTGTTGCTCACCACATCCCCATCAGACCATCCCTGTCACAGGCCATTTCACAGCGCAAAGCTGAAATGAGAGACACCACAAAAGAATCCAAACTGAATTAATAAATTTATCACTAATCAGTGAACACATATTTACAACAAAAATATTAACTATTCACCCTTGTGCAATCTCTTAGTGCCTCTCATTACTGTGCCTTTGCCTGCTCTAGTGCTCCTACGAAGTGTTGGCCCAGTGGCTGCAGCAGGGCTGGTGGAAGGCTGCTGAGTGTCCGTGTGGGAGACTTCAGATGGCTTTGCAGGACGTCCTCAACCAGCCCTGGGCCTGGAAGGCCCGACTGTAGACTGCACCACCTCAGCATGGGCGGCAGCAGTCTGGGCTGGCTGGATGACAGGCAGCGACAAGGGCACTGGCAGAGTGGCAGTGGTGGGAGCAGGAATGCTGTCATCCTGAGAGAGGACAGCAGGTTCCTGCTCCACTGACCCACTGCCACTCCCCCGGGGCAGCACCTCCGCATCCATAGCAATCTGTTGGAGCAGTCAAAGCTTGCGTAGCATCAAGCTGAGACTGCATGAGAGTTGTCTGAGATTGGATGCCACCAAGCATAGACTGCATTACAGCACTAAGACATTGCATCGCTTCCGCCTGTGCTGCAATGGAAATTGCCAGATCGCCCATCACACGCGGCATCAGGTCTGGGTCACCACGGTCTCTCTGGGAGTCTACCGTCCTTTGCAGACTGGAAATGATGGGCTCCATGGTGTGCGCAGAGCCTTGTGCAATGTTGGAGGTGGACTCCTCCACACTCCTTATCATTGCCGAGAGGATCTCGGGCACCCTTGCCATTGCACTTATCATCTCCGTGTGTATGCCCATCACCCTTCTTCTAAACGCCGCCCCATCGAGGTCCTCATCTGAGTCCTGTGCAGCAGAACTCGCCCTCCGGGGTGCTGCCCCTGAGCTACCCTTTCCCCCTGGCCTTGCTGCAGCCCACTCGTCCCCGGTGCTTCACTCTGTGCAGATCCCGCTACTATACTAGTCTCTAAAGAACGCATAGTGCCAGTGTCTGAGCTGGTGCCTGCAGGTGAGACATGCATTGACTTGGTGTGTTCTCCCCCTCCTCTTCTCCCGCCTCGCTCTCTACTGTGCCCTCCGGGACAGGCTGTTCAGGTGCTTGCTCATTATCTGAAAGCATAAAGGCACAAGAGTTGGGTTAAGGTGCGTGAGGGGAGGGGGGCAGGGAGAAATGCATGCATACAGCACGATTAGCTGGAAAGTGCAAAACGCTTGTGGGGTGAGGGGGAAGTGGGATGTGAGAAGAAGGAGTAGGGATGAGCATATCGTTGTTGTCTCCAAGAGGGTCAATGTCACCGGTGGCCACGGTGCCCACCACCTGGCACCCAATAATCTGCAGCACTCTATTTTCCAGCGCAGACAGTGGTTGGGTGTCGGCTTGTCCCCCGCCCGTGGGCTCCTCCTTCCTCCTGTTGTGAGCCACCTTGGCCTGCAAGAGAAAGGAAAGTGTGTGAGTGATTGTGGAACAATGTGTTTGGGTGATGTGCCTGTCATAGTTGAATAGCTGTCATTGTGTGCAAGGTGTGAGATGTGGGTGTGAGTGTTGGTAGGTAGTGAGTGTTGGTGGGTGAGTGCTGGGGGTGTGGTGCTTTGGGCAGTGTGTGAAGACTGTGGTTCACATGGTGGTACGTAGCATTTGTAGAAGCATTCACTCACCCTGACCACCCGAGTGAGGTCGTTAAATTTCTTCCTGCACTGTGTGTGGATCCTGGGGACCACAGTGTTGCCCTCCACATGCTGCACTACCTCCCACCACATGGTGCGGAAAACTTGCCACTTGCCGGGTAGAGCACTACCCTCTGTCTCTCCACAGTGAACTCCAATGCTTGATCGCAGAATCTGCGGGCTCTCTCCCTGGGGCGTGGATCTGCCATGAGTACAACTTTTTTAGTCCTCCGGCTCCTTCTCCTTGACATGCTGCTGCTTGCTGAGGTAGCTGCACAGCCAGCAATGCTGAGAATGAGGTTCTGCAGCATCAGTGAAGCCCCCCTTTAAGAACTGGAAAAAGCCTGTGGCAATCATGACTTGCGATTAGACTGCACCTGATATTGGTCCACCCCTTTGAGTGTACTCTTTTGATGCACACAAAAACAAATAAAATGTAACTTAACTTAAAACATTAAAGGAATCTTAATAAATTAAATTAAAATTTGGTTCCCGGGGGGTGATGATGCACTCCAGTCCCTGTGGTGCTCACCGGTCGCAGAAGGCCTCGAGCGTGCCGGCGAACGCTGCGTGCTCCATCTCCAGGGCCACCCGGGCGCGAACATGGCCGCGGAAGAGAGGCAGGCAGTCAGGCCGAACTACCCCCTTGACCGCCTGCTGGCTGGACCAGTTGATGGCCACTTTGGCCAGGCCCAGGAGCAGTCCTACAAGGAGGTCCCCCGATCTGCCCGCTCCCCTCTGCACCGGGTGACCAAAGATCAGGAGCGTGGGACTGAAGTGCAGCCAAAAATCGAGGAGCAGCCCCTTCAAATAATGGAAGCGGGGCTGCAACCTCTCTCACTCCATATAAACATGGAACACGGACTCCTCCAGGCTGCAGAAAAGGCGGCCTGGGAGTCCATGAACCTACTTAAAACTTTATTGCACAGGACTGCTCCGTGCAACACACCCTTTGAGTGTAACGCCAATGAGCTTGGGCTTAAAGACTTTAATTAGGACTCCAATCATTTCTTTGAGCATGAATTTTGCGTGCAGTCTAAAGCATTAGTGCCGAGCACTAATTCTCCAACTTTTCTAATTATACCGATCATTCCTGGGGTGCAATAAATTTCTAGCCCATAAAATTGGGTACATAATTATGTCTGCATGCCCTGGTCCAATTAAACTCCATCCTCTAACCCCACTTTACCTGTAGAAGTGGGGTATATGTCTTTTACTGTTGACTCCCAGTGTGATAAAACAAACACATGGATACACTTTTTCTGATCGTTGTTATTGTAGTTTTACTTCTGTTGCATGCAGCCAGACTGTTTGTCTGTAGATCCACATCATGTGATAGGAAGGCAAGGATGTCACAACCTTATTAGGAATACAACTGGATTAGGGATACAATGGGGTCAGCTAATAGGAAGTAAGGATTTTTTTTACTAAGAACTAACCTGTTTTGCAGAACCTGAACAATTTTGTATATATTATAGGCCAAATTATGAATATTCACAATCTGTAATGACTAACTCAACCTGCCAGTTGCTGCAAGCTTTTAAAAAACTTTCCTCTTCATACCAACTTAGAGGTTATGTTTCGGATAAGATTTAAGTATTCTTGTTAAATGAATACCCTTATTGCTGAATCTAATACCAATATTAAGCAACTTTTGAGGCACATGAGGTTAGTTTCAATCTTGAACTGTATTGTTGTACATTCTTTATTAAAATAGTCTTACAATGTCCTTTCCAAAAATGGTCATGGTGCGGAGATGCCGGTGTTGGACTGGGGTGGACAAAATTGAGAGGTCGCACAACACCAGGTTATAGTCCAACAGTTTTATTTGAAATCAATTTCAAATAAAACTGTTGGACTATAACCTGGTGTTGTGCGACCTCTCAATTCTTTCCAAAAATGCCATGGGATTCTGTAAGATTTAAATTATTTCTTTTCTATATAGTTTGTTACGCACATGATAATTGTGTAGAGTTATAGTTCTGTGTTGCAGGATCTAGCAATGTTTAAACTCCTATCATTATTAGATGAAAGATCCCATGTTTAATATTTTTCAAACTTTCCACATTGTTGAAAAGTGGAAGGATTTATGCTATTCGAGAGTATGGAAGTATATTTTTGTAAAAATACCCTTAAGAAAATTTAGACATTATAGAGGGAACAAATTCTAATAGGAATAAGCATCACTGTTTTACAAGCAACTTCCCATTGTAATTATCATAATACATCCATTGTGAGGGAAATGTTAAATTAGTCTTCTGTGTCTGATTATTGATTTCATTTTAGATAATGAATATTCCACTGACATTCTTTGCAGTAACAAAAGCAGGAATTCTCCTCCCGGCTCCACGTTCTAACCACGCAGCCACTGCTCCCTCTTCCACCCGATCACAACCTCGACTCCCCGATTGCCGCTGCTACCCTTCCAATCCCAACCGATCTACTCCCTCCCAGCCAAAGCTAGTTTCTCTCCTGATTGCCCACCCTTCCTGGAGTCCTATCAGGATTTGCTTGAGGGCCGCTGCTGTCTGCCTCTTTTCTGAGTCGTTTTCTCTGGTGAACTGCTTGGAGACGTCCATCAGGTGTCCGCGGCTTGATAATAAGGCCCGAGCCCAATATTAGGTGTGCCTCAGGCTTATCCATTCAGGCACGGTAATTGTTCCCTGCCGCTTGAATTTCTAGGCCCATGACTTTATAACGCCCAACAGTATATACAGGGTGAGCGTCCAAAATCCGGAGATCCGGAATCCGGGACGATTGGTGGCAGGGTCGTCCGGAATCCGTAATATGTTCCGGAATCCGGAACTCCGGATTTTGGACGCTCAACCTGTACTTCAAAAAGCCATTAACTTTTGTTGTCTTTTTTTTTGAAAAATCCTATGAAAAATGCGAGTGATGCAATAAAACTTTAGTGTTGTGTTTTATCCTCCTTAATCTGCACAGCTCCACTAAGTGTTTCCGCCAGGCTGTGGCCACGGCACCACGCTGCCCTGGTGGCCTAGTGTGGGCCATCGGATGCTCTGCAGAGCTCGCAGCGTCCCTCCCCTTTAACGGAAGGGGAGGGCGGAGAAACGCGTCAGCGCTACGCGGAGCGGCCCAGGCATTTCCGGACTCGGAACGTGTTTCTGATGTCCGAAGTCCGGAAACGCCCGAGCCCAGGTTGCAATATTTCCGGACTTCGGACATCAGAAACACGTTCCGAAGTCTGGAAAAACACAAAAACCGGCTCGGCCTCGGTCCTGAGGTTGCCGGATTCAGGACACTCAACCTGTATGTTAAATATTTACTGTAGAAATTCTTAATTTTTGCTTCTCAGCCAAGAAATGTAATTTTAGTGCTGTGATCATCCAGTAGCATAGTGACTGTGCTTTAGTCAAATAGGGACACTGAATGCAAGTGAATGAAACCTTTTGTTTGGAAGCCATTCCCAGTCTTCTAGAAAATAAGGCTGTGCTTCCTGAGGCCTGAGGAAAGACGATGATTATTTGCTAGCTAGCTATTTATTGATGGTTCCAAGAGGAAGTTGTACAGAAAGACAACAGATCAAAATTACACATTTCGTACTTGGCCATTCACACTAGAGAAATATAGAGATCCTAATTTTAAACCCCCTGCCCCCAGCCGGGCAGGAAATAGTCAAGTGAGGGATTAAAATGGGCCGAGTGTACTTACTGGCCCCAAGTCACTCTGTTCCCATCTGGTGGCATTTTAATAGTATTGAGTAACTTCAGTGAGGAGGCTCTCGCTGCAGGTGGGTGCAAGCCTCCTGAATTTTATGTAAGTCAGGGGTCCTATGATGCAATTAGGACCTGCTGTAATTTTAACTTGCAGAATAACGGCTAGCCTACTAGACAAAGAAAATTACTAAACACCTTTGTGCAAGCCCTTAGTATCTGACTTGTGTGCTTGTTTTCCTGTCCTAGTGCTCCTGCGAGGTGCTTCCCCAGTGGCTACAGCTTGGGAGGTGCAAGGCTTCTGAGCTTCCATTCAGGACACTTCAGATGGTCTTGGAGGACAACCTCGAGCAGCTCTGGGCCTAGAGGGCCTGACTGCAGACTGCAGAATCTCGACTTGGGATGCAGCAGTCTGGGCCGGCTGGCTGAGTGGCACTAGCAAGGGCACTGCCAGAGTGTCTGGCGGGGGAGCAGGCATCCTGTCATCCTGAGAGAGGACAGCAGGTGATGCTTTCCATGGAGCCAAGGCCACTCTCCTGGGGCTGCACCTCAGCACTCCTAGGGATCTGTTGGAGTGCAGAAGTGCCGTGACACCCAGGAAGCCCCTTTCAACAGTGGTCCCCATAGCCAAGATGGAAGCCATCTGAACTTCCATGCCATCAGTGTCAGCTGCCATAGTAGCCCTATGAGCTTCCAAGGCAGCAGTATGTGCTGCTGTAGTAGCTGTCAGAGTTGTCATAACATGCTCCACCATGATGGGTTCCACTGTGGTACTGATGGAGCTGACCACTTAGCCCATGTTGGACAGAATAGTCTCCATGCTCTGTGCAAAGCCTTGAGCTGGACTCCTCCATGCTCCACGATATTGTGCACAAGCTCTCTGGCAGGTTTCCCAGTGCACCAAACATTTCCCGGTATATGTCTATGGGCCTTCTTTGGTAGCCTGGGCCCTCAAGGTCAGCATCTGAATCCTCTGCAGCGGTATTCCCATACGGCCTTGCCCTTTGGCGAGCTAGCACCTGTGGAGTCAAATCCCTCTGCTTTAGCTCCTGCGCACTTGTGCCCGGTGACTCAGCACGTGCAGATCCCTCCTCTAACCTAGCCTCTAAAGTCCGTGTGGTGTCATTATTTAAGCTGGAGTTTGCGAGAGTCTGATCAAGTGACTGTTAATGAACACTGTGCTCCTCTTCCTCCACTGGCTGTGGGGTGTTGACATTGCTAAGCAGCTGAAATGAAACAAAGGGACAAGGGTTAGTCTGTGGTGTGAGGGAGAGCAGAGAGAAAGAAGTGGGTTTTGAAAGCATCTCTGACTTGTCATGCAGAGTGTGTGGGCTAAGGGAGAAGTCAGAAAAGACAAAGGGGATTAGGTATATAAAAAAAAACCTTGTGCAACATCTCCTCCAGTGTTGCCGGTGGCGACAGCCTCTACTTTGCCCCTTCCCATTATAACCAGGGTGCTTTCTTCAAGGGAGGGGGGAAGAGGGTGTGCAGACAGGCTCATCGTCCACCGGTGGCAGCCTGTTGCCTGCTGTTGTGTGCAACCTTCTTCTGCAAGAAAAAGTGGTGTGTTAGTGAGAGTCTTGTAAGGACAATTTAAAGTTTTGCGCATGCGCAAAATTTCACATTGGAAAAGCTGATCCCGGGCTGCGCGGGACTGGCAGACAGCTGCGCGGCTGCGCAGCTTAGAGGGAAGGTTGGATATGTTGTTTCGGGTGTGTACCCTTCATCAGTTTCTTAGGATCAATATCAATCAGGACATGTTGGCTATGCCGGCTGGAAAATTGGGAATACCACAAATTGGGTGTGCTGACCACCTTGTCGGATTCTCCAATTTGCATTTTGGTTGAGCAAAACTCCATGCTGGGAATGGAGTTTTGTCACTTCTTTTGTGTAAACCCAGTTTTTAAAAAAATTTGTATCTTGTACATTTTCACTGTCATTGTTTTTGGCTCCACATGAGCACTATCTTGAGATTCCCAGCTGAATGCTGCATTTTGAGTTTCTTTACATAGTGTTGACAATGCAGCATTCTATACAGGGCAGGTCACCCACATATTTAGGTAAAACTTACATTTGTATCAAACAGACGGCAAAATAATTTGCTGTCATATGCTATTTGCAGACTGGATACTGCCAACTGAACTAGACTATGAACTGCAAACTTGTGATAGTGCTGAAAGTGTAATTGGTGGGAATGTGTGCAACCTACAAGTAGGCTAATCTGTTTGTTATCCGATTGTTTGATCTGTAAAATTCTTTGAAAAAACTTTACAGGAAATCATGTGTTCATTGTATAGTAAAAAGGACTATTTATTTTATCTGTTCCTACCATGCTCATTGTTTATTGAGTTTGATGTCTCGTTTGCATTAATTTTACGTAACACTAATCTCTGCAACCACAAGTGATATTTTGGACATTCTTATTGAGATAAAATGATGTATTCATATAAAATTTTAACCTGGAAACTGCATTCTGCTGGATCTTTTGATGATCGCAGATGGTTGGAGGGAAAGAAACACATCAATTCACAACTGAAAAGCCCTAATATGAAGTTATCAAAGTTGATATAATTTTGATCCGACAAATGCAGATTGTACATAATTCCATCTTGTTGATGTGAACTTTGAATTATTAGCTTAATTTTCAGTTTTCCATCCTGAATTAACTCTTCCTCCCATACTATATTAAAATAAAATATAACTGTTTTGTGTTTGATAGGTCCTGTGGCAACCAATGAATGTAAAGTCGGAAAGATTGGAACAAACCATCCTGTCACCGTCTCGCACCTTAAGCAACAAGGCTGCATGTGCAGTGGCAAATCTACAGCCAACGAAATGGTTTATGCCATCGATTTGATCATTTCTCCTCCCAGTGGCCCCCGTTTGGTAATTTTAACAAATATAAGCATTTATATTATTTTGGTGAAAGGGTGAAAACAGGCGCTAAATGGATGCTGTGCTGTTTTAAAGTCTGGTTTTAGCACGCAATTTTGGTTCTGATTGCTGATTACCATAATTTGAACTTGCCTGGAGGTGCTGAAACAGACACTTGCAAGTTTAGCACTCAAGTGCTGATTAGAAGCAATTTTTGTGGACTGGTATAAGTGGGCTTCACGCACCCACTGCCACTGAAGGTGTGGAGTGTGCTGGCTGACATGCAGCAGCAGGTTTCAGGATGGCTCAGGAACCGAAGGAGAGGGCGCACAGGTTCTCGGACACGGACTGGAGGTCCAGGTGAAGGAAGTCCAGAGGAGGAGGGACGTCCTGTACCCGCAGGGAGGAAAGCGTCCACCTCGCCCCCCTCTCCTGCAGCAGCTGATACTGCTCTGCCTGGTCTCATGTCCTCCTCCCATTCCTCCTGCAGACCAAGGGGAACCCCTTGCAAAATGTCCATGACCAAGCACTCCTTTTCTCCTGGTGACTTCAATAAGGCAGAGTAGTAGAGCACTCACTCTCTTTTTAGGTGAAGTCCTCAGACAATTTCCAGAGTAAATGTTGATAGAGTGTTGGTGAAGTCTTGACAAACTGTCCCAGAATGTCTCCCAATGTGTTTCAAAAGTCCTCTTCAAACTGCCAGCAACAAGTGAACAGTGAAAGGTGATATACCTTTAAGTATCGCTCAAAATCCTCTGCAATTACTTGTTTACTCCCAAGCAGCTGGTCGCTGTTAGGAGAGGGCGTTAGGTCAAGCGCTATCCACCAAAATCCCATGCAGCCTCATTAATGAGAGCTAGCAGGCAATTTAAGTGACAATCAGCCCCTTAATGATCCTCGATGGCCATTCCTAGTGTAAGCTTCAACTCCTTTACCACGATGGCGTCTTACACTAAACGTGAGATAAATCGGCATTTCAGCTCAAGACCCCATTTTGGCCACCTCAGCACCTGAAGGAGCCATCGAAAATCTCCCCCATGGATTGTTCCTCTATATTGCATGTTGAGAATTTAAACCATGGTAAAATGACATGCCATTTAAAGTGAACAGTATAAATAATATACAGTATTACAGGCCTGTGATTTATGTCATCCAGTGTCATTCAGTCCTTAATATAAATAAGCCTTTGTTGATCTGCAACACAGTTGTATTTTCCTGTTGTGTATGTGTTTTTAAAAGAGAAGCATATTTAGAAAAAAGTCAGAATAGGTAACTTGCCATTTGTGTAAATCAAAATCAATAACCCAAAATGTAAGAACAAGAAAATATCTTTTATTCCATCCAGTTCTATTATCCAAGTCTTTTTTATTTTCTTATTCCAAATCCAAGTGAGAAAACATTGATGACAAAGGAAGTTTGAAATTCCAAGTTAATAATTGTAGTAATTAAGCATGCAGTTATACTGCCACTTTCGCATAGATCCAAAATGATTTTGGGTACATATTGATGCAGAAGTGGCATTATAACTCAGCCTCAGATCCTGATCTGATTCCCAAGCACTAGAGCCTCACTCCAGTTTGAGCTTTCTCCAACAATAGTAAAAATGAAGCCCAATGTGAAGCTGCATTTTAAAAGTGCCAAGATGTGTTCATTAAACCTTTCTGGGAACTTTATAAACTTATTTTCAATGGTTCTAAAGTATTCAAAAAAGCAGGCTATTACCTCTTAACATTGCAAATTAGCCATGCGACCTGCCACGTGACACAGTAAACAATATAATTCTGATATACTGGCTGTGCATTGCATTCTACAGATACTGTTCTGAGACTGGTAGCTTCAGTTTAACTGTAGCCTAATTTAGATATGTACTTTAATCTCTCGCACTTGTAGTATATTTTGTGCAGCTGTATCAAATTCATGTTATTTCTACACTACATGGAAAATAATTAGATCTCATTCATATTTTGTAATGGTAAATTTGCTAATTCTACATTTCCCGTGGGGCGTCACACCCAAAGGGAGCATGGGTCAGAGAATTGACAGTACAAGGTTATAATCCCATCTCAAACCTGTGCTTGCATTAAGTGTGGCTGCCCACTGAAGCACAGGATCAATGAAATTACCTAATACAGTCTATACTTGGGTCATTTTTTTAAAATTAGAAATGCTTTTTCATTTTGTTTCCTTTTGGTTGCCATAGATAGTTTTCTAAGGGGAGAAATGCATGAAAGCTATTCTTCACGTTACATTATATAAACAGATCTGCCAGACAGATCATAAAATATACAGAGGCAGTGCTGATGTCCTATGTCTGGCAAGCACATAGCTGGCAGAGTGCCCAACATAGCATGGAGCCGTCTCTATTAAAATGGAATCGAAGAATTACGGGAAACCAGTTTACATAAGCACAGTGTATGAAAGCAAAAGAAAAAAAAAAATGTTCAAACAGAAAACAATTATATCTACAAGAAACACAAGCAAAAATAGAAACTGTAGCCCAATATTTTAATTGTTTTGTATATGCTGATTTTAATGACCCAGTTGTACATGTGATTTGATCAAAAGAGAACGCCTTCAGATAAAAATTGTACAACAGTTCCAAAAACTGAAATGAATAGCTTTAAGTTTATTGCTTTATTGTAGATTAGTAGCTGGCATAAAATTTCCAAGTAACAAGATTATAAAAATAATTCTTTATGGAAAACTTTTGAAAAAACCATTAAATCATATGTAAAGTAAGAGGCATTCTATTTTTAAAATTATCTCATTAAATGAATGATGGATGGTAGAAAAGGTTAAGTGGGAAATTACTCGTCGTCATAGTTTCCTGCCTTTCTTTGAAGGAGGATTTTCTACACGTATATGCGTTAGTGTATACAGTTGCACATATTACACCATGATTTAAAAAAATTATTTGGATACGCTCCTATATAACCTATTCAATTAAGCATCGACAACTGCACAGATTTTTTATTCCTAAAGTCTGATGGAAGAGAGAAAGATGGCTATCTAATATCTACTACAGACCTGTAACTTTAGGAACTATTTTCTCTTTTGCTGATCAGTTCTTCTACGCATATGCAAATGGCTAATACAGATCTTGGAGAAGGATTGACAGGGCAACTATAAAACTAAAACCATAAAGCTATATAAGTTGGCTGTTGATAGCATAACAAATTAAAACCCCTGAAAGTAATAATCTGGGAAATTGAAGACACAGCCACTATGAAATTAGCCTCATTTGGTAGAAAAATCTTTAATCTAGGAGAAGATAGGAACAGGAGTGGGCCATTCAGCCCGTTCCGCCATTCAGTTAGATCATGGCTGATCTGTATCTTAACTCCATTTACTTGCATAACTCTTAATACCCATACCTAACAAAAATCTATCAATCTCCATTTTTAACTTTTAAATTGGCCTAGCCTCAACAGCTTTTTGGGGGAGAGGGTTTCAGATTCTCACTAACCTTTGTGTGATGAAATGCTTCCTGACATCGCCCCTGAATTGTCTAGCTCTAATTTTAAGATTGTGCCCCCTTGTTCTGGACTCCAGACTGGGCCTGTGGCAGATGGAGTGAGAAACAACACTAGGGAAAAACCTACTTAAACTCGACCTCACCAATCTACCTGTCGCAGATACATCTGTCCATGACAATATTGGTAGGAGTGACCACTGTACAGTCCTTGTGGAGACGAAGTCCCGTCTTCACACTGAGGACAACCTCCATCCTGTTGTGTGGCACTACTTTTTTTTATTCATTCATGGGATGTGGGCGTCGCTGGCAAGGCCAGCATTTATTGCCCATCCCTAATTGCCCTTGAGAAGGTGGTGGTGAGCCGCCGCCTTGAACGGCTGCAGTCCGTGTGGTGAAGGTACTCCCACAGTGCTGTTAGGGAGGGAGTTCCAGGATTTTGACCCAGCGACAATGAAAGAATGGCAATATACTTCCAAGTCAGGATGGTGTGTGACTTGGAGGGGAACTTGGAGGTGGTGGTGCTCCCATGCGCCTGCTGCCCTTATACTTTTAGGTGGTAGAGGTCGCAGGTTTGGGAGGTGCTGCCGAAGAAGCCTTGGCAACTTGCTGCAGTGCATCTTGTAGATGGGACACACTGCAGCCACGATATGCCGGTGGTGGAGGGAGTGAATGTTTAAGGTGGTGGATGGTGTGCCAATCAAGCGGGCTGCTTTGTCTTGGATGGTGTCGAGCTTCTTGAGTGCTGTTGGAGCTGCACTCATCTAGGCAAGTGGAGAGTATTTCCTGACTTGTGCCTTGTAGATGGTGGAAAGGCTTTGGGGAGTCCGGAGGTGAGACACTCGCCGCAGAATACCCAGTCTCTTACCTGTTCTTATTGCCACAGTATTTATGTGGCTGGTCCAGTTAAGTTTCTGGTCAATGGTGATCACCAGGATATTGATGATGGGGGATTCGGCGATGGTAATGCCACTGAATGTCAAGGGGCGGTGGTTAGACGCTCGCTTGTTGGAGATAGTCATTGCCAGGCACTTAAGTGGCAGTTAACAACATTCGCGCCACACATCAGCTCAAGCCTAAATGTCATCCAGGTCTTCCTGCATGCAGGCATGGACTGCTTCATTACCGTGCTAAATAGGATAGATTCAGAACAGATCTAGCAGCTCAAAACTGGGCATCCATGAGGCGCTGTGGGCCATCAGCAGCAGCAGAATTGTATACCGCCACAATCTGTAACCACATGACCCAGCATATCCCTCACTCTACCATTACCATCAAGCCAGGGGACCAACCCTGGTTCAATGAGGAGTGTAGAAGAGCATGCCAGGAGCAGCACCAGGCGAACCTAAAAATCAGGTGCCAACCCGGTGAAGTTACAACACAGGACTGCATGCATGCTAAACAGCGGAAGCAACATGCTATAGACCGAGCTAAGCGATCCCACATCTAACGGATCCGATCAAAGCTCTGCAGTCCTGCCACATCCAGTCGTGAATAATGGTGGACCATTAAACAACTAAGGGGAGAAGGAGACTCCATGAACATCCCCAGCCTCAATGATGGCAGAGCCCAGCATGTGACTGCAAAAGATAAGGCTGAAGTGTTTTCAACCATCTTCAGCCAGAAGTGCCGAGTGGATGATCCATATCAACTTCCTCCTGAGGTCCCCACCATTACAGAAGCCAGTCTTCAGCCAATTCGAATCACTCCACGTAATATCAAGAAACGGCTGAGCGCACTGGATACAGCAAAGGCTATGGGCTCCGACAACATCCTGGCTGTAGTGCTGAAGACTTGTGCTTCAGAACTAGCTGTGCATCTAGCCAAGCTGTTCCAGTACAGCTACAACACTGGCATCTACCCAACAAAGTGGAAGATTGCCCAGGTATGTCCTGTCCATAAAAAGCAGGACAAATCCAATCCAGCCAATTACCGCCCCATCAGTCTACTCTCAATCATCAGCAAAGTGATGGAAGATGTCGTCGATTAAGGGGCACTTACAGAAATAGCCTGCTCACCAATGCTCAGTTTGGGTTCTGCCAAGACCAGTCAGTTCCGGACCTCATTACAGCCTTGGTCCAAACATGGACAAAAGAGCTGAATTCTAGAGGTGTGGTGAGAGTGACTGCCCTTGACATCAAGGCAGCATTTGACCGAGTTTGGCATCAAGGAACCCTATAAAATGGAGAGAAGGTCGTTTGACAGAGCAGCTGAAGATTGTTGGGCCTAGGACATTGTCCTGAGGAACTCCTGCAGCGATGTCCTGGGGTTGAGATGATTGGCCTCCAACAACCGCAACCATCATGAAGTCCGTGGGAATTTGGAAAAACTCTCCACTGGCTGGAGTCAGACCTAGCACAAAGGAAGATGGTTGTGTAAAACTTTAGCCGTCTATATTAATTTTTATTTATTCCCCAATTCTGGCTTGGTCCTGTATTTAACTGAAGTAATAATGCAAAATGAGAGTATCTGTTTTGCCAGCATTGGGCATTGTTTGTATTATCAATTGTAAATTGAAATTTCCCAGAAATTCAGAGTGTCTTGGTTTACACTTGACAGTATAAAGGAAGCATTAGGCTGATCATATTCGTAATTATTATAAAACCAAACCACACCAAATAATTAAAACAGGATATGAAGGTAGACAATATAAATACAAGTTCTTTCTTCCATTTCCATTCCCAAATGCTGCAAAGTCCAACTTTACACTAATTTGCAAGGATGAACAATTTAAACAATTTATGCAAGTTCCTGGCCCAGCATGTGGCAGCTGGCTTTAGCAAATTGGACAAGGTAACTTTATCATTGTCACTGGTTGTGCAAGATCCATGTGTCTGGAGCTAGTGGCACAACCATGGATTTTGCATAATATAAAAAGCAGCTATAATGTACTGTAGTTCCCATAAACATATGTGGTGCATAAACACCGGCATGGACCTGTTGGGCCGAATGGCCTGTTTCTGTGCTGCAAATACTTTGTAATCACAAGTACTTCCAGATTTTGTGTGATAATATCTGATAGCAATTTAGCACCTATATATCTTTTGATTAATATTTCATTATCCAATCTATTGGTGGCAAGATCAGACAGTGCTGCATCAGCTGATCTACTAGTTCACCACTCCTTCATGTACCTATCTACAAAATTCAGTAAGCTTCCAGAGCTAGGTTTATTGCACTTTTACATTGCTGTGCCAGTTTCGGGAGAATGGTGCTATACTTGCTTCCCAGCACAGCGCATCCTGTTTAAATTTCTACCTGGCTCTTACTTTCCATCAGGCAGTATCCAGCAGTGGAATTTAATTTCTGCAGCAGTACACAAAACTGGGTTTCTGCCACAACCAGAACAAAATAGACAGTTTATATTTCAGCTGACAGCACTTACCAAGAAGGTAACTATATATTTGCTGTCAGGTGTTGTTTTATAAGTTTTTTTCAGTCATAAATGAATGGTGTATATAAAGAATCAAACTATTATTATCCCATTAAAACCAATGGAGCCGTATTAATTTTTGTAGCAGATACATGGAGGGGAAATAAACTAGCAAATTACATAGATCAGCTCTTGCGGTGCTTGCTGGTATTGCTGGCACGAGAATTAAGTATTAATTAAGAGATTAACTTTATTTAAAATCTGATATACTGTTACTTTTGTTCCATATTGTTGCAAATGTTTCTGGAAGTGCTTGTCTAATTGTTCTATGTCTGTGGGAGCTACACTACAATTAAACCAACTCCCAGTTTATTTTCATGTACTCCAAAATCTTTTGGGTAAATGAGGTTTAACTGTATGCATTGGGAATTTTTCTGTCATGCAAGCTCTATAAAATTAGTAACCTGAATATTTCTAATTCTGAATACACTAATCTACAATGAAGTATATTAGTCTACAAACAGAGAATTTCTATTAAAGCAAGTTGACCGTTTCTCCAGTTTTGTGCACCCTATGGAAGGAGCATATACTTCAAACACATCTATACACTATAATTAATGTTTTTTTATAAAAGCACAGCAGAAGCCATTAAGAAATTTTTGGACCCAGATGCCCTGTCCTTTCAAGTGAAGGAGTCAGTAGTTGGAGTCCTAACAAAGGAAAAGATGAGGAAAAACATAAACTTGTAAAAGACACATGGGTGGAAATTGTCAGCAATGTTATTGCTATTTTAACAAGAAGCCATTTTAAATATAATGGAATTTATTTAAACAGGGAGAGAATAATTTATTAAGTACACATTAAGCTTTTGTATGATATCAGCAACAGCAATTTTGTAAATACTGTTCAAAACTATGATTTGATTTGGATCAAAACCAGACTGACTTTCACCCAGGCAAATGGATCAAAAGTTATTTGTTGCACTGACACAAGAGTTTATTCCCCTTCTAGTATGGAAATCTGAAATAACCATTTAATATAGATTTCATACAGTGTATACAAATGCCTATTATGCTTTCCATAATTTGCTGTCTATATTGCATATAGCTAATGGGATATTATAATGTAGTTCACCTTTAGCGGTATAAAAAAGGTCAGCACTGAACTGATCATTTAAATAACTGATTTAGACTTTTCCATGACTCCTTCCTTTTCCTGTTTGCAGGAACACTCACATCCACCTGCATGTTCTTGGAAATGTCACTCAATTCAGCAGCTGCTCTATAACAAAGCACTGCTGCTCAGCTTTACGTTAGTCCCTCTCCAGTTTTTGATCACTGATTGCCCACAGGGAGTAGTTTCTATTTTAATACATGCAAATTGCAAACTTTAATGGATAATTGTTTTAAAACAGTAATATTTCCGCTTTCAATGAGATTTGAATGTTTTACGCATCTGGTTATATTATTAGAAACAAAGGTTATAAGTGTATGCAGTCATTTCTTGGCGATGAACAAATCGTGGTCCAACCTAGGGCGATTAAACTGACAAATTTCTCAATGTGTCTATCTACCACACCATATTTACGGTGTAGTTTATCATAGCCTGGTGACTGCTGTCCTTATTAAATTGAATCTCCGTATATGTTATTTTGCTCTCTATTCAGTCCCATTTAACAGAGAATTGTTACAAGAGAGCATAACTATGGCCAGTATTTTGTGGTGGATAATGACTGGAACGGCCAGCATTCTCCGTCATTACCTCTCTGAATCCAACCGCAACTTCAGGATTTAGCGCATGCGCATCTAAACGTGGAAATCCTAAAGTTGTGGTCAGTCATGCAGTTCTCAGACAAAGGCTGCACTGTGGCCACCCCCACACCCCATAGCCGGCAATCAGTGGAACTGACAAAAACTTGAGCTTTTCTGTGCTAATGTCACTGTTAAATACCCCATTAAATGTTAGACCTTGTTGGAATTGGTGTAACTGGGGGTTTAACAGAGTATTGACTGCTAAGCAAACGTTCTGGCCTGAAAAACTAATTTGTATATTTGTGGAATCTTTATTTTGCTCTTTAACATTTTTAGAAAATTAGGATTAAAGCTGCTTTTTATTTCCTGGTTTGCTGTCTGAGAATTCTTCATGATGATTGGCTGCTTAGACAGCTTGATGACATCATGGCTGCATCGCTCTAGGAATCCCCTATTCAGTGCTACAATCAATTACACGTCGAGAAACCACAAGTTTTCGCCACAGAGATCGCAAGATCTCTGTGGGCAGCTTTCTTCGAGGTCAGCGGCAAGCACCTTCACTTCACTGCCGACTGCAAATTACGGGCCATTATTTCTGGTTTCATATATTTATAGACATTCAAATGTGTCTATTATGTATAAAATTCATATAGATATTTTACTATAGAACCTATTGGATATCATTTCCTGTAGGTATAAAGTTAAAAAAATTACTGAACTGTAATTATAAATCAGTGATAATTTAGTAATACTGTAGTATTTCTCTTTCGCATTAGACATAGAAGAAAATATATCCCATAGTTGCTGAGTGCCCCAACTGACAAAATGCATATGGAACATTCCATGCATTATATATAACAAAAGAAAACTGCTAAATACATTAAAGTGTGAAACTGGTTAATATTTCCATTCATTGTCAAGTTTGATGATTCATATGAATCTGCAACACATGCGTAGCCTACTAAGTTTTCTGTGACAAAAAACATTGAATGACTAGATCATGATATGCTTTTCAAGCTTTATTATAATAAGATTGACAAAAATTGCTAAAACCTAATTTTTGGAAAATGTAATAGGTTAAGCACTTTTAAAAATGAACTGGATTAAAATCACTTGATATCTCTTGTACTTTCAAAAGTGCAAAAGTCGATGGTCAGAGTTTGAATGTTAGATGGTTAGGATATGGCAGGAATTTTTGAAATAATTGTTTTTTCATTCAGCATTCTCCACACACAATAGGAGTTGAGCCTACCTCGATTTGTACTGTGTTCAGTACTCAGAAAATGCTGCCATGTTGTTGATGTGTGATACTATATGTGATATCTTACTCTAAAGAGCCCCAGGATCTGCTCTACATAATATCTTTGCCAGATCTGCCTTGGTAGCTGGAGCGATGAGTCCTATCAGGGATTCTCCATCTGCATTACTTTGGTAGACTCCTAATATGCAGAGAGGATGGTAAATTAAGTTTGACATGAATATTGACACCATTGTGTTAGCTAATGAGTGGGAGGCGGGGCGGGACGGGATTTGTGAGTCTTCGAACTCATAACCGAAACTACAGCAAATAAGAGTCTCCTGAGTATCATAGAATCATAGAAACTTATAGCACAGAAGATGACCATTTGGCCTGTCGTGGCTGTGCTGGCTCTTTGAAAGAGCAGTCGTGCTTAATCCCACATCCCTGCTTTTTGTCCGTAACCCTGTAAGTTCTTCATCCTCAAGTACCTGTCCAACTCCCTTTTACAATTATTTATGGAATCAATTTCCGCCACCTTTTCAGGTAGAGCGTTCCAGATCCCGACAACTCTGAGTGGGGGGGGGGGAAATTCCCATCTCCCCTCTAGATCTTTTGCCAATGATTTTAAATCTATGACCTCTGGTTATTGACCCACTCGCCAGAGGGGATAATGTTTTTCTATCTACTCTGACAAAACCTCTCATCATCTTGAAAATCACTATTAGGTCACCTCTTAACCTTCTCTGTTCCAAGGAGAACAGTCCCAACTTTTCCAGCCTCTCCTCATAACTGTAGTTTCTCATCCCTGGTAACATTCGGGTAAACCTTCTCTATACCCTTTCCAAGGCTTTTACATCTTTCTTGAAGTGTGGTGCCCAGAATTTCCCACACTACTCCAGCTGAGGCCTAACCATTGATTTATAAAACTCTAGCATGATCTCTTCTTTTATATTCTATTCCTCTATTTGTAATCCCAAGTAACACACATGCTTTTTTAACCACCTTATCAACTTGCCCTGCCACCTTTAAGGATTTATGTATATGGACACCAAGGTCTCTCTGCTGATCTACACTTTTCAAAATCATGCCATTTATAGTATGCTGCCTTTCCATATTAGTCCTCTCAAAGTAATCACTTCACACTTCTCAGTACAGTGGGATTATTTCTCCAGCAAAATGCATTGTGTGGAGGAGAGTTCAATAATTCAAATTAAGTGCACAAAATCAATCCCAGTTACTTACAGCAGTGCTTGATGTGGGGGAATTACCCAGTCATCTGCATTCTGGCTAGGACTTGTAGCATCACAATATGCAGCCAATTAAGTTTGCTTATCTTGTAGATACTTTTCCATTCTTTGAATGGTATGTAACCTTCACATACCAAAATCCTACCCAGTTATCTCCCGAGACCCCACGGCAGGGTTTTGGTTTTAGTGGTTTTTGATTACTAATCAGTTTCATTTTAGCTTTGTCAAAATGGAATGATGCTATCGTATAGGGCTGGGGCTTTATAGAACATAGAAATAGGAGACTATGTGGAACTGCCCATCTCTAAGGTCATGATGAGATTTTATGTGTGTGTCAAGTATGTGTTTTCCCCAGATCTAGTGAAGCTTAGCTTATGTCTTACAGTATGTGGACGATGCATGTCGTTAAAAGAATAACAAAGATGCTATAAGGGAGTCATTTTTTTTGCTGTGAAGTTCAATTTCATTACTTTTAATTTAGAAATAGGAGATTTTATCCTGCAGCATAAAATAGCAACTACATTTAGGTCAACTCTCAACATGCTATACGTGAATTTCCACTTGCTTTATTGCGGTGCCCACCACTAACTTATTTTCATAAAGTCTTAATATGAAAATATATCTGTTATCCCAATGCACAGATTTCTCATACTTAGATATAAATCTTTGTACTGTTATATAGATCATTAACCATTTGTTATTTGGTCCTTCCAGATTTATTTGGAGGTGCAGCCTATTAGTGTCAACAAGACAATGGTTCTCGTTCTGAACAGCAACCACGATGTAATTTGGAATGTGAGTGCTATGAATATGCCACTTGAAGTCTATGTAAGTATTATATAGTTTTCAATTTATATAGAGTTGGTTACTATAATGACACTTATTTAGATCTGCAACAAAGAGTTTATTTTTTACTGTGCCATAATTTCATAGATGCATTTTTAACTGCACGCACTACATGGTAATTAAACAAAACCCTGTTAACTGGACATTTGGTTAAAAAGTAAATTTTCTCAGAAATAGACAGTTTCTTTAGATTAATTTGAACACTCATGATTTTACAGCCTTGAAACCAATCCCTTGTATCTGATTTTTAATAATATGTGTACTGTTTCAGTTTTATATCGGGACTTCCTTATCTCTTTTTAGTCAGTTTCTGTGTCAGCAGAGACAGTCACTGTGCACAATAACAGTCAGTATGCTCTATAGGGGTGATTGATTTGGTGCTGCCAATAGGGAGTCTTGATGCATAGAATACCTTGACATATTCAGGTTTTGATGGCAGTTTTCCTCTGGTGTGGTCCCATCATATATAACACCAACAACTTGCATTTATATAGCACCTTTTAACGTAGCAAAACGTCCCAAGGCCCTTCACAGGAGTGTTATCAAACAAAATTTGACATCGAACCACATAAGGCGATATTAGGGCAGATGACCAAAAGCTTGGTCGAAGAGGTAGGTTTTAAGGAGCATCTTAAAGGAGGAAAGAGAGGCACAGAGCTTTAGGTAGGGAATTCCAGAGCTTATGGCCTTGGCAGCTGAAGGCACGGCCACCAATGGTGGAGCGATTTAAAATAGAGGATGCTCAAGGGGCCAGAATTGGCAGAGCGCAGAGATATCAGGGGGGTTGTAGGGCTGGAAGAGATTAGAGATAGAGTGGGGCAAGACCATGGAGTGATTTGAAAACAAGGATGAGAATTTTAAAATCGAGGCGTTGCTTAACTGGGAGCCAATGTAGGTCAGCGAGCACAGGGGAGATGGGTGAGCGGGACTTGGTGCGAGTTAGGACACGGGCAGCAAAGTTTTGGATGACCTCAAGTTTACGGAGGGTAGAACTAGGGAGGCCAGCCAGGAGTGCATTAGAGTAGTCAAGTCTAGAGTTAACAAAGGCATGGATGAGGGTTTCAGCAGCAGATGAGCTGAGGCAGGTGATGTTACAGAGATGGAGGTAGGCGGTCTTGATGGCGCGGATGTGTGGTCGGAAGCTCATCTCGGGGTCAAATATGACACCAAGGTTGCAAATAGTCTGGTTCGGCCTCAGACAGTTGCCAGGGAGAGGGATGGAGTCTGTGGCAAGGGAACTAAGTTTGTGTCGGGGACCGAAGACGACTGGTTTCATTCTTCCCAATATTTAGTTGGAGGAAATTTCTGCTCATCCAGTACTGGATGTCGGACAAGCAGTCTGACAATTTAGATGTGAGAAGTCGCACAACACCAGGTTATAGTCCAACAGCTTTATTTGAAATCACAAGCTTTCAGAGTGCTGCTCCTTCGTCAGGTGACCTGACGAAGGAGCAGCGCTCCGAAAGCTTGTGATTTCAAATAAAGCTGTTGGACTATAACCTGGTGTTGTGCGACTTCTCACATTTGTCCACCTCAGTCCAACACCGGCATCTCCACATCATGACAATTTAGAGACAGTGGAAGGGTCGAGAGAGGTGGTGGTGAGGTAGAGCTGGGTATCATCAGCATACATCAATGTACTTGTAAAGGAAAAATTTGCAGCGCTATGGGGAAAGAGCAGAGGAGTGGGATTAATTGGATAGCTCGTTCAAAGAACCAATACAGGCACGATGGGCCAAATGGCCTCTGTCTGTGGTGTATGATTCTATGATCTTTAGAGGTAGAAAGTATGGAAATGAACTTCAAGATATCAAAGTCAAATTTATTTAATGCCCCAATGTACTGTTTTTACTAAATATGAAGAATCAAAAACATTTATAGCATAGCGTATAATTAAAAAATAGCACCAGCATATTTCTGCTCCTGCCTAGGAAATCCCCACCTCTACTCCCTGTGCTTTATGGAAATTGTACTAGGAGTGCATTAGCACTATGTGAGTAAGGGAATAACAGAAAACCTGTGGAAGTTCCCTCTGTTTACCAGTATCGCAAAATCCACTAGCGCAGCCAATGTGCGAAGAATGGAATTTCATTCCTTAAGTGGCTGTTTAGCTAGTTGAACAGCATTGTTGGAGATGTTTTCTAATTGCCCTCTTAGTTATGCATACTTTTAGCACATCCGATCTTCCAAAAATTGCCCAGAGTAGAGTTCTGTGTTTCTCCTAGTGGGTAAAAATAAATAAGCAAAAGTTTTAACTTCCATTTAATTTAGTGATGTGTGCTGTAAGGACAAAAGGCGCAATGTGAATTTATTCTTTATTTTGAGCAAATGCCTTTTGTACCTTGACTCACTAAATTTTCTATTTAATTAAATGGGCTTGTTATCCTAATAAGAAATACCAGGCATGAACCATAACTTTAAAAAAATAGGATAATGTATTATATATGAGACAAATACAGACCTGGAGTTGAGCAATATCTATAGTTCATGCACAATTTAGAAGTGTTGCTTTAACAACAACAAAAAAAGGAAGGACAACCATTTGACTCCAAAATGCATACCTTTATTAGAGAAAAGGGCCTATATTATACAGTCCCTAAAATAAATTTTTATCTATACTTATTGTTGGCTCAGGCTTTGATGGTTGTTAAGGCTGTGGAGATGCCCACTGGTAGTTTCGTAGCATGTTCTCTTCTCAGGATCAGGGCAGCATTGAAGGAAGTGATCTGGAAGAAGCAGCGAGGCAGAGTTATGACTTCCTCCCCATGGTCATTTTTATCCATTGTCTTTGATGTGGCTCAATTATACAGGTTTCCACAGCGATCCATATTTTTTTTTATCATCCATGAGGTGTGACACAGTCCTTTTACTTCAGCCTCTGGACAGACAGGCTATGTAGGTTTCCATGGCAACTAGTCTTTCTTTTGTTTCAACCATAAGGTGTTATTCAGTAGTCCTATTTCCACAGTCTGTCTGGAGCCAATTTCATTATTTTTAAGCAAAACTTGCTTTATTTTTTTTACTACAGTGCAAAGAGTAATTTCATTCTGTTGTAATTCTTTTCTCTATAAGTGGGCTCTGGTGTTGCTCTCCAATCAAGGTGTCTTCAACAGATTTGGTTTTCTGTCAGTTCTTTAGGTAACGTAGTTGAGCGCACTGCATCATGCAGTAATACCCATTTCCTTTAGTATGTCTAGGGTAGTGCGGTCATAAACCTTAGTATGTAAGGGAACGCTAATCCCTTATCTTCTGTGTCAATAACACTTAGGGGTAAAAATTCACTTGGTTGCGCCTCCCGTTAGCGCCTTAAGAGGGCGCTAATGGGGCGCAAAGCCGCTAACGCCCGGGCGCAGCGATGTTTGCGCCGCTCGAGAACTTAACTTGAGATTGTGCGGCGGCGCTAAAACTTACCGCTGCGACCACCTGCGCGCGCAGATTGTGACGTCATTCCATGGTGCAACGCCCTTGTGGCGCCCCGTAGCGGAAATTGAGTGGCGCCCCCTGCCTTACCGCCTGGCGCTTCCAACGACCAGAAGACTGGAACGCTATCAATCGCTGTGGGGCTGGGGGGGGGCGCTATTTAAAGGGGGCCTCTTCCTGTCTTTTATTGTTGGTGGCATTTTTGAACTACGCATTCTGAGAGAGAGAGGGAGAGACTTCTGGAGAGATTCAACGTTGTGTGAATGAGTTTTGGGTACTGAGCAGCACTTTGCAGGTTCATTTTGATTTGCCATTCCTTGTATCGATTTAGCAGAGACTGTGGGAGCTGCACTCTGAGCTCTTTGCCTGGTACTCTCCATTGTTCTTTCCAGCACATTTGATGTGCAAGTCTCTCCAGGCCGAGATTCAAGGCAGCAATGAACAGGATGTGGATGGAAAGCAAGATTAACCATCCCCTTTAAGAACTGGCCCGTGCCATTGTGTGTGTGTTCCATTGCTGACTGACATTACATGAGCTTCGCCAGCGCTCCGAGTTAGCGCCTCACTGCTCGGCCTTTGCGCCTTAAGAGAGGTGTGCAGCGCCTGCTTTAGCGCTCCACTCACCTCCCGGGGCGGTAAAAGTGAAGTTTCCTGTCAGTGCCGATAATTAGCGCCAGGCGCTAATATTTGCGTCCGGACGATATTTGCGCCCCAAATGGGGCGCGACCTAATTTCTACCCCTTACTGTTTTGTGTTTGTTTCTGAGCAAGTCAGCCACCATCAAGCCAAATCTATTATTTATTATTTTCTAATAAAGTCTGTAAATGTCTTAAGCGTACATCCTTTTACTTAAACTGCCAGCGAAACAACCATTTTAACATTACATAAAACAACTGCATTACCAAACATTTTTCGGACATACTGTTATTCCCATTGGCCCAAGTTACCAGGGGGTAAAAATTCACTTGGTTGCGCCTCCCGTTAGCGCCTTAAGAGGGCGCTAATGGGGCGCAAAGCCGCTAACGCCCGTGCGCAGCGATGTATGCGCCGCTCGAGAACTTAACTTGAGATTGTGCGGCGGCGCTAAAACTTACCGCTGCGACCACCTGCGCGCGCAGATTGTGACGTCATTCCATGGTGCAACGCCCTTGTGGCGCCCCGGAGCGGAAATTGAGTGGCGCCCCCTGCCTTACCGCCTGGCGCATCCAACGACCAGAAGACTGGAACGCTATCAATCGCTGTGGGGCTGGGGGGGGCGCTATTTAAAGGGGGCCTCTTCCTGTCTTTTATTGTTGGTGGCATTTTTGAACTACGCATTCTGAGAGAGAGAGGGAGAGACTTCTGGAGAGATTCAACGTTGTGTGAATGAGTTTTGGGTACTGAGCAGCACTTTGCAGGTTCATTTTGATTTGCCATTCCTTGTATCGATTTAGCAGAGACTGTGGGAGCTGCACTCTGAGCTCTTTGCCTGTTACTCTCCATTGTTCTTTCCAGCACATTTGATGTGCAAGTCTCTCCAGGCCGAGATTCAAGGCTGCAATGAACAGGATGTGGATGGAAAGCAAGATTAACCATCCCCTTTAAGAACTGGCCCGTGCCATTGTGTGTGTGTTTCATTGCTGACTGACATTACATGAGCTTCGCCAGCGCTCTGAGTTAGCGCCTCACTCCTTGGCCTTTGCGCCTTAAGAAAGGTGTGCAGCGCCTGCTTTAGCGCTCCACTCACCTCCCGGGGCGGTAAAAGTGAAGTTTCCTGTCAGTGCCGATAATTAGCGCCAGGCGCTAATATTTGCGTCCAGACGATATTTGCGCCCCAAATGGGGCGCGACCTAATTTCTACCCCCAGGTGTCTTGTGGGAGGCATTTTACTGATGGGATTTTTTTTCCCCTTGCCAACAGAAAACTTAAAACAGTAGAATCATAAAATCTTACAGCACAGAAGGAAGCCATTTGGCCTATCATGCCTTGCCGGCTCTTTGAAAGAGCTGTCCAAATTTAATTCCACATCCCAGGTTTTTCCCCATAGCCCTGCAAATTAGTCCTCTTCAAATACATGTCCAATTGCCTTTTGAAAGTTCCTATGGAATCTGCTTCCACCACTCTTTCAGGTAGTGCATTCCAGATCTTAACAACCCTCTTTGTGAAAACATTTTTCCTCATTTCCCATATAGATCTTTTGCCAATTATTTTAAATCTGTGACCTTTGGTTACCGACCTACTTGCCAAAGGAAACAGTTTATCCATACTTGCTCTATCAAAACCCCTAATAATTTTGAATATCTCTATTATGTCTGCTCTAAGAACAATTGCAGCTTCTCCAACCTCTCCACATAACTGAAGTCCCTCATCACTGGTATCATCCTGGTAACCTCCTCTGTACCCTCTCCAAGACCTTGGCATCCTTCCTAAAGTGTGGTGCCCAGAATTGTACACAATATTCCAGCTGAGGCTTAACCTGTGGTTTGTAATGGTTTAGCATGACTTCCTTGTTTTTGTATTCAATGCTCCTACTTACAAAGCCAAGTATCTCATAAGCTTTCCTAACCACCTTATCAGCTTGTCCTGCCACCTTCAAAGATTTGTGAATATGCACCCCAGGTCCCCCTGCTCTTGCATCCCCTTCAAAATAGTATTTGTCTCCAAGTTTTTCTAGATTAAAAAGAAGACAATGAACTTCAAACCTAAATCCTGAGTTTTATTTATTTCTACACCTTACAAAAATGAAAATCATCCATATTTGTGTGTTTTGAAAAGATAATTTATTTAGTCAATGCAATATGACAAAAAGGAAGAGCAAGACAAATGTTGTATAAGCTGGAAACCATATAAATTTTTCATCCTTTTGAAATAAATATTATGACCAGGTCAAGATCAAAGTAACAAATATTCTTGAAATACATAACACTTGAAACATAAAGGTGTATATTATCCAGTCTCAGCATTAAAACTTTACACCCACCACCTTGTCCACAGACCGACTTCTTGGAACTTCCTGTGGTCAGCCAGTTTTAATTATTTAATTTTGTGAGGATGAGCCTCCATATTGGAGCTAATGCTGGGAGCTCAGCATGGTGGGAAATAGGAAATTCCATGTCAGCCATATTGGAGAATTTAAAAGGAAACAGAAGTTTGTACAACATTTATAAAGGCTGGACTGGGGAAGGGAATTATTTGAAAACCTTTCTAAAAGTTGTCTTAAATGGGCAACAGTTAAAAAGCCTTAATAAAGGTGCATGGGGGGAGGGGGAAAACTTTGGCTGTCAAAAATTAGTGAAAGATAAAAATATATGCAGAGGCAGGAAATTAAGTCTGTGGCTAAGTGATGAAGCAGTACAGTATTTGAACCCTTTGATGGCTGGCGCGTTGGATGTGCTAATGTATAGGGTTTGAGGAGGTTTACTCTGTTTGGCACTCTTCCAGAGGGTAGTGCTGCAGCATGGCTGGTGGTAGGTGGCGGGCAGGTTCAGTGCTGTACACACTAGTTGCAAGATCTTGAAACGTGTAGAAGATGATAGCACACCTTAAGAAAGCTGCTAATATAGACTACCCAATTGTACTGTTTACCAAGTATGTATACCACAATGTTTTGCCAGGCCAGGCAACCTGTAGCACATTTAGTGCTCAGCCCACAGTAGTTTGGGAAATGCAGCAGTGCGATAACATTAGGCAACCATGTCATGCGCATGATGCTAGTTAGTAGCAAAGGAGATAAAATAGCTGGCTACGCTGACTGATGCATCCATACATTTGTGGCCAGCACATTGGTTAATAGTGCAGATGATCCCTAGGCAAGACTGCAAGCAGGCGAAAGCAAAAAAAAAATTGGTAACCTCACCTGCTGCTGACCTTGCTGCCCCTTTGGAACAGATTGACTGCTGGTGCTTACAGCAGATGGAAGGGATCTACAGGTGTATCCATTCTGACCTAGAGTCTGCAAATCTAATTCTCAACAGTCATTGTTAGATGTGACAGGACTTGCAAATATAGAGGGGTAGATTTTAACTTGGGCCGCCAAGCTTAAACGGTGGTGGCCTGAAAATGGCTTACTGCCTCATTTAGGAGTGCGTTCTGACTGCCACCATCTTCAAAGCACCTCAGGCGGTAGGCCCTTTTAATATATAAATTGAGGTCTTATGACATATATATAGGACTCCAAATGTCATTTTAGGACAGAACGGGGTGGAGCTTGCATCATGCATGCTCTGCCAAGTTTCAGCTTGCCGTCCAACTGGGCTGCACAAAAATAGCCTAGGATAGTGCTGCACCGAGTTCTCCCGCCAGCCCTGTGAACAAACCCTCTTCCTGCCCTACATCTTTCTTGGAAAGGCTGCCTGATATTGTGCCAGTCCAGAGCTGGCAGGCTGCCCTGGGGTGCCAGTTTCCTGCCTGCAGCCCGCCAGGAGTATGGTAATGAGGCCCGACAATGAAAATGGACCAGGCCTCCTATCAGCACTATTGGGCGGCCGGATGGCAATCTCTGCCAGTCAGTTACCCAGTAGTTAAAATCTACCCCAGTGGATGCAACCAAACCTGCACTGGTACTTGCTGATGTCCCTGGCATACCTTATTTTATCAAGGTTCCACTTCAAGTATGAAATATTTTGATCGGGGTGCTTTGAAAGCAATCCCCCCCCCCCCCCCGGCATTAAGATAATAGTACTTGCCAAAGGGGATACACTTAATGGGCCGGACCTTGCTGGAAAAATAACGTCGTGTTATCGACACACGCCGTTATTAACTTGCAAATAGGCCAGCAAATTCAGTGGATTAAGAGATACGGTGTGAGTTGTGAACCTCCAGAACTTGCTGGTCAATTTACGCCACTCCACCGTTTGCTTTGCACAAATGGCATCTCACCCTTAGCCTCCCCGATATTTTAAAGAACTTGCTTGATTTGCACATTAATTGCCCATTAAACTAGCCACCGAAAGTTAAGTCTGGTATGTAAGACCGTAAGCACCCTATTAGTGACGTGATAATTGTTAATGCAATGCCAATCAAAATCTTTGGCCCAGAAGGGCAACAATAGAAACTCTGAAGTCTCATTCCTTCAGGTATTGAATTGTTCTTAAGAGATTATATAATTGTCAAATTTAACATTTTTTAATTATTTTCCTACTTTTCATTTCTGTATTTTTTTTCTCTCTCTTAATCCAATATTTCTTTCCCTCTTTATTTCTCTTTCTGTACCTGATTTGACTAATTCACCCTATTTCCAGGTCCGTCATTCCTGTTTCTTTCTCAGTCCTTAAATCTCATTGGTTAAAGAGATAGACTGTTGGTCCCACTATTCACTAAATTTCCAGATGCCCCCTTTGCCCTCGCCACGCTGTTACCAGCTCACATTTCCAGAAAGTTATGGCACAAAAAAATTTCGAGCTGAAGGTTGCAGGAAAAAGTCTTAACTAATGGCATACGTCGTGAGATGCCCCGTTCCAGCAACATCCGACCCAATATATTTTCCAACTAGATGCAGTGGCACATCCTGGGAGAAATGAGCACTGCTATTGTGGGCATCACTTAACAAATCGCATTTTCTTTAATGATCTTCCTGTTCTGCAGAACTCTTGGGTTACTGTGCAGTAGGTTTCTCAGTTATATTGGTAGCAGTGATTCTGCTGCTTCTCTCATTACATAAACATTCTCTGCATGATCTGATTTGAAAAATACATGAAATATTAGCTGGCAGAACAGTAACATTAATTGCAAGAAAAATGTATACATCAAACATTGGCTAAACTATAAATACATTCACATTAAACATAGCTGGAAAATATAAATCTGGAATAAAAATATTACAATTTTTCTCCTTCAGTTCCTTTAAGTTTGGATTTTAACTAACTTCCCTTTAATGTCGTCACAAATCTCATTGCCTGATTGCTGAACGCCTGCTGCTGCCGAGAATGAGTGGGAGTGAAATACATGGGCATACAGCCCAAACGGAAAGTAGGTCAGGGTGTGAATTCATCAGGCAGTAGCACCATAGATTAATTTCTCAGTCCCTACTTAACCAATACCACCAGTTGGGCAGAAAAATCTTCAAAAATGTACTATATCTTAGTATGTTTTCAAAACTGCACTAATTTTTTAAATATCATGAAGATGTTAATAAAGAAAAACAATTTTTTTGGTGTTGCAGTTTTCACTCATTTTTAGTTTGCCCTTTGCATGACTTCTCTTCATTGGGTGGAAAGTCAGTGAATAAGACATATAGGGCTGTATTTTCCGATCAGAGGCTTCCTGCGTGCAGAGGCCTCTGATCTGGAAAAAATCCACGGACTTACCTGAGGGCTCCAGACACTTCCGCTCCTGGGCCTCTCCAACTCGAAATGTGCAGGGCCCACGTATCCCAGAGGCGCATGTGGTTCACAAGCGTCCCTGGGATCACGTGGGCCATGGGGAGCCAATCAAAGAAGGTAATCTCCCTTCATACACTTGACAGATAGACCTGTCAAATATATGAATGGGGATCACCCCAAAAACACTGTAAAACATTAAATAAATTTTTTTTAAACCCACATTTTTAAAATTAGTTGAAATTACAATAAATTAAATATTTTAAACAAAAATTTAATTTTTTGAAAAAAGAAAACTTTTTCACAGGGCTAAAAATAAACTTTTTTAAAAAGTATTTTTAAATGATAAATGAGTGGAATTTTTTTTTATAACTTTTTTTCAAATCTTATGCTGGTAAAAGTAGGCCTTACGCCTGCTTTTACCAGGTGTAAGATTTCTAAGGGTTTTCTGCGGGCGGAGGTTCTCCAGAAAGCGGAACTATCCGCCCGCAGAGGCCCTTCTCCAGCATTCTTGACAGATTGGAAATGCCGGTTTTCAGCTTGGCATGCCTGAAACCGGCATTTCCGATGTCCCTACGGGTGTATACACAGTGCATACACACCCGTAGGAATCGGAATATACGGCCCATACTTTTGTACCATTCTTGTTAATCTGTTGAGAAGGTTGTTATAAGATGAAAAGGCTGAAATGCCCTTTTCCCTGCAAGGTATAATATTCAGCTTTAGCAAGGTGTCATATTCAGCTTTAGCTAGCTACTGTTAATCTGGCTGAGACTTGACTTTCATCTTATCACTTAATACTGCATTTTTGAAAAATACTCCTCGGTTGCCACCTTATCCACCCCTTCTGTGTATTTATTTTAAACAGCCTCTTTCAGCCAATGGCTGATGCTCTTAAAATGGTACCAAAAGTCGAATGAATATAAAGAATCAAGCAGACTACAGAAAGTGGAGAGGACAACTGAAAATGAAATAGGAGGGGCATTGAGAGTGTATGAGAAAAGATTAGCAGGTAACATAAAAGGGAACACTAAAAAACAGTAAAGGAGGAGGAGATGGAGAAATTGGATAGGATAAAAATAGATAAAGAGGAGGTACTTAAAAGGTTGGCAGCACTCAAAGCAGAAAAGTCACCCAGTCTGGATGGGATGCACCCTAGGTTGCTGACGGAAGTAAACATGGGAATAGCGGAAGCTCTGGCAACAAGATGGCGTGCGGCGCACTTTTCGTCAGAAGTGTGCACATACATCTTGGACGCCATTTTGGGCTCTTAGGTGGCCGTGTAGCACCTGAAAAACAGGCACTACGTGTCCCAATTTAACCTTCAATGAGTTTGATGAGAAGAAGGGAAGGATGAAACCGAAAATGTGGAGTGTGCAAAAGAAAAAAAAACATGCATTTATAAAGTGCTGTTCCTATCCTCAGAATTTCTGAAAGAACGGTGCAAAGGTGGAATGAGGCTGGGGTGTGTGGCTGGGAGTCATGTGGAATATTGTGGCAGAGCAGCCAGGCCAGTTGCTTGCCATGCGTGTTGAAGCTTGCAGTGAATGGAACTGGAACCAAGGGGAAATGGTAGGGATGGGACACTATCCAAGATCTGGTGGGAACAGGGACATTGAAGGTGAGACAACTGTGGCGATGGAAGCACTAATGGACCACTTTCCAAGAAGGTCCCTATAGGGACCAAGGTACAGACATTTTTTTTAATTCATTCTGGGGATGTGGGCGTCACTGGCAAGGCCAGCATTTATTGCCCATCCCAGGTTGCCCTGAGAATGTCTTGAACTGCTACAATGGAGTGGCTTGCTAGGCCACTTCAAAGGGCAGTTAAGAGTCAACCATGTTGGTATGGAACTGAAGTCTCATATAGGGCAGACCAGGTAATGACAGCAGGTTTCCTTCCCTAAAAGACATTAGTGAACCAATTTGGTTTTTATAACAATTTGACACTTTTATACTGATGCCAGTTTATTATTTCCAGTTTTTAAAAGAAATAGAATTCAAATTCTCTTGAGATTTGAACTCACATTAACTGGATTATTACTCCAGGCCCCTAGTTACTAATCCAGTAACATAACCACTACACTACTGTACCCCATATTTACACTTCTGGAAAAATCGTAATCAAACAAACCTCTAGTGTGTGTTTTTTTTAAACTGCTTCCTTTATTATATCATCACATTTTACTTTTGTTTTATCTTGTTGCTGGCAGCATTCCTGCTCTATGGAAACTCATTGTTTATAACTGACGCTGTTTCTTTGTATGGATTACTGTATAGGAAGGAGTCTGAGCAGCAGGGTGAGTGGCAGTGTCTGTGGTCTGAGTGACAGGCAGCTTTCCAAAATTTTGAGTGCAAGTTGTCTGCTGTGAAATAAAGACCATAATGAAGAACAATAATCATGGTGTGATAACTGAATACCACAAATCTACATTTTTCTTTGTATTCCTGCTGTATAACAAAACGTAATTAAAATGGATAATATCTTTAGTATTTTTGGAATTTTAAGTAGAAAACGTGAAATAGTTGTTTTAAGAATATTGTAATAGCCTTTATTTGCAATTTTACTCTTGGGATGTTTATTGCTTTCAGCCAAAAAGATGTTTGTGATGAGCTTTGACATTTCTCTGACCATTTCTTCACTCAAAGGGTTGTGACTCATTGGAATTCTCTACACCAGAGGTCTTTGACTGCTGTGTCGATGAGTATGTTCAAGACTGAGATCGATAGATTTTTGGGCACTAAGGGAATCAAGGGATATGGAGATAGGGTGGGAAAGTGGAGTTCATAGAATCATAAAAACTTACAGCATAGAAGAAGGACATTCGGCCCGCCGTGCCTGTGCTGGCTCTTTGAAAGAGCAGTCATGGTTAGTCCCACATCCAAGCTTTTTGTCCGTAACCCTCAAGCACCTGTCCAACTCCCTTTTAAAATTATTTATGGAATCAGCTTCCACCACCTTTTCCAGACCCCGACAGCTCTGAGTGAAAAAATTTCTCCTCATCTCCACTCTAGGGGGGCGATTTCCCCAGCCCTGGGGAGGCGGGTATGGAGGCGGGACTGCCGGGAAAATGGCAAAATCTGGGAGTGGGTACCCATCCCGCCTCCAACCCACCTCTGTGCCATCTTCCCAGAGGCGGGTACCCGACCTGCGCCGGGTCCCGTCTCCTCGAGGCGGGAAGGGGATTAGTGCCAATTAACTGCCTGTTAACAGGTAGTTAACAGGCAGTTTTTTTTTGGCTAATCCCTATTTTGAGCCCTAAAGTGTGGGCTTCCCGACGGCTCCGAACCTCGCCAGGGTCAGCGAGGCGGGCCGTGGGTCTGCGGGTGTCGGAGGGGCCGAAATGTCTGGTGTGCAAGTGTGGAGAGGTAAGTGTGTGAGGTGACTCTAAAGTGTTTTAATAAGATTACTTACCTTTGCTTCTTCCTGCAGGCTTTATCCCTTTAGGCTGCGGAGCTGCCTCATCTCCACGGCAGAGATGACAGAATGGCTGCTGCATTCTCTGATGCAACAGCCATCTGATTTCTGCTCAGGAAAGAGGTTTGGTGAGTCTTGAGTACAAGGACTCACCAAAGAACAGAGATTGTCAGTGTTTGACAGCTTCTCCAAGCTGTCGAACGATGACAATTCATCTGTCAAAAATTTTTGACAGATGAAACGTCATACGCTGACGTTCTGTCACCGGCTTTCCCTTAATTGGCCTGAAGCCCGCTAGGCGGGCTTAACAAGGTCAATCAAGGGAAAATAGCATGGGTTGGCCGGATGTCGATGGAGGCGGGACTAAAACCCAACAAGCAGCAGTCCCGCCTCCATCACGTCCCCATTGATAAAATCACCCCCTAGATCTTTTGCCAATGATTTTAAATTTATGACCTCTGGTTGTTGACCCGCTCACCAGAGAGAATAGTTTTTCTCCATCTACTCTATCAAAACCTCTGATCATTTTGATAACCTCTATTAGGTCACCTCATAACCACCTCTGTTCCAAGGAGAACAGTCCCAACTTTTCCAGCCTCTCCACATAGCTGAAGTCCCTCATCCCTGGTAACATCCTGGTAAACCTCCTCTGTCCCCTTTCTAAGGCTTGTACCTCTTTCCTGAAGTGTGGTGCCCAGAATTGTCCAGAATACTTCAGCTGAGGCCTAACCATTGATTTATAAAGTTCTGGCATGATCTCTTTGCTTTTATATTCTAATCCTCTATTTATAAACCCAAGTAACGCATATGCTTTTTTAACCACCTTATCAACTTGCCCTGTCACCTTTAAGGATTTATGTATATGGACACCTAGTCCATGTATAGGTCTCTCTACACATTTCAAAATCATACCATTTATAGTATACTGCCTTTCCACATTAGTCCTCCCAAAGTGCATTATTTCGCACTTCTCCGCATTGAACTCAAGCTGCCATGCTTCTGCCCATTTCACCATCCTGTCTGTTATCCTGAAGTCTATAACTATCCTCATCACTGTCTACTAACTTTTACAACTTTAACTGAGTTAAGCTGTGGTAAAATATCTAATTCTATAAGAACTATCTGTAATCTAGATCTTTTTGAAAAGACCACAAACCAAAAGTATATGATGAAAAATATTGGGCATTGATTATTTTAATATAAAATGGTGTACATGGCACATTAACGTCTTCCACAGTGTGATCTTTGAACCCTATGAAAATTACAGACAGCCTCTTATCCAATGCTACATATATTTTAAATAAATGCAAAAGTTAGAGTTAAGCTGAACAGAATGCTTAAAATAGAACATTTTTCTTTGTTATACTGATTAGCAAGTAGGATTTTCTTGCTTAGATTGATATGGTACAACAATATATTGGGGAAAATAATGGCAATTTAGTCAGCAACTCTAGAGACTGTGTATGTCAGAAGCAGTCACCTTAATAAACCTTATAGTAATTCTGTTGTCATGGCCTTGGGCCACCAAAGGGCCTTTAAAAGGTTAGACTCTGAGCTGCTGACGCACAGAAGTTAAAAAGGTCTTGCTTCCTGTCCTACTCGAAGGAAGTTTAGGAAGAAGCTTGGCTCCAAACTGTTCAGCTGAGACTTGAGGGGGTTGCTATGAAAATAAACATTTTTTTTCTAATTGTATCCAAGAATAAATAGTCTGTTAGTCACTAAAAGGCAGTCCTCTTAATGTGTCTACATATGAATGGTCTACATTGGGGAATGGCACCTCAAGGGTCAGCTCACGCTGCCTGTTTTATGTTCTAGTTGTACTCCCAGATAACAGCTCTAATCTTTTCAGTATTGACAGTGAATAATTATGATTGTTTTACAAGACCAAATTATGACATCTTTATCCTGTTTTAAGAGGTAATAGATTTCAATGTAGTACTATTGCCTAACAATTTTATGATTAATTTTATTTCAATTTAACAAATAGTGGCTAGAGGATTCTTTTCCTGTGTGTGTGTGTGTGTGTGTGTGTGTGTGTGTGTGTGTGTATGTGTGTGTACAAATGTAGCTTTACAACTTTTTTGAAACATATATTCTAATTATCTCCAATATATGTAAAACCATTTATACTAGCAGATCACGTGTAAGCGAACTTCTGTATCTTCTCAAGATTAAGGTAACATTTAGTAAATTAAATCATGGTAATAGTAGTCATATTAAAGACTAGTACAAATATAAAGCAAATGCTGGAAATCCAAAACACAAAATTCTGGAAATACGCATGTATTTCTTTAAACATCAATCAAATATTATTCAGGCAAGACTTTAAGTCCTATTTCTTCCCCTCTCTCCCCCCCCCTCTCTCCCCCCCCCCCTCTCTTCCCCCCCCCCCCCCCCCCACACACACACACACATTTGACTTTTCAGTTATCTGTTACAGGTTGTGAGATTAATTAACATCATAATTTGGAAAGCCACAGGAGATGAGCTAGTGTATAATTATTTTACATATGGATAATTTGAATGTATGCTTTAGGAACATAGGAACAAGAGTAGGCTATTTAGCCCCTCGAGCCTGTTCCATTATTCAATGAGATCATGGGTGATCTGTGACCTAACTCCATATACCCGCCTTTGCCCCATATCCCTTAATACATTCGGTTAACAAAAATCTGTCAATCTCAGATTTAAAATTAACAATTGACCGAGCATCAACTGCCGTTTACGGGAGAAAGTTCCAAACATCCACCATCCTTTGCGTGTAGAAGTCTTTCCTAACTTCACTCCTGAAAGATCTGGCTCAATTTTTAGACTATGTCCTCTAGTCCTAGACTCCCCAACCAGCAGAAATAGTTTCTCTCTATCTACCCTATCAGTTGCCCTTAATATCTTGAACACTTCGATCAAATCACGCCTTAACCTCCCTAAATTCCAGGGATTACAATCCTAGTTTATGTAATCTCTCCTCGTAATTTAACCCTTGGAGTCCAGGTATCATTCTGGTAAATCTATGCTGCACTCCCTCCAAGGCCAGTATATCCTTCCTAAGCTGTGGTGCCCAGAACTGAACACAGGGGTGGTCTAACTCGGGCTTTGTATAGCTGTAGCATAACTTCTACCCCCTTGTATTTTAGTCCTCTAGATATAAAGCCCAGCGTTCCATTAGCCTTTTTGATTATTTTCTGTACTTATCCATGACATTTTAATGATCTGTGCATATGGACCATTAAGTCTCTTTGGACCTCCACTGTTTCTAGCTTTTCACCATTTAGGAAGCACTCTGATCTATCCTTTTTAGGATTTGCTTAGATTGAAATCCATTTTTCACAGATTTGCCAATTCACTTAATCTATTTATATCTCTTGGTAATTTTATGCTTCCATCTACACTGCTTACGATGCTGCCTATCTTTGTGTCATTGGAAAACTTGGATATGTGGCTCTCTCTCCCATCATCTAAGTCGTTAATAAATGCAATGATTAGTTGAGGCCCCAACACATCCCTAGTCAAATCCTGCCAATTAGAGTACCTGCCCATTATCCCTACTCTCTGTGTCCTGCCGCTCAGCCAATTTCCTAACCAGGTTAATAATTTGCCTTCAATTCCATGAGCTTCGACTAGCTAAAAGTCTCTTATGAAGGACTTTATTGAATTCCTTCTGAAAGTTCATATAAATAACATCCATAGACATTCCCCTGTCCACTACTTTAGTCACCTCTTCAAAAATTTCAATCAGCTTCATCAGGCATGACCTACCCTTTACAAATCCATGCTGGCTCTCTTTGATCAGCTAAAAATTTTCAAGGTATTCAGTCACTCTATCCTTAATTATAAACTCTAGTAATTTCTGGACAACAGATGTTAGGTTAACTGGCCTATAATTCCCTGCTTTCCCCCTCTCACCTTTCTTAAATAGCGGAGTGACAGGTGCAATTTTCCAATTTGAAGGAACCGTTCCTGAATCGAAAAAACTTTGGAAGATTATAGTTAGGGCATCAGCAATGTGCTCACATACTTCGTTTAAAACCCTGGGTTGGAAACCATCTGGTCCTGGGGATTTGTTACTCTTTAATGCCATTATTTTCTTCATTACAGTTATTTTGTTTACGTTAACTTTGGTGAGTGCCCATCCCTGATTCAATATTAGTTTCCATGGGATGTCCATCATGCTATCCTCTTCCTCTAGTGTAAATACTGACACAAAGTAATTATTAAACATGTCTGCCATTTCCTTATTTTCATTTACAGTATCACCGTTATCAGTTTTCAAGGGGCCCACATTGCTCCTGGCCACCCTCCCCTAATATAATTGTAAAAAAATATTGTGGATATCCCTTGCAAGTTTCTTTTCATACTCCCTTTTTGTAGCTTTTGCTATCTGTTTTGTCACCTTTTGTTCTTTGTATCTCTCCAGGATCTGTGCTATTGTTTGAATTTTTGTATGCTTTTTCTTTTAGTTTTACATTGTCCCTTACCTCTTTTGTCGTCCATAGCTGGGTTTTTTTGGCAAGTAGAACTTTTGCCCCTTAGGGGTATAAACTGGTCTGTATCACGCTAAATTATTTTTTGAACACCACCCACTGATCTTCTGTCGAATTACCCATTAACACATTTGCCCAGTTTACTGTGGACAATCTCTGTCTCATCCCGTTGAAATCAGCCTTACCTAAATCTAGAATCTTTGTAGCTGTTTTTCGTTTCTCCCTTTCAAACACAACGTTGAATTCGATCATATTATGATCGCTATTAGATAAATGTTCACGCACTGTTAGGCTGTTAACTAAATCTGGTTCATTACTCATTATTAAATCTAATATAGCCTGCCCCCTTGTTGGTTCGAGGACATATTGTTGCAGGAAACTACCCTGAACACACACAAGAAATTTGCTACCTTTCTGACACAAGCTAGTCTGCTTATCCCAATCTACAGTTAACTCTTGTTTAAACGGCACTTAATCATCCGGAATACTTTAATAACCGGCAAAATAGATAACCGGTAATCTTGCCGAATCCATCCAGCCCTCGTTTTGCCGAGTCCGAGTCTCCCATGGTGGCCGAGTTAGTCAGTGGTTTTTATTTTTGTTTGTGTTAAAAATTGCCTTGGTAGGTATACCTCTCTGTTATCCAGAATTTTTCATCAACCGGCACCATCCTGGTCCCATAGGTGCCGGATAAAAAGGAGTTTACTGTATATGAAAATTAAAATCATCCATTAAAATCACTCTGCTGTTGCTTCATGCTTGCCTAATCTCTGCATTTATAAATTCTACCACTTCACGGCTGCTACCAGGGGCCTTCCACTACAGTCTTAAATCCTTTTCTATGTCTTAATTCTACCCATAAAGCCTCCACTGCCTACCTACCTCTCATTATATCCTCTCTTATCATTTGAAGTAATTTCATCCTTAATCACTAAGGCTACTTCTCCCCCTCTACCAGTTCCCTATCCTTCCTGTAGACCTTATAACCTGGTATATTCAGTTCCCAGTCCTGACCATCTTGCAGCCATGTCTTATTAATAGCTGAGAGGTCGCACAACACCAGGTTATAGTCCAACAGTTTTATTTTAAATCACAAGCTTTCGGAGTTACAACTCCTTCGTCGGGTGAAGTGAGGAGATACAGAATCTGTATCTCCTCACTTCACCCGACGAAGGAGTTGTAACTCCGAAAGCTTGTGATTTAAAATAAAACTGTTGGACTATAACCTGGTGTTGTGCGACCTCTCAATTTTGTCCACCCCAGTCCAACACCGGCATCTCCGCATCATGATTATTAATAGCTACCATGTCGTACCCTCTCAGTTGAATTTATGCCTGTAATTCATTCAGTTTGTTCCTTATACTCAGTGCGTTTGTATAAAGAACGCTTATTTGGGTCACACACTTTAACCTGTCCTTCTGCTCTAATGTTGTTTTTCCTCACGCACATCTTATTTCTCTCTCCTGATTTAATAAGTTTACATCTTTTAGTTTTCCCTTTACCTGTAGTGCCTAAAGCACAATTTCTGACTATTACTCTACTCTCTTCCCTTTTGTTTGTTTTAGAATTAGTATTGATACTACCTTTTCCACCTAAGCCCAAAAAAAAGGGTTGAAAAATTACATTTGCACATAACACAAGGAAAATACTTTCTAGCAACTATCTTTTAATAATGGTAGTGTAAGCATAAAATGAAGATTGCCTTTGATCTCTAGTTCTAATGAAATCATCAGTGTGTTCTTTTAGAAATAGTGATCAAAGGAAATTTCCCCCACAAGTATTGTGGCAGTGTGTTCTATCAAGACTCACAGAAAGATCCCTGCTATAAATGCTACTTAATGTATTTGTGAAATAAAAGAGCTATTCCAACATTCTTAATTGTGTCAACTTAAAAAGTATTATGTAAAACTTACCAATAAGAAAGACTGTAAATAAGTGTTTTACAGAAGTTATTCTAATTGTCAAAGTTCTTTATTTTGCAGTATACTGACCGTATCGTTGTGTTGCCCATGGACGGAAGGACAATTCCGAAGCATTCAACTAAAGAGGACCTATTGAAGCTAGTTGAGGAAAATTGCACTTCAGTCGTTACGTTTGCTAAGCTTGAAAATGCTGAACCAATAACAATAAAAGTGAAAGAAGGTAAGTGTTTAGAAAGATTTTAATAGGTGTGGGCAATTTCTCTTCTGGTATCTGGGGAAAAAAGCCATTAAAAAGTATAAAAAGTTGCAGTTTCATATAAATAGTGATCATTCTGGTGACAAACTAAAGCTCTGGGGGTTTATAACTCTCATCTGAACACTGAAATGAGACATCTGCTTTGTAATCCTGTGGATCCATTTTTAAAACAATGGGGGAAAAATTGAGTATCGCCCCATTTGGGGCGCTAACCTCGCCGGGGCGCTACGTTTAGCGCCCCGAAAAAATTAGCGTCCCCGCGCCGGAAATTGAGTGGTTGCGCCCCAAGAGGGAAGCGGGGCGCTACTGGAAGCACCCCGCATCCCTCTTGGGGCGCTGCGAGTCAATATCGTGATGCTACGTGCCGCGGTATTGCAGGCCTTCCTCCCCTTCTTAAAGGGGAAGGGCCCTGCGCAGCGCGAACCGGGGCCCAGCTGGGCCCCCAGGGATCGGGAGTGCCGGCAAAAGAGCCTGGCACTCGAGAAGTGCCGGGCTCTTGGAGCGCAGCCGGCACTTCACGGTGGGGGGGCTTCACAGGGGCCGGAGACAGCAACGGGGGCAGGTGCTGGCAGGCGGCCAGCAACAAAAATGGCCGCCTGCCACCGCCCCTTTAAATATCGCCGCCCCGGCCGCACGTACGCCCCCCTGAACCCGTCGGACATAGCGTCTGGCGGTAAGTCGGGGCGCTACCGAAGATCGCGGCTGGAGTGCGAGCGGGGTGCTGCGCACGGTGATGACGTCATCGCCGGTGGCGCAGCGCCACAGGGCGCTACCGGCTGGCGCCGCCGCTAACCTCCCGCTGAATTTTGCGGGAGGCGTGGGCGGCGCTGCACCCGGGCGTTAGCTGCTTTGCGTCCCATTAGCGCCCTCTTAAGGCGCTAACGGGAGGCGCAAGCAGCTGAATTTTTAGCCCAATGTATATAAAAACAAAGTACTGGAAATACAGAGCAGGTCTGTAGCATCTGCAAAGAGAAAAGACAGGTTAGCATTTTGGGTGTAAAGTCCTTCCTCAGATCTGGGTTTTGCACCTGAAGAATTAACCTGTCTTTTCGTTTGACAGATGCTGTTATTTCTAGCATTTTCAGCTTTTATTTCAATTTTTTTTTTAAATAGTGGATTTCCCATGTTACTTCTCATGGTCTGAGGATGAGACCAGATTGTGTGAATGGTAGGGTGTGGCGTGAGTGAGGTTAGGGCTAAAGCTCAGGGTGAGTTTAAGCCATGGTTTTAAGTTTGGAGTGTGTGAGGAATTCTATTGGAAAAATATGAGAGCTAATTCTACAATCCCAGTGGGGAGCTGTATACTCAAGGCTAACAGGTTGGAGACTCGGGGCTACAGTGTTGTAGTCCTATCTCTGTAGCACTCCCTTCGAGCATGGCTTCACTGCTGGGAGTACGGGAATGAGGAATCAGCCTTATCGGCTTTTCCTTTTTTTAAAAAAAAAAAGCACCTAGCTATCACTATTGGCTAATTATTCATCACTCAATGAAATTGAGCTTGGTACCTCAGTTTAATCCCTTTAATCCAGACTCTAGCAAAATAAAAGAGAACAAATATAAATGAATCACAATACTTTGGCTGACTTATTTTGACTCTCAAAATAAACTAAATGCATTAGAATCTACAGCACCATCAGGTTATGGTCTCTGGTGTTACCACTCCGACAAATTAGACTCTAGTTTAACTCTGGGTGAGAATTGGGCGGGCGGGGTGAGCGGCAAGACCCCATGACATTGCCAGCTTGAGGCTCAGGTGATTTTAACTCTGGAAATGGACAATTTCTGGTGGGCCCCTCGAGGCCTAATTATAGCAGGAATGCACCTCCTAAAGCGTGGGTTGTATAACCCTGCTTTCAGATTTCGTTGTTATACTGCTGCAAGGAGGGAACTCTCTGACGTGAGTCACAGGGGGCTGCCCCCAGGTTTTCAGATGCCTCCCTGGAAGTCCCAGTGGAGGAGGTCAGGGCAAGGAGGGAGATGCTATTTCCCAGTATCTGCAGGATTATACCCTGGGCAACTATCTTGCAGACTTGGACAGAGGTGGCATAGAGGGTTGGTGCCAGCAGCATCATCCCCAGCACCTGGGTTTTATGTAGGAAGAGGTTGAATGACCTCATGCAGCATTGGTGTGTACAGCTCTTTATCTCTCTCAACATATCTCTCCCTCAACAAAAGCTGCCAACACTCCATTCACCCCCTCCCCCACCACTCTCAATAATTCCTTCCCCTCCATCAATTCCTTCAGCATACAATCACATGGGCAGACTGCAACACCTCCCTTTCTTATTCCAAACACACTCATCTCTTTGCTGTCTTCACACCACACACTAACAACATTCTCTTCTCATACTAGCAATTGTACAACCAGCACTTCCTCCCAGGAGGCCTTCCTAACTTCACCTTCCACACACTTGGCTTTCTATTCATCACCTCCCCGTCCTCATTCCATCTTGCTTCTTCTCTCGCTTTCAGTAGATGCACTTACTTTTTCAACAGCCTCTCTTTTAGTAGGACAAAACAGTATATAATACAAGGGAGAGGAGTACTAGACATAATCGCCTTCAACCAAATGGAGTAGGAAGCCCTGGACATTAGTGGCCCGGGGAAACCAATGAGCATCAGGGAAGGCGAAGCAGCAGCCGAGGTGCAGCAGTCTGCAGGCCGGGTCGAGCACTTTGAAGTTGCTGGCCACAAGCCTCTCAAGGATCCCTACAGCAGCCTTCCACCAGCTTTGCTGAGGTCACAGCGGAATTCCTCATAGGAGTAATAGACTTGGGAAACCTGCTTATAAGAAAGGCACTATGGATTGAACTTGGGTGTGAAATGAATTGAAACCAATTTGTAATTTTTTTGCCAATTATCTTCTATCCTCCTTTGGAAGGGACTTCTGGGGTACTTTCATTTGAAGGTTCTTTTACCATTATGAGCACCACACCCAAATCTAATCATGTCTTTAATGTCCACACATGTGCATTTTTCAGTTACTGCATAACAATCAGGTGTTGAAACTGTGGCTAAATTTCCCTTCTTTGCGCTGGGTCAATTGAAGCACCCCAACTGCCACCCCATCTTGCATCATCTGCAAGCTCAACACAGACCAGGGATCAAACCTAGGATCCCTGTTAAAATGACTGTTACGTATTGGGCAGGATGTTGCTGGAGCAAGGGGTCTCAAGGCGTGCCCTGTTAGTTAGACTTTTTTCTGCACCCTTCAGTGCAAACATTTTTGTACTTTAACTTGCTGGGAGTGCAAGCTGATAACGGTGTGACCAGGACATCTGGGACCTTAGTGAACAGCGGGACCAACAGTATATCTCCTTAACCAATGAGATTTATGGATTGCGAAAGAAACAGGAACCACGGAGAATGAGGGTAAATTAGAGTGGGTGACTTAGAGTTAAATCAGGTACAAAAAGAGAAATGAAAAGGGAAACATAGATTGGATTAAGAGAGAGAATAAAAGACAGAAAGGAAAAGTAAGAAAAATAAATGTAAATTTTATATTTGACTTTTTTAAATATCTAGCAACAATTTACTACATGCAGGAATGAGATTGAACTATTTAAATTGTTCCCTTTTAGGGCCAGAGAGGTTGATAGGCATTGCATTAACAATTATCACATCATTAAAAAGATGCTTGCGCTCTTAATTACCAGACTAATCTTTCTGTAGTAAGTTTAGTGGGCAATTAATGTGCAAATCCAACAAGTCCTTAAAAATATCGGGGAGGCTAAGGGTGAGATGCCGTTTGTGCGAAGCAAACGGTGGAGCTGCGTAAATCGACCAGCAATTCTAGAGGTTCACAACTCACGCCGTATCTCTTAATCCCCTGAATTTGCTGGCCAATTTGCACATCAGTAACAGCGTAATCGTTAACCACCAATATTTTTCCAGCCCATTGTTTTTAACCAACTAAGCCATCTTAAGAGCGTAATAGAGTTTTTGTTTTGCTTTCATTTTAGGTAATGAGCCTTTGCTATCTGCAGCTACCCAGCAGTCTGGAAAAAAACTTCATTTTTTTTCTGACCAAATACCTAACAATTTTTATTTCACTAGAATTTTCAAACCATTCTACTTAACTTGGAACTCTGTTCTTTATTTCAAAACTTATTTGTTTTTCAATGAGAAACAACTGTTTTAAAACCAAACCTGCTCTTACTAGGATTATGTTTTTTTCACTGATTTTATTCTTTTTTTTTAAAGGTTTTCTCTTTAGTACAGCCAGTACTGGAATCACTATTGCTTAAACTAAACTTACTTATTTTTTTTTATTAAAACAGATGAAATGCTTCTGTCTAAATGTGAACAGCAGTCTCGTATCAATGCTCAAAAGTTTCTAGATAACAAACTTCTCCGTAAAGACTTGATGGGTTGTGTGACATCTAATCAACATGCCGTTCTTCAAAACCACATCATAAATCTAACACCCACACCCTATTCCAGGTACAGAATTTGTTGGATGCATTAACCCAACTCTTTTTTGTAGTTTTTTTAAAATTCAGAAACAAATATTGTTTGTTATGTAAGTGATGAGGTGAATGTAGTGAAGTATTTTATGAAAAACCAAGGCCAGATATCCCAGTAAAGTGATTGTAATCAATGGAAAGTTTAAGCTAAATGTGATTTCAGGAGCAACTTCCTCACACATATATTTTTCTCTTTAATAAAACAGGTCTTTCACACATTTTTTCATCATTATTCATGACCCACTAACAAAATTGTAGGAACACGGGGTTTTAAAAATGTTCACTTCTTGAGAATGCAATAACTATAGCAGGAGTGGAAAAAAAGGCATCTAATTGCAATGAATCTGTAAATTACTAACATGTTAATAAATATGAATAATTTTCTGTGTACTTGCAGGTGCTTCTCGAAGTATCAATTAACCCAATTTATTTTGGAATCGTAGATCATCTACTCAGCTTCAATTTATCTGTGTCAAATATAATCTCAATAATTGTATTGACTCCTCTATATATAATTTTTCTGTATTAGGAGGAAATCCTTATCCAGCTGCATTTTAATTTACGTTTCCAAAGTTACAGTGCCCACAAAAGCAGTTAGTTCTGTCAAACGGCAATGAGTGATGATTTTGAAAGCAAATATCGTGCATAAAGTGCTTGGTGTATAAGTCAGCTGTTAGTCATTTTAAAGATACTGCACCTGTAGCTGCATCCTTCACTAGTGAAAAGAAATTCAGGGTAGCTGGCAATGTCCACAAAACTGTAGAAAAACAGAAAAATGTTAGAAATGCATAACATGGTAAGTCAGTATTTGAAAATGAAGTATAGGTTAACATTTTGGATATTCCCATAGGAACAGGAATAGGCCATTCAGCCCCTAATGCCTGTTCCGCTATTCAGTTAGATCATGGCTGATCTGTATCTCAACTCCCATTTACCTGCCTTTGTTCCGTATCCCTTAATACTCTTACCTAACAAAAATCTATCAACCTTAGTTTTGAAATTTTCAATTGATCTAGCCTCAACAGCTTTTTGGGGAGAGTTCCAGATTTCCACTACCCTTTGTGTGAAGAGGTGCTTCCTGACATCATCCCTGAACAGCCTAGATCTAATTTTAAGGTTATGCCCCCTTGTTCTGGACTGCCCACCAGAGGAAATAGTTTCTCTCTACCATATCAAATCCTTTAATCATCCTTAACACCTCAATTAGATTACCCCTTAAACTTCTATACTCAATGGAATACAAACCTAGTCTATGCAGCCTGTCCCTATAATTTTAGCCCCAGTATCATTCTGGTGTATCTGTGCTGCACCACCTCAAAGGCCAGTATATCCTTCCTGAGATACAGTGACCAGAAATAAACGCAGTACTCCAGATGCAATCTAGCCAGAGCTTTATATAATTGTAGCATAACTTTCACCTTGTATTCCAGCTTACTTGAGATAAAGGCTAACATTCTATTAGACTTTTATACCTGTCCACTAGTTTTTAGTGATTTCTGTACATGAACCCCTAAATCCCTCTGCTCCTCCAGAGTTCCTAGCTTCTCACCATTTAGAAAATATTCTGATCTATTTTTCTTAGATGTGTTTATTCACATACCAAAAGCTCTGATTGGTCCCCTTGAATGACAAGTCCTGATTGCTGATTGGTCCCCTTGGCGGACAAGACACACCCAGCAGTTTCTCTGGAATGTGTAATTAGCTCCTCCCTGCCTACATAATCAGTTACTTTGCAAAGTGTAATTCGAGCCATTCTGACTGCCTACTCCAGACAGAACAGAGCTCGCTTGGAACAGACAGGGCTCACCCTCGCAGTTAAGACCTTGTCCCACCCGCAAACATGTTCCTGACCTCCCCACCCACCCCCGCCCAAGTTCCTGACCTACTCCTCTCCTCCTCCGAGTTCCTGACCTTCTCTTTCTCCCTCCCCCCCCCCCGCCGAGTTCCTGACCTTCTCCTCCTCCCGCCCCCCCCCCCCAGTTCCTGACCTTCTCTTCTCCCCTCCCAGTTCCTGACCTCTTCTCTTTCTCCCCCCCCCACCCCAACCCCCAAGATCCTGACCTTCTCTCCCCCCCCCCCCCCTCCCTACCCAAGTTCCTGACCTCCTTCCCCTCCCCCGGAGTTCCTGAACCCCTCCCTCTTCCCCCCCACCCCCACCCCCACCCCGAGTTCCTGACCTCCTCTCCCAGAAATGTACTGTGCTGAGGTTTTATGTTTATTCCAGTACAAAGAGAAAATAATCTGAAAGATCTTTTCTTGTTTTCTTTTTCTGCCGTGGGTTTGTTTTCTGTCTACATTCCACTGTTCTTTGACCAGAACATATTTTGTTGGATGTGAAGAGGAAACACATCCTTATAATCTAGTACCAATAATTTAAGAATCGAATATTAACCTCAAAGTTTCTATTGGCGATATTAGTGAATAAATACTTAATCTGTTGCTTTAACTTTCCACTGTCCACTATTTTAACCCATTAATATCACCAAAAGTAGTCTAGTCTGTTATCATTAAAGTGTTTTATTCGTATTGATTCATCGTCATTTGTATTTAAAAATACATAAATGGTACAACTACATGGGGTAGAGTTTCCACTAGGTTGCGCTGGTGTTTCTAGCGCCGTTTGCCTGAAATCGGCCAAACGAGTGCAAAAGATCGAGGAATTTCAAGCGCAAGTTACATCCAGCGCAAATCGACCTCTTTGACCAAACTTTTTGTCATCCCTCCTAATATCTTTCTTTGGTTCAGTGTCTAATTTTGTCTGATTACGCCACTAACGATTTTCTACATTAAAAGTGCTACATAACTTCAACTATTTACAATCTATATTAATGGCTTGGATGAAAGGACTGCGTGTAATGTAGTCAAATTTGCTGATGATACAAAGATAGGTGGGAAAGCAAATTGTGTGGAGGATGCAAAGAATCTCCAAAGGGATATAGGTAGGCTAAGTGAGTGGGCAAAAATCTGGCAGATGGAGTTTAATGTGGGAAAATGCGAGGTTATCCACTTTGGTAGGAAAAATAAAAAAGCAAATTATTATTTAAATGGGGAGAGATTACAAAATGCTGAGGTACAGAGGGATCTGGGGGTCCTTGTACATGAATCACTAAAAGTTAGCATGCAGGTACAGCAAGTTATTAGGAAGGCAAATGGAATGTTGGCCTTTATTGTAAAGGGAATGAAGTATAAACTGGAATCAGCAAAGGTCCCGGCAGATTGGAAAACTGCTAATGTAACACCCTTATTTAAAAGGGTAGTAGGCAGAAAGCTGAAAATTATAGACCAGTTAGTCTAACATCTGTGGTGGGTAAAATTTTGGAGTCTATTATTAAGGAGACAGTAACGGAACATTTAGATAAACATAATTTGATAGGACAAAGTCAGCATGGCTTTATGAAGGGGAAATCATGTCTGACAAATTTGCTTGAGTTCTTTGAGGACATAACGTACAGGGTGGATAAAGGGGAACCAATGGACGTAGTGTATTTAGACTTCCAGAAGGCATTCGACAAGGTGCCACATAAAAGATTATTGCTCAAGATAAAAAATCACTGGATTGGGGGGAATATTCTGGCATGGGTGGAGGATTGGTTATCTAACAGGAAGCAGAGAGTTGGGATAAATGGTTCATTCTCGGACTGGCAACCAGTAGCCAGTGGTGTTCCGCAGGGGTCGGTGCTGGGTCCCCAACTCTTTACAATCTATATTAACGATTTGGAGGAGGGGACCGAGTGTAACATATCAAAGTTTGCAGATGATACAAAGATGGGAGGGAAAGTAGAAAGTGAGGAGGACATTAAAAAACCTACAAGGGGATATAGACAAGCTGGGTGAGTGGGCAGAGATTTGGCAGATGCAATACAATATTGGAAAATGTGAGGTTATGCACTTTGGCAGGAAAAATCAGAGAGCAAGTTATTATCTTAATGGCGAGAAACTGGAAAGTACTGCAGTACAAAGGGATCTGGGGGTCCTAGTGCAAGAAAATCAAAAAGTTAGTATGCAGGTGCAGCAGGTGATCAAGAAGGCCAACGGAATGTTGGCTTTTATTGCTAGGGGGATAGATTACAAAAACAGGGAGGTATTGCTGCAGTTATATAAGGTATTGGTGAGACCGCATCTGGAATACTGCATACAGTTTTGGTGTCCATACTTAAGAAAAGACATACTTGCTCTCGAGGCAGTACAAAGAAGGTTCACTCGGTTAATCCCCGGGATGAGGGGGTGGACATACGAGGAGAGGTTAAGTAGATTGGGACTCATTGGAGTTCAGAAGAATGAGAGGCGATCTTATTGAAACATATAAGATTGTGAAGGGGCTTGATCGGGTGGATGCGGTAAGGATGTTCCCAAGGATGGGTGAAACTAGAACTAGGGGGCATAATCTTAGAATAAGGGGCTGCTCTTTCAAAACTGAGATGAGGAGAAACTTCTTCACTCAGAGGGTAGTAGGTCTGTGGAATTTGCTGCCCCAGGAAGCTGTGGAAGCTACATCATTAAATAAATTTAAAACAGAAATAGACAGTTTCCTAGAAGTAAAGGGAATTAGGGGTTACGGGGAGTGGGCAGGAAATTGGACATGAGGCTGAGTTCGGATCGGTCGAGGCCCTGTGGGTGGCGTAGCGGGCCCAGGGGCTGAGTGGCCGGGTCCTGCTCCTACTTCTTGTGTTCTTTAGATTTGAGGTGAGGATCAGATCAGCCATGATCTTATTGAATGGCGGAGCAGGCTCGAAGGGCCGATTGGCCTACTCCTGCTCCTATTTCTTATGTTCTTATAAAAGTAGGGAAGTCCTGTTACAACTGTACAGGGCGTTGGTGACTCCACACCTGGAGTACTGCGTACAGTTTTGGTCTCCTTATTTAAGGAAGGATATACTTGCATTGGAGGCAGTTCAGAGAAGGTTCACTAGGTTGATTCTGGAGATGAAGGGGTTGTCTTATGAAGAAAGATTGAGCAGGTTGGGCCTATACTCATTGGAGTTTAGAAGAATGAGAGGAGATCTTATTGAAACATATAAGATTCTGAAGGGGCTTGACAGGGTAGATGCAGAGAAGATGTTTCCCCTCATGGGGGAATCTAGAACTAGGGGGCATAATTTCAGAATAAGGGGGCACCCATTTAAATCGGAAATGAGGAGGAATTTCTTCTCGGAGGGTCGTGAATCTTGGAATTCTCTTCCCCAGAGCGCTGTGGAGGCTGGGTCATTGAATATATTTAAGGTGGAGATAGACAGATTTTTGAACGGTAAGGGAGTCGAGGGTTATGGGGAGCGGGCAGGGAAGTTGAGTTGAGGCCAAGATCAGATCAGCCATGATCTTATTGAATGGCAGAGCAGGCTCGAGGGGCCAAATGACCTACTCCTGCTCCTACGTCTTATGTTCTTATAAATGCAAGTCACTGTTATATACTTAAAACAGTTTGTTCTTGTATTGTGGTTCATAAGGGTATTAGCTGTGACCCAGATATTGGATTAAGAAAGTCCATACTTATGCTAATGATTATTGGATCAGACTATGTCACTGAACACAGTCACAGAAAGTGCAGAAGTAGGCCATTTTGGCCCATTGTGCCTGTGTCTGGACTGGCTCCACAATGGAACAATATACTCTAAATCCATTTTTTTTGCTTTTTCCCTTTTTTTTCTAATTCTCTCTTAAATGTTGTGATTGACTCAGCATCAATTGCAAATTGTGGTAAATCATTCCATATTCTAATAATGCTTTCTTTTCAAAAAAATTCTTCTAACTTCCCTTTTTATGCTTCTTTGTCACCCTTTGTTACCAATTCACCAGTCAGTGGAAATAACCTGAATATTTCTGAGATCCTGCCCCCTTAACCTTCTCTGATCCAGTGAATACAGCTATAGGTTTTCAAATCTCTCATTATAACTAGATGCTCTTTTCCTGGGTGTCATCCTAGTGAATCAATGATGCACCTTTTCCATGGGTTTCTATATTGGGTTGCTCAAAAGAAAGAAAGAAAGACTTTCATTTATATACTGCACACAGTACTCCAACTGCAATCTAGCCAGTGTTTTCTACAGATTAATCATTATTTTGTTGCTTTATATAAAACCTATTTGCCCTTCTTATGGCTTTTTTCACTGGCAGTCTTGCTTTTAAAGATGTGTATCTGCACCCTCTGTTTTCCCACTCCATTCAGAACTTTACAATTTTTATTTCCATCCTTTTCCCAAAATGTACTATTTCACACTTATCAATGAGGAGTTTCATTTTCCAGTCCCCTAACATCTCTATGTGCTCCTGCAGCCTCTTGCATTCTTCCTCATAGTGCTCCTTAAGTTGGTCATCGGCCAATTTTTATCTGTTGCTAAATACATCAAGCTGAGTTTAGTGGATGAATATTAGCTTAGAGCCATTCGTGGAGTGCAGCTTCATCTCGGGAGGAAAATTCAGAATAGGGAACATAAGAAGATAAGAATTAGGAGGAGGAGTAGCCCATACTACCCTTCAAGCCTGCTCCGCCATTCAATAAGATCATGGCTAATCTTCGACCTCAACTCCATTTTCCCGCCCGATCCCCATATCCCTTGGTTCCCCAAGAGTCCAAATATCTATCTCAGTCTTGAATATACTCAATGACTCAGCATCCACTGCCCTTTGGGGTAGAGAATTCCAAAGATTCACAACCCTCTTGAGTGAAGAAATTCCTCCTCACCTCAGTCTTAAATGGCCGACCCCTTATCCTGAGACTATGACCCCTAGTTCTAGACTCTCCAGCCAAGGGAAACAACCTCTCAGCATCTAGCCTGTCAATCCCCCTCAGAATCTTAGGCCGCGAATTTCCTAGCGGAGGCGGGATGGTGGCGGGAGAGCTGGTTTCCGGGTTCCAGTCACGATCCTGGCTGCAGCCACTCTATCAAAGGGATTTTCCCTTGATTGGCCCTGTTAAGCCCGCCCTGCGGGCTTCCCAGCCAATTAACAGGAAGCAGGTTTGATGACGTCATTTGATGACGCGTCATCAGCCGGTTTCCATAAAGGGATCACTGCCACATTGAGTTTGACCGTTGTTCTGTCAGTGTTTGACAGCATTGAGGTGCTGCAAACACTGACCAGCACTGCACAAAGGTGGACGCTTGCACCCAGGCTCTCCAATGACTCCCTCCGTATGCTTATGGAGGGAGGCACAGCACGCAGGGAGGTTCTCTTCCCTTCCAAGGGCAGAAGAGACCTCCCCAGGACACCAACGTAGCCTGGATGCACATTGCACAGGAGGGCAAAAGCAGGGATGTCGTCGGGGGTCCCTGGCTGCAGTGGCGCCAACCTTTCAATGATCTCAGTGGATCATGAAAAGTTACTGCAAAGCCACACTCAAACTCAACCTGCTGTGCCACTCAACACATCCCCATCCCCCTTGAAATAAAGACCAACATGCCATTTGCCTTCCTGATGCTTGCTGTACCTGCATGCTAACTTTCTGTTTCCTGTACAAGGACACCTAAATCTTTCTGAACACCAAAATTTAATAGTTTACCACCATTTAAAAAATATTCTGTTTTTCTATTCTTCTTACCTAAGTGAATAACCTCACATTTCCTCACATTATACTCCATCTGTCACCTTATTGCCCACTCACTTAACCTGTCTATATCCCTTTGCAGGCTCTTTGTGTCCTCCTCACAGCTTACTTTCCCACCTAGCTTTGTATTGTTAGCAAACTTGGATACATTGCACTCGGTCCCTTCATCTAAGTCATTAATACAGATTGAGGCCCAAGCACTGATCCTTGCGGCACCCCACTAGTTAATGCCTGCCAACCGGAAAATTACCCATTTATCCCTACTCTCTGTTATCTGTCCGCTAACCAATCCTCTATCCAAGCTAATATATTACCCCAACCCCATGAGCCCTTATCTTGCGTAGCAACCTTTTATGTGGCACCTTACCGAATGCCTTTTGGAAATCCAAATATGCTACATCCACTGGTTCCCCTTTATCTACCCTGCTAGATACATCTTCAAAAAACTCAAATAAATTTGTTAAACTCAATTTCCCTTTCATAAAACCATGTTGACTCTGCCTAATCAAATTATGATTTTCTAAGTGCCCTGTTACCACTTCCTTATTAATGGATTCCAGCATTTTCCTGACGACTGATGTTAGGCTAACTGGCCTGCAGTTCCCTTTTTTCTCTCTCCCTCCTTTCTTGAATAGCAGGGTTATATTTGCTACCTTCCAATCAGCTAGGACCGTTCTAGAATCTCAGAAATTTTGGAAGATCACAACCAATGCATCCACTATCTTTGCAGCCACCTCTTTTAGAACCCTAGGATGTAGGCCATCAGGTCCAGGGGATTTGTTGGCTTTTACTCCCATTAGTTTCTCGAGTACTTTTTCTCTACTGATAATTAATTTAAATTCCTCACAATTATTAGCCCCTTGGTTCCCTGCTATTTTTGGTATGCTTTTTGTGTCTTCTACTGTGAAGACAGATACAAAATATTTGTTTGAAGTCTCTGCCATTTCGTTATTCCCCATTATAATTTCACCTGTCTCAGCCTCTAAGGAACCAGTGCTTATTTTTGCTACTCTTCCTTTTTACATACTTGTAGAAGCTCTTGCAATCTATTTTTATATTTTTTCCTAGTTTGCTCTCATATTCAATTTTCTCCCTTTTTATCAAATTTTTTGGTCATCCTTTGCTAGTTTCTAAAGCTCTCCTAATCCTCAGGCTTACTACTATTCTTTGCAACATTATAAGCCTCTTTTAATCTAATACTATCCTTAACTTCTTTAGTTAGCCACGGGAACCAATCCCATCCAACAAAACATGTCTATTGTTACCTGATGCAGAACTACATTGATGTGATCTGGAAAAGTTCGCAGTTACATTCTATAATATATTGGCCCAGAAATTGATCTCGCTCTGTTCCCGCGGGGGTAAGCCTTCCCCGCGATCTCTCACCTCGCTTGTGCTTTTTCAGATCCAGCTCGCACGAACTTGATGTTCCAGACATCAGCCGGGCAGTGCTTGCGTATCCCACCGGCGTAGTGAATTCGTGCGAGCTGTGGGATCACGTGACTCAGTTAGAGCCAATGGCAGCACACCATCTTCCATTCATAAGTTTCACAGCACGGCTGTGAAATCTATGAATCTTACACCCCCCCAAAATAACAGCTAAACCTCAATTAAATTTTTTTTAAAAACCATCACATTAATAAAATAAGTATAGTTAAATAAATTAACCATTTTAAATAAAAAATTAAATTTTTGAAAAAATTTAAAATCTTTTAAAAAGTTATAAAAATAAACTTACCTGTCTTTAAAGTCTCTAAAAAAGATATACCTGTAAAAAAAAAAAATTCAAAAAAAATACTTAATTCACTATACTTACCTTGTTAAAAGTGGGTCTTACTCCTTTTTACATTTCTAAAATCTTCAGTACTTACCTGCGCGTCCAAAGCATGAAGTGCACAGCGTGCGCGCAGCCTGTAGCGCGCACGCGATGCACCGAGGAACCGCCCCCTTTTCAAAAGAACAATTGCCGGTTTTCAGCACATGCGCAGGGCATGCAGAAAACCGGCAATTGCAGAGGGAATACGCGAGAGTACGCAGTGCGTACTCTCGCGCACCGGGATGAATTTTTGGGCCATTGAAGCAGAACATGCTATTTGAATGAAAATTTTCACAAAAAATGAAAATTACTTTTCTTGTATATTAAAAACATACAGTTTGAATAAATATTCAGCTCACATTGAAATTTCACTTTTATAAATCAAAAGAAAGAATTCCTGTGTCTACATTTTTAGATGACCAGATTTTTTTCCTTGTTCTTTTTGCTTGTTTATGCCCTTCCTCTTTAGCTTTCAAATTTAGATTTGAGGGAAAGGCTGGGTGATCAAGCTATATTAAACTTTGCATATCTGGACTCATTTTGTTGATTCTTGTAGCTCTTTTATCAAATTTCTATTGTATGGTCAAACATTAAAATGTTGTGACTTGTACATTTATGCAATATTGTACTCCTGATAAATCTTTTTTTTGGGGGGTCTCAAAATTAGGAGCTCAGGAAAGAGGAGCGTTAACATGGATGTTGAATTTACACATGGGAATAATTGCCATACGTGCAGTATCTTGCTAATTATACAGAGCAATCAGCCCATGAACTTGAACATCAAGGGAGCAGTTCCTTCATCATTACGCCTTAAGGTAACAAAACAATATCAGAATCATATATCATCGAAGTTACAGTAATCATTTGGAACATTTATTGTTGGGGAGAAGAACATTTTTCAAAAATATTACATAATAGTTAATGTAATATTCATGTATTAATATCTTTTTCTAAACATTGATGCAATTATATTTGGTATTGTTCATTTTATTGTGCCTAAGGTGAGAGGTTGATATCCAGTAAGCAAACCTTGCAAGGATACCCATCCATTTAAGATATTTTAAGGGAGGATGCAGCCTCCATTTGATTTTTGCTTTCCTGCATTATGTAAGAGTATCTCCCACCCTCCAGTTTTGAATACTCTCTCTCTTATTTCATTGTTGTCAGACACAATTTACCTTTAACAAAATAGCAAAATACTGCGGATGCTGGAAATCTGAAATAACAACAGAAAATGCTGGAAGCACTCCGCACCTGCTTAAAACCTGTTACAATTCCCCTCTACCGTGGTTGACGAGGCCCTTGACCGTGTCTGTTCCATTTCCCGCACTTCTGCTCTCACCCCTTTCCCCTCCCTCCCGGAACCACGATAGGGTTCCCCTTGTCCTCACCTTTCACCCCACCAGCCTCCACATTCAACAGATCATCCTCTGCCATTTTTGCCACCTCCAACATGATCCCACCACCAAACGCATCTTCCCCTCACCTCCCCTTTCAGCATTCCGAAGGGACCGCTCCCTCCGCCACACCCTGGTCCACTCCTCAATCACCCCCAATAGCCCTTCCCCTTTGCCTGGCACCTTCCTGTGCAAGCACAGGAGATGCAACACCTGCCCTTTTACCTCCTCCCTTCCCACTGTCCAGGGCCCCAAACACCCCTTCCAGGTGAAACAGCGATTTACTTGTACTTCTTGCAATTTAGTATACTGTATTCGCTACTCACGATGCGGTTTCCTCTACATTGGGGAGACCAAACTCAGATTGGGCGACCGCTTTGCGGAACACCTCCGTTCAATCCGTAAGGGTAACCCCGAGCTTCTGGTCGCCTGTCACTTTAATTCTCCGCTCCACTCCCACTCTCTGATTCTGCCATCCCCATTTGCAACATTTAATCTCTCCTGCCTCCACAGACTGTTCCTTCAGTTCCTTCCTCCCCCTCCCCTCCCCCTTTCCCTGCCTCTGCACCTGCTTAAAACCTGTTACATCTCTAACCTTTTCCAGTTCTGATGAAGGGTCACAGACCTGAAACGTTAACTCAGTTTCTCTCTCTACGGATGCTGCCTGGCCTGCTGAGTGCTTCCAGCATTTTCTGTTGTTATTTACCTTTAACAAATCCATGTTGGCTGTCATTTATTAACTCATGTTTTTCCAAGTAACGATTTTATCCCAGATTATGGGAGTTGATACTAACCCTTCCACGACAGGCGGGTGTGGGGGGTTAAAAATTTTAATAAATAGGTAAGTGTCCCCAACATGATGTGTATGCGCACGTTGTAGTTTTTACGCCGGCGGGTTGCAAGATGTGGGACATTATTATAATATTTAAATCAGGCTCCCAGAGTGCTGTTGGGAGCCTGAATTAAATTTAACAGTTGCCGGCCGGGTTTCGTAGGACAACGGATTTCAAAAAATGATAATGATGTCCTGGCGTCCCTGGGATTTCAGAGTTTCGCCTGCGCTCTCCCGCTCCCTCCCAGTAATTATCAGGGCCATGGTCTCTAGATGTTTTCCTGACATTAGGCTGACTGGCCTGTAGTTACCTGGTTTATCTCGCTCCCCTTTTTTACAGGGCTGTAATATTTGCAACCTTCCAGTCCTCCGACACCACTCCCACACCCAAGGAGGATTGAAAGATTGTAACCAAAGCCTCTGCTATTTCCACCCTTACTTCCCTCAGCAAACTGGGATGCATCCCATCTGGACCGGGTGACTTTTCTACTTTGAGTGCTGCCAGCTGTTTACTGCCACCTTCTCTTTATCTATTTCTAGCTGATCCAATTTCTCTACCCCCTCCTCCTTTACTGTGACATTAGCAGCATCCACTTTAGTAAAGACAAATGCAAAGTACTCATTCAGTACCTAAGCCATGCCCTCTGCCTCCACTAAGTGACCACATCCTTTGACTCTCCATTTACTATTTATATGTTTATAAAATACTTTAGTGTTCCCTTTTATGTTACCCATTAATCTTTTCTTATACATTCTCTTTGCCCTGCTTATTTCCTTTTTCAGTTCTCCTCTGCACAGTCTGAATTCTGCTTGATTCTCTACTGTATTATGATCCTGATATTTACTTTTTTCATTTTAATCCCAATTTCTTTAGTCATTCAAGGAGCTCTAGCTTTGGATGCCCTTCCTTTCCCCACCTTAGGAATGTGTCTAATCTCTACCTGAACTATCTCCTCCTTAAAGGCCTCCCATTGCTCATTTACTGTTTTATCCGATAATTGTGTTTCCATATCACGTGGACCAGATCCTTTTTCAACTCTGAAATTAGCTGAATTCCATTGAGTATCTTCACTATATTTTCTACATTACAACTGTGACTACACTTTTTTTTAAAAAGTACTTCATTGGCTGTAAAGCGCTTTGAACGACCAGTGCTCGTGAAAGGTGCTATATAAATGCAAATCTTTCTTTACTTTCTTTCTTTCACCTTTGATTGTTCTTTGTCCTTTTCCAAAACTACTCTAAATCTAGTGATATTGTGATCACTGTTTCCCAAATTCTTCTTCACTGAAACATGCTCCACTTGTCCCACTTCATTCCCCAGAATTAGATCTAGCACTGCTTCCTTCATCATTGGGCTGGAAACATACTGATCAAGAAAGTTCTCCTGTACACAATACAAGAATTCCTTCCCTCCTTGTCCTTTACACATTTTTTCTCAGTCTATATTAGGATAATTGAAGCCACCCATTATCACTATTCTATCGTTTTTACATCTTTCTGAAATTTGCTTCTCCATCTCCTTCCTAGTATTTGGTGGTCTATAGTATACAGCCAGCAGCGTAACAGCTCATGTTCTGCTTCTTAATTCTAACCAAATAGATTCTGTCTTAGAACCCTCAAGCACATCATCCCTTTCCAGGGCTGCAACAGTATCTTTGACCAATATTGTCACCCCCTCTTCTTTTTTTTTCCCCCCTTCCCTATTCCTCCTGAATACCTTGTAGCCAGGAATGTTAAGTTTCCATTCCTGCCTTGTTTGAGCCAGGTTTCCATTATTGTCACTATATTATAACCCCATGTTGCAAACTAGTGCCTGCAGCTCACCAACCTTATTTATTACGCTCCGTGTATTTACGCATATACACTCCAAACCTGCCTTAGCCTGCTTAGCATTGTTCCCCTGTCTGATCCCTCCTATTTCTGGACTACTCTTTATTCTAATGATGTTTGTCTCACTCAGTTCTCTATGTGCAGTGTTTCTCCTCTCTGATGCTTCATCCTGGTTCCCCTCCCTCTGCATTAGTTTAAACCTTCCCCCACAGCACTGGTTAACCTTCCCGCAAAGACATTCGTCCACCTTGTACAGGTCCCTCCTGCCCCAGAACTGGTCCTGATTGCCCCAGGAATCTGAAGCTCTCCTTCCTGCACCATTTCTCCAGCCACACAGTAACCTACTTTATCTTGCTGTTCCTAAACTCATTAGCACGTGACATTGGAAGTAATCTAGAGGTTACCACCTTTGAGATCCTGCAACTCTGCCTATAGGACCTCAATCCTTTTCTTTCCTATGTCATTGATTTCAACATGGACCACAAATTCTGGCAGTTCACCTTCCACCCACAGAATGTTCTGCACCTGTTTTGTGATGTCCCCCACCCTGGCACCAGGGAGGCAACACACAATGCGAGACTCACGTTGGCGGTGCAGAAACAGCTGTCTATCCCCCTAATTATCGAATCCCCTATGACAACTGCATTTCTACAAGATGATGCAATTCAAAGTTTAAAAAACATAATTTGTGCAGAGAATTTTATAATAAAAGTTGGATTGGTTCTGCCCAAGCTCCTACTAAGACTGACTGTTAATAGCCATCACAAATTGGTGCCCTTTGTACTTTATCCAAATATACAGTATAATATAAATCAATGGTCTTCCAAAATATGAAAAGTGGTAATGATCACTGATGTAAGACTTTGCTGACCAATGTAAAAAGTTCAAATTATTTTGGAAATATACATCATTTCCTCAATGGAGTGCATTATACAGGAAACTCTTTATTAACCAGCACCGACGGGACCGGCGTGGTGCCGGTTAATCAAAAAGTCCGGATAATGGAGAGTTATATCTCCCAACGTACGAGAGCCCCGTACACATTGACATGCGCCTGCATTCGGAGCTCCATCTCCCCGGGGACCGCCAGCTGACCATCTGTCGTGTCCGCTGCCTACCCGGGCTGCACATTCCCCTCCCAATCTACACGCTCCGATACAAGGCAAACGCCTCGGGGTTTTTTTAAAAGTTAATTTTAAACGCGAGATGAAGGAAAACCCCGGTTACCTACTCAAGAATTTTGCCGGTTAAGAGAGATTTCCGGATATTTGGGTGCCGGTTAATAAAGAGTTTCCTGTACTTAGTTTTTACCAGAGTAAACCAGACTTGCTGCTTGACAAAATAAAAAGTTGGAAATTAAATGTAAATGATACTCTGATTTAAGTAACAATATTGTATAATTTCTCAGCTATCTCATAAAATCAATGGAACATGGCCAGGATTGAAATCATCAGTTGCTTTTAACCTCCCAAAAACCTCAGAAGACCTGATGGATTGGGCTATTAAAAACGAGATTGTTGCTACATCGTTGACAGAGATTCCATTGGTTGATGAGATCAAACTTAAATTTGATCTTCGTGGTAAGAGGAACAATAGTTGCACACAACCTTTCCAAATGTTAATTAAATTATTTTTCGTTGGCAAAGAAATCATGTATGTGATGATGTCATGTAAACTATGTGAGCCAGGAATGGTACATGGCATGGGCAAATTCCAAAAAATGAAGCAGAGTAAAATTGGGAAAGGTGTCGGGGCCTTGGAGAGGGTGCAGAGGAGATTTGCTGAAGTGGTGCCTGGGAAGCGAGACTTCAGTTACGTGGAGAGACAAGAGAGGCTGGCATTGTTCATTTTGGAGCGGAGAAGGTTAAGGGGAGACTTATTAGAGGTGTTTGGGATCATGAATGGTTTTGATATATTAACTAAGGAGAAACTATTTCCAGTGGCAGAAGGGCCGGTAAGCAGAGGACACAGATTTGGGGTAGTTGGCAAAGGAACCAGAGGTGTGATGCGTTGTTGTGATCTGGAATGCACTTCCTGGGGAGTGGTGAAAGCGGATTCAGTGGTGACTTTCAAAAGGCAATTGGATAGATACTTGGTGGGGTGGAGGGGAAGTAATTTGCAAGGCTGTGGGGAAGAGGCAGGGGAGTGAGACTAGTTGGATGGGTCTATTGGGGAGTCAGCACAGACATGATGGGCCGAATGGTCTCCTGCTGTGATTCTATGATGAAAGAATTTGCTCCATTAAAATTATAATATTCAAAAAAAGTTATTCTAAATCTATACACTGAATATTAAATATTATATTGTGTACATGTAAATGTTCCTACTGTTAAACTATTCTAGAGATGATATCATAGGTCGTCTCTCAGCCATATTTCTCACACTATTTGTTTAATCCATGCTATATCAGTCGAACAGCTTGTGAAAAAAACTGGAATAACATCATGATGGCAATAATAATCAGGATTTTGAACATTATTAAAATGTGTTTTAAAATGGAACACATTCTTATAATGGTATTTTACAATAATCTGATTTTTATTGAGTGGGTGAGAAAGACCTTACCAGCACCACCAAATATGCACTTATGGTTCCTTTTTTTAATCATACTAGCAATCTCCTGCAGAGTTGCTCCTGGTGAGTAGGAGGATACATTGTTTTATTGTCCCCATGGCAGATCTTGTTGCACCAATTAGAGTTTATAGTATAGTATAATCGCTTTAAGTATATGATTCCCTCATGGCAGAGCTCATGTCCCACATATTGAGGTGAAAAGTAACTTTAAAAAAAAAATCTCTAATATTTCTGCACTTTAAATAATAGGCTTTGAGTTTGTTATGGCATCAATTTGTATAGTATAATAATTTTAAGCATATAGTTCCTCCATAGTAGATTTCATTGCTCCACCTGCATCTATATGAACAGTACGTTTAAAAAAAAAAATGAAATGCTTTTAATATGAGGTACAAAAGAGGTTCTTAGTCTACTTAAACACTTAGAGTTGATGCCATACATTTGTAGAGTTTAATCACTTTAAGTGCTTGTAAAGGATTCATGTTGTTTAAGAGTTTAGTGCTGACTTAACCAGCATGATGATTAGTTGCTCAGAGGAAACCTCTGAAGGATAAGGAGGAGAAAAGGTAAGTAGGTGGAGTGCGGGGTCAGAGAGGTGCTATGGGTCAGGAAAGGGATCATGAGGTTGGGGGTCACCGTGTCAGGGTCTATGAGATTGGGGGGACGTAAAGTGGTGGGGCACGAGGCCTAAGGTGGAAGGCTGAATTAGTTGCTAATGAGGAAAGGAAAGGGGCAAATAGGTGTTGGATCAAGACCCTAAATCAGATGATCACAAATGAGTCAGGCAGGTAGCAGCGAGATGAAAGGATATAGAGGCACTGGAGAAGGTGAACATTTCAAGAATGATACCAGAACTAAGAAGTTAGAACATCAGGAAAGACTGAACAGGCTGGGGCTCTTTTCCGGTGAAAAGAGAAGGCTGAGGGGTGACCTAATAGAGGTCTTTAAAATTATGAAAGAGTTTGATAAGGTAGACGTAGAGAAGATGTTTCCACTTGTGGGGGAGTCCTAAAATAGCGGTCATAAATAGAAGATAGTCACTAATAAATCCAATAAGGAATTCAGGAGAAACTTCTTTACCCAAAGAGTGGTTAGAATGTGAAACGTGCTACCATATGGAGTAGCTGATGTGAATACATAGCTGTATTTAAGGGGAAGTACATGAGGGTGAAAGGGATAAAGTATATGCTGATAGGATTAGATGAAGATTGGTGGGAGGAGGCTCATGTGGAGCATAAACACTGGCACAGACCAGTTAGGGCGAATAGCCTGTTTCTGTGCTGTAAAATCTGTCATTCTGTGTAATGAGCAAATAGAATTTTGCAATTATAATATGATGACACATGATTTTGCCATTATAAATGTTAACATAAAAAATTTCGCTCAAAATTTGTGACACAGGTAGTAAGTAGGCTTACCATGGATAGAAATGCATCCCATATGCAAAACCTTTACTATAGATATTTATGTATGTAATTAAAAAGTTCTGGGAAAAATCAAGTCAAACTTTCAATGGCTTATAAAAAAAAATTCCTTATTTACAAAAATAGTTTATTTCAGCTTCAAATCTCTTGGTTGAAGGCCTCCACACAAATGCATCAAAATAGCATTTATTTTAATGTATCATGTGACACCCCTGTACAGTAGGACTCTCCCATTTGTTAGTCTTTACATTCCAACTTGCTGGTTTTGTTTCTCCTGAAAATTAGAAATTAATTTTACATTTAACATAATAAATCCAAAGTTTGTGGTTGAAAAGCAACAATTAAAAAAAAAAATCAGTGCTGGGGAAAGAACTATAGTATTGGATATAGCATGGGTCAAATGCAAAGTAATACTCCTAATTTGTCTCAACAATGAAGGCCAGTTTTCTGCTGTGAAACCATAGTCTGGAACTGAGTTGAGATTGTCTCATTAGTTTGACTTGGCGCCCTTCCAGTTATTAAAGAGAGAATGCTGTCATTTCATAAAGGTATATTTTATGCTCATTATGTATTATTTTCTCCCATTCTATTACCTAACCACTTCATTTCCAGGTAGAAGTGAATAGCATGAAGTTCAGCAGTTGTGGCGGGAGGAAGGAGAATGTGGACATTTTTTAGAAACAATATTGGTGACTATTTATCTATTTTCACAGCAGATGATGTCCACACTTCCACATCGCAATCAGAGTCTCCAGGCAAATATGTTCAGTCTGTTCACTGTGGAGAATCAGAGATGGAAATCACTGTTAACAAATTTGGGATGGTAACTATCAAGTATACTGCTCTTGAAACAAGGAGGGGGTATTAGATTTGCACTGAAAATGGGCACAATGTCAGTGGAACCTTGGTTTTGGGCCTCATTTAAATGCTGCTGGCGAGCTACAGGCTCCAAACGGGTGCCCACTGCAGCTTGCTAGTTGTGGGAGGGCGGATAATTGCCTGGCTCCCTCACAGAACATGGGGCAGAAGCAGGCCATGGTAGTTCTGCTCCTCCTGGTCCCACAAAGATTTTTCCAAGAAATATTATGAATATTAGCGGCCACCGGCAGTCCCTTTAAGGGTCACTGGTTCGGCTTCTCACTGCCTGGTACAAATGGATGGAGCGTGCATGGCACACACTCTGCCAATTTGTACCTGAATATTGCAAATTAAGTCTTGCAATTGGTGTAGGACCCTGAAACAGGTGGGCAGGCTGCTCAGCCATTTACAGACCTGTCTGGAAATTGTATAAGTCATTGATCATGTCCCATCTGGATAATGTTTGCAGTTCTGGTCACCTAATCATGAGAAGATATAGCCCTTGAGAGAGTAAAGAGATGAGCAATGAGATGATTCTGGGTATCATGAGGAATGATTAAGGTAGATTAGCTCATTTTCTTTGAAAAAGAGACTTTGAAATGAACTTCTTCAAGATTTCAATATTGTAATTCTATAAAAAGTCAAAAATGGAATATGCTTAAATACTGCCATTGTTAATTTTTCACACCACAAGCTTGAAAGTACTGTCAGTAGCTCTTATTTCCCTAAAGTAAGGCATTCCACTCATTGGATGTGGGGTACAAAGCACAGATACCACACAGTAGGTTTGAAGGCTTAGTTCAATGTGATCTGAACTAACTCATGATCAAATTAGAAATCTAGATCTACTAAAATTATAATCAAACTCAAGAGTAAAGTGCTTATTTAACTCCACCCGAGTTGTTTTTGTTAGCTTGGTTTCAGCTTTTTTTTTGATTACGCAAATGTAATATTTTCAACAAAAAGAAACAAACTGAACTAAATTTGTCTTGTTTTAGCCCAATACAGTGTTTCTTACAAAAAGCAAATTCCTGCGGATAATGGAAATCTGAAATAAAAACAGAAAATGCTGGAAATAATCAGGCAGCATCTGTAGAGAAAGAAACAAAGTTAACATTTCAGGTCGATGACATTTCATCAGAACTGGATAAAGTTAGAGATGTAACGGGTTTTAATCAAGTAGAGGGGCAGGGAAAAGGGAGGGGAGGAAAGAACAAAAGGGAAGGTCTGTGGTAGGGTGGAAGGCAGGAGAGATTAAAAGATAAAAGAGATGATGATGCAAGGCAAAAGGGGGTGGTAATGGGACAAGTAAAGAAACAAAAGATGGGTCTAGAGGAGGTGTAAATGAGAATAGCAGAATCATTACCAACAGCTGCTGTCTGAAAAAATTGGGGCAGAGGTTATGATCTGAAATTGTTGAACTCAGTGTTGCGTCCGGAAGGCTGTAAAGTGCCTAATCGAAAGATACGGTGCTGTTCCGAAGCTTGCGTTGAGCTTCAGTGGAACAGTGTAGGAGACCGAGGTCGGAATGGGGCGGAGAATTAAAGGCGACCGGCAGCTCGGGGTCACACTTACAGGCTGAACGGAGGTGTTCCACAAAGCGGTCATCCAATCTACATTTGGTCTCCCCAGTGTAGAGGAGACTGCATCATGAGCAACGAATACAGTAGACTAAATTGAAAGAAGTACAAGTAAATTGCTGTTTCATCTGGAAAAAGTGTTTGGGGCCCTGGACGATGGGAAGGGAGGAGGTAAAAGGGCGCTTGCCTGGGAGGTGCCATGGGAAGGAGAGGGGGTGATTGAGGAGTGGACTAGGGCGTCGCTTCGGAATGCTGAAAGAGGAGGGGGAGGGGAAGATGTGTTTGGTGATGGCATCACACTGGAGGTTGCGGAAATGGCGGAGGATGATCGTTGAATGTGGAGACTGGTGGGGTTGAAAGTGAGGACAACGGGAATCCTATCGTGGTTCTGGGAGGGAGGGGAAGGGGTGAGAGCAGAAGTGCGGGAAGTGGGATGGACACGGTCAAGGGCCCTGTCAACCACAATGGAGGGGAATCCTCGGTTGAGGAAAACAGTGTTTCTTACTCCTACCATACAGTTTCTATTCATTAAGTTTACTGATCCTAGGCTTATGTATTAATATTTGAGTTTAATTTAATCTTTTCCTTTTTTTCTGCTCTTTTTCTTTTCACAGAACTCAATTCAGCAAATCACATTACGGGATGACAGCTGCAAAGCAAGCAGTAATGAAACACACTTCTACCTAAAATACTTTCCTTATACAGAATGTAAAACTACAAAGAGCTCAGATGGTCAGAACTACACGAACATAGTATGAGTAATCCCTCTTAATAAAAAAATTCCAAGAAACATTTATATTACTAACGCAATGATTTTATCAGGATATAACTACAATAAAACTCATTGAATAAGTTATCAGCATAAATCAATGTAGTAAATGAAAATTGTGTTCATTTGATTCAAATAATCCTAAATGTTATAAAGTGAAATAATTTTTACACCTTACAGTGATTATTTTACCATATTTTATGCTTTAAAAGTGTGTACAGAGGCACCTGGAAAAAGTCAATGGGGGCGAAATTCGGTTATGCCCCATTTGGGGGCCGTAACCGAACTATCACCGGAGATTTAGCGACCGGCGCGGAAGTACCACCCTGGCCGCTAAATTAGGCTTAGCGCTATGCAGAGCGGCCGCGGTAACACGTTTCAGTGCCCTTCCCCTTCCGTTAAAGGGGAGGGACGCTGCGAACTCTGCAGGGCCTCCGATGGCCCACACTAGCCCACCAGGGTGGCGTGGTGCCGTGGCTGCAGCCCGGCACTGAGACGCGGTGTCGGGCTGCGCGATGGTGGCCACGGACCACGCCAAGGGCTGCCCTGAAGGGTCGCGGCGCACGGCGATAACACCATCGCCTGCGGTGCTATCGACTAGTGCCTCAGTAGCGCCCCGCTGAATTTCTCGGGACCCCACCCGGGCGATAAGACCTTTGCACCCCGTTAGCGCCCCCCCAGAGGCGCTAACGGCAGGCGCAAAGGAGCCGAATTTCGCGGCCTATGTGTAGTACCTGGGGTAACATGAAAATCTCAAGTGAATAAGGCATGCACTATCAAACAGTACTCAAGCATGAGCCAACATCTTCAGATGATGATGAAAGGAAACAGAAAATTGAGGAGAATGAACTGTGAAATAAATGAATGAGGGCACGATTTTAGCATAGTTCCTAGAAGCTATTGATTGTCACTTAGTTAATGTGTTTAGAGTCTGGTTGGAAGCCATTTGTTTCCTTTTTAAAGGAGTGCTACTTGGCCAGATATAAAATATGCAACAATTAATGACAGCTAGCTGGTAGTGCAGGAGTCTGGCTGGAAGCCATTTGTTTCCTTTTTAAAGGAGTGCTTCTTTGCCAGATATAAAATATGCAACAATTAATGACAGCTAGCTGGTAGTGCAGTTTGTGAGGGTCTTGCATCTGGCACCAATGGATCACATCCCTTTCCAAGAAGTTCTGTTACAATCAACCAGATGATTGTGGTGGGGAGCGTGGTGAAACATCTGAAATCATGCTGTAAGGTTGCAGAGTAAATCTAAAGCCCTCTCTCACCAGGACCAGTCTTGTTGACCTCCTAGCATTTGGCTCAAGAGTGGTGGAAGTCTTGGAATAGATCACCATTTTCTAACCGATAGTGAGATGGTGTGTGGCACATGGGACCTTAAAATAGGGGGGGGGGGAGGGGAAATAAAAACAAAAAGGGAGTTCAAGAACCTTCCCATATTGTAATGATACCGGTTAAAAAGGTATTTCAATATATAGACCTAAGAAAAAGCTAATGGAAACAGAACATTGATATTAGGATTGAGTCTTGGTCTATGTTGAGTTAGCAGATCTCAGGGCAGTGATGGGATGCTACAATTAGCCTCCGCATCTCTGGGCTTGTGGGGAGGGGGGGGAAGAGAAAATCGGCCAGGATTCTCATTCCTTATCACTATCCAGCAACTCCTGCTGCAAAATTTGCAGGAAGCAACATTGGTTGAAGACAGGAATTGGTTTGGCTTTGATCCTCTTTTCCCACCCCTGTGATCAAATAGCCTGCTGACAATCTGTCTAGATCATAAATCAATAATCACATGAGCAAGGTAATAGAAGGTTGTTGATGACTGTTGAACAGTACTATAGCATGTTGGTGCCTTCAGAAGAGGATGAAAATTAGGGGGAATAAAGGAACTGTTAAATAAATTAAAATACATAAACAGAATATATGTCAAATTCCACCAGACCGAATACTTGTTTTTACTTAAAACGATCAGTTTACACTTAAAAAATCAACTCTAACAAATTATCCCTTTCTATACAGCTAAAGGTGAAGTTGTACAATGGAACTGAAATAATTCATGATGTAAGTAACCTTTTCAGTACACATTACTGATACAAACAGGTTTTGTTCCCATGCACAGCATGTTTGTAAATGTTAAAAGTGTACCAAAACATCCATTGCTGAGCACAAACATAATACAGAAGGCCTTGCTTCATATTGCATAGTGGATGTCTGGGGACCGGCTGTAATACCATCAACAATAGAATAGTGACAAAAGAGATCATACCTGCACAGCTGAATGCTCCTCTGCCATGAATATAATAAAAAGTAAAGGGTTGATTCTGCAGAATTAGGCTGGAATTTTCCCCTAAAGAAACGGGTGGGTTTGGAGCGTGGGGGCAGTTAAATTGTTAAAAGTGGGATTCCTGACCTGATCCCGCCCATTTCCGGTTTTACCGGAGGCGGGATGAGGGCAGGATGGGGGGCGGAACATTAATTTAAATATTGTAATGAGGCTGGAAGCCTCTTTTTCCCCATCCATTTTGAATTTAACTGCCTCTGAACGGGTTTCACACAATTTGGGAAACCCAGCAGTTAAACCAAGGCGGGGACTGCTGCATCCAGGAGGTAAGTGGCTTTATACCTACCTCCTGGATCCAGGATCCCTGCCTAACCCACCCCCGCGATCGGAGACCCCCTCACGAGGCCTCCGATCACTCCCTCAGGCCTCTAATCCCCACCATGAGGCCTCCCCCGGCCCCCACCCCCCCCACACCAATGATGCTGAGGCCGGCCACCATCCTCCGGTGGCCGGCCCCGATCCTCTCTTTCCCCCCCCCCCCCCCCCCCCCCAGCTGCCAATGCCTGATCCCCGGCCGAACACCCCCACCCCGCGATCCCCAATGCCGAGCCCCACCCCCCACCCCATCCCCGATCACCTGCTGCACAGAGATTGCACTTGGGTCAGTGGTGGGTTGTCCAGTTAGAGGAGCTATTCTAGGATTTCTCATCACTCCTTTTAACACTATTCTGCAATTATTGCAGAAATTGACACACATGTACCAAGCATGCCAACAATGTGGGGATAGGAGAAGGACTGCACCTTTTGATGATACTGTGTTGGATGCGTTACTCCATTAGGTTCTGGCTGAAAGATTGGCCCTATTTGGAGCTCAAGGGCGGCCTTCACTACCTGCAAATATATAATAAATGCTAGTTATTTACAGTCTTCATACAATAATGAACTTAATCCTCAAAGTACTGATAGAAATTCCAGAATACAATGTAATAAAACAGAATTTGACTTAGCAGTCATCATTAATCAGTGGCCATGATGTTACACCCTACATGGCATAAATGCCCCTATTCTAAAAAATTGTATCTTCCAACTCGCTGTGAACAATGACTACGGGAGATCTGCTAAATAAGGAACTATCAGCTGCCAAGTATTTATGTAAAGTGACTTTCTGGTTTTTGAACTCCTTGACTTTTTGGCACTCTGAATATTACAATACTACATAAGGTGTCAGCCTTGGCTCAGTAGTAGCGCTCTCACCTCTAAGTCAAAAGATCATGCATTCAAGGCCCGCTCCAGAGATTTGACTACATAATCCAGATTGACACTTCAGTGCAGCACGAAGGACGTGCTGCACTATCAGAGGTGCCATCTTTCGGATGAGATGTAAAACTGAGGTCCTGTCTGCTCTCTCAGGTGGATATAAAAGGTCCCATGGCATATTTGAAGAAGAGCTGCGGAGTTATGGTGTCCAGGCCAATATTTATCAGTCAACCAACATCCTTAAAACTAATTGGCCCAAAAATTAGTGAGTGAGCCTTCGTGCGAGGGTAAGGCCTTCCCGCGATCTCTCACTGCGCGCTGGCTTTTTCAGTCCGGGCTCGCACGAACTTGATGTTCTGGACAGCAGCTGTGCAGGGCTTTCATATCCCACAGGCGTAGTTAATTCGTGCGCGCTGTGGGATCACGTGACTCAGTTAGAGCCAATGGCAGCACACCATCTTTCATTCATAGCTTTCACAGCACGGCTGTGAAAGCTATGAATACTATACCCCCCAAAAGAACAGCTAAACCTCAATTAAATTTTTTTTAAAAACCATCACATTAATAAAATAAGTATAGTTAAATAAATTAACCATTTTAAACAAAAAATTAAATTTTTGAAAAAATTTAAAATCTTTTAAAAAGTTATAAAAATAATCTTACCTGTCTTTAAAGTCTCTAAAAAAGATATACCTGTTAAAAAAAATTCAAAATAATACTTAATTAAGTACTTACCTTGTTAAAAGAGGGTCTTACGCCTCCTTTCTTTATGTCTAAAATCTTCCATGCTTACCTGCGCGTCCAAAGCACTAAGTGCACTGCGTGCGCGCAGCCTGTAGCGCGCACGCAGTTCACCTAGGAACCGCCCCCTTTTGAATTCACCAAGTGCTTGGTTTTCAGCGCATGCGCAGTGCATGCTGGAAACCGGCAATTGGAGACAGAATACGCGAGAGTACACAGTGCGTACTCTTGCGTAGCGGCACTAATTTTTGGGCCATTATCTGGTCATTTATTTAATTACTGTATGCAGAATCTTGCTGTGTACAAATTGGCTGCAGCATTTCCCTACATTACATCTCACTGCTCACCTGTTTTTAAAATGGCTGGCACAATATTTCATAATTTTAACTGGAATTAAGCTTCCCTTTAATAATGAGGTTCTATTCATTGTGACTTACGATTTTATTTTCTCCTGTTTTTCTTAATCAGGTGCTTTGCCCACGTGTGAAAACATTCTGTGATATCATTAAGCTAAACATTCCAGTAGAAAGAGGTTATATTAGAATTCTTGAGCTTCCTGACTTTGAAAAACCATCCTCAAAGGTTTACAACAACACACATGTCTATGGAGAGGTACAACAATATGTTACTTCAGTTTTATCCAGCATTGTCTAACTTTTATGTGTTTCAACTCTGACTGGCTATTATGCTTATATTTCTTTTACTCCCTCACCTACAGAAATCTTTATAAAATATGTGCAATCGACTCCTGTTAAATGATTTGCCACATTTTATCCATCTATCGGGAATAACATTTACCTATTATAAAATTACCAGACTTTTAACTATAATGAAATAGTTTTGACAGTGTAAACTGTTCACTGTTTTAAATGGGTCAATTTTGGTAGATTGTAGAGGTACTGACACTATTCAAAGAAGAGCAAAGGACTTTTCCCAGTGTCCTGGCCAACATTTATCCCTAGACCAACGGCAGTAAAAACTTATTACCTGGACATTTATCTCATTGCTGTTTGTGGGGCCTTGCTGTACACATTAGCTGCTGTGTTTGCCCACATTACAACAGTAACTACTTTTCAGAGTACTTAATTGGCTCTGAAGCACTTTGGGACAACCTGAAGACAATAAAAACATGGTATAGAAATGCAAGTTTTTTTCTTCCTTTTTAATAGAGGTTGTATGGTTTAAACAATTTGAATGGATTTACAAAAGATAAATCGTGCTTGACTAATCTACTGGAATTTTTTGAGGATGTAACTGATAGAATAGATAAGGGAGAACCAGTGGATGTGGTGTATTTGGACTTTCAGAAGGCTTTCGATAAGGTCCCGCTTAAGAGATTAGCGTGTAAAGTTAAGGCACATGGGATTGGGGGCAAGGTACTGACTTGGATAAAGAACTGGCTGGCAGACGGGAAGCAAAGAGTTGGAATAAACGGGTCTTTTTCTGAGTGGCAGGCAGTGACTAGTGGGGTTCCGCAGGGATCGGTCCTAGGACCCCAGCTATTCGCTATATATATTAATGATCTAGACGAGGGAACTAGATGTAATATCTCCAAGTTTGCAGATGACACAAAGCTGGGTGGGCGTGTGTGCTGCGAGGAGGATGCTGAGAAACTCCAGTATGATTTGGACAGGTTGGGTGATTGGGCAGAAGCATGGCAGATGCAGTATAATGTGGATAAATGCGAGGTTATCCACTTTGGTGGCAAAAACAGAAAGGCAGATTATTATCTGAACGGCAATAGATTGGGAGAAGGGGAAGTGCAACGAGACCTGGGTGTCCTTGTGCACCAGTCGCTGAAGGTAAGCATGCAGGTACAGCAGGCGGTTAAGAAGGCAAATGGTATGTTGGCCTTCGTAGCGAGAGGGTTTGAGTACAGGAACAAGGATGTCTTGCTGCAGCTGTACAGGGCCTTGGTGAGACCACACCTTGAGTATTGTGTGCAGTTTTGGTCGCCTTATCTGAGGAAGGATGTTCTTGCCATGGAGGGTGTGCAGCGAAGATTCACCAGACTGATACCTGGGATGGCAGGAATGACGTATGAGGAGAGATTGGGTTGATTGGGCTTATACTCGCTGGAGTTTAGAAGAATGAGAGGAGAGCTCATTGAAACTTATAAAATTCTAACAGGGCTAGACAGACTGGATGCAGGAAGGATGTTCCCGATGGTGGGTGAGTCCAGAACAAGAGGTCACAGTCTAAAGATAAGGGGTAAGCCATTTAGGACAGAGATGAGGAGGAATTTCTTCACCCAGAGAGTGGTGAACCTGTGAAATTAGTTGCTCATATTGATAGTGTTTTGGAACATTAGTCTTCGTTTGTATTCCAGCACACTTTCCTTCCTGTGTATCCTTTTTTTACATTAGTGTTTGCAGAGAATGAAATGCCCAACTTTATTGATATGTTTCACAAAATACTAATACAAACTTAGTTGATTTTTGGTGAAATTGAATTTAGCCTAAACCTAGAAAAGGAAATGTTATAATATGATGCTCTATTTTATTTTAACAATGAAGAAATTTTATTTTGTAATATGTTATGCTGCACAGCTTTGATTGAAATTTCATATTTTTTACAGATTTTAGTTGCTTCGATGGGATCAATGGTGTTTCAAAAAATGGAATTTCAAAACTGTTCTCTCATCCCAAGGTTTACGATCAATTCAATAAATAAAGATGTCATCCTTCCTAACATCTCAGTGGCCCTTATTAGTCGAGAACCACATAAAACAAAGTGTGGTCGAACAGAAATGTTGCACAACCGTTTCCAGTTTATGTTCCGTAACTTATGGAGCCCAATTGTTGAGGATGTAGACATGGAATGCAATATAAAAGCATGTACTGAGCTTGTAAGTTACTGTTCCACAATATAACAATATTAACGGTTTACTTAAATATTTTAACAATATCAACCCTTTGAGATTATAGGACTGTTTGGTCCAAATTTTGCTCTATCTTTACATTTTTGCTAGTGATGTCACAGCATTATGCCACCAATTTTTTAATATACAACATTTTTTGAAATACACCTTGAGATGAATGTTCTGAAAAATAACTGGAATGTTTGGAAAAACAAAATGAAAACACCAGGTAGAATAGTGCCACTGTTTCTGGTTTGTGAATCTATTTCTTCCAGCTACTATAGAAAATGAAAACTTCTGTATATCAAAAGTTGTTACTCGAATGTTACTTGCCAATATTATGCAGAAGACAATAACATTGTAAATTTGCAGTCTAGTACAGTGAGGGGATTTTAGTGTAGAACCAGTATTTACTAGTGCATGTAAAATAAACCCCAGAATCTTGTGTCTTCCTAGGGCTGTAGCTTGGATCGCATCACTATCTCTAAATGAGTTACATCAAAATAATATAGTTTGACCTGTTGTTATTCCTAGGCTTGCATTGTTATGGAAAGAGTAACGAAAGCATTGAAAATTGACAACAGTATTCCTCAACAAACTGGTAAGTTCAGCTTTCTGATGAAGCACATTAACCACTTGGTTGTGGAAGTGTTTCAGTGTTTATTATTAAACTGTTTAATTTTATAATGTATTTTTAATTATTGTGCTTTTCATAATTTTTTACTTTGAACAATATCATTACTTGTTTGAATTTGTGTAATGAAAGGTAAAGAAGTGAAGACAAACAAATAGAAAGGAGAGGGTGAAGGCATAAAAGGACAGAGAGTGGCTCAATGGGTTAAACCATTATTCTTTCACTTCTTGGATTTGGCTTAGGATCCAGTCTAGTTTGATGGGGAAAATCTCCTCTCTCTTTAGATTTACGGGATCTAAGTGAAATAAGTTTAGAACAGTTTTTGCCTAGTTCTTATTGGGCACAACACCACAAAACAAAACCAGACAGAATCTGGCACTCAAAGGGCAGAAGTTATGGGAATTAGAAATGTCACACGTGCAGTGGGGTCCTCTTCTGAGACTGACATTAAGGCACACTAGGGGGAGATTTATTTTATGCGATATGTGTAACAAACACATTTATCATAAATGGATTTATGATTTTTGTTACACTTAGCAATAGGGGAAACTTACCCCATAGTTGGAGCGATGTAGAGAGCTTTACTTTGCATGTAGTCCATGGTAGGGGGGACCTGCTGTCAAAGGTTAAAGCAGCCTTCAAGTTTCTCCCTCAGGTCACAAAAAATACATAGTACAATGCTGACTCTAGCTGCATTTTGATGAGCACAAATATTCATACCCACTTTTTCAATGTAAATTTACCAAAAGAAGAGAATGTGCTGATTGTAGAAACAGCTGAGTGGTTTAAAGTATTCTGGTGATAACAGCATATTTTTTCCCCACTAAATTGGGTTTCTGTCTGTCTTTTCTTTCATTCTGTTCTTCCTTCATATCAGTGACCTTCTCTGCTCATCTTCCAACCCTATACATTCTTTTGCTGATTGTTCCACAACATATTCAAATCCCTTAAGATTACTTGTTTTCAATGCTCACAACTATTGAATTGGTTTCCTAGAATACATAAATTTGCAATTAGCAAACAGTTTTTCAAATACATTTTTCAAATGTATGTAGGAGGTGGCACTTGAAAGTGGCAGTGATATCTGATTAGAACATAAGAATTTTCAGGAATGGGAAAAACCATTAGGCCAAATAAGTCCATTCTCTTTTGATAGATCAGACCCCGCTACCCATCTTCTCTGCATATCCCTGAATCCATTTGCCTCTTGAAATGCATCGAACTGTCTCTTGAATTCAATTATATTGTCCACTTAACTGGCTTTCCCTGATAACTTATTCCTCAAGTTTATTCCCCTTCCACCTTCACAAGTGTCACCTGACCTCCAGACATCCTAATTTTTAACACGTGTACCCTGCTTCTTGAACCCTTCACCATCATGAAGAATTTGCTTAGGTCAGCATTATCAATTCCCTTCATAATCTTGAAAACTTCAATTTACCTCAAACTTTCTGCTTTTCCAAAGAAAACAAACCAAGCTTCCTTAACATTTAATTTAATTTAGTTTAGTTCCTGATGCCAGGAATCATCTTTATTGCTCATTACTCATTGCTCTACTCTCCCAAGGGCAAAAATATCCTTCCTATGATTAGGTGGCCAGATCTGCATGCAGTAACTAAAACCTTAAAATTTGGCTACTTTAAATGGAAAATTTTCCTGGGCGTCACCAATGGCCTAGTGGGTAAAAGACACTGCCCAGTGTAGCATTAAGCCATGGATACCAAAAGACAGCAGGTTCAAATTTTGTTCTATACTAAATTAGCCGATCTCAGCCAGGTCAGTAGATGGGGCATAGTATAATTAGCCTCAGCACCCCAGAGCTAAGGCAGGGAAAAGCCAATCAGTGTTCTTCTTCTTGATCGCTATTCAGTAACCTCTGTCAGAGAGTGCGGGACTGTGGACTCTGAGTGGACAAATTGGGCTCACGTGGTCTCTGCAGTGAATAGTCTGCTCACACACTATATAGACTCACGTAAAGAATAATACCTTTGGTCAGGAATCGGTAAGAGTCGGTGGGGGATAAATTAGTTATGGCCTGCCTCACTGGCTGCAACCCTCAAGTAAGTCCTGGGGGGGTGGGGGGAGGAGAATGGGAGGGCGTCTGAGCCGAGCCAGCTGCAGCCCACAGTAATGCTGTGGATGCGGGAGGAGCACTCCTGCTCCTAGCGGCTCCACATCATTAAAAAAAGCTTGCATCTTTGGTGGTGGCAAAGACCGCTGGTTAGGCCGCTTATAGACCAGGTAATGCTGAGCGGAGCTCCAGGCAGATGAATTTTATGGATGGGTCCTGTAACCACAGAGGTTCCATATTGAAGTGAGGCCTGTGCTTGTTTCAGGTGGTCGCCAGGGCAGCCTAACAAAGGCCCTGACAAATTTAGTAGTGGTATGGGTGCATGTACAAATCAGGTACGGGCCATCGCACTGCTAAGTTTGTCACCATTTTGCCAGTTTTACTCCTGTAAAACAGGCACAACTATGTTGAATTTAGACCCTAGTATCTTCAGGAGAGATGGGGAGAAAAGTAGGGTGAGGGAGGGGTAAATAAAAAGGACGTGTTCACAATTTTGTCATTAAGTAGACAGAATCACACAGTTAAAAGCAAAGCTTAGTCTGGTCTAGTTTGTTCAAGGTAAACAATTTTACATTTACTGATATATTTGGTTAAACTCACACCAGTGTTATTACGCAATGGTCTGTTTTGCTGTTGTTCTTTAAAATGGTTCTGGAGCTGCTGGATTGGAAAAGTTAAATCTGTTCTCCTGATTGGAATGGGCTGTCCTGGTTTTTGTCCCTGTAAAGCTGTAAACGAGCGGTCTGAAATTTGGCAGCTGACTTCATATTCTCTGACAACTTGCACCTCCTGAGGTCCTTTCATTCCAGTTCTTTTCCTGGTAATTACAGTTACCATGGTGATGAACTTGAAATGTGTCATCTCATCAGGGTGGGATTGCCCTTAGGAAGGAGTGGAAGGTGACCTTGTTGGCAGGATATCAAACATTTTAGAATATATGATGATAAGAGAGGGGGTGCAGAGGATTTGTTTGTGTCTTGCATGTGGACAGAAGCCAGTAAAAACAAAGACATTAATCCTAATGTGACAAGAGCAAGAAAAACTAAGATTAGTGCTTTCATAATGTATAAGCCTTTTGGGCATTTGAGCATAAATATTTTGTTGTTTTAGTTCGGAATGAAAAATGTACATAGGCCTTTCCAGTTGGGGTTTCTTAAACCTCCCTTCCAGCAGCCCTCTGATACCTACACCAACTAGACATGCTTCTTTTGAGTAATTTTTCAACTTTGTCCTCTGGTGGGGAGCCTTGACTGGCAGTATTGTATGTCAGAAATTCAATATGCCTGAATTTCGATTAAGTTCGACTGGTGGGAGTGTAAAGTCAAAAGATTACCCCTCTTGTGTGAACCTAGACAGTGAATGTTGGCAGGTTATTCAACTGTGGAGGATATCACAGTTGTCTTGAACCTGCCCTCGTCCGAGGCTCTCTCTAGTGCACTCTATAGCATTGGATAGTAATCGGAAGCCAGCACCACCACTCCTCTCTTTCCCCACCCCCCCCCCCGCCACTTGCTGAGATTAGCCTATTTAGCACAATCTAGTGATCTTCGTGGTCTAATTGACTCAGTACCACATTAGATGGTACAATTATTTACTAACCTATTGGGTAGCTTCTCAATGCTGCATATTATGTTTTACAGAACTTTCTGAAATAGTTGCCTGCTTTTTCTACGAAATGAATGATAATGTAATATTTATTACAATTAAGAATTCAATAAAAGCAGTTTGAGTTTACACATAAAACACACAGAAAAATCATCTTGTTTAATGAGAACACAAAGATCAAATAATTCTGTTTACGTTGTTATTTTTCAAATTTCTTAATATTTGTCCTAAAATCTGAAGAAGTTGAAATGCAAATATGAGTTCATCCCATTTGCTCTTATCCTTCCAGAAATAACCCTGGCATCTTTCCATTACGGCATTTAGCTCTTTCCAGTGTCCTCGCCTCAACCATTATTCTTGGTGACCACTTCAAACTATTGATCACCCTCTGCGTAAATAAATACTACTGGATGTTCATCCTAAATTTGCTCTTCACAACCCTGAACCAGTGCTGCCTTGTCCTGCTGCTCTAGCATAACTGAAAGTTTTGTTTTGGGTTTATTGTCTCTATTGTGAACAAACAAATTTAATTTTCAGAGTGCTGTGCCAAGTATTTTGAGTTACATTCTAATGTGTTTTGGAGAAATTCAGCTTGTACCCTACTGTGGTTTTTAATCAGTCGGCATGCTATTCCTCTTCCCACAATGAATAAAATAACATTGCTGTTGCTGATTTGTTCTCTGCAGGGTCTGGCTTTCCACAAAATTTAGCATTCTAGGAAGAGAAAAAAAAATCTTTGTGAATCACAGTTTTGTAAACTTGCTCAACACAGGCTATAAAAGAAAGCAAATCCCTTCATTGGTGAAAAATTCAGTGTTGCAAATTAGATCTATCCAAAATACAGCAGCATATGCCTGAACCACTTGGAAAGAAATTCTGTTGATGAATTAATCATTAGTATTTACCATTGTTAAATAAGCCAAGCTGTTCAGTCTTTATGCTATAAATTTAAACCCAGCATTCATTTTTACTTAGTTTCCTACATATCGTACAAATCTAAGGGAAGAATTTCAACTCGTGCCAGTTTCAAGTGTGGAATGGGTGGCATCAGCAAGAGCCACAAACAAAATTGGAGTGTGTGCCTCATTTGATTATTATTAGCAAGCTGTAGCGCTATTCACATTTATTGTCAGGCCGCTGATTGGGGGCGGGTGGGGGAGTCTTGGACATTAGTGATACCATTTAAAGGCAGCCTGCATTTCTTAAAGGAGTGGTGTACTTTGGCTGTTGTCATCTCAATTGCACCTCAGCACTTGAAATGGCAGGCAGAAGTGTTGCAAGAAGGGGCCACCTAATTTTCAGACACTGCTCTGGAGGTGTTGGTGGAGGAGGTGACTAGGAAGAGAGAACTGCTCTTTCCAGCCGACAGGAGAAGAGTGCCAAGGCAAGTTACCCGGCACCAATGCATAGAGGTGACCAAGCAGGTGAAAGCTGGCTGCGGTACCACAAGAAATTCAATCATCTGACCAGAGTAACTAAGGTAAGACTCCTCTTCACATCTCTCTCACACTCCTTAGCCCTGCACCAGCACTCAGAAGCTTTCCCTTCCCCACTTAACCCTTAACTCTCCTCCAATCATAGCAGCAAACTTCACTGAACCTTCATCTTCTGCTATTTGCACACTCTGTACCTGCTACGTTTCACACACTTACTTCCCCACACCTGTGCTATATTTCACGTAACAGCAGCACTGACAGGCACAATGTCACACTTTTCACCAGGCCACACACTAACTAATTTCCTTAATACAAAAGCAAAATACTGCGGATGCTGGAAATCTAAAATATCAACAGAAAATGCTGGAAATACTCTGCAGGTCAGGCAGCATCCGTGGAGAGAGAAACAGAGTTAATGTTTCATGAAGGGTCATCGACCTGAAACGTTAACTCTGTTTCTCTCTCCACAGATGCTGCCTGACCTGCTGAGTGTCTCCAGCATTTTCTGTTTTTAACTCATTTCCTTTCTTTTTGCAGGACAACCTGGCATACAACAGTAGGGAGGAGGGCCATCATCCATCCACATTCTCTCCCCATAAGAAGAGGAGGTCATGGAGATGGAGGGAGGCGCTTAAGGAGTGTAGTGACTGGCGAGGCTGGAGGGTATGCTTCATTGGGTGTCTGGCCATCTTGCCCTTTTTCTGTTTTCACTTAAATCTCTCCCTAAACACACCCTGCAAGACAAAATGGTGCTGCTTTTAGCTGTCACTCATTTGTTTCTGCTTAACCTCACCACTAACTGCTAACTCTTGTCCTTCTCATCCCCCTTCCAGGTCTAGCAGACGTAGAGGGCCCAGTAGGAGCAGAGGAAGAGGAGGACAGTTTTCTTGAAGAAACACAGTCACTCAACCGTACTCTTGCAGACACCAATTCAGAAACTAGCATCACGTGTCATTTAGAGGGTCAGTTACAGGGTTCAGCACTGCGGGATTCACCCAGCACAAGTGTGCAGGAGCAAAGTTAGGGGTATGGGTTGACACAGGAACTAGTTCACCGGAGGGTGAGCTTACATCCTAGCCCTGCTGCAGAGGGCATAGATGCTGCCTTCAATGGTCCAGCCTATAGAAGAAGATTGATGGCTGTGCATGACCAACTTCTCAGTGCATTGGACTACCTGCGAGCAAGCATGGAGAAGTCCAACTCTAACTTGTGTGTGATATTCCAGAAAGGCATGGAAACAGTGTGGTCAACCACAAAGTATTTGGTCAGCTCTATGAACTCTCCAGTAGGGTACACAGTGTTGGAGACTCTGGTGACGCTCCTCTTCTTCTTAGGCAGTCCCTTGGAGGTGACATTCTTACAATTTTGATGGAAGCTCATTCTGCTGCCATCTTGGCTTTGGGTTCCAACAATTCCTCTGGCTTTGAAAGCATGAAGGAGAGCATGGATAAGGGCCTCCCAAATGTCACATCACTCCTGCACTCTGTTCTCACTCAGAGCAGTGGTAGTGCTGGGGCTCAGCCCCAAAGCAGTGGCGTTGGCACCATGGGAGAGGCATATGCTATTATTTCTGAGGAAGACAGCACATCTGCTCCCCCACCAGCCTCTCGACCACTGCCTGTGTTGGTGCCAGGCAGCCAGCTGGCAAGACTACCCTGGCTGCTGCCGAGATGCTGCAGATTGCAGCTGTGACTTTAAGGCCAGAGCTCCTTGAGGTCACCCACCATGGTCATCTCAAGTGTCCCAGTGAAAGTTTAGCAGCATTCCACTTTCCTTGCTGAAACCACTGGGGAAGCACCTCCTAGAAGCACCAGAATAGGCAAACAATACACACAAGACTGGCACTAAGGATTTGCACAAAGGTGATTTTTTTACTTTTCAAAGTTCACTATAATGAATTGTATGAACCACTTTGTTGTTATGCAGCAGTTTCTTTGCATTGGTGTTTAGTACAAGGCATCCATCTGCTGGGTGTGGAATGGACTGTTGGTGAATTGGGTAGAGGAGGAGGAGGACAGTTTTCTTGAAGAAACACAGTCACTCAACCTTGCTCTTGCAGACACTAACTCAGAAACTGGCATCACATGTCATTTAGAGTGTCAGTTACAAGGTTCAGCACTGCGGGATTCACCCAGCACAAGTGCGCAGGAGCAAGACTAGGGGTATAGGTTGGCCCAGGAACTAGTTCGCTGGAGGGTGAGCTCACATCCTAAACCCGGTGCAGAGGGCATGGATGCTGCCTTCAACGGGTAGGGACGGATAATTCAACTGAACCGTTCATTTATAATTTGATGCCATTGAGCTCTAGCAGCTGGCAGTATTGCTGGCCCTTGCTCTTCCTGTTGGTTCTCGACTTCCTGATCAACTTCATCCTCTTGCTCCTTCACTCTTTCCTCCTCAGGTTGCTCCCTTTGCAGGGTGGAGCATACCACGACAGATCTGGAGAATCTTTCGGGGCTGTACTGAAGACCTCCAGATCTATTCAGGCAGCAGAAACTCTATTTTAGAATGCCAATATTTTTCTCAATCAACGCTATGGTTGAGGTGTGGCTTTGATTGTAGCGCTTCAGTGTCTGCTCGGGTTCCTAACAGGAGTCATGAAGCAGATGGTCAGAGGGATACCCCTTGTCCCCAAGCATCTAGCCTGACACTTGATAGTCTGGGTGGATGAGAGGTGGGATTGAGGACTGGTACAGAATAAAGGCATCATGACTACCAGGAAACACGGTACAGACCTGCATGATCCACTGTTGTTGTCACACACCAGCTGGACATTCAAGGAGTGGAAGTCCTTTCTGTTAAGGTAGATGCCAGGTTCTTGATGAGGAGCATGGAAGCCTATGTGGTTGCAGTCAATTATGCCCTGCACCTGTGGAAACTTGCAATTCTGGCAAAGCCCAGAGCTCTTCCTGTTTCTGTTCCATTGGGAAGGTGATAATTTGGTTGTTCTTAGCGAGGGGGGCATCTGTGACCTGCCTGATGCAGCAATGGACTGCAAATTGACTTGTGTTGCTTATGCCACCGGTTGCAGCTTGGAATGACCCTAATGCATAGAAATTCAGGGCCATAGTGTCCTTTACAGCACAGACAGTAGGGTGCATGCCCTGGTACTGCAACAGGTGACATAGTTCTGTCACAAGCTCCCTCGTGAAGCAGAGCTGCTGGACACACTGTTCATCAGTTAAGTTGAGGTACGGTGCTCTATTCCATAACACCTGCGCCCTCCCCTCTTTGCCATCTTCTACCAGACTTTGCTGTCTTCCTTTCTGCTCCTCATCCTCCAGCCCCAATGGCAGACCAAGCAACACACCCATGATGTCACTCATAATGTACTGAAGCACCTACACACAGATAGTGCTGAAATTCCAAAAAATCACTGTCCACATTTTGAACACAGCCAAGACAACCAAAAAAAGGCTTGAAGCTCACCATCAGTCTAGAAAGACTAAGCAGAGACTTAGCTGAATGCAGCTGAGTATCCCTTTAAATAACACTGCTGCAGCGTGCTTCCTGACTGTTGGTGCCAAGAATTACTAGGCAGATTTAAGAACGCAACCCGAAATTTGGCCCATATTGTTTATTTAACACGACAAAACAAAGTTGAATTTCTCCCCCTAGGTCTGTAGGGTAGCTGATCATGAATTCTAAAATGTTACACATTTATAGTACATTAAATATCTTTATAAATAATTTTAGATCAGCACAATAATAATTATCTTTTTCTGGCAATAAGCATAAGTCATTTGTACATCAGCTCAATGAAAAATGTCCCAAAGAAAATTCTGATCTTGGTAGAAGAGTAATTATTATGAAGGATGATGGTGCTCTTTCTTCTCATTCAGATCATAGATTAGTGACACAAAGGTCCCTTACTCAGTTGTGTGAATTCTATCTGTTTTTAAATAAATTACCAAGTGCAGCATCTGTAAAAGAAGGGGAAGGGGAAGTCTGATGCTGACCCTTTTTAGGTGGAGATTGTAACAGCAAATATCCTGTTGTCAAGCTTATCGATCTGCTTTCCTGTATTAATCATTGATCCGCTGGTAATATGATAATAGAGGAAGATTTATTCAATACTGTATTTAGTAATCAAGATTGGGAATTTGAAAAATCCATGGAACATATTTATGACTATCTTTCATAATTTAATAAATCAGTGTTTGTGGTTATAAGGCATAGTTAAATCATGAACGTTAGTTGGTAACCTAAGTGACATATTTGTGCCAGACACAATTTGTTAATTTTTCTGTCTTTGTATGTATACTAATTGTTGAGAAAATAGTCAGCATTAATTATTTCTAGATCTGTCAGCAAAATCTCAAATTCTGCAACTAATTGACAAAATATTAACCTCATTTAATGTCACTCAAATTAAATGGCAAAGAAATCAGCTTCTGTATATAGGGCTAGTAGCTAGCTTGTCATAATGACTGTCATTGCAGTGGAGCAATATTAATAGTTAACCTTACAACTAGTATCATCCCTAGCCAGAGAAGAGTATTAGTAAGAAGCTCTAAAAATGTACAAAAATAGGGTTAAAAATAAATGGTTGGTATCTACTTTAATTTTTCAAACTTTCAGAAGCACGCACACACATTTGCAAACCCCAACTTGACCTTGAGTTGGTGTCTTTCTCTCCAAATCATTTGTGTAGCTAAAAGTGCTGACATACTTCACAAGATACTGTCAATAACATATTTGAAGAAAGAACTGTTTGTACAAGGGACTGGTGCTGAACTGTTTATAGTTATGAAGTTATTGTGTCAGGCAGACCCAAAACCTGATCTTCCTTCCTGTTTTACAATATTCTGTATCTTTCCTAAGGCAGCTTTTCCTTCCCTCTCTGCAGCTGTGCATAAGCTGAGCCTTTCCTACATTCTTGTTTCCTGTTTCTGTTTGTTCAGCTCCCAAGACACCATAGACCAAAGAAAACCTGCAATGAATTGGATATGGCTTTGCAGGATGGACCTTGAAACTCATTGCAACCAACATTTGCATCCTATTCTAAAGTTGCATTAGAACATTTTTTTGAAGTATGCAACTGAGGTGAAGTAGGTCGTTCAATTAGAAGCCAGTTAAAGTCAAGAAGGGAATCTGTGCTTTCTGAAATACGATGTAATTTTTAAAAAAAATTGTGGGGTAGATTTTGGTCTGGGCCCGAGGATGGATGGAAATTGGTTCTTGGACCTCATCAGCATACTTGGTGCGAGCTGCCAGTGCTGGTCATGCCTCTATAGGCAGCTCGCACGAGCAAAGACATAAATGTCAGGACGCCTGCCTCGCCGGCGAGACAGGCGGCCCTCAGGTAAATTGTGGAAGGAGGTGTTGGAGCAGGCTACGGTGTGGGTGGGGTGGGGAAAGTCGGGCGGAGGACTGCAGCTCCACGGGAATTTTTTTTTTTAAAAATTCACCTACCTGTTGTTGGCAACCACTGAAGAATCCTTGCCAACAAATTCCTTAATGGGGTCCTTCAACGAGCGTTGGGGTCCTTCAACGAGCGTTAGGCCCCTAACGGCGGGGCACCTAAAAAGAAAAAAGGGTCCCACGAGTTTAGCAGTGGGACCAACATCAGTGCAGATTGGGCGCAGGCTGTCCCACTGCTAAATTGGTATGCTTTGTACTTGTTTTATGCCCAAAAAACGGGTGCATCGCATACCAGTTTCATAGAATCATAAAATGATTTTTTAATTCATTCGGATGTGGGCGTCACTGGCAAGGCCAGCATGTATTGCCCATCCCTGATTGCCTTTGAGAATGTGGTGGTAAGCTGCCTTCTTGAACCGCTGCAGTCCGTGTGGTGAAAGTACTCCCACAGTGCTATTAGGGAGGGAGTTCCAGGATTTTGACCCAGCGACGATGAAGGATCGGCGATATATTTCCAAGTCAGGACAGTGTGTGACTTGAAGGGGAACTTGCAGGTGGTATTGTTCCTGTGTGCCTGCTGTCCTTGTCCTTCTACGTGGTAGAGGTTGCAGGTTTGGGAGGTGCTGTCGAAGAAGCCTTGGCGAGTTGCTGCAGTGCATCTTGTAGATGGTACACACTGCAGCAACGGTACGCCGGTGGTGGAGGGAGTGAATGTTTAAGGTGGTGGATGGGGTGCCAATCAAGCGGGCTGCTTTGTCCTGGATGGTGTCGAGCTTCTTAAGTGTTGTTGGAGCTGCACTCATCCAGACAAGTGGATAGTATTCCATCACATTCCTGACTTGTGCCTTGCAGATGGTGGAAAGGAATTGGGGAGGCAGGAGGTGCGTCACTTGCCGCAGAATACCCAGCCTCTGACCTGCTCTTCTAGCCACGGTATTTATGTGGCTGGTCCAGTTAAGTTTCTGGTCAATGGTGACCCTCAGGATATTGATTGTGAGATATTTGGCAATGGTAATCCTGTTGAATGTCATGGGGAGGTGGCTAGACTCTCTCTCTTGTTGGAGATGGTCATTGCCTGGCACTTGTGTGGCGTGAATGTTACTTGCCACTTATCAGCCCAAGCCTAAATGTTGCCTAGGTCTTGCTGCATGCGGCACGGACTGCTTCATTATCTGAGGAGTTGCGAATTGAACTGAACAACTACATTAAAGGCACTATGTATAAATGCAAGTTGTTAACATTGTTTTTGTTAACGGTGGGATTTGAAACCCATTTTAGTGCCTGTACCATTGTTCCAGCTGAGATCAGCTAACTCAGGAAACACTGGAAATTGAACCCAGAACTTTCCTAGTCTTATGGAACAGCTACTCATTGGATTCCTGAGCCATTGAGAGTGATTCAACCTCTGGATAAAATAAACAGTCTGTCATTTTGTCCGTCTGAACTGGATCACTGGAAAATGACTTTGTACATGTGTAATAATTCAACAACAACAACTTGCATTTATATAACGCCTTTTACGTCCCAAGGTGCTTCACAGGACCGCTATCAAACAACATTTGACACAGAACCATATACAGGAAACTTTCGTTTATCCGGCACCCAAATATCCGGAATTCTCGCTTAACCGGCAAAAATCATCCTCCGAAAACTCCTCTCAAATAACCGGCAATGTTGCCGAGTCGCAGTCGAGTCTCCGCGAACGGCCGAGTGCTCCGAAAACTCCTCTCAAATAACCGGCAATGTTGCCGATCCCGAGTCTGAGTCCGCGAACGCCGATTTAGTCAGTAGAGGTACTTTTCAAAAGTGCCACTACTCGGCCTCCTGGCGCTGTCGGAAGTCCGAAACACTGCAGTAGCAGGAGTTGATTCTCCCGCGCTGCCTGGAGTCTCTTTGTTAAAAATAGCCTCGGTAGATATAACTCTCCGTTATCCGGTACTTTCGATAAACCGGCACCACGCCGGTCCCGTCGATGCCGGATAAACGAAAGTTTCCTGTAATGAGTTATTAGGACAGATGACCAAAAGCTTCATCAAAGAGATAGATTTTAAGGAGTGCCTGAAAGGCGGACAGAGGTAGAGTCGGAATGGTTTAGGGTGGGAATTCCAGAGCTTAGCACCATGGCAACTGAAGGAACGGCAGTCAGTGGTGGAGCGATTAAAATCGGGGATGCGCAAGAGTCCAGAATTGGAGGAACACCAAGATCTTGGAGGGTTGTAAGGTTGGAGGAGGTTACAGAGATAGGGAGGGGTGAAGCCATGGAGGAATTTGAAAACAAGGATGTGAATTTTAAAATTGAGGCATTGCCAGACTGGGAGCCAGTGTAGGTCAGCGAGCATGGGTGATGGGTGAACGGGACTTGGTGAAAGTTAGGATACGGGCAGCAGAGTTTTGGATGAGCTGAAGTTCACGGAGGGTAGAATATGGGATGCCGGCCAGGAGAGCGTTGGAATAGTCAAGTCTAGATGTAACAAAGACATGGATGTAGTTTCAGCAGCAGATGAGCTGTTTTATAGGGTTTTATCGAAGCTTTTTCTCTCAATGATTTCACAGTGGTTCCCATAGTAAATATTGTACCCTACAGTCTGGATCAGACTAGAGGAACTAATATGTTTACTTAAAGTTTAGAAATATGAAGCACAAAAATTTGGCAAATACAAGAAATACAATATATAAATATACCTACAGTGAGAAAAGTTGCTTATGGGTCAGTTACCCTTGGTAAGAGCCCCATTGGCTAGAAAATGACAGCTCCTTTGCTCCTGGTGACTAACAAAGCAAATTTAGTGCATTGTCTTCTCGTGCCACTTTCACTGTTCGTGCATTGTACAGTAATGCAATGTCTCGTGCAAATTATGTCCTTTGTCCGATCACGTAACCAAATTCCATTAAAAAAAAACTGTTGGACTGAAACTGACTCAGCCTTTAACCAAACTCCTCTGATGTAGAGATTTTCATACAAAATTAAAATTATGAATTATTACATTATGCAATTATGGAGCTAGGCAGAATTCCAACAATTCAGTCAGCTTTACACATACTTGTTTGTATCTCTGCAAATATTGATTATAAGTCCCCGTCAATCATGGAGAGAAACCACTTTGATCTTCTGATCAACAAACACTGATTGTTCCATTTGCAGTTGTAGAGCAAAGTAGTGCACAATAGCTTCTACTTCAATGAAAACTGACAGTGTTAGTGACAATTCATCCTCTCGGTTCAAACCATACAAGAAAAAATGTGTGCTATGCAATCAGTTTCAGAAATAAATCAGTGAAGCAAATAAAGGATATGATCAGCCTGTTTTGTGGCTTAAGTGGAAGGCTAAGCACATATAGGAGTTATGCCTGACTGCAAAATCAGCAGTTTGTTGGATCTCTCTAGTCAAAGCTGTATTTAAACGTGGGTAGATTGTATGTGCAGCTTCAGTGTCCCAATTATGTGGCGAGGGCTATGGGTGCACAGTGGGCCAGATAAGTTCTTTAAGTTTTTATAAAAATTGTCCCCACTGATGGACTCTCCTCCCCTTAAATTACAGTGTAATGTAATGCCACACAGAACCAGATCTTAACTGTATCAACACTTAAGCGGTTTTGCAGAGATATAAACAGACAGTAAAGAAAGGAACACACACCTATATACAATACTAGATTGTAGAGTACAGGTTCTCTGCATCTGTGCAATATTTTCAATTGTGAACAGATTGACTTCATCTGCTCGCTTGATTTCTATCTTCTGGCTAGGAAATTCTCTCAGCCAGAAACAGCTGATCATGTACGGCACGTAGGAAGGAAAAATGAGCAACGCATGTAGTCTATAAATGGTGTTGAAACATCTAAGAATGAAGTTGAAAAAGATCTAGGAGCCTTAGGAGCCAACGCTCAAAATATCCAACCAATGCAGACCCTCAATCAATAAAGCCAATAGAATCTTTAACTATATAACCAAAACAATAGGATACAAGTCTGAGGAAGTCATGGTCAAAATTTACAGTGCTGTGGGCAGACCAAACCTTGAATACTTTGTCCATTTCTGATCATTGAGATGCAAAGGAGACATTCAAGTCCTGGTGGCAGTGCAAAGAAAAGCGAAAATGAGGATAATCTCCAGTCTTCAAGATCTCAGTTATGAGGAAAGACTGGAGAAAGGAGATGTCTGGGAGGTGATCTTCTAGAAGTATACAAGATTGTAATTGGTATAGAAAAAGTAATCTGGAAAATTACTTTAAATCGAAAGAGTAGGACAAGCCAAACAGTCCTAAATTTGCCTTTTACAAATTTAAATCTGATACCAAGAGGTTTTTCTTCATACAAAGCATGATCAATACACAGAATTGACTTTTGGATACAGTAGTGGAGGCAAAACCCCAAGAATCATTTCAGAAACAGTTGTACGCTGCAATGAGGGGATTTTAGACTTATTCTGGACAGAAGAGCCAAGATGGGCTGAACGGCCTTCCTCATATGTAATTATCTCGTGATGCAATTTATAACGTTGTAAACCTGGTTAACAGAGAAACGGTTCACATTCATCCAAACAGCATATGGTGAATTTTATTCAGAAACAAAATTGTAATGACAAGTACAATAAACTGATAATGTATTTAGAGAGGCTTGCAAGGGTTTGTTAGAAGAAGGGGTTGTTAAAATAATCAACTATTTTATTATCTTATAGATTGTCCCGGATCCCAAGGCCCCACAAGTGTCAGGCCAGAAGGTTAGTATCTTTGCCAGGCTGTTATACTAGATTTGAAAAGTTTCTTGTAAAGTGAATGGTAGATTCGTTTATTATAGAAAAATTAAAATCTTTTATGGGGGAGGAAAAGGACGTTTCAACTCTTAAACATATGTGGGTTACTAAAATACGATATTTGCTCTTTTAAATTACTTCAGTATGTGTTAGCTGGACCAATATATTTCATGAGCTTTGAACGGGTGCAGGTTAATTGCGTACCGTGATGCCTGTGCCTGTTTTTGGAGTTTATCCAATTTAACCCGCAGTCTCATGTAATCTACTAAACTTACTGCGAGCAATGCCACAGGAGATCCACGCCTGATGTAGGATAAATTTTGCAATGTCTTATGTTAGCTGCAGGGCCAGAAAATTAGGTGCTTTACCTTATGCGCTCAATCCATGAGGCACCCGATTTTCCAGAGGGTGATTTGGTTCTCATTTAAATATTAAAATTCTTAGATTCAAGCATGGGGCTACAAATCAAATGTCTTTAGAGGCTCTGCCCATAGCACAGGACTCGCCCAGAAAAGTGGGCACACCACCAATTGCGGGCTTTCACCTGCTGAAGCAGGCTTCAATAATTTTTTTCACTTTTGGTGGGAGGGGGTTTGTATGTACATGGATCCTTTACTATGTTTTGCTGGATAGTTTTCCATTTTTGTAGTTTTGTTTTGTTTTTCTCTGTCAATACTTCTCCTCATTAATCTTGGTTGCTGCTGACTTTGACCTGACCTGACCCTGGAGGTATTTTGGCCACACCTGTCACTACACTGACACTAGCACCTGTATCTGGATATGAAGATGTCAGAGTGGTGAACTGCCGCAGAGTTATGGCATCAGTTGCACAATCACCTGCACACAACATCTGAATCTGGGAGGGCTTTTTCCCATAGAAATAAAGATTACTGTAGCATGAGGTTTCATGTTACTGCCTCCTTCCAAACCACTCCAGGAAACATCTGACATATCAGACAGTCTGCATGCATGTCAGGGAAGTGACAGTCACTATGTTTGCAAGGGGAAACACCTTAATTATTTTTCCCATGGAAAGGCGACACCAGCACAGCTATCATTGGGTGCCATGATCCCCTCAAGTACAAAGAGTTACACGTGGTACCCATGAAAGAAAGAAAGATAGATTTGTATTTATATAGCGCCTTTCACAGCCTCCCAAAGCACTTTACAGTCAATGAAGTACTTTTCTGAAGTGTAGTCACTGTTGTAATGTAGGAAACACGGCAGCCAAATTGCACACAGCAAGCTCCCACAAACAGCAATGCGATAATGACCAGATAATCTGTTTTTAGAGATGTTGATTGAGGGATAAATATTGGCCAGAACATCAGGGATAACTCCCCTGCTCTTCTTCGAAATAGTGTCATGGGATCTTTTACTTCCACCTGAGTGAGCAGACGGGGCCTCAGTTTAACGTCTCATCTGAAAGACGGCACCTCCGACAGTGCAGCACTCCCTCAACACTGCACTGGGAGTGTCAGCCTAGATTTTTGTGGGCATCAGGGCTCTTCATTATCAACTCCATGCCCTTCATGAAGCAAAAGAGTTTGCACTCAATGTTCAGGTAGTATCTGACCCCAGAAACATCATTCTGCACATTAGTAGCTGTTATCCAAGAAGCAGCCAATGATGTCTTCATTGAAACACTGGGCAGATGGCTCTTCGAACAAACAGCCAGCAATAAAACAAATAGCAAGAAAGATAGGGGAACAAATGAAATTATTCAAAGTATTTTTTGAAAATGCAATTGTCTGAGGTAACATTTCTTTCAAAATAGCTAATACCTGTAATGCCAATACTGAAATAATTTTTAAGCTGTGCTGCAACATTCCCATGTTGTAAAGAAAACTTTCTCACTAATGTGGATATTTCTGCATGCCTAGATTCCTAAAAAGAAGTTTTAATTATTGCACTTTCTAATCAATATTTTGATGCTAATGTATTTCTGGCACACTTTAGCAGACTAGAATATTTTCTGTTAGTCTGGTGTAGTTTAAATTTTGTAGCTTGATTCTAATTAAGCCATTCTTATTTCTGTGCTTTAGTTCCCTCTGAGATCCAGGGACTGGACATGTCCGCTGTATTAGGAATTGCATTTGGTGCGTTTGTCATTGGAGCATTGCTAACAGCAGCTCTGTGGTATATCTATTCACATACTGGTGAGTACCAACTTCTCAGTATATTATTAATACTATAGATACCTTTATTTTGACCTCTTACCAGCAGTTTTCAACATCAGTTTCCAACATTCACTATTTGATTTCCAGACAGTTCCATATCTTCATTCCCTTCCATGCCTAGCGGCACATGAGGCAACCCATTTCTTCCACTGCTTTTACATCCAGCAGATTGTGCTCTGGGTTGTTTCTGTAACAGAGATCCTTTTTTTAAAAACATGAACAGGTCGTTGGCCTGATTCACAACTCCCTACCAGAAGGACCAGCTCGATGCAATGGGGGTTTGCCACCCCACTCGCATCAGGTGCAAGTATGCCGCTGAATGTCAACCTAGTATTCAGAGGCCAGAGATCTGATGATCTGCTTGCTGGAGCATAGTACAATATTCTTATCACTGAATTTAAAACTCCCAGAAATGGCGGTGGCACCACAGAATGGTATGACATAGTCTATGGCTGTGATTCCCCACATGAGGAGCTCCCAGTTTCAGGAGTGGGTGTTGAGCTGAGGCCAGGTGTCTCCCACAGAGAAGGAGGAGTAAATTATAGGGAGAGTTGCCCCAAACACAGCTTCAAGCAGCCACTGGAAACACTCAGCAAGTCAATCAGCAACTATGGAGAGAAAAGATGAGTTAGTGTTTCAGGTGTAGACCCTTCATCAGAAGTGTAATTGACAGTTGACAGAGCAGAACACATTTCTACAGCGTTGGCTGGGGATGGTGGATTGCACAACTTGAACTAATAGGTTTAGAGTAGTTATGGAAGAGACAGGAACAATCAAAGGTAAAGATATTCAACTGGAAGAGGGCTAATTTCAGTGAGTTGAAAAGGATTGGTCCAGGTGGATTGGAAACAAAAATTGGCAGGTAAAACAGCAAATGAACAATGGAGGCCTTCAAGAAGGACATAGTTCGGGTACAGACTAAACACATTCCTATGAGGGGGAAAGGAAGGGCATCCAAAACTAGAGCTCCCTGGATGACTAAAGAAATTGAGATGAAAATGAAACAGAAAAAGAAGGCTCATGATAAATATCAGGTTAATAATACAGTAGAGAATCAAGCAGAAAACGCAGAGGAGAACTGAAAAGGAAATAAGAGTGGCAAAGAGAATACATGAGAAAAGATTAGCAAGCAACATTTATGTCTTTTATAAACATATAAATAGTAAAAGGATCATTAAAGGAAGGGTGGGGTCGATTAGGGAACAAAAGGTAGATCTTGTGGAGGCAGAGGGCATGACTGAGGTACTAAATGGGTACTTTGCTTCTGTCTTCACAAAAGAATAGGATGCTGCCAATGTCACAGTAAAGGAGGAGGGAGTAGAGAAATTGGATAGGATAAAAATAAAGAGGAGGTACTTAAAAGGTTGGCAGCACTCAAAGTAGAAAAGTTAACCGGCCCTCATGGGATGCATCCTAGGTTGCTGAGAAAAGTGTGGAAATAATGGAGGCTCTGGCCACAATCTTTAATCCTCCTTCGATATGAGAGTGGTGCCGGAGGACCAGCAGGTTGCAAATAACCCTGTTCAAAAAAAAGGATAAACCCGGTAAGTACAGGCCAGTCAGCCTAATGTCAGTGGAGGGGAAACTTCTAGAGCCCATAATCCAGGACAAAATGAATCGTTACTTGGAAAAACATGGGTTAATAAATGACAGCTAACACGGATTTGTTAAAGGCAAATCACGTCTGACAAACTTGATTGAGTTCTTCGATGAGCTAACGGAGAGGGTTGATGAAGGTAGTGCAGTTGATGTTGTGTAGATTGACTTTCAAAAGGCGTTTGATAAAGTGCCACATAATAGACTTGTTAGCAAAATTGAAACACATAGGATTAAAGGGGCAGTGACAGTGTGGATACAAAATTGGCTAAGAGGCAGAGAGTAGTGTTGAATGGTTGTTTTTCAGACTGAAGGGAAGTATACAGTGGATTCCCCCAAGGGCCAGAGAAGATCAAGGGGAGATTTAATAGAGGTGCTCAAAATTATAATAATTGGCAAAAGAACCAGAGGCAAGATGAGGTGACTTTTGTTTATGCAGCGAGTTATGATCTGGAATCCACTGCCTGAAAGGGTACTGGAAACCGATTCAGTAGTAGCTTTCAAAAGGAATTGGATATATGCTTGAAAAGGAAAAATTTGCAGGGCTATGGGGAAAGAGCAGGGGAATGGGATTAATTGGATAGCTCTTTCAAAGAGCCAGCACAAGTACGATGGGCCAAATGACCTCCTTCTGGCTGTATGATTCTATAATTATATACAGTGAAAATAATAAAGTATTGCCCTCCCTACAAACCATTGTTTTGAACATATATATCATGACAGAGTAGCACTCTCTGTTGGGGAAAGTAGCAAGTTATATGAAAGTTGATAGTCCCGTTCTTCTACCTGAGGAAACTTTTGAGAGACAATGTTAGATGTAATATTCTTAAATTAGGAGTTGATTCAGGCCTCTGTGTCCAACTTTCAGAAATCCCATGTTCAGTTCAAGGAGTTAGAGTGGAGAAAAGACTGAAAGATATCTAGATAAAATGTTATGGCTTTAACATGTTTTAGTAATAATAAGGGAAATGTAACAATCAGATCTGCCAGTTATACATGTGTGACCAGTACCAGGGGGTGGGGGAGGTGCAGCCTAGAAATTTCTCTGCGGTAAGCCTTGTGCCTACTCTGTGCAACAGTTTGGATGACTGGAATCACTGGATGTTCTCACTGAGAATATGCTAACGCCTCATTAAGACTTCAAAAATTCAACTGGCCTGCAATTTCCCAAGATTTGCCCAAAAAATACAAGGCCGTGCTCTAGGACCCAAAAATGTTGCAGTGGAAGGCTCTCCTGGCCTTTGAGGTTTTCTTTCTTAAAGCTGTGTTGTGCTAGCTATGGGTTGTTTCTCAGATAATGGCAATTTTTACTTTTTTTTGGTCATTTATTCTTTTGTTACCTTTTGCAATTTTGGTGTGCTTGTTTTTCATATTGTAGCATTTCATTTTAAGCAGCCTAAAGTGTAAAATGGACATTTCTCTGGGAATTCATCATGCCCTTTGCAACTTTGAGGATGAGGAGAATTTATTGAGAAATGACTAAAGGCAGGTCAACCTGCACTTGAAATACCTTGCATAGACCCATTGTTACCAGACCTATTTGGGCATGTCAGAGGAGATGTGCCTTTGCCACTTATGCTTTACCAGAGGGAGATTTTTTCAGGTTGCGATTGTGCTCCTGAATTATGTGCATCTTGTGTAATCAGTAAAGTAGCTTTGAGATATTGTAAATTAAAGTAGCACATGCACAATAACAAACGTGCCTTTCTAAAGACTGTAAGAACCTTTACCCCCTATATGGCCACAACTATAACCAGCCATATCCCTTTAAATTTCAGCTACGGCATGATTTTATGGTACCTTCCCCCCCACACTCCAATTAAGCTAACTCCTTTGCACAAGACCAAAGTTGCTGAGGCAACTAAGAATAATTATTCGTATGAAATGGCCCCACCAAATTATGGGCAGTCAGCTCACTGTGAAGTTGGCTAGTTTTACACTAGTAGCTGTGTATTTAAGTCTGAGCTGCAAAATCAACCCTAATATTTACAAAGTGTACTAGTGAAAGGACATTAATACTGCACCAAACTTTAGTAAAATGACAAGTTTTCCAATATGGACAACTTGGATATATTCTAAATTGGAATCTGAACCATCCATTGGACACTTGAATATATGACTAAATTAACACTGGTGACAGCATTTTTGGAGATGAATAAGGAAATACTGCAAACTTGTATACAGGTTCATGACATACTTGTACTGGTAAAATTTTTATTACTGGTTTGTTACCTATTTCTGCCTTGTAGGTCCTTCTGAAAAGAAACAGCCTGTTCCTACTAATCCACCTGCATCTGAGAACAGCAGCACCAACCACAGCATCGGTAGCACCCAAAGTACCCCATGTTCCACCAGCAGCGTTGCATAGCCATCATCTACAATGCTTTCGACAACACTGACTGGTTAAAATACATTGTTATATGGCAACCACCATTTCAGCAAAAATGCTCCTGAGTAAACTTTGGTGAATTCAACGGTAGACCAATTTAACAGCTGCAAAAAAAAAATTTAGTAGCTGTCACCCAATTTTTTTTAAATTTCCTATTAGTGTACCATTAGCAACTCCAATAGCAGTACTGCCTACCAATAGTTGCCAGGCATCTAGATGATGTCAGACAGTGACTACAATGCAGTAATCCATTCAGAACATTCAGGTGATGTCTTAAACCAGAAGGGTAAAAGTTTGACTGATTTATTACTATCGTCTGAACATAAGGCTAGAATAAGCCATGAATATTCAGGTATTTGTGTTTTTTTAATATTGAAGTACTGTTTAAATATTTTATGTGAGGATTTAATAGGTTTTTGGCTCTCTTTTTCTCACAGGAGAGGTTAGCGGTAGTAATGCCAACTATAGGGGTGTGCTCTGTCATTGATGGGTGATGACATTCACCCCTATATGGCCGCAACTATAACCAGTCTCATCCCTTTAAATTTCAGCCAAAGTATGACTTTTAGCTGAAGCAAGAAATTTAACAATTACTGACATAAGGGGTGATTCCACAATCCTGTGCCCCCAGCAGGGAGTTGCGATCGACGGAGTGCAGGTTAGAGAATCGGGGCTATAGTGTTGTGGCCTACATCTTTGTCCCATGCACCCTTTGAGTACAGTTCCCTGCTGGGAGAGTGAAAACACTCCTATAGTTAGCACAATTTTATCAAGTTATCATCTGCATTTAACTATTGGGCAATTCTGCGCCCTGCACACATTAAATTGCAGTATCACTAGTAGCAACATTTTTTTAAAAAAAGGGAAAATTGAAAGACGTGATGGACTGAGTAAATAAGAGGGAAAAAAACCTAGCTTATGATGGTATGTTCTGTAAACAAGGTATGTCGCAGGGAATCAAAAAGGCAAACCTTTCTTCTTACATTCAATGTTTGTTTTTTATGTAAAAACAAAACCATGGATATAGATTTTGACTACAGAATTATTAATCTAAAACTACCAGGAATGCTTTTAAATATCCTCAGAATCTTTATATTCTGAGCTCATGAGCCATAAAACAAAGACTCAACTGAGCACTGCATCCATGTAGCCCTTAGAGTTCATTATTAAAGTGATCACAGTTCGAAGTGCTGTTTTTGCCAGGATTTAAACTCAAATCCAGCAGCCATTTGTGTGAATTCACTGCTAGCAAATGAAAAAGAAAATCCATGTCTAATGACAATTGCTTTTCAGTTGAGCCCTATTTCAACCTAATTTCCAAACCATTAACAATTAGAATTTTTTTTTGTATCATCCCCAGTGTTAGTGTTAAAGGCACTATGTAAATACATGTTGTTGTATTTACCAGAGAGTAGAAAATACAAATTAGACTAAAATTATCTTTTTAAAGAAAACAGGAAAAAAGGAGGGATTTTTCTTCCTATATTGAACAATTAACATAGGAGAAACCAAGACCCATTCACCCATCATCCCTGTGCTCACTGACGTACATTGGCTTCCGGTCGAGCAATGCCTTGATTTAAAAATTCTCAACCTAGTGTTCAAACCCCTCCATGGCCTCGCTCCTCCCTATCTCTGCAACCTCCTCCAGCCCTACAACCCTCTGAGAACTCTGCATTTCTCCACCTTTGGCCTCTTGTGGATTGCCCACTTTCTTTGCCCCACCATTGTTGGCTGTTCCTTTTGCCGTCCAGGCCCTAAGCTCTCCCTCATGCTCTCATCCTTTAAGACACTCCTTAAAGCCTAACTCTTTGACCAAGCTTTTGGTCATCTGTCCTAATGTCTCCTTCTTTGGCTCGGTATCAATTTTTGAATAAAAAATCCCAGATAAAATCTAAAATTTAGCCATATACTCTCAGCTTTCAGATTCTTCTAGAGGCACTGTCAAAGCTTTATGAAAATCAGTAAAGGAATGTAAATGGCTTTCTCCGACCCTTCTGATGCTCTGTGATCTTGAATAGTGCCTCAATATGTCCTACGCATTCCTCACAAGACTGGAATCCAGCGTTTTCGAAATGACGGGTTATAGAGTGGCATTGCCTAGTGACAGGTCAAAAAGCAGCATGTGGAGGCTGGAGAGTATTTCCCAGCCCATTCTCTCAATTGGGGAGCTGTGTATTAAGAGTAGCAAGCCAAATAATTTTAAAATGGTTATTTTTTTTTAAAAAAAAGAAGTGTTTCACCTTTTGAGATCATTGATAAAAATATATAAGATCATGTTCAGAAGAAACTATGCAAGCAGAATATATTGGACCATATCATTGAATTATGACATACAGTTTCACTTCCACAGAAACAAGGAGCTACAATAAAACTTTAAATTTAAAGGCTATTAATCTGATGTCCCTTAGCACCTTTATAGTTATCAGTGTGAACTGATATTGAGCTCAGTGCATCCAACTGCTTAACACATCATATCGCATTAACACACAAGCAGCAAAGTCACAATGAGTTGTACCAATTTTTTAAAATTAAGAAATCTAGAGGAAGGATAATTTGTAATGTAAAAGAATAGGATAAATCAAGCGGTAATTAGATCTCATTAAGCTTGGGAGTTAAGACCTGTAGATTGTAAGAGGAAGGAAAGACGAGTTGGATGCAGAAATTATATAAATGTCCTATTATGGTGGTTAGCCATGGGGAATAGTATTTAATTCTATTTGCAAATGACATAGAATGGCGTTAGTGGAGACACAAAGAAGAGCTGGCTAGGGACAATATAGACCAGGGCAACATAAAAGGTGTGAAAATAACAAAAAATGAGGGCTTAAGAAAAAACATGTTTTTGTAAGCACACAAATCCAAAGACCAGTTTCATGTTAGCCTTTGTGGACCATTGGGAAAGGTAGTGCACCTTTAATGACCTCATTAAATAATACATATATTCCTCTGCTGTTTATTGTTAAATTGTTCACCTTAGAAATAATTTTTAATCATGAATTTAAGTACTGATAAGAAATGCATTTACAATTTCTGTACTTTTTAATAATGGGTTTTCGTTCAGATAAAGTTGCTTAAATTTTTGCTACACTTCCATGAACAAAAAAAGGCTGATTGTTTACTCTCATCCAAAAGTGTTGTTGATCAGAAATACACCCCCCTCACCCCCTGCTATTATTAGAAACACAGGTCATTTAGAATTTGCAAATGATTTAATAAATATTCTGTAGGCAGAGCATGGGGAATTGGCCACATTCTTCAGTTGATTACTGGCACTATTAGATGTCACCACTGTAACCTACCCTTCCAACAGGCTGTGTGTGTGTGTTGCCAGCAGGTCTGTTCTGTAGATTTCTAGATTTTGGAGCGAGTATATGTAAATGCATTCTTAAAGGGAAGAGAACTGTATGTTTCAATAATTTTTTTTAATGTAAAGGGGCAATAGCTTACATAGAAAATCACATCACAAAAGTAATAGTGCATATTTATTTATTCATATGTTGTTTGTGTAACCAGTTCCCCTTTAAATCATCTGATTCCCAAACATTCTACAATTTTATTTGTCATATTAACTTTCTAGTTGATGGTTATTCAAATCCCAGCGTTTGCAACATGAATTTGTGTGCGTCAAGCATGGGTTAGAAGCAAGTAAAGCACCTCCCACTTTACCTCTGCACCAACCACAGAAGAGTGCCCCCTACTGTACAAGTGTGACTCTTCCCACATCAGCTATCACTATGGCATTACTGATTGAACTTTGGCAATATGACAGTGTTCCTGCAGTGGAACCATGCTCATTAAGATGTGGGTGAAACTGCTCAAACACCTTTCACATGGGGCGCTCTCATTTATCAGAGGCAAGAGACTGCCATCCCATCAATGGGGTGTCAGACGTGAAAATCAGTGTTCCAGGCCACTGTCACTCAGTTTCTCCCCCATCCTTCCTGCCCAGATCTTTACCTAAACAAGTATGTTTGTTGTTAAATAAGTTGAGTAAATTTGCACAAGAATTTTTCTACTAAAGGAATAGTTAACAACAGGAATGTCCTATGTCATCTCTGAACAAGGTGTTTCAAAATTGGCAATCTGGTATTCAAAACCTTAGTTAGCTGGGAAACTGGGACAGCATAAATTTAGCCATGATCGGTAGCTGCTCCCCTTTTACAAATGAGCTTTAGTTACCGTTTGATTTTAAAATAACAAAGATCCTGTAAGCTAATATAAAAAGTAAAATTCTACTGTAAAGGTAGATTATTGCAAAATATTAAATCTTTCATAAAAATTTAAAGGGACTGATATTGAGTACAGAAGGGGTGGTAAATCAAATATAGTATTCAACATTGAGTCGAGGTTTAATTGTAGCATTGTACATTTAACAAGTTTTTTTTTAATTAATGAAATTCTGGCAGCTACAGAACCATCATGTGACATTTTCTTCCACGTTAAACAGTCTCATCAAAAAGTTAGCTTTGTGTAAAATTAAACATTTTACAAAAAGGTAATTAAAACAACTGACATACATATTGTATAGAGACATATTTGATTAATGATTGCAACAGCTAATAGCACCACCTAAAACTGAGGTTAAAATGTTTTCTTTTTAATAAGACCATCTCCCCAAAACTTTGTTTTATGTGATATTTCACTCAACACATTGTGATGCAAGTACATTTGCACTGAAGCCTGGTAATTGCAGGTTCATGGGGCTTGGCCAAAGTTTGTTCCAAGAAGTTTCCATCTGTTATCTATGTTCATGCTGTGTCTTTGTCCACCATTTTCAGTGTTTGTGCAGGGTACTGAAGGGGTCAAGCATGATGTTGTTTTGCTTCGATTTGCTGCTGCAGATTAAACATTGAGTGCTTTCAAACTATAAGGACTGAATTCTACTAGAAAATTAATTTAACGTGGGAGAACCTTACCTAAAATACCAGAAAACATGGCTGCATTACTGAAAGTACAGTATATAAAATGTTGCAGTCGTGACTGCAATTGTTCAATGTTTTTACGATTCCTTTCTAGACTGTGGAATAAGTTGGATTAAGTCAAAATTCTGAGTTTTATGCATAACACTTCGCTAATGCAATGAGATCACTCCATGGAGCTGAGCTCTATATATGTTTGAAAGTTCTTTGTGTTGATTAACCTTCTGATAATGGACCTTGTTTTTATATTGTCTGTTATAATCATACAACAAAATCTGCAGCAATATCTACAGCTATGGAGGCAAAAGCAAACATGCAGTGTGTTCAGGGTGCATCCTTCAGTCACAAAATTGTGAACTAAGGGAGGTTTTGCTGGACCCTCACATTTTACAGAGTGACTGGCAAAGTGTTGCCCCAAGTTGTTTAACTTAATTTTTTGTAAACATCTAGCACTTTTCAAACTAACTTATGTAACCTTCCCTTCCCCCAGCCTAACTCTACATGTATCACTCACTTTCAAAAAGCACTTCAAATAGTATTAATAGATAATATGTTTGGCACAGTTTAAGGTATGGAATCATCAAAATGATGCCGTTCAAACCTCTTTTGTTTCCCCAAAAACCATAATGGTCGAGAATCTGTTTATTTAAAGTTACTATTTATTATCATCAAGCTACTTGTATATGGCAGAAACAATGATTTAGCCCAGATGCTAATGAAATATGAGACCTTGCAAGTCAACATCAGATGTGGAAATATGCAGCAAGTCAATATTAGAGCATTGGGGCATCATTCTGGCCAATTAAAAAAAAACAGCTGTCACTACATTGAAAGCAGATGGGTAAACAGAGAACCTATGTTATAAACAGCAGTAAGATAAAGAACTCTTATTTGGACTATATAAAAAATTAAGTAGAAACATTGAAAATATGATAATGTACCAAAAGGTGTTGTATAAATTCCTGTTTTCCCTTTAGGTAGCCTATTGTGAAACATACTTTACATAGAATTTACAAGAACGAAACAGGCCATTTGGCCCAATTAGTCTCTGCCGGCATTTATGCTCCTCACAACCCTATCAGCATATCCTTCTAGTCTATTTTCCCTCATGTGCTTCCCCTTAAATGCATCAATGCTATTCGCCTCAACTACTCTTGTGGTAGAGATTCACATTCTGACTACTCTTTGGGTAAAGTTTCTCCTGAATTCCCTATTGGATTTATTAGTGACTATCTTATTTTTATGGTCCCTAGTTTTGGTCTCCCCCACAAGTGATAACATCTTCCCTATGTCTACCCTATCGAACCCTTCATAATTTTAAAGCATCATGTGCTCCAGCACTGCAAGCGAACAAACAGCAGTTGCATGTATCCAGAGCATATCCTGGGAAACTGATAGCTCTGAGTTTCCCAGATTTTTTTTGTGTATGTTATGAGTGATTTTTTCTTTAGTTTTAGAATGCTTCTTCTTTACATCAACTTTTATCATTCAAAAAACTGATTTTTTAAACTGAATTTGTTTTGCTGGTAACTATTATCTGCATTTTTTTTTGAAGTGCAAATTATATTTCAACAATTACAAGGACAAAGCAAGATTACAAAGCAACTTCAGATAATTCCCCAATAGTTACACAAACTACATTAACGTGTACTTTAAAAAAAAAAACACCTTTGCAAAAAGCCATTTCCTTTTATGCATATTGTTTTGACCAATAGTTCTAAAAGGGGATAGCAATAGATTTGCATCTGTGCAAAAGTTGAGGATTTGTGTGCCTTCCTTCCAACGAGAGCCTTCAAGTCAATTTTATTGATTTTTTTTTTAATATATCAAAAATATATTGCCTTTTTGGCCCATATGCTTATGTAAATGTGTGTAAGGGAATAGTAACTGTTATCCCATCCTCTGAAACATTTTTATTAAAATACTTCTAATTTAAATAGTAACTTGATATCAACAGAATGGATTAAAAATTTGAGTGAGTATACTGAAGTATGTACTTTTTAACCGTAGCATGTGTTGACCTACAGAATCTTCAGTTGCCAGAATATTCATTGAAATTATAAAAGTAGTGGCTGAAAGATCCTAAATATTCTGTTTATATAAACTTGTTTTATAGAAGCACTAATTCTATTTCTGTATGTATTTTCTGAAGTTACAAATGATTTAATGTCTTCGAAGAAGACAGAGACAATTACTGACCTGTATCAGTCTTGTATAAGAGATATGTATATTATTACTCTGCCAGTATTATAAAGTTTATTGTTAACTGTTCCTGCTCTGGGAACATGAATAGCTCAGAATCATGTAGACTAAAAAATCTTATTAAATCATGTAAAACATTATTAAAATGTTGAAAAGTAGAACTGAATGGAAAGGTTTGCTGAGGACTAAATAATCTCATTAACGTGCACCAGAAAATCAACCTAGGATTCAGACCTGAGCAAGTTTGTTATGTTTTAGATGTGTAAGTTGCTGAATTGTGGATAATGGGAACTCAATGGTTGAAATTAACCTAGAACAAAACAATGCTTTAAAATGTATTGAAACATTATTAATTTCAAATATTAAATTAAAAAAACAAGGTGTGGCAGGTGGAATAAGTAGTTGGTTACAAAACAAAATAAATATGGGCTATTCGAGTGATGTTTTTGTGCCTACTTTTTCTCATACATTATGTTCAAAATGTTATTTCAAGTTGTGTAGGGAGATGAAGAGCCTGTGCTTTTATCACTTAATAACTGATCACAAAGCTATGGTGGAGGTGGGTTACATGCCCAGCAATGTGCAATGCTGGGAGAAAACAAAATACCCATTTAAAAAAAGATACTGTACCCCAAAACACTAAATAAGGTTTTTTCCAGTGAACATATGCAATAACCACACCTTGCCATTATGAATGTATTATAAAACCACACTTCAAACACAATGTATAATGGAGGTGCAGCAAAACCAGCAGATGTTCTTTTGTTTATGACTTCTCCCATGTGCACAATCCTGTGCTGTGGAGTACTGTAGCATTTGTAGTACTGTCACAAATATTTTATTCAAATAAACTTAAGACTACACAGAGAATCCTTTTTTTTTTGGAGGGGTGGCAGATGAGAGTAACATGACAAGTTATCTGTATCATGCTTTGTCATGCTCATTAACAAGTATATTTGCAAAATATGTCAATTACAATTTTTTGCCATTTCCAAAGTAAGTCCTCAGGATCTATGGTATTTGAAATAAGGACGATGGAACCATCTAGCCTGGCACCATTAATGGACAGGTTCAATGGTACGCTATAACATTTTGTCCTCCGAAACTGATGTTAAAGTGCTGCAAGAACTCCTCAGTAAGACTCTTTTTTAAAGTCAACTCTTACTTGATAGAATATGATTTTCATAGAGCACGTGCTTATGTTTAACCAATAGCCATATAAAATTGAATACCAATTAACACTACATGCAGAGCTGACATGTATAGGCAGTAACTGGAGGCCAGGCATGCCGAGTGCTCACCCCCACCCCAGGAGGAAAGGAAAACAAAAAAGGGAGTAAGTGAAAGTTGTCTCCAGATTCCCATTATACACCGTGGCTATCAGCTTCACAGTGGAACTGGCTAAGCTCTGTGAGCACTGCACCTGTTCCCAGGACTTTGCACATACACCAAAGAGAAAGAAAACTGATATCAAATAGAGCATCTTGAACAGTACAATGACTTATTGTTATTCTACTGTTCAATGACCTCAAATGAAAAAATACTTTAAAAAAAAGTAAGTTCATAACGAGCCTGCTAACCTGCAGAACAAGAGCAGCTAACCGATCTGTGGCTGTGTTACTGCTTATGTACAACCCGAGTCAATTTTTCAGCCAGCTTGTGCTACAAGGGTTAGAATCTATCATTCTAATAACTACATCTAATCCTGGGAGTAACTTTCAAAATCATCATAAATTTATTAGAACAAGTGAAGAGTCACATACCTAACTTCAAGTTTTACATTGTATACTGTTTCATTGGTTGTGACTTTAGCATCTTACCTCAGGGGTCAACTAGTCATCATTATGTTTGAAAAGTCATGTGAAGGACATGGCATAATTTTATTCATAGGATGATGTGGCAGCAGGAAACATTGTACAGCAAAATATGCAAGTGGGATAATTGCTGAGACAGTGTAGCGTGCACAGCCAGTTGAAGATGAACAAAATTTTAAAATTTCTTTGATCAATTGCTTTGTAATCAAATTTTAATGAGCCTGCCCCACCTCCTTAAAGCTGAATGCCAGAATTTGATGGCATTCCCAAAGCCCAGCATTGCTGAGGTGCTAATAAAGAAAGCTATGCAAGATGATATATTTCCATCATTAGCATAGCACAGCATCTGTCATCACTTCTGCAGGAGAATCCAGGATGTGGGAGACTAATAGGGAGGCTGCCAAACAGTTCCCCAGCAGTCTGACAATTTAGAGACAGTGGAGGAAATGAACACTGAGGCCAGCTGTGCTTACAGGGCACCATGACTGGCCAGCATTTCACCAAATGCCTGTGAATTTTTCACAAAGACCAGCAAGCCCTCCTGGAGAAGGTGGAAGACAGGAGGGACGGATTCCTGCATATGCCAGGCAGGAAGCCATCCAGGAGTATAAACCTTGCCACCTAGAGGGAGGTGGCCCTGGCACTCACCGTTAACATCTTATGGTATGGTGCCTTATTTTCCCTACCTTCACACACTGCTGTTGCTCCTCCGTAAGGATGGCATAGAGAGGTATACCCAGAGGAATGCCATACCTTCTCCAGAGTAGGGGGCCTTTTTTTGGGGGGGGGGTGCAGTGGGTTAGGATGGAGGGATGGGAGTCAAGTGTAAGTCTTAGAGAGCAAAACTGAAAAAAGTCTTATGAAACTAGAAATCAGCATGCAAAAGTTTGGGGGGCTCTTCAAAGCTCTCAAACTCCTCATTTCGGCCTGAATGAGGTGACTGTGGTAGCAGCTGTGCCTGTTTTATATGGGTATAAACTTTCCCAGAGTGCAGTAATGACAAACGTAGGAAGTTACCAGGCACAGAGCCATCAGATGAGTGGCACAGCTATGCAAATGAGAACCCCATGGGCCTTGGGCAAGCAGATCGCCACAGTTGCCAAAATGATGGTAGAAACTCATATCTAGTACATTACGCCACTTATGCACTGTTAAATGGGAGCTTTTGCAATTTTTTTAATGTAAAAATGGTGTCAAACAGTGCAAGTGCTGAGGATAGCAAGGAAACCCTGAGCCATGGCAGGTGATTAGTTTTAGGGTATTAAATGAACATGAGCACTTCAACTCAACTAAAAGTATGTACTGATTTGCATCAAACCAACATGAAAAAGGTCAGTTCTTTAATGCACGTTTCACATCAAATAGTGCAGTAAAACACACAACTATAATAATTTACAGCCAAATCACCAAAACTTTGCAGTACATTGATTAGAATTACTTTCTCAGTCATCATTTACAGTTTGAAATCATTCAAACCAATTACATTAGAAGGCATCATTTCAAGTTATCACTGATGATGCACTAAACTTTTTGACTCATGGATCAACTTTCAGTAGAAACTTGAATTACTTACATGAAGTAAAAATGCAAAAATAAATTAATTAGTCTTTTTTAAAAACTAAGCAGAAATTAATTTTCTGAATAAATTCTTGATGTCACTGCTCTAAATTCAAAATTAAAGAAATGCACTTAAGAAATTGGAAGGAAATAATGTGGACAATCCTGTCTCTGAGATCCTGGCCGAGGCCTGAAGGACACAGCTGCCAGTCTGGGCCTGTGACAGGTGGTGAGAGAACCAACACAAGGGGAAAAACCTACTTGACCTCGTCCTCACCAATCTACCTGTCACAGATGCATCTGTCCATGACAGTATTGGTAGCAGTGACCACCGCACAGTCATTGTGGAGACGAAGTCCCGTCTTCACACTGAAGACACCCTCCATCGAGTTGTGTGGCACTACCACCGTGCTAAATGGGATAGATTCAGAACAGATCTCGCAGCTCAAAACTGGGCATCCATGAGGCGCTGTGGGCCATCAGCAGCAGCAGAATTGTATTCCAGCACAATCTAACCTCATGGCCCGGCATATCCCTCACTCTACCATTACCATCAAGCCAGGGGACCAACCCTGGTTCAATAAGGAGTGTAGAAGAGCATGCCGGGAGCAGTACCAGGCGTACCTAAAAATGAGGTGCCAGCCTGGGGAAGTTGCAACACAGGACTACATGCATGCTATAGACAGGGCTAAGCAATCCCAGTCAACAGATCAGATCAAAGCTCTGCAGTCCTGCCACATCCAGTCGTGAATGGTGGTGGACCATTAAACGAACGGGAGGAGGAGGCTCCAAGAATATCCCCATCAATGATGGTGGAGCCCAGCAGGTGAGTGCAAAAGACAAGGCTGAAGCATTTGCAACCATCCTCAGCCAGAAGTGCTAAGTGGATGATCCATATCGGCTTAGGTCCTGAGGTCCCCACCATCACAGAAGCCCGACTTCAGCCAATTCGATTCACTCCACGTGATATCAAGAAACGGCTGAGCGCACTAGATACAGCAAAGGCTATGGGTCCCGGCTATCGTGCTGAAGACTTGTGCTCCAGAACTAGCCACGCCTCTAGCCAAGCTGTTCCAGTACAGCTACAACACTAGCATCTATCCGACAATGTGGAAAACTGCCCAGGTATGTCCTGTCCATAAAAAGCAGGACAAATCCAATCCAGCCAATTACCGCCCCATCAGTCTACTCTCAATCATCAGCAAAGTGATGGAAGGTGTCATCGACTGCTATCAAGCGGCACTTACCAATAACCTGCTCACTGATGCCCAGTTTGGGTTCCGCCAAGACCACTCGGCTCCCGACCTCATTACAGCCTTGGTCCAAACATGGACAAAGGAGCTGAATTCCAGGGGTGAGGTGAGAGTGAATGTCCTTGACATCAAGGCAGCATTTGACCGAGTCTGGCATGAAGGAGCCCTAGTAAAACTGAAGTCAATGGGAATCGGGGGGAAAACGCTCCACTGGCTGGAGTCATACCTAGCACAAAGGAAGATGGTTGTGGTGGTTGAAGGTCAATCATCACAGCCCCAGGACATCGCTGCAGGAGTTCCTCAGGGCAGTGTCCTAGGCCCAACCATCTTCAGCTGCTTCATCAATGACCTTCCCTCCAACATAAGGTCAGAAATGGGGATGTTCGCTGATGACTGCAGTGTTTAGCGCCATTCACAACTCCTCAGATAATAAAGCAGTCCATGCCTGCATGTAACAAGCCCTAGATGACGTTCAGGCTTGGGCTGATAAGTGGTAGGTAACATTCATGCCACACAAGTGCCAGGCAATGACTATCTCCAACAAGCGAGAGTCGAACCACAACCCCTTGACATTCAACAGCATTACCATCGCCGAATCCCCCACCATCAACATCCTGGGGGTCACCATTAACCAGAAACTTAACTGGACCAGCCACATAAATACTGTGGCAACAAGAGCAGGTCAGAGGCTAGGCATTCTGCGGCGAGTGCCTCACCTCCTGACTCCCCAAAGCCTTTCCACCATCTACAAGGCACAAGTAAGGAGTGTGATGGAATACCCTCCACTTGCCTGGATGAGTGCAGCTCCAACAACACTCAAGAAGTTCGACACCATCCAGGGAAAGGCAGCCTGCTTGATTGGCACCCCATCCACCACCTTAAACATTCACTCACTCCACCACCGGCGTACCGTAGCTACAGTGTGTAGCATCTACAAGATGCACTGCAGCAACTTGCCAAGGCTTCTTCGGCAGCACTTTCCAAGCCCACGACCTCTTCCACCTAGAAGGACAAGGGCAGCAGGCGCATGGGAACACCACCACCTCCAAATTCCCCTCCAAGTCACACACCATCCTGACTTGGTCATCGTCGCTGGGTCAAAATCCTGGAACTCCCTACCTAACAGCACTGTGGTGTACCTTAACCACACGGACTGCAGCGGTTCAAGACGGCTCACCACCACCTTCTCAAGGGCAATTAGGGTTGGGCAATAAATGCTGGCCATGCCAGCGACGCCCACATCCCAGAAACAATTTTTTTTTAAAGTCCTTAGGAGGAAAACTATCGTTCTTAACTGACATTTAATACTCCTTAAAAAGGAAACGATTATAGCACGTAAAATAACTCCTTCCTCCCCACCACCATCCTCTATTCTTGCATGTTAATCATTCAAACTGCTCCTCAGACACACCCAGAGAGTTGAAATTTTGTATGAACTCTCTTTAGTAGCATCACTCAATTCATATCACTAACAGAATTTCATGAGGTCACTGAAAACATCATCTCAAAGTCCATCTCTAAAATCAGCAATTTTAAAGCATAAAAACAACAAAGCAAAGAAACAACCTGGTGTGCAAATTTAGGGCAGTGTAGCTGTTTGGATAATCGGAGATCCCCTTTTGGTCTCCATTAACATTGTTGATTAATTATTTTCCATGGCAATTAACAATTACAGCAAGTTTTGTGATGGTCACAGTCTAAAATCAAGGCAATAGACCGTCAAATCCACATACGTACAGCTTCATACAAATTATTAAATCGACCGTTTATTATGCATACTTGCATATAAAAATTCAGCTGGGATTCCACGTCCATTTTCAGATTGTAAATAGTTCATGTTACATGTGAGAAAAAATTCTGGGGCTTTTTTCAATTAAAAAATTGTTCATGTATAATCTACACTTATAACAGGTTTAATTTTCCATGTAATGGGTGCATGTTATATGGAAAAATTATAGTAGTCCAGCTTGTAATTATTCCATCAGATTTGACACTAGAAGCAAGAACACGGGGGAACAACTAAATCACACAATAATGTGCTTTAACAGTTTAAGACCTAACATTGAATTCATCAGATCATTCACAGCAGTTCTAGATCTATTTAAGTATACAGTGATGTGCTGTTTTTCCTCTTTAGTTAGGAGTTTGAAATCTGATCTTAAATAGTTTCCTGTTCCTTTTGAGCAGTCGTTACTTAGAATTACTAAAGCTGCTTGTCTTTAGAAGGAAGTAACATCTCATCAGCAGCCAATGACAACCATAAGTTTTTTTTCTGTCTACTAATATGGTTATAGCATCTGTAACAGCCACTTATTATGGCGACCAGAACATGAACTTTAACTGCATGTTTTTTTTCTTGGATTTATAGACCATCCTGTTCATGGTACTATTCTTAATCGTTAGGATGTCTTGGAGCCCCGTCTCAAGGTTGTTTTATAGCTGGCTGCTAAGATTATGAATAGTCTCTGCCAGAGTCTCCTATTTTTCCCTCTTTCTTTGTGGGGAAGCACATGGGCCTACACTTGGTGAATCCTCAGTGGCACTGCAAAGATTATGAACACACTGCACTGTAAGGAATCAGAGATGAGAGTTCGCATCCTGTTACTATGATCGGAGGAAAAACTACAACAGTTTCTACTGTGTCAATAACTGGAGAACATTCTGAATCAGAGGAGCTGTAAAAATGTAAACACAACAAAATCAAAAGCATCTTCTACGGGCAATGCAATAACCAAAAAAAATACAGCTTGCCACTTTGTCGGCATACAGTCTTGCAGCACTCAAGTCACAATGTAGCCTTGCAGCCTGCTCTATCTCAAGAGGTCTGGGGCTGAGCACAATTTCACAAAGAAAAAAAAGTGTCTTTAAGTACATGCAAACTTATGCCCTGCATATAAGCACTAAAATATATAATACCGCAATGGTTTTTTTAAATTTAATTATTTTTTTTTTTTAAATAGATCATGCTGCTTGCAACATTACTATAGTGAAAGATCCAGTTGGTAATTCACTTCAGACCTCCAGTGGTGTTGCTCTGTACCGAGTCACTAGGTGGTGCACAAGAGCAACCCCACGGTGACTCACCGTCTGATTTCCCCTTCCACCCCGTTGCCGAGTTCTCTTCTCCCCCTCTGCCTGTGGCACTGCTGAAATTGGAAATACGCCATGCAGCACAATCACTAATACAGATCAGTGTCCCACCACTCTGACATAGCATGTTGGGCACACATGACCACTCTTCGCTGCAACATACTGGGAATATGACCACGCTATGGTGAGATATTTATTTCCACCCAATTGTCTTGGGCTTTTAATCTGTTTTTTCGCCTCTCCCAGGAGATCATATGGATCCAGGTGGGTAAGGGCATGCCTTTATCATGATACATAAGGCATCGTAACTATATGGGACAGGCTGGATGGACCAGTTGGTCTTTACCTGTTCATCATTTTCGTACGGCACAGGGCGCATGACCACTCTACAATACATCGGGCTGGGAACCTCTTGGAGTTAGTCCTCTTAGCTCAAGAATGGATGGGTTGGCACTGGAAGAAATTTTAAAAAATGTATAATACTATCCTTTCTACAGGTTAGTCTGATAAAATCTACATGGATAAAAGGACCGATTTGTTTTCACATTAGAAATGCATCGATCTAACTGACCCTGCCTGAGTCATTATTTGTGGTGACGGGGGAGGATTGTGCAATTCCATGTGGCCTGCCCGCAGGCATTGTCCTAGCTGGCTGGCCATCCTCCTAACCTAGTTCCACAGACCCTTATTGGTGAAATCCCCAAGACCACCATTGATGTAGGTTGTTCCCAGAGATGACAACCAGGCCATGGGGCGTTGTGGATTCCCCGCCCACCCAGTTATGTGCACCGAGCTCATTCAGCCAAGCCCTGCCTCACATGGAAGATGCTATCTGGCTGTCACTTTTAACTATTACTCCCCTGCCCTAGACTTCTGCTTTACAACTCACAAATATAGTTGGTAATGTTTATTAATGTTTCTTCACAAATTGTACTGGGTGGCTGTTTCACTGATTCAGATTTTTTTTTTTTTTTTAAATGCTTTTTTCTTTTGGACACCTTCAAAATAAAATAAAATCTGAAAAAGAGAGTCCATCAGAACAGCCACAAAGTGCACTGAAGTGTCCAACTCTCCCCCATATTGACTTACGATTGGTGTTGCATCACCAGAGCTGATAAGAACATAAGAATTAAGAGCAGGAGTAGGCCATACGGATCCTCGAGCCTGCTCCGCCATTCAATAAGATCATGGCTGATCATCTACCTCAACTCCACTTTCCCGCCTGATCCCCATATCCCTTGATTGCCCTAGAGTCCAAAAATCTATCGATCTTTGCCTTGACTATACTCAACTACTCAGCATCCACAGCCCTTTGGGGTAGAGAATTTCAAAGATTCACCACCACCCTCTGAGTGAAGAAATTCCTCCTCATCTCAGTCTTAAATGGCCGGCCCCTTATCCTGAGACTGTGACCCCTAGTTCTAGACTCCCCAGCCAGGGGCAGCAGCCTCTCAGCATCTACCCTGTCAATCCCCCTCAAAATCTTATATGTTTCAATGAGATCACCTCTCATTCTTCTAAACTCCAGACAGTATCGGCCCAATCTATGATGCATTTCCCAGAAGGAAAGGAAGAAAGAAATTCAGAGGTCAAGTGATCCCGTGCAACTACTCTCAGCCGACTTCAGAGCAGCAGCGGCAAAGAGAGTGTGCCACTCTACCAGACCGCACCCAGCTTACTTTCCAGTTTGTTTTTAACACCCATAAAAAATTAAGACTTTTTTTTTTTTAAATAATTCATGTGCAAAAATTTAAACAATACACTCTATTAGGCCTGAAAGCCTGACGTTCACTTCACACCTAAAACATGCCAGAAAAATCTATCTTCTGGCATTCATTCCCATGACTTGCATCTACCTTCTGGTGAAATGAAAGGCAAGATTCCACTTGACCCCTCCAATGCCGTCACTTCTGCCTTACATAAAAAGGTACTTAGTGTTTGAACACAGTCGAGTACAACAGATATTGTCCCAAACCTAGAAAATGTCTCCTGTGCCCTCACCCCACTCCTTATAGGGGCACAAAGCAAGGTCTGACAAAAAAAAAAGCATAGGTTTTGCACAGCTTTTACTGAGACAAGGACTGGTCAAGCAGTTTCAGACACCCGCCCACAAGATGGAGGCTACCCGTGATCAGGATCTGTATGGTGAAAGCTTCCTTCAGTGCTGTAGCCCCCGCCAGATGTGGATTGAGTGGATTGGCCAACGAAGGCTGGAGGTCAGGGTCTCGTCCTTGCGTTATCCACTGCAGGCCATTGTTGATGCAGGGGAAGACGAGCGCACGAGTGGTCATCTGCTCACACTCCGGTTCGTGTAACAGCAGCATTTCCCCATCCAAATCACCCTTCTTGACCAATGTGGCTGAGCTCTCCAGCGTACCGCCTGGAAGGCTCCATAAATTGTCACGCTTCACCTCCGTTAGTTGACACCAGGCACGGTGGTTGTCAAGGCAACGGCTCAGAATGTTCTCCAATGAGACTGTGTAATTTTTCTGATCTGGAAAAAAAAGTTAAATTCGCGTGTCAAATCTAGATCAACACATTATTTCCTCTTGCAAATCTTTGGTGCTCATCTATACGAAGGATGCTAGTGTTAGGGAATAAGGCACAGTGCCAGCATCGAATACTCCTAGTGCAACAGGTCAGATGCAGAGCGCTGCAGGATTCTGCAAGCAGCAAGGAGATGAATGACTAGTTCATTTTATTTTGGTGGCTTAGATACTGGGGGGGGGGGGGGGGGGGGGGGGGGAGTTCCTGCTCTTTAAATGGGGTCATAGGAACTTTACCATCCACCCGAGGCATTTGAGAAGACAGGACTTCAGTTTAATGTCTCCTCCAAAAATGGCACCTCCAACAGTGTAACACTATTTCAGCACTAAACTGGTATCGACCTAGAAAACATGCTCAAATCGAGTAGAATCGAGAGTTGAGTGCTACAAACTGAGCCAAACCGATATTTTTAAATCCCGGTGTGAGGGTACAACCTAAGTTACCCAAGCCAATGAGATTTGATCTTGTTCAACCTCTTAGCATCTCAAAAAAACCCATAGAATTAGAGCTCTTGTGACCTTCCCTTGCTAATCTTTACGATACTTGAGTCAGTAATAAAATGACTTTCACCAGCATTACCAATGCCAGTAGAGAACAAGAGGATCCTTAGTGGGGCCCAAACTGAAAAAGTTTGAAAACCACTTCTCTGCAGTGTCCCAGTCCCAACAATGTGCTTCAACACTAACCTCAGAACAGCACCCCATACGGCACCAGTTAAACAGTTTTTTAAATCCCCCACACCAGTCATCCTGTGCCTTCGGAGTGAGATTGCAAATTTTCATCAAATTTACATAGTATTTACAGCACAGAAACAGGCCATTCGGCCCAACAGGTTCATGCCGATGTTTATGCTCCACACGAGCCTCCCCTCCCTTCATCTAACCCCATCAACAGATCCTTCTATTCCTTTCTCCCTCGTGTGTTTAGCTAGCTTCCCCTTAAATATATCTATACTTTTATACTTCTATTACTAATCCTGAATCTTACAACCACTTGTTACTGACTCACCAGACAGTGAAAATCTTTCACTGTTTAATATTTCACAACCTCTCGCAAGTTTGAACACTTCTATTAGATTCCCCCACAGCGTAACCTTCTCTGCTGCAGTGAAGAGAGTCCTAATGTTTCAACTTTCTCATCATAAACAGCGATTGAAAAAATGTACTCATCAGCTGAAATGATACCAGGGTTCATGGGGACAAATGCTATTATTGATCAGCAATTGATCTGTTTCTAGACCAAGATGGATTACGATCTGTTTAAAAGGTGAGTCAGCTATCTTCATGTGCCAGTGCGCTCGTCTAACACCTTGCACTGATTCTCCCGGACAGTTTCCAAATACTGTAAGAGAACGATGTTTCACCATGAACTGGGACATCCTTGGTCTGTATAGCTCAATATGCCCCCACTGAACTGTCAAAGGAGCCCCTAAAAGTGCCACTTTTTACAGCCCACACGTCAAGAAAAGTGATTTATGAGAACTGCACTTACCAGCATTCAGGTTCTGCGCCACCTCCAAGAGATTGGGACAGAAAACAGCGAAATCAAACTTACAAGGCTGAAAGAAATCACAAATCAGGTTGCTTTATTAGCAGCAGGCAAGACTCCCATTATTTTTCCTCGCTATCTCGGTCTGCCTACACCGAGCACCAACCCTGCCCGAAAGAGAGACCTACCTCACGACCTCCTCCTACTTTTCTCTTAAATCGGAGAGTAGCCACTGACGGCTCTCGGATTTACCATCGGCTCTTTACTCCAGCAGCTGAAATCAGGAATTCAGCATTGCCGGAGGGGGCAGGAGGAGTGGGGGAGAAAGAGGTTACATTAAAAGGTGACATCACCGTAGGCTGTTAACTTTCACTATTCATTCACAGATTCCCCTTTCATCACACAGCCACTTCTTGTGCTTCTTCTATCCTTTGTTACTAACGCACCCTTGCGCAAAACTCACTCCTTTTTTTTCCTCCATTCCTTCTTCTTCTTTGTTTCATGTACCTGTGCTCAAGTGGCATCACTTTACCTGGACGATTGAGAATAGGGATGTCATGTCAACCCAGAAGCCATAAACAGGTGCCGAGCATTCTGCCCTAACAGCAGTAACATAGAAGATAGGAGCAGGAGTAGGCCATGCGGCCACTCGAGCCTGCTCCGCCATTCGATGAGATCATGGCTGATCATCCAAACTCAGTACCCTGTACCTGCTTTCTCCCCATATCCCTTGATACCTTTAGCTTTAAGGAATATATTTAATGACTTGGCCTCAACTGCCTTCTGTGGTAGAGAATTCCACAGGTTCACCACTTTTGTATTATAAGATGCAGTGGCAGAGAGGGTTAGGATGCAGCATTTGCCCACACCACAAGCTTCTCTACTAAAAGAAAGGGACAGATAAATACATTTAAAAGGGAATTTCACAGAAGAAAAGGACTAATGGAACTAGAAACCCAACATTAATACTGGCCTGGCCACTCACTGTACAATCTAGAATACAAGGAGCATCCCATAGCAGGAACTGCTGATTGTTACATCCGGGAAACAATTTATACACTGCACGTGATTTATCACTTCAATTTTCCGGAAAATCCAGCCTGAGGGACACCTCGACTCAAGAGAACAACATGACGTGGTGCGCGATGTAATGAAAGGTTGCGCGCAAGGGCGCGGGCGTGAGGGAAGCGAAAGGATTTGCGTGCGCGTAAAGAGAAACAGCAACTTCTTGTTCAGACCCAACGAGCAGCCACACACACACACACACACAGAAATATCAAGAAGTGCAGAGTTTCATTTCCCAATCAGCTACCGCACCAGGAGAGGAAGTCAGAGGCTTCACTGGCGAGTAGGGAACAATAAAAAGAAACAATGGAAAACTCAAGTGACTGACAGTAAACTGCTTAGGCGGAGCTCAGAGCAAACCATGAGCCCTCTCGATACGGGTATTGCAGGGCATCATAAATATGCGGGGAGGTGAGGAGATACGCACGGAGCCGTGGAATTTGATTTATGTTCCACAAGTGGGCTAACTAGACAAATTAAGAGTTCCAGTTATAGATGGCACCATGGGACAATTTTTATTCATATCCTACGGATCTTCATCACCTTTCCTGTTATAGACACGTAAATAAAATTACAGGAACTGAATTGCAAATATTTAAATGTGATTCAGATTTCCCAGTACAGGCTGGATCTGCCAATGTCAGCGCAAATCAGGTTCTCAGCTGTCGAGTGTCATTAACAATGTTCCCTCTAAGCTGCGGGGTCACGCAGTAATGAGAAAGGTCCCGTCCAGGCTGCTCACCGGCCTCCCCATTGTAAATACCGCGTATACGTGGAAATTTAAAGGGACCACGCAATAAAAGAAACAGGCCGCGCAGAACACAGGGCAGCTTACAGGGAACATTGATCATCAACGACGTCAGCGGCGAGATACAAAAACGACACCCTAGAGATCGTGGTGTCACGCGCGATAGAGTTTCAGGAGGTGAATAACCCAGCGCTGCCTGAATAAACTAGGCAGAGGCAGCAAGAATATAATTAGTCTTCGCTGGGGGTTTTTTTTTTGCCTTTCCCAATTATAAGAACATAGGAGCAGGAGCAGGCCATTCGGCCCCTCGAGCCTGTTCCAGCATTCAATAAGATCATGGCTGATCTTCGACCTCAACTCCACCTTCCCGCACTATCCCCATATCCCTGGATTCTCGAGAGTCCAAAAATCTATCGATCTCAGCCTTGAATATGCTCAACGTTTCAGCACCCACAGCCCTCTGGGGGGTAGAGAGTTCCAAAGATTCACAACCCTCGGACTGGAGCTGGATGGCTGGGGGCAGCGGTCGCTTGATGAGCTTGTCGTATCCTTTTTTGTATGTACTTGTGCAGGTACATCACCAACAATGTGGGGTTTCTGTTGGCTGGTTAAACTAAATTAGATTGGACAACCCCAACATCAGAACAGCACTCCCCACTGCATCGGTGTGGCATTTTTCCACATTCCCAATACCAACCATCCTTAGGACCATCCAAGTGACATTGCCACTCAGTACCAAAGTACGGGCGGTTTTTGTGCTGTAGGCTCCTGCCAGCTAGGAACTAGACTGCCCAAACTCATTCACATAGGACCCCTTCCAGCCAGCAGACACATTTATCCCCTCTGTCTCGGCTGGGTTTGAAGCCCACTGTGCCACTCAGTTCCCCAGGATCATTCCTCTGTTCCCTGGCCACTGCATGTACATTCTGTCGGAAGCATGGCAAAACAAAGCTTTTCGAAACCTGAACTAATGGGTCCTCTGAAGGTAACCCACTGGAAGAGGTAAAGAAAATCCAGTTTGTTTTCCCCATTGCAAGTTAATTTTCCACTCTGTCCACTCCTTCCGTAATCCACGTGCCACACAGCATACGGGGCCCTGTGCTTCTACCAGTGTGACTTGGATTGATTCCTGGGATGAGAGGGTTGTCCTAGGAGGTAGAGATTGAGTAGAAGTTTAGAAGAATGAGAGGTTAACTCATTGAAACGTATAACATTCCTAGAGGGCTCGACAGGGTAGATGCCGAGAGGCTGTTTCCCCCTGGCTGGAGAGTCCAGAACTAGGGGGTCATAGTTTCAAGATAAGGGGACGGCCATTTAGGACTGAGATGAGGAGGAATTTCTACACTCAGAGGGTGGTGAATCTTTGGAATTCTCTACCCCAGAGCGCTGTGAATGCTGAGTCGTTGAGTATATTCAAGGCTGAGATCGATAGATTTTTGGACTCAAACGATATGGGGATTGGATGGGAAACTGGCAGGGTAGGGTAATGGAACACACTACAGACCTCGAGTAGAATGGGCATATATTTCCCGCCCGATCCCCATATCCCTCGACTCCCCTAGAGTCCAAAAATCTATCCATCTCAGCCTTGAAAATGCTCAACATGAAGAAGATGATCAGCCATGATCTTACTGAATGGCGGAGCAGGCTCGAGGGGCCGGATGGCCGACTCCTGCTACAATTTCTTACGTTCTTACTTTGTAACCGGCCGGTAGGAGATGAGGCTGCAGTGACGAGGCTAAACTGTAAAATCTCGGGTGCGAATAAGTGGCTTCCTATTTCTAACACTTTAGTCCTCCGACACACCGAGCAACCAGACCAAACCTCCAATTCTCCACATGAATCACTGTCCAGCCCATTCTTACCACGAGCAGTTTGAGGAGTGCGGCAGCATCTCGTTCTCCCGTCATGTTGAACAGCAACACTTGTACCACAGGACCTCTGCCAGAAGAAAAGAACAGCACAATAAGCAGAAACCCTGATATCAACTTCACACCTGCAGTTCCATATCCCTTACTTGCCGGGGTCTGGGCAGTGCGTTCCATTCCCCCACCCCCGGGGTCTGGGCAGTGCGTTCCATTCCCACACCCCACGGGGTCTGGGCAGTGCGTTCCATTCCCCCACCCACGGGGTCTGGGCAGTGCGTTCCATTCCCCCACCCCACCCCCAGGGTCTGGGCAGTGCGTTCCGTTCCCCCACCCCACCCGGGGTCTGGGCAGTGCGTTCCATCCACCCCCCGGGGTCTGGGCAGTGCGTTCCATCCACCCCACCCGGGGTCTGGGCAGTGCGTTCCATCCACCCCCCGGGGTCTGGGCAGTGCGTTCCATCCACCCCCCCGGGGTCTGGGCAGTGCGTTCCATCCACCCCCCGAGGTCTGGGCAGTGCGTTCTATTCCCCCACCCCACCCCCCGGGGTCTGGGCAGTGCGTTCTATTCCCCCACCCCACCCCCCGGGGTCTGGGCAGTGCGTTCCATCCACCCCCCGGGGTCTGGGCAGTGCGTTCTATTCCCCCACCCCACCCCCCGGGGTCTGGGCAGTGCGTTCCATCCACCCCCCGGGGTCTGGGCAGTGCGTTCTATTCCCCCACCCCACCCCCCGGGGTCTGGGCAGTGCGTTCCATCCACCCCCCGGGGTCTGGGCAGTGCGTTCTATTCCCCCACCCCACCCCCCGGGGTCTGGGCAGTGCGTTCCATCCACCCCCCGGGGTCTGGGCAGTGCGTTCTATTCCCTCCCACCACCCCACCCGGGGGTCTGGGCAGTGCGTTCTATTCCCTCCCACCACCCCACTCGGGCTCTGTAGTGTGTTCCATTCCCTCCCCCTCCCCCTCCCCCTCTCCAGGGGTCTGTAGTGTGTTCCATTCCCCCCCCGCCCCTCTCCAGGGGTCTGTAGTGTGTTCCATTCCCCCCCCCTCCAGGGGTCTGTAGTGTGTTCCATTCCCCCCCCTCCAGGGGTCTGTAGTGTGTTCCATTCCCCCCCCCTCCAGGGGTCTGTAGTGTGTTCCATTCCCCCCCCCTCCAGGGGTCTGTAGTGTGTTCCATTCCCTCCCCCCCCCCCCTCTCCAGGGGTCTGTAGTGTGTTCCATTGCCCCCCCCCCCCCTCTCCAGGGGTCTGTAGTGTGTTCCATCTCCCACACCCTACCATCTAAGTCAAGATGACAAATTCAGGGCTACACATTTGAGTGCTGTGAGCAGCAATGTACTAGTACACAGATAAGTAAAGAGGATCACGGTATTCAAACAATGAATACAGCCACCCTCTTTATAAGGCTCACTTTAAATTCTCCTGAGGGCGCTGACCCAGACTGGAATGCAGTTTTATAGGTGGCAGCTGTTGCCAGTACCCGCCACGATTGGCATTCTTGACTGATGCGCATACAGAGTGATGCCTATTTATTTTAACAACGTTTTGAACAGTGTGAACTCTGCCATCAAAATAACACCAATGGGAAATACCTTGGCTTGAGTGGGTTAACAGGTCAAATCCAATCCTTTCTGCTAATATTCTCAGGCAGCAGTACTGAGTCTGTACAGAGCGACTTTGGTCACCATACTACTGTAAGGACATCTTGGCTCCGGGGAGGGTACAACAATGCTTCCACACACACATGTATACACTCACACACGGAGGGAGTGATGAATTATTTTTTTTTTTTATTCGTTTATGGGATGTGGGCATCGCTGGCAAGGCCAGCATTTATTGCCCATCCCTAATTGCCCTTGAGGTGGTGCTGGTGAGTCACCTTCTTGAACCGCTGCAGTCCGTGTGGTAAAGGTACTCCCACAGTGCTGTTAGGGAGGGAGTTCCAGGATTTTGACCCAGCGACGATATATTTCCAAGTCAGGATGGTGTGTGACTTGGAGGGGAACTTGGAGGCGATGGGTGTTCCCATGCGCCTGCTGCCCTTCTCCTTCTAGGTGATGGGGGTCGTGGGTTTGGGAGGTGCTGTCGAAGAAAGTGAGAATGTGAGGAGCGGAGTGCCTGGTGAAGCTGTGGAGGTGGATTATCGGTAAACTTGAGGAAGCCTACACAGTATTTGGCAAAAGGCATAGGAAAGATAAGAGTTTGGCTCTGGCCCCATGAACCATAATGGTCTTTTCCAGTCCTTTGTCCTCACCCAACCACTACACACATGCCTCTAGCAGGAGTCTCTGGACAGTGATCAGAAGCGAGAACCATGGCTGATTTATCTCCCCCCCACCCTCGTTAAATAGCACGGAGGTCATTTTATCACCCCCACGCCTGCCCAAACCGAGATTTGCTCACTCAGCACAGACCAGCATCAATCCTGGGACCTGCCTGTCTGTCTGTCTGTCTGTGTGGCTCAGTGAATGCCAGGCACTGCATTCAGTCACTGAGCTGTCTGTGGGGGGAGGGGGGAAACCTGTTGCGACGTAAATAACTTGCAGATATAATGTGTTCAGGCATGGTATTATAGTACAGCCCTGAGCAGCTGCTCGTGTCGATCACGTTAAACGTCACACAGTTGCAGGTACTTACTCCACAGCTTTCGCCTCCTTAAGTGACTGCTCCCGAAACCACTTGACACAGGCCTGAAAACAAAAGCAGAGTTTTGTTTTTTATTCATTCATTGGATGTGGGCGTCGCCAGCAAGGTGGTGGTGAGCCACCTTCTTAAATACAACTGAGTGGCTTGCTAGGCCATTTCAGAGGGCAGTTATGAGTCAACCACATTGCTGTGGGTCTGGAGTCACACATAGGACAGACCAGGTAAGAGCAGCAGATTTCCTTCCCTAAAGGACATTAGTGAACCATTTGGGTTTTTACAACAATCTGGTAGTTTCACAGTCACCATTATGATACTAGCTTTTTATTCCAGATTTATTTAATTGAATTTAAATTCCCCAGGTGCCGTGGTGGGATTTGAACTCGGGTCTCTGGATCATTAGGCCAGGCCTCTGGATTACTTCGAGCCAAGTTCCGCACCCATGAGGATGGCCTCAACCAGGATCTTGGGTTCATGTCACGCTACATGTAACCCCACCTGACGTAGAGTCATCCAGACTCGAGTCGTCGTTGGCTTGTTCTCTCTACACAGATGCGGCCGGACCTGCTGCGATTTCCAGCAAAAAAAGTTTTTTGTTTTCCATACAGACCCCAGCATCTGCCACATTGTCTTTGATGTAATGTTTTCCTGACTGACCTGTTTGGACACCATCCACACCTTTGATTGCCGTGATTATCTCTCTGCAGAGGTGTGATAAAGGGCAGTTGGAAAGATTAACTGTAATCATCTGGCAGTGTTTTCGGACTATATATGCTGTGCCTATATGCATCTCTTCACTTCACCTGACGAAGGAGCAGCGCTCCGAAAGCTTGTGATTTCAAATAAAGCTGTTGGACTATAACCTGGTGTTGTGCGACTTCTCACATTTGTCCACCCCAGTCCAACACCGGCATCTCCACATCTGGATTACTAGTCCAGGGACATAACCACTTTGCTACTGTAACCGATATTGCTCACACACCAAGAACAGATCTGTACAGGATCACAACTTCTCCTGTAACTTTATCCCTCTCTGTGCGTAGTCCCCCTCCCTTTCAAAACCAACCCACTGCCCCTCTTTCCTTGCAAACCGCCACCCCCAAATACAAACTCTCTTTCCTCTCCAAAGTTCTTGAACATGTTGCCACCTCCAAAATCTGTGCCGATCTTTCCCGCGACATCCCTGTTTCAATTTCTCAATCAGGTTTCTGCCCGAGAACACGGCCCTAACCAAAGACAACAATCATTCTCTGGAATGGTGATGCATTATCCCTCATTTTCTCTGCAGCCTTTGACATGGTTGACCACACCATGCTCCTCCAACACCTCTCCTCTGTTGTCCAACTCTATGGGACTATCCTCGCTTGGTTCCACCTTTAGCTAGCCAACCATAGCCAGATCATCGCCAGCGATGACTTGTCTTTCCACTCTGGCACCATTATTTCCAGAGTCCTCCCTCTATCCGCAGCCCCTTCCTTATCTTCATCTACATGCAGCCTCTTGCGACACCGTCCACAGACATACCAGCCTCCCACATACATGTCTTCGACACCCAGCTGTACCTCCCCACCACCTCCACTGCCTTTGTGTTGTCCAAACTCCAGACTCTTGCCAGCAATTCCATCCCCCTCCCCAGCCACCGTCTCGGGCCTGAACCAGACTGTTCGCGTATCTCAGTGGCCCATCTGACCCCAAGCTGAGCTTCCGACCCCATATCGTCTCCATCACAAAGACCAGCTTTGGGCGAACTCATCCTTTAGGAGGGAATCTCAATCCTGATGTTCTAGCGCCTTAAGTTGGGGTAAGCATGACCCAAGTGCTGTACTGTTTTTTCCTGTTCCTACAACACAGCTCTTTGCAAATACGTTTCCCCAGTAGTGTTGGTTAAAGACACTCTGCTAACTGCCATCACAGTGGGCAGAGAGCGACTGAGGTTAGTCAGAACAGAACTGTGGTGTCACCTCCTCACATACAGGACAGTCACAGGTTGTAACTCAGAAATCATGTGGATTTTCCACATTCTTATCTCACCCAGTCCTATACAAGGGATATGAACCCCCCCACCCCACAAACATACGGACATCCCCGCTCCATAATGCACACATCAATGCCTGGAGCCCTTCCACTCCGTCAATTCCCCGTCACAAAATGACCATTTGCACCATTGTGGGCCTTGCTGCTCCAGGTGTCTCTGGTCCTCCACTCAGAGCCAGTCCAGCTCCAGGATGTTGGGAGTTTCACTGCGGATTCCTCCCCAGGAATGGAAAGCAAGGGTTCGGAGCAACGTTTCCACTAAGCTGCTCGGCCATGCAGCGGTCTGGAGGTCCCGCGCAGGCTGCTCACCGGCTTTTATACGGGAGAAACCACGCATGCGCGAAAATTTGAACGGGTCGCGCAGCCACTTAAAGGGACCGCACCCCCCCCCCCCCCCAAAAAAAAAATAAGAGGGAACATTGGTTAGGAGGGAGGGCTATCCCGGCTTCCATACAGAAAGAGAAAGGGCCCTGTTACAACACAACTATTGGCTCTGTAGTTTATCTCCTGCTCTTATGAGGGAGTTTTTGGCTTCCGCTTGGCAACTGCCCACAACGAGACGATTGAAATCAGAAGCACAGTGCGTGGGGAATTGGATGCGCAGACTCAGATCATACGGTGTAGCGTGCTGCAAGCAGTTCAGAGAGCCCTTGTTCAAGGCGCTGGTTGGGATAGCGGCCCTTGACAAAAAGTCAATGACGCGGTGCTACAGATGCAAAGTAGCACCCAGAGCACCAATGAAGAGGCCAGATCCTAGGTCATGCCAACACACCTTTATACTACCAATTGTGTGAGCGCCATCAATGTAATACGTCACAGGTCCTCGCTTCAGGATCTGCGATCGGCCCAGCCATTCTGTATCGCGTAATCCTAGGGAAAGAGGAGCGAAGACACAACAAATTAATTCTTCACTTAAAATCCCTGACCAGCTTTCAGGGGAAACACAGGTCTGCAGCAGAAATACTCACTAACCCAAACCATGCCAGGGACATCGGACCAGCCAATTACTCAAGTCTGCATCGGAAAGTCTCACTGGGCACCCGGGGACAAATTATTCAATGTTGCCTTTTTTGTAACTAAGACACTGCAGGAACTGTAGTGTGCTGCTATCTACTGGTTGTGTACGTGAATTGGTGGATTTCTGAATTGCTGACAACAACTGCCCAGTTCTTGATCATTCTTTGCCAATTGCTAGACAAAAGACAAGGAGAGTTTCAGCGGGTTAGTCGCTCTCTCTCTCACCGGTAGCTCAGTTGGGAAATACACTGCACAGTGTGTACCAGCCCAGACAAGAGGGTATCAAGTTCGATCCTCAGTCTCAGTTAGTTGATCTCGGCATGCAGTGGCCACAGGAGTGCTACAACTGGCTTCAGTTCCCCTGCTGCTCCAGTACGGCGGGGACTTTATGAGTCATGGAGACAACGAGGGGCCTGGCTGTGATTCTCGCGACGACTGCAGCCGAGGCGCTATAATCGGTCCCTGGGCTGGGTGTGGCGGAGGGAAGTAAGCCAGGGCTCTCGCCAAGTCCTGCTGGAAATGACGGGTGTGGGGGGGGGGAAAATTGGATAAGGACTGGGGTTGGTTCTGCTGTGATGCTCACTGCCTTGGCTGATGCATTCAGACGAGTTATCTGAATCTAGCCAATGCCCGTGGAACCCGAACTAGAGATAAAGTCGATGCTTTCAGAAAAGGAGGGAAGAGAAAAAAAAACTGTAAAAGCAGAGGGCAACCAGAGACTCACTCCAGTACCTGCAGCTCCAGTCAGTCAGAATAAAGCTGAGCGCAGTCTAGAACCTAATGTAATGTCTATGGGGGTCAATTCAACCTCCCGCCACCCTCCTCCAATTAAACAGCAGCCATGCACAATGCACTATATTTGATTTATATAATTTCAATTTTAAAGCTCCTCTCTTTTTTTTGTTGTTAGTTTGATACCCAGTAACAATTTAACAAAACAAGACTCTGCACATCATACACAGCTCCAGTGAGTCCCGGTCATCGGAATGAATTCCGAGCGACCTACAGCACCGCTTCAGGTAAAGGCTTCCAGTTATAGCTTATTTTTCTTCACGTTTCTCGTGTGAAAATACCAAGCAAAGAAAACCATCATTCTCTCAGTGTATCTCTCAGGCGACCCTGCCCTCCTCCCCTCTCAATGAGAAGCCATTTTTCGTACATCACCCCCTTCCAACAAACATCCTTCTGCAACATTTCGCCCCCCCCCCCACCCCCACCCCCACCCCTGAATTTTGGATCACTGTTACTCAGTACGGTGTTGATGCAAGTAATTTTTATCCCTCAGTTTTCTCCCATCGCCTCCTGGGGGTGCTGACCATTGCTGGGGTACGCACCAGTACCTCACTCAAGCCTCCCTTATTCACCTATGAGCCAAGAGCGTTAAGTTGGCTATTCAACTTCAGGGGACATTGCAGATGAATCCGATCCATCCTCACCGACATCCAAAAACGAGCATACTCCACCAGCAATAACAATCCGGAGCAGGAACTCTTACATCGAGTCTATTGCACAGAAACAGGCCATTCGGCCCAATTGGTCTGTGCCGGCGTTTATGCCCCACACGAGCCTCCTTCAGCAGATCCTTCAAACTCTGAATGTGTGCGGCTCAATCCCCGATCACTCAGTCCATTTACCAACTGGATCAGCAGCTACCCACGTAACTGATCCACTTGCAGACTCAAGAACACTGAAACCAGATGGCTGCCTGAAAGGGTGGTGGAGGCAGATTCAATCACGGCTTTCAAAAGGGAGTTGGATAAGTATCTGATGGAAAAAAAAACTGCAGGACTACGGGGAAAGGGCCGGGGGGTGGGGGCGGGTGGGACTAGCTGAAGTGCTCTTGCAGAGAGCCGGCACGGGCTCAACGGGCCGAATGGCCTCCTTCCATGCTGTAACCATTCTATGATGTAATAAAGGACAGTTCTTTCTTTCTATCTTGCTGCAATGACCATGTGTTATGTAGTGATTTTACGATCGAAATCCACCAGAGGGCAGCACATGCACATGTTTCTATTTCTTCAGCCACAAGAGATCTGGCCAATTCACAACCACAGACCCAGGGTCGATCCCCAAGGGTACAGCAGTGTAGTGGTTAAGATACTGGACTATCAATCCAATAGTCTTCCTGCTGAATGGAGGCATTTGTGATGTGAGTAAGGGGGCAGTCCAGCGACAGAGGGAAGACCCTCCCACGTTTACTGAGAAACACCAACAAAAACAATGAATGCTGACAAACGTATAAAATTCTGACAGGGCTAGACAGACTGGATGCAGGGAGGATGTTTCCCTTGGCTGGGGGGTCTAGGACGAGGGGTCACAGTCTCAGGATACGGGGTAGGACATTTAGGACTGAAATGAGGAGAAATTTCTTCACTCAGAGGGTGGTGAACCTGTGGAATTCTCGACCACAGAAGGCTGTGGAGGCCAAGTCACTGAATATATTTAAGAAGGAGATAGATAGATTTCTAGACACAAAAGGCATCAAGGGGTATGGGGAGAGAGCGGGAATATGGTATTGAGATAGAGGATCAGCCATGATCATGTTGAATGGCCTACTCCTGCTCCTATTTTTCTACGTTTCTATGTCTAACTCAAAACTTGTGTCTGTGCCTGCAAACTCCCTATTGCAACCAGGAAGAGTGGGGCCTGCTCATGGTAAGCAGAACTGCCTGGGCATTCAGCCTGTAGGCAGAGCGAGTGAGGTTGGGGCAGCCGGGAGGTGCAGGCTGCAATGTGTGCCAGTGTCCCCGGGAAAGGGAGCAGATGGAGAGAAAAAATATCAGCCAGGGCTCCTGCTGACGATCACTATCTAGTGACCCCCTCCCCACCACCCCCAGAAAGTGAGGGCAGAATCAGACTCGGCTGTGAGGCCCCCTCTCCGCCACGCTACACAGCCTTCCCCAACTGACCGACAAGGCTCACACATGAGGAACAAGCAGAGGGCAGCCAGCACCATATTCCACAGCATGAGTCAGCAAAGGAGAGATACTCCTTAAGATGGCCTGTGGAGAAAAGGCACTGGCAAAGCCCTGATAGTCCGAATGTGCTGTCCCATCATATAATTCTATGAAACTGAGGAAGTTATGAGCAATGGATCCTGTAACAGGCAGTGTCAGAGCGACTGGCCCAAGGCACTTGGAACTCTTTTTTTTATTCGTTTATGGGATCTGGGCGTCGCTGGCAAGGCCAGCATTTATTGCCCATCCCTAATTGCCCTTGAGAAGATGGCGGCGAGCCGCCTTCTTGAACCGCTGCAGTCCGTGTGGTGAAGGTACTCCCACAGTGCTGTTAGGGAGGGAGTTCCAGGATTTTGACCCAGCGACGATGAAGGATCGGCGATATACTTCCAAGTCAGGATGGTGTGTGACTTGGAGGGGAACTTGGAGGTGGTGCTGTTCCCATGCGCCTGCTGTCCTTGTCCTTCTAGGTGGAAGAGGTCGCGGGTTTAGATGATGCTGCCGAAGAAGCCTTGGCGAGTTGCTGCAGTGCATCTTGTAGATGGTACACACTGCAGCCACGGTGCGCCGGTGGTGGAGGGAGTGAATGTTTAAGGTGGTGGATGGGGTGCCAATCAAGCGGGCTGCTTTGTCTTGGATGGTGTCGAGCTTCTTGAGTGTTGTTGGAGCTGCACTCATCCAGGCAAGTGGAGAGTATTCCATCACACTCCTTACTTGTGCCTTGTAGACGGTGGAAAGGCTTTGGGGAGTCAGGAGGTGAGGCACTCGCCGCAGAATACCTAGCCTCTGACCTGCTCTTGTTGCCACAGTATTTATGTGGCTGGTCCAGTTAAGTTTCTGGTTCATGGTGACCCCAGGATGTTGATGGTGGGGGATTCGGCGATGGTAATGCCACTGAATGTCAAGGGGAGGTGGTTAGACTCTCACTTGTTGGAGATAGTCATTGCCTGGCACTTCTGTGGCACAAATGTTACCTGCCACTTATCAGCCCAAGCCTGAACATCGTCCAGGTCTTGTTGCATGCGGGCATGGACTGCTTCATTATCTGAAGAGTTGTCAATGGCGCTGAACACTGTGCAGTCATCAGTGAACATCCCCATTTCTGACCTTATGTTGGAGGGAAGGTCATTGATGAAGCAGCTGAAGATGGTTGGGCCTAGGACACTGCCCTGAGGAACTCCTGCGGCGACGTCCTGGGGCTGTGATGATTGACCTTCAACCACCACAACCATCTTCCTTTGTGCTAGGTATGACTCCAGCCAGTGGAGCGTTTTCCCCCTGATTCCCATTGACTTCAGTTTTACTAGGGCTCCTTGATGCCAGACTCGGTCAAATGCTGCCTTGATGTCAAGGGCATTCACTCTCACCTCACCTCTGGAATTCAGCTCCTTTGTCCATGTTTGGACCAAGGCTGTAATGAGGTCGGGAGCCAAGTGGTCTTGGCGGAACCCAAACTGGGCATCAGTGAGCAGGTTATTGGTGAGTAAGTGCCGCTTGATAGCACCATCGAAGACACCTTCCATCACTTTGCTGATGATTGAGAGTAGACTGATGGGGCGGTAATTGGCCGGGTTGGATTTGTTCTGCTTTTTGTGGACAGGACATACCTGGGCAGTTTTCCACATTGTCGGATAGATGCCAGTGTTGTAGCTGTACTGGAACAGCTTGGCTAGAGGTGCGGCTAGTTCTGGAGCACAAGTCTTCAGCACGATAGCCGGGATGTTAACGGGGCCCATAGCCTTTGCTGTATCCAGTGCGCTCAGCCGTTTCTTGATATCACGTGGAGTGAATCGAATTGGCTGAAGACTGGCTTCTGTGATGGTGGGGACCTCGGGAGTAGGCCGATATGGATCATCTACTCGGCACTCCTGGCTGAAGTTGGTTGCAAACGCTTCAGCCTTGTCTTTTGCACTCACGCGCTGGGCTCCACCATCATTGAGGATGGGGATATTCTTGGAGCCTCCGCCTCCCGTTAGTTGTTTAATGGTCCACCACCGTTCACGACTGGATGTGGCAGGACTGCAGAGCTTTGATCTGATCCGTTGATTGTGGGATCGCTTAGCCCTGTCTATAGCATGCTGCTTCTGCTTTTTAGCATGCACGTAGTCCTGAGTTGCAGCTTCCCCAGGTTGGCACCTCATTTTTAGGTACGCCTGGTGCTGCTCCTGGCATGCTCTTCTACACTCCTTATTGAACCAGGGTTGGTCCCCTGGCCTGGTGGTAATGGTAGAGTGAGGGATATGCCGGGCCATGAGGTTGCAGATTGTGGTGGAATACAATTCTGCTGCTGCTGATGGCCCACAGCGCCTCATGGATGCCCAGTTTTGAGCTGCTAGATCTGTTCTGAATCTATCCCTTTTAGCACGGTGGTAGTGCCACACCACACGATGGAGGGTGTTCTCAGTGTGAAGACGGGACTTCGTCTCCACAATGACCGTGCGGTGGTCACTGCTACCAATGCTGTCATGGACAGATGCATCTGCGACAGGTAGATTGGTGAGGATGAGGTCAAGTAGGTTTTTCCCTCGTGTTGGTTCTCTCACCACCTGTCGCAGGCCCAGACTGGCAGCTATGTCCTTCAGGACTCGGCCAGCTCGGTCAGTAGTGGTGCTACCGAGCCATTCTTGGTGATGGACATTGATGTCCCCCACCCAGAGTACATTCTGTGCCCTTGCTACTCTCAGTGCTTCTTCCAAGTGGTGTTCAACATGGAGGAGTATGATTCATCAGCTGAGGGAGGGCGGTAGGTGGTAATCAGCAGGAGGTTTCCTTGCCCATGCTTGACCTGAAGCCATGGGGTCCGGAGTCAATGTTGAGGACTCCCAGGGCCACTCCTTCCCGACTGTATACCACTGTGTCACCACCCCTGGTGGGTCTGTCCTGCCGGTGGGACAGGACATACCCAGGGATGGTGATGGAGGAGTTTGGGACATTGGCTGAAAGGTATGATTCTGTGAGTATGACTATGTCAGGCTTGACTAGTCTGTGGGACAACTCTCCCAATTTTGGCACAAGTCCCCAGATGTTGGTGAGGAGGACTTTGCAGGATCGACTGGGCTGGGTGTGCCATTGCCGTGTCCGGTGCCGAGTGGTCCGTCCGGTTTCATTCTTATTATTTTGTTTCATAGCGGTTAGTTACAACTGAGTGGTTTGCTAGGCCATTTCAGAGGGCAGTTAAGAGTCAACCACATTGCTGTGGGTCTGGAGTCACATATAGGACAGACCAGGTAAGGACGACAGATTTCCTTCCCTAAAGGACATTAGTGAACCAGATGGGTTTTTACGACAATCCAATAGTTTCACGGTCACCATTACTGACACTAGCTTTTTTTTTAATTCCAGATTTATTTAATTAACTGAATTTAAATTCCCCAGCTGCCGTGGTGGGATTTGAACTCACGTCTCTGGATCATTAGTCCAGGCCTCTGGATTACTAGCCCAGTGACATTACCACTACGCTACCATCCCCGTTTCAGGCAGTCACAAGAGCGATTGGCCCAAGGCACTTGGAACTGCTTCGTGCACGGGGCTTAGCAGTTGGTTGTTACCTTCTACCATGGCAGTGGTTGGGCGGAATGCTGAGCTGACAGGCGGCCGTTGCCTCGTGTACGGTTTGGCAAAGTCCAGCGTTTCCCGGAGTGGAGGAAAATCTGCAAGAATCAAAAAAGGACATTGTAGATGCTCCAAGTCCCTCGTGTTCAGTTATAAAAGGCAAACAGGAACCTCTGAAACAGATCACTTGAAAACCCAACCCCAGAAAATAAAATGAAAATCTGTGAAGCCATCTCAGGTACGTAGAGTCAAACGGCAATTCTCCCGACACCACATAATGGCCACACAGCCGAGATACTGGTCAGGCCTCCAATGATGCTATTCTGAATCCAGCCACTAGAAGGCATCTGTCGCAGAATCTCATCAACTTGCCTCAACAGCACAGCGGAGATCAATAACACAAAGTGTGTCACGGAGTGCAAGACAGCATCATCTTAGAATTTCAGGGTTCCCTCCCCCATCCCCGTTTGTTACTCATTGGAGTTCAGAAGAATGAGAGGCGATCTTATTGAAACATATAAGATTGTGAAGGGGTTGGATCGGGTGGATGCGGGGAGGATGTTCCCGATGACGGGTGAGACGAGAACTAGGGGACATAGTCTTAGAATAAGGGGCTGCTCTTTCAAAACTGAGATGAGGAGGAACTACTTCACTCAGAGGGTGGTAGGTCCATGGAATATGCTGCCACAAAAAGCTGTAGAAGCTACAACATTAATTAAATTTAAAACAGAAATAGACAGTTTCCTAGAAGTAAAGGGCATTAAGGGTTACGGGGAGCGGGCAGGAATTTGGACATGAGTCTAGGTTCGGATCGGTCATGGCCCTGTGGTTAGTGGAGCGGGCCCAGGGACTGTGTAGCCTGATTCTGCTCCTATTTCGTGTGTGCAATTCTGTTAGATGCAGGAGATGGTTCTGTGATAGATTGTAGATTGGCGGTTAGGATCAGATCAGCCATGATCTTATTGAATGGCGGAGCAGGCTCGAGGGGCCGATTGGCCTACTCCTGCTCCTATTTCTTATGTTCTTATGTTAGCAAGACAGATCTGGTGTGGCACTGACTGTACAGCCTACAACGGCTCAGCAGACACTTGAACATCTTACACCAATATAATCTCCCTGAACATCACATTGTAACATGGCCACTCAGGCTGAGGGGTCTGATAGAGGTCTTTAAAATTATGAAAGGGTTTGATAGGGTAGACTTAGAGAAGATGTTTCCACTTGTGGGGAGGGAGTCCAAACTAGGGACCATAAATATAAGATAGTCACTAATAAAACCAACAGGGAACTCAGGAAAATCTTCTTTACCCAGAGAGTGGTGAGAATGTGGAACTCGCTACCACATAAGAAATAGGAGCAGGAGTAGGCCATTCGGCCCTTCGAGCCTGCTCTACCATTCAATGAGATCATGGCTGATCTTCTGCCTCAACGCCATTCACCGGCCCTATCGCCATATCCCTTGATGCCCTTACTAGTCAGAAATCTATCGACTTCTGTTTTGAATATACCCAATGACTGAGCCTCCACAGCCCTCTGGGGTAGAGAATTCCAAAGATTCACCACCCTCTGTGTGAAGAAATTTCTTCTCATCTCAGTCCTGAATGGCCTACCCTTTATCCTGAGGCCGTGGCCCCTGTTTCTAGACTCCCCAGCTAAGGGAAACATTCTCCCAGCATCCATCCCATCAAGCCCTGTAATAATTTTGTATGCTTCAATGAGATCCCCTCTCATTCTTCTGAATTCAAGAGAATACAGGCCTAGTTTACTCAATCTCTTCTCATACGACAGTCCTGCCATCCCAGGAATCAATCTCGTGAACCTCTGTTGCACTCCCTCTATTGCAAGTATATCCTTCCTTAGGTAAGGAGACCAAAATTGTACACAGTACTTCAGGTGTGGTCTCACCAAGGCCCTATATAATTGGAGTAAGACTTCTTTATTCCTGTACTCAAATCCTCTTGTAATGAAGGCCAGCATACCATTTGCCTTCCTAATGGCTTGCTGCACCTGCACATTCACTTTCAGTGACTCATGTACAAGGACACCCAGGACCCTTTGAGCATCTGCATTCCCCAATCTTTCACCATTTAGGAAATTCTCTGCCTTTGTTTTTTCCACCAAAGTGGATAACTTCACATTTATCCACATTATATTCCATCTGCCATGTTCTCGCCCACTCACTGAGCCTGTCGAGATCCCCTTGAAGCCTCTTCACAACTGACACTGCCACCTAGCTTTGTATCATCAGCAAATTTGGAAATATTACATTTAATCCCCTCATCCAAATCATTGATATAGATTGTGAATAGCTGGGGCCCAAGCACCGATCCTTGCGGTACCCCACTAGTCACAGCCTGCCATCCTGAACAAGACCTGTTTATCCCTACTCTTTGTTTTCTGTCTGTTAACCAATTCTCAATCCATGCTAGTATATTACCCCCAATTCCATGTGCCCTAATTTTGTTCACCAACCTCTTGTGTGGGACCTTATCAAAGACCTTCTGAAAATCCAGATACACCACATCTCCCGGTTCCCCTTTGTCTACTCCACTAGTTACATCCTCAAGGAACTCCAATAGGTTTGTCAAACAGGATTTCCCTTTCATAAATCCATGTTGACTCGGCCCAATCTTACTATTAGTTTCTAAGTGCCCAGTTATCACATCCTTTATAATAGATTCCAGCATTTTCCCAACTACTGATGTGAGGCTAACAGGTCTGTAGTTCCCCATTTTCTCTCTCCCTCCTTTCTTAAATAGCGGGGTTACATTTGCTATCCTCCAATTTGCAGGAACCGTTCCAGAATCTATAGAATTTTGGATGACAATCAATGCGTCCACTATTCCAATGGCCACCTCTTTCAAAACCCTAGGATGTAGGTCATCCGGTCCTTGGGATTCGTCGACTTTTAGTCCCATTAAGTTTGCTAGTACTGTTTTTTTACTAATAATAATTTCTTTAAGTTCCTCATTCTCGTCACACCCTTGGTTTTCTCGTATTTCTGGGAGGTTTTTTGTGTCTTCCTCCGTGAAGACAGAAACAAAGTATTTATTTAATTTCCCTGCCATTTCCTCATTCCTCATAAATTCTCCCGTCTGACTGTAAAGGACCTACATTTACCTTCGCCAGTCTTTTCCTTTTCCACATACCTATAGAAGCTTTTACAATCCGTTTTTATATTTTTCGCTAGTTTGTGCTCATATTCCATTATCCCTTTCTTTATCAATTTCTTGGTCCCCCTTTGCTGATTTCTACAAGATCCCAATCCTCAGGCTGACTGCTTTTTCTGGCAACTTTATAAGCTTCCTCCTTTGACTTTAATACTAGCTTTAATTTCTTTTGTTAGCCATGGTTGGATCACTTTTCCTTTTGGGTTTTTATGCCCTAGAGGAATATATGTTTGTTGCAAATTATGCATTATTTCCTTGAATGTTAGCCATTGTACGTCCACCTTCATACCTTTTAGTGTAGTCTCCCAATCTGCCATGGCCAACTTGTCCCTCATACCCTTGTAGTTTCCTCTGTTTAGATTGAAGACAGAGTAGTTGAGGCAAATAGCATCGATGCATTTAAGGGGAAACTAGATAAGCATGTGGGGGGAGAAAGGAATAGAGGGATATGCTGATAGGATGGGAGGAGGTTCGTGTGGAGCATAAACCCTAGCATGGACCAGTTGGACCGAATGGCCTGTTTCTGTGCTGTAAATACGATGTTCTACGTAACTCTCAACGTGGCTGCCACAGAACTACTTGCAGCCTGCTCACTTCGTGTGATATTTCTGTGCAGCCAAATAACCACACAGTAGATGGTGTATTCATGTTCACTATAACATAGTGCTACATGCAATGTACTGCAGGAATGAGCCATGCTGGATCGGGCAGTCTATAAACTGAAGCCTGAAAATAGTGTTTCATTATCGATGTCAAACAGGATTGAACCAGACTAAAAGGTGCAGTGTAACACTAAACCTGTACTGTACTAACTAGTATTATGTTTCCGACACTGGCTCCCAAGATACAGAGTGACACAGGTCAGACATTTCCACTTAAAACAAGCTGCTCTGTCCCCACAGCAAGCAGATCTCAGCTGCAACTCCAGTAACCCGTCAAATTTGATTTGTATTCCCCCGCTTCCTCTCAGGCACCGACTCATGCTGGGGTACCATCCCACAGGTGCAGACACCCCTCCGATAGCACCCACCAACCCCACAATCCCCCCCCCCACCCACCCCACCGCCAAGTGGCCATTCTTCACCCGCTGTCTGTATTCACAGATAAATCGACCGTCGGGTGGGGGCAGCACAGCCAAGGCCAGCGGCGCCCTCCCCCAACATCCAGCAGGAGTCACTGGGCAGCAAATAGCAGCAGGACCCCTGGTTGATTCCCCCCTCTCTCCCTCTCTGGCCAATTGTAGCACCCCCCCCCGCTTTCTTCCACCTCCCCAACCGAGATGGGCTAACTCAACGCAGACATCAAATTAAACCTTGAACTTTCTGGGTCGTTGGGTTCAATATCACGAAAGGATGCCATATTTCCCAACTGAACGGGAAGTCACCTGACGAAGGAGCAGCGCTCCGAAAGCTTGTGATTTCAAATAAAGCTGTTGGACTATAACCTGGTGTTGTGCGACTTCTCACTTAAGTAAAGAAAGGCATGCCACAAAAACAGGCAGAAGTAAACACAAGAACGTTAATCATAAACCCCTGTAACCGAGAGACGGCTTGGCACAGTCTGTTACAACAGTTGCCCTCCTCACCTCTGGGTCCAAACCCAGCCCGGAGTGGTGGGATTAAAGTCTCCTGTCTCCGCTGGGTTGCAAGGGTCCTGTGTTTACTTCTGCCTGTTTTTTGTAGAATGCCTTTCTTTACTTAAAACAGTGGAAGGGGAGGAAGCTTCGAGCAGATATTGAATCTGGCACGGACCAGTCAGAGCCGAAGCCGCCCCTCCACCCCCCCGCCCCGGGTTAATGATTATACCCAGGGCAGTCTTCATCCAGGTCATTGAGGCTCAAAACTGCCCTAATTTTAGATTAAATTGTCAATCAGTTTCAGAGAGCCCAAAAGGCTGCTGTGGTAACTGGAAATGTCACAGTGAGCAGCAGGGCCATTGTAACTGTGAAGATAACGGGACACTGCACCCAAAGTGCACTATACCTGTTCTAGGCCCTCTGGATACTGGGTAACAAAAGGTTAAAACAACAAAAAGTTCCAACCAGCTCTGACGTCCTTCACCTTGATGAGCCCAAAATTCAGCAAAAAAAAAAAGTACAGTATCTATTCTTGTAATTGGAGAGCGCGGCACGTCAAGAGGGCTACACAGCGGGGGGGACACGGGGTCTGCACCCACAGCGAGTTACCAATCTCACTGTGGCCAGGCACTTCATCACTGGGAGGACACACACAAGCGAGACTCGCAGTGAGACCAAGATTGGGGTTAGAGAAGCAAAGATATTTAACCCAAAGAAAGATCCCAGGACTCTCAATCCCATATACCACTCAATCCAAATCCACACGTTTTTTTTTCCCGGTCCGTTACTAAGAGAGCACCAAAAGCCAGGACGGCGGCGTCACACCTGGGTGACGATGATGCCGGAGCCAGGTCTGGCACAGCTGCAGCGCCAGAGATGCGTTGGATTTCTGGTGGTCTCCCGCCAATCCCAAACTCAGCTTCTCCCCCTCCGACTGCAAATCCTCCAAATCCGGACAGACGTTAAGGGAGCACTGGGAAAAGAAGCACAAGGAAGCAGCTCATTATCTAGCCCCAGCTGCTTTAATTTGCATCTCAGAAATTTCAGTGGCAAGTCTTTCGAATCGTTCAGCTGGGGCAGTGGCGGGGGGGGGCGACAGCGGCACAATTAGCCCCCCACGTTGGGATAAGAGGGAAATAAAGTGTCAGGGATTCCTGCTGGTGACCCCGGCAGGAACGACCGGCTCACTTGGGCACGGTAGTAGAGCCAAACTCTGTGGAACCGTAAACCAGCCTGATTCAGCAACTTCAGAAGAGCAAGGGACAACATTGCGTGCGAGGGATGGGAGATAATGTTGTTAGCACCTTCCCATCGTCTCCAGCTCCGTTCCCATAAACAGGACCCTCAACCTGACAGCAGATCCCCCGTGGACGGAGATGAATGCTGCTGCCTGTAAGCATGGGAAGTATCACAGCATCTGAGAAACAGCTCACTCTGGCGGCACCGCTGGTAAGTTCAGGTGGTAACCGAGGCACACAGACCAAGAGGTCCCAGGTTTGAATTAGCAGCAGGGCCACTATGACTGGCCTCTGCAACTTGGACTGGGGGAGGGAGGGAGGGGTGGAAGAGAGAATTCCCATTTCTCCTGGACTCCGTGACTGCTTGCTGCTGGAGAATGTGCACAAGAGAGCGCCAGACAAGCGCGGGATCAGACTAGGCGGGCATGCCCCCACGGTTAAGTAGCCTGTGCCCACCGTACATAGAATGATAAAGGATAATGGAGCACTGCCAGTCCCCTAGCAAGAGTCACGCGGAGTGGAGACATTATTTAAAATCTGCACAGGGATAAATCTTTGGTGCATCTCAAGAGATACGTATCCTCCTCACTGCAGGTAGTGACACTCGCAGGTCTCGGCAGAGGGAGATTTCATCCGAGAGGAGCACTCGGCCCCACTGAAAATGGAACTGTTCCCCCCTCCGCCCCCAGTACCACTCACCCCGATTTCTTTCGCTCTTTCGACAAGGACGGCCATCGGTCCATCGGGCTGCGAAACTGTGAACGCCGGAACTCCTGGCTGGAAAACAGAAGGAAAACTCATCAGTTTACCATACAATCGGAGGCCGGCAGTACAGAGCAATGGAGGGGGCGTGAAGAGAGGGGAGAAGGAAGGGAAAGATAGAAAAGAAAGAACGTGCATTAACTTAGCACATTGGCCCAGAAATTAAACACTGAGTCTTCACGCGGGGGTAAGGCTTCCCCGCGATATCTCACTCCACGCCTACCTTTTTCCTCCGGGCCCACACGAACTTTAGTTTCAAGGCTGCAGCTGTGCACTGCTTGCGTGACCCAGAGACGCAATTAGTTCGTGCGAGCTCTGGGATCACGTGATTCAGTTAGAGCCAATGGCAGCACACCATCTTTCATTCATAGTTTTCACAGCAAGAGCTGTCAAAGCTATGAATACTATACCCCCCAAAAGAACAGCTAAACCTCAATTAAATTTTTTTTAAAAGCCATCGCATTAACAAAATAAGTATAGTTAAATAAATTAACCACTTTAAACAAAAAATTAAATTTTTGAAAAAATTTTAAATCTTTTTAAAAGTTATAAAAATAAACTTACCTTTCTTTAAAGTCTCTAAAAAAGATAAACCTGTTGAAAAAAATTTAAAATACTTAATTAACTACTTACCTTGTTAAAAGAGGGTCTTACGCCTCCTTTCTTTGTGTAAAATCTTCCATGCTTACCTGCGCGTTCAAAGCACTAAGTGCACTGCGTGCGCACAGCCTGTAGCGCGCACGCGGTTCACTTAGGAACCGCCCCCTTTTGAATTCACGAAGTGCCGGTTTCCTGCGCATGCGCAGTGCATGCTGGAAACCGGCAATTGGAGACCTAAAACGCGAGAGTACACAGTGCGTACTCTCGCGTATTAGGTCTAATTTTCGGGCCACTATCACATCCTGAGGACATCCCAAAGTGCTTCATGTCCAAATGAATTACTTTTTTTTTGAAGTGGAGACAGATACAAAGTCAAAAAGCAAAACTTCCCACAACCCAAATACCCCTATTTTCAAAGCAGAGATTTTAAGCACACATTGCTCAATACGAGGGGATATTTTCAGCGCTCTATGATTCAGCTTCTGTCGGGTGCCCACCCCAGAGTTCACAGCTGGGCTGTTGTACGAGCAGATTCTCTCACAGGCAGGACTGGAGGATTCGAGTGTCAGGCAGCGGCAAGACTCTTACCACCGATGTGTTCCGAGGTCAGGCTCGGCAGCGGTCTCCTCTTACCTTGAAGATTCCTCCTTTCTGCCACGCAATTTTTTCCATGGTGTCCCCTAGGATACTGATGTGATCGATCCCCAGCGATGAAACGCCACACACAACGGGACGCCTAAACATTTCAAGCAAACAGGTGATCAGAACGCCACTGCCTCAGGGATAGTGAATCAATCTAAATAAAGAGCTGGCACTACTGAACATAGTGAAAGCAAGTATGTTTTTTTTTTAATTCCTTAATGGGATGTGGGCATCGCTTTAAGGCCAGCATTTATTGCCCATCCCTAATTGCCCTTGAGAAGGTGGTGGTGAGCCGCCTTCGTGAACCGCTGCAGTCCGTGTGGTGAAGGTGCTCCCACAGTGCTGTTAGGGAGGGAGTTGCAGGATTTTGACCCAGCAACGATGAAGGATTGGCGATATACTTCCAAGTCAGGATGGTGTGTGACTTGGAGGGGAACTTGCAGGTGGTGGTGTTTCCATGCGCCTGCTGCCCTTGTCCTTCTAGGTGGTAGAGGTCGCGGGTTTGGGAGGTGCTGCCGAAGAAGCCTTGGCGAGTTGCTGCAGTGCATCTTGTAGATGGTACACACTGCAGCCATGGTACGCCGGTGGTGGAGGGAGTGAATGTTTAAGGTGGTGGATGGGGTGCCAATCAAGCGGGCTGGATGGTGTTGAGCTTCTTGAGTGTTGTTGGAGCTGCACTCATTCAGGCAAGTGGAGAGTATTCCATCACACTCCTTACTTGTGCCTTGTAGATGGTGGAAAGGCTTTGGGGAGTCAGGAGGTGAGACACTCGCCGCAGAATACCCAGCCTCTGACCCGCTCTTGTTGCCACAGTATTTTTGTAGGTCTGTAACAGGGGGAGCTGGGGGAAAACGAGACAGAGCAAGAGAGAGAGAGAGAGAGAGAGAGAGAGAGAGAGAGAGAGAGAGAGAGAGAGAGAGAGAGAGAGAGAGCGTGAGCCGGAGAGGGACGGAGACAGAGCGAGCCGGAGGGAGACGGAGACAGAGCCGGAGGGAGACGGAGACGGAGACGGAGCGGGAGACGGAACGGGACACGGAGCGGGAGCCGGAGACGGAGCGGGAGACGGAGCCGGAGAGACGGACACAGAGAGAGAGGGAGAGACGGACACAGAGAGAGAGGGAGAGACGGACACAGAGAGAGAGGGAGAGACGGACACAGAGAGAGAGGGAGAGACGGACACAGAGAGAGAGGGAGAGACGGACACAGAGAGAGAGGGAGAGACAGACACAGAGAGAGAGGGAGAGACAGACACAGAGAGAGAGGGAGAGACAGACACAGAGAGAGAGGGAGAGACAGACACAGAGAGAGAGGGAGAGACAGACACAGAGAGAGAGGGAGAGACAGACACAGAGAGAGAGGGAGAGACAGACACAGAGAGAGAGGGAGAGACAGACACAGAGAGAGAGGGAGAGACAGACACAGAGAGAGAGGGAGAGACAGACACAGAGAGAGAGGGAGAGACAGACACAGAGAGAGAGGGAGAGACAGACACAGAGAGAGAGGGAGAGACAGACACAGAGAGAGAGGGAGAGACAGACACAGAGAGAGAGGGAGAGACAGACACAGAGAGAGAGGGAGAGACAGACACAGAGAGAGAGGGAGAGACAGACACAGAGAGAGAGGGAGAGACAGACACAGAGAGAGAGGGAGAGACAGACACAGAGAGAGGGAGAGACAGACAGACACACACAGAGAGACAGACAGACACACACAATCCCCAACCAAATTGATATCTATTACCTGATTATGTTGGTACAATCGTAAGCTCCACCAATTCCGACCTCTATTATTGCCAGGTCAACCTGAAGGGAACATAAAAGAGTGAAACCCAGATTAATTAATATTTTGTTAAGTTACAGAAAACTGTACCCATCAGTCTGATCAAATAATATATTAACAATTCTGCTGATTTATGGATACTAACTGCACCCCCCCCCCCCCCCAACCCAAGCACTGCTTCTTCACACTAAAGCAGGGCCAACCCACTGCCAGGCCCCAGTCAATGGAGCTCTAATCTGCAGCCATGAGCCTGTGAATCGAGTTGCCCGTCCATCTTGCAGGCCATTGACAGGCAGTGTGTCTAATGGTCCCGCAGGACTGGGCAACAGGTCACTCAGCCACTGGCGAGAGCGGCATCACTTGAACCCGTGTTCTCCCTCCGGACTAAATGTGATGGCGTAGAGCTAACCAGGTTACCTTTTCATGCAGGAAGATGTGGAAGGCGAGGATGGTGAGAAAGCGGAAGTACGCGGGCATGGCCCCGGAGTCAGCAGCCTGGGCACGGCATCGAGACAAAGAGAAAAACAAGGAGATGGATTAGAGGCGATTCTAGAATCGTTTCACGCCCAGCCCATCAGCAAGCACCTCCCCATGCGCTATACTGTAATGGAGTCACACACTCCTGGGCACAAGAAGCTTCAGCTCAGCACAGCCTCACAACTCTAGTTAAATGCTCAAAGTGGCACAGTCGACACAAACTACAGTCTGCAGGCCAATGGGCAATTCACAGGCCCGAGGGCACATCCCACAAGGGACGGTCGTGCACATCCCACAAGGGACAATACATGAACTGCAGGGAACGTCACCAAGACGACAGCCTTCCACGATTGAATTCCACAACTGGAACTAAAACACAATCAAATGTTGCTCCTGAAGGGCCTTGGGACGTTTTACAAATTTAAAGGCGCTATATAAATGCAAGTTGTTGTTGTTGCTGTTGGCATACCGAACATAATTTGTATTAGGTCATTACACCCACCAGGACAAAGCAGCCCGCTTGACTGGCACCCCATCCACCACCTTAAACATTCACTCCCTCCACCACCGGCGCACCGTGGCTGCAGTGTGTACCATCTACAGGATGCACTGCAGCAACTCGCCACGGCTTCTTCAGCAGCACCTCCCAAACCTACAATCACTTATCACCTAGAAGGGCAGCAGGCGCATGGGAACAGCCTCACCTCCAAGTCACACACCGTCCTGACTTGGAAATATATCGCCGTTCCTTCATCGTCGCTGGGTCAAAATCCTGGAACTCCCTCCCTAACAGCACTGTGGGAGTACTTTCACCATACGGACTGTAGCGGTTCATCACCTTCTCAAGGGCAATTAGGGATGGGCAATAAATGCTAGCCATGCCAGCGACGCCCACATCCCAAGAATGAATAAAAAAGAAAGAGAAAACCAGAGAGTCTCTCATTAGCTGCAGGGTATAATCATCACGACACCCTAATACAGGCCAAGAAACATCCTTCAGCAACAGAGAAATTTTAAATAACAGAAATTATCCATTTTTGCAGACAGCCTAAAGAGTAAAAAGAAGCAAGTGGAAAAATACACAGACTGAGAACAGTCACAATACGCAGAAGGCACAAACCCAGCTTACCTTAGTTTCATCCAATCGGTTGAACACATGCCAGAAGTACTTTGTAAAGAGGTCTTTGCTGATTGGTTTGCCATTAATCCTGATTCTCTCCCTTACTTGCACCAGGTGTGGGGAGCTGTTTACAAGAGAAGATGGTTAGAACACACCAGCTGTAAACAGGCAGACAGGGGAAGACAGCATGGGAGCAGAGAACAGGGAAAAAGTGCCCATGCGAGCAGGTGGACAGAGAGAGGGAGAGAGAAAACAGGACAAATGAGAGGAGTGACAAGGGGGGGGAAAAAAAAGAGAAAAAGAAACCAGACAGCCAGAGCAGCCAAACACGCATCATGGGAAGGGAGAGAGAAAACGAGAGCGAGAGAGAAAACGAGAGCGAGGAAGCAAGAGAGAGAGAGAGAGAGAAAGTGAGCGAGAGCAAAAAGAGAGAGAGAGAGAAAAATAGAATGAGGAATGAGAAAGAGAAAGAAAATGAGAGAATAAGAAAATGAGAGAAAGAGAATGAGGAGGGAAAGAGAATGAGAGAAAAAGAAAAGGAAAGAATGAAAAAACAAAGGAGTAATAAGTGAATGAGTTTTTTTTTTAAACAGAAAGTAATCAATTACTGCCTTGTGACTCTCTCTAAATAGAACAGTATTAAATACCAGAAACTCCTGACACAAATCTTCGACAGTGCAATTCCACCACCCATGACAAAGTGGAAAGAATCCATTTTTCAAACCAACTGGAGCCATGAGTAACACAATCGTCCAGCTGTCCAGAAATAAGCTCCCACGACAGGCTTGGTGAACCAGCACAAACCCGTGATTGTTTGGGGACGATTTAGGGGAAGCTTCAGCCTCGCTTCACAATCAGTTCACGAGATGATTAGCTTCTCTAGTATTAGCCTTGGGCATCCCAGACACAGCTCAGGCCAGATGCAGAGTAATGCCGCCTCCACACTGCCCCCAGGAATGTGCCTTAACCCCGCCCCCACCTCACAACCCCCACTCTTACCGTACCCAACATGATTTTACCCATTTCCCACGCCAAGAACCCTGTGGCCTCCAAGTGAGATTGTCGAGGCCAAGTTACGACAGCGTTTGTGGTGTGCCCCCTAGCAACTGGGCTGAGACAGCCTAAACTCAAGACCTTTACAGCCAGCAAACAGAGCAGGCCCTTACCCCTCCGGCCTAAGGAGACTTTCAGTCTAGGCTGGATCTGAACCCAAATCCCAGAAGTGAAAGTGCTCTGTCCCTGTGACAGATTAACATCTCTAACAAGAAATCTGTGTACTTCAACTTCTTTGCCACAGGAGTCTGCCAGTCACTCTAAGTGTTAGGTACTCCCAGCTCCTTCCCCAAGCCCAGGAGAATACACACTACCGTCTGATACGCGAGAGGTCCTTTCAAGGGCATTACTCCTATGCAACGTTTCTCAATGTCCATCTGCCTGGGTGTCAGTCGATTCAATCTGGTCAGCTTGACATATCGGGCAGGTACAGGCAGACCGGCTGAGAGATGGCGTCACTGAACCCTACTGTAAGTGGCAGCTGTACCTGAGTGGGAAAACATCATTCTGAATCTGTGAGTAGCTGACCACCTAACGTAGTTACGAGACACACATTTTTAATGGGTTTTGTTACGATATATTGTCAAAGGATTTTCGGATTGGTGTTTAAGACCATAAAAGCAGGAGTAGACCTTTCAGCCCCTCGAGCCTGTTCCGCTATTCAATTAGACCATGGCTGATCCATACCTCAACTCCATTTACCCATCTTTGTTCCATATCCCTGGACACCCTTACCCAACAAAATATTATCTCTCAGTCTGGAAAATTTCAATTGACCCAGCATCTATATCTGGATCACCTTCTGCCAGTCAGCCGCCAGTCTGTAGCCAACAACAACAAGCAGACCGGAGACTGTGGTAGCACAAAAAGAAACACAAGGTTATCGGGAGCATATGTTGAGGCAGTTTGACGTTGAGCACGAGAAGCATTTTTTATTGTCTTCAATATTCCAAGGAGGAATAATAACGTTTTTAATTTCTTATGTTAAAGGTGCTATATAAAGGCAAGTTTTTGTTATTGTAAGTTTACTGTTTATTGTGCAATTACACCTTTACCGTTCAATAAATCTGACATTAATTTGTAGTCTTAAGCCACGATCTGTTTATTCTTCCACTTTGTGCAGAAATGACATGGCATCACGAGATACATCCAACAGCGGGCGTACAGTGACAAAGGGTCTGTGTTCAATCCCAGGTCATAGGGAGCAAGTGCTTATCTGCGGCTGGGGCAGGGGCAGGGGGGGTAGGTCTGTGATGCTGAATACAATGAAATGATCGAGTGTAAAAGCCCACAAAAATAGAACACTAACCCTCCCCGTCACCCAGACGTTAGTAAGTGTTTAAACACACGGAGACACGCGAGTTCAGAGCGACTCTCATCTTACCTGTAAAACCCCGTCTTTAATCCATAACCGCGTAATATCTTTTCACAAAACGCACATGTCGAGCCCTAAAATAAGCAAACGAAAACTCCGGTCACCAACACGGACATCAACAACAGAACGAGAGAAACGAAAAAAAAATTCCTGGAATATACGTCGACTTCTGGAGAAGTGCTGGTCTGTAAGAGAAGAACACGTTTAACCCCAAGCACAAACCCCTTCAGCGGGAGAGAACCCTGATTTCTGTCACCGTATTAAAGATTTGAACAGCACGTCAAAACCGGATGCCACTTTATTTATTAAGGAAGCACTGTACCTTACCAGGGATGGATGTAAATAAGGATCTCCTTGCGGTTTGTGAGACCTTGCTTTGCGCAAATTGGCTGCTCCGTTTGCCTACAAACCAACGGTGACTGCACTTCAAAAGTAATTTGTTGTCTGTGAAGTGCTTTGGGACATCCTGAGGCCATGAAAGAGGTGGTATAAATGCAAGTCCCTTCTTTAAATAATAACAATTAACAGGAAGATAGCAACGATTGTAGAGAGGCTCCCGACACCGAGAGCTTCACACTGCTGACCAATACTGATAAGACGCGAAAGAATTCATAAAATGATCCTGCCCGCTACCTCCTGTCCTCACACACATTGTCCCAACATTTCCTTTGTCACAGGGGGGAGTGGGTTGTCCATTGCAGCAGTAAAAGAAGAGATTTTCATTCATTCCCTTTTTCGATCCACCCTGCCCCGCCTCCCCTCAGGTCTGCCCCACCTCCCACTATTCCTCAGTTGAGACACTGGGAAGCAAACGGTCAAAACTTTTGCCAATCCCACTCTTCGCCAGGCCACCAGGAGCAAGTGGCCGAGAGCGATTCCCCCGCCCACCGTCCAAGGAGTCCCGAGGCTCTGCACTGCTCCCACCTTCAACAGGGTACGGTAGCATAGTGGTAGTGTTACTGGACTAGACTAATGATCCGGAGACATGAGTTCAAATCCCACCACGGCAGCTGGGGAATTTAAATTCAGTGAATTAATCTGGAATAAAAGCTAGTATCAGTAATGGTGAAACTACCAAAATGTCGTCAAAACCCATCTGGTTCACTTCCTTTACCTGGTCGGGCCTATATGTGACTCCAGACCCACAGCAATGTGGTTGACTCTTAACTGCCCTCTGAAAATGCCTAGTTGTATTAAACCGCTACAAGAAACAAGAAACAACTGCAGCGGCTCAAGAAGGCGGCTCACCACCATCTTCTCGAGGGCAATTAGGGATGGGCAATAAATACTGGCCTTGCCAGCGACGCCCACACCCCATGAATGAATTTAAAAAAATCAGGAAGCATACATGGGAGAAACCGAGGGGACATCCCTCAGCCTGGAGCCCCAGCACATTGGTCCGCTGCTCCAAGTCTAAAACCCTCAGAATTTCAGTGTGTTCCAGGCTGTGTCCGTGTAAAAGAAAAGAAAACAGACCACGAATCACAGAATGGTTACAGCACGGAAGGTGGCCATTCGGCCCGTCGAGCCCGTGCCGGCTCTCAGCTAGTCCCACTCCCCTGTCCTTTCCCCGTAACCCTTCAAATTTTTTTCCTTCAGATACTTATCCAACTTCCTTTTGAAAGATAAGATTGAGTCTGCCTCCACCACCCTTTCAGGCAGCGCATTCCAGATCTTAACCACTCGCTAAGTAAAAAAGTTTTTCTTACGTCGCCTTTGTTTCTTTTGCTAATCACCTTAAATCTGTGTCCTTTGGTTCTCGACCCTTCTGTCAATGGGAACAGTTTCTCTCTATCTATCCTGTCCAGACCCCTCATGATTTTGAACACCTCTATCAAATCTCCTCTCAATCTTCTTTGCTCCAGTGTTTTATACAGGTTCATCATAATTTCCACACTTTTGAACTCTATACCTCTATTTATGAAGCCCAGGATCCCGTAAGCCTTTTTAACTGCTTTCTCAACCTGCCCTGCCACCTTCAACGATTTGTGCACATATACACCCAGGTCCCTCTGTTCGTGAACCCCCTTTAGGATTGTACCATTTAGTTTATAAGTCCTCTCCTCATTCTTTCTACCAAAATGTAACACTTCACACTTATCTGCGTTAAATTTCATCTGCCACGTGTCCACCCATTCCACCAGCCTGTCTATGTCTTCCTGAAGTCTATCACTCTCCTCCTCACTGTTCACTATACTTCCAAGTTTTGTCTCATCTGCAAATTTTGAAATTGTGCCCTGTACACCCACATCCAAGTCATTAATATATATCAAGAAACCTTCACCTGACGAAGGAGCAGCAGCTCCGAAAGCTTGTGATTTCAAATAAAACTGTTGGACTATAACCTGGTGTTGTGCGACTTCTCACTTATATCAAGAAAAGCAGTGGTCCTAGAACCGACCCCTGGGGAACACCACTGTATTCTTTCCTCCAGTCCGAAAAACCACCATTTACCACTACTACAATAGCAAAATACTGCGGATGCTGGAAATCTGAAATAACAACAGAAAATGCTGGAAATACTCAGCAGGCCAGGCAGCATCTGTGGAGAGAGTTCACCACTACTCTCTGTTTCCTGTCACTTAGCCAATTTCGTATCCATGCTGCCACTGTCCCTTTTATTCCATGGGCTTCAACTTTGCTGGCAAGCCTATTATGTGGCACTTTGTCGAATGCCTTTTGGAAATCCATGTACACTACGTCAACCGCATTGCCCTCATCAACCCTCTCTGTTACCTCATCAAAAAACTCGATCAAGTTGGTTAAACACGATTTGCCTTTAACAAATCCGTGCTGGCATTCCTTAATTAATCCACACCTATCCAAGTGACTGTTAATTTGACCCTGATTACTGTTTCTAAAAGCTTCCCCACTACCGAGGTTAAACTGACTGGCCTGTAGTTGCTGGGTTTATCTTTACACCCTTTTTTGAACAATGGTGTAACATTTGCAATTCTCCAGTCCTCTGGCGCCACCCCCGTATCTATGGAGGATTGGAATATTATGGCCAGTACCTCCGCAATTTCTGCGCTCAATTCCCTCAGTATCCTAGGATGCATCCCATCCGCTCCTGGTGATTTATCTACTTTAAGTACAGCCAGCCTTTCTAATACCTCTTCTTTATCAATTTTTATCCTATCGAGTGTCTCCACTACCTCCTCCTTCACTATGTCTATGGCAGTATCCTCTTCCTTGGTGAAGACAGATTGCACGGTACACAGAAATATTTCCGGCTGCCTCTGTCCTTTTTAAATCCATTTACTTTCAGTTAGGGACTGACCTTGCCCTTTGTCCCGGTCACGTGGATGATAGCAAGCTGGTCCAGCTCCTCGATCTACCAGCGACAAAAGAAAAGACACAGGGTTATTGGAACAACGCAGCTTCTAACAAGAGAACACCAATCGCGTCAATCGTAGAACCATTCTGATGAGGATCTGTTAGATTGGGGCGCGTGCCATCTTTCATTTCCCCTTCCTCAACCACCCCCCCTCCCCACCCGCCCTGAAGGTGCTGACTCCAGTAAGGTTCAGTCGCACAGATCCCACTGCCCTGGGGTACCTAAATGGCCATTCATCGTGTGACAGTCTGGAGAATGAATAGGTTATTCTGCCAACCAATGCCCACACCTACATGCTTACCAGCGGGTATAACTGAACTGTGTTCAGAAGCAGAAAACTCTAGTTGATTTTCCCCTCTCTTGCCGCCCAGATACACGGAGGTCGACTGTAGTGCCCCAGTCGCCTCACCACAGACCCAGATCGTGCCCACCCTCTTCCTTCCTTCGCCCATCACATCTCTTGCTCCCAGGTCACTGCCTTCAAGAAGCACGCAAGAATGGCTGAGGTGGATCCACCTGGCAAATTTCCCTGCCCCACCCACAGCGCGATGGGTTGACTGGACGCCTGGATTGGAAAGCAACCATTTGGGTGGGTGGGTGGTTGGCGAGGTGTCTGGACCTGAATCTCCCCACTCAATAAACGAAAGCGCAAAGCCGTTACCGTCATGCCAGCTCGATACACGAAGGATTTCATTGCTTCCAGAGTGCCCTGCGTCCGGCCGCGCTCCCGCTCCCGCCGGATCTGCTCCAGGGTGCTGGCATTAGTCTGCAGGGTGTTGAGAGCCTGTACTGCATCCTGGAATCAAACACAAAAGGCATGGGTCAATAAAAAAACCAAAAAATCAAATCGGTCTCACAGCTTCTTAATAGTACAGCACAGGAGGCCATTCGGCCCGTCTTCTTCTGTGGCTTGGAAGCTTAAAAAAGGCGACTTCACAAGACAGCACCACACCAGGCACCAGCAATGCCCTCTGGAAAGGCAAAATGGAGAGGGCACACACTTGGGCCCCTACCCACCCTGTCCTCCCTCCCACTATTACTGAACACAAAGGGTCACTTGACACCGTTCCACTCAAAAAGGAAATGATCAGCAGCAGTCGCACGGACTAAGGGGTTACACCGACAGCCAGAACTGTCACAGTTCTCCAACTCCACACACCCGGACAACGTAAATCCAAATTCTGGAAGTGTGGAATTTTCATACCGTGTCCCAGCCGTACAGTTACAGATTACTGGTGGTTATCGGTCTGACACTGGAGCTGCTGTTGGTCGTATTACTGGGAGCAACCTGAAGCGATCAACAAAGAGCATCATCAAGTTCAAAGTGTCATTAAAACGGACACTGCTGCAAATACACAGCAGGTCTTGGGGGGGGGGGGGGGGGGGCACCTGTTAAAAGCAAGACGGGTTCACACTTTGGGTGCAAGGCTCTTTCACAGAATTGAAAAGTAAAAGGTAATCAGTGTTAAAATGGCTTACGTGCAATTTGCCCTAAATATATCCAGTGACAACACAAGAGCACAGATTACACATTGCAGACACCAGGGAGGGTCTCCATAGCTGCAATGTAATACCAAAGGGAAGATAAGTGCTCATGAAAATATAATCCGAACCCCACGATTAGATTTCAGTCTGTAACACACTCCTGGATAGCCATTAAATTGTTCTATATATATCACACACACACAATATATATATAGATTTCCCTCAGTACAGCAGGGGGTTAACTACTGAGGCATCGAGGGAGCTGCAATGCCTGCTTATACACTATCACATACAGGGCAGTATCTTGGGCAACCACAAGGGAGATTTGGTGGGGGGGGGGGGGGGGGGGGGGAATGAGGTGTTTTGAGGGGCTTGTGAAGAGAGTATGGAAGGGAGTCAGCTAACAATACACATTGGCACTGACAGAGCCTGGAAGAAGGTCCACCTGCCTGACCCCTCAACCAGGAAATGCAGAGAGAAACCAGAACCTGGAGGTTAAGAAAGTATACATTAACTTGTATCATTTTTTTTTTTACAAGGAGTTTTATGCTCCCTTTATAGCTTTGATGCCAACACACACAGACCAGGAGGCTGATCCCAGGTTTGACTGTTGGTCTGTGCTAAATGAACTGATCTTAGCCTGGGATGGGGGATCACAACTGATTGCAGGGCTGGAATTAGGAGAAATCAGCCAACTATCCCACCCGATGATCCCTGCTGTAAAGTGTGGACGTCAGACGTGTAGGTTCACACACGAGCGAGGGGACCACGGGGCAGCCAGCAACTATGTAACGAAGTCCGTCAGCACCTTCTGTAACAACAAACAAGTGTTTCCAAATTCTGATACACCTAAATGTAACTCGTGTTTATTACCTCCTGACACTTGGTGCAGAGCCAACGCATTTCACTTATGCAGGCTTTTGAGCGATCCTCGTACTCTACTCAGTCTATCATTAACTTTGGGATGGGCATCTGGATTAACCTGTTTGGAGACCTTGGATGGTGTCCTGCTGGATTTGTATACGCTCCGCTGCTCTTGCACAGTAAACTCCAATCAGTGCAGACACCCTAGTATTACATAGAGTTTACAGCACAGAAACAGGCCATTCGGCCCAACTGGTCCATGCCGGTGTTTATGCTCCACACGAGCCTCCTCCCACCCTTCTTCATCTAACCCCATCAACATATCCTTCTGTTCCTTTCTCCCTCGTGTTTATCTGGCTTCCCCTTAAAGACATCTACGCTCGTCGCCTCAACTACTCCCTGTGGTAGCGAGTTCCACATACTAACCACACTCTGGGCGAAGAAGTTTCTCCTGAATTCCCCATTAGATTTATTAGTGACTATCTTATCTTTATGGCCCCTTGTTCTGGTCTCCTCCGCAAGTGTGAAACCATGGCCGTAATTTGCGGTCAGCAGCGAAGCAAAGGCGCTCGCCACTGGCCGCGAAGAAAGCTGCCCACAGAGATCTCGCGACCTCTATGGCGAGAAGTTTGCCTTTTTCGATGTTCAATTGATTTCAGCGTTCTGTAGTGGGAATTCCTAGTGCGCTCTGCTGTAATGTCAACAAGCTGTCTAAGCAGCCAATCACATTGCAGAATTCTGAGAGACAGGAAACGAGAACCTGCTTTTATCCGGACTTTTTAAAATGGTAGACAGCCAAATAATTTTTATCATAATGGAGAAATTTGACACTCCACAAATATAAAAGTTACCATTTTTCAGGGCCAGAACATTTGTTTAGCAGTCTTTACTCTACTAAAACCTCAATTACACCAATTCCAACAAGGCTTAATATTTAATGGGATATTTAACAGCGATATTAGCGCAGAAAAGCCCAAGTTTTCATCAGTTTTACTGATTACACTGATTTATGGAGGGACGGGGGGGGGGGGGGTTCCACAGCACAGCCTGTGTTGGAGAAGTGAATGACTGACCGCAACTTCAGGATTTCTGTGTTTAGATGCGCATGCGCTAAATCCTGAAGCCGTGGTCAGTTTCAGAGGGGTAATAACAGCGAATGCTGACAGTTCGCCATCATTACCCACCGCAAAATCCAGGCCACCTTCTCTACTTCTACCCTTTCATAATCTTAAAGACCTCCATCAGGTCACTCGTCAGTCTTCTCTCTTCCAGAGGAAAGGAGCCCCAGCCTGATCAATCTTTCCTGATCGTTATAACCTCTCAGTTCTGGTATCATTCTAGTAAATCTTTTTTGCACCTTCTCCAGTGCTTCTATATCCTTTTTGTAATATGGAGACCAGAACTGTTCACAGTGCTCCAAGTGTGGTCTAACCAAGGTTCTGTACAAGTTTGACATAACTTCTCTGCTTTTCAATTCTATCCCTCTAGAAATGAACCCCAGTGCTTTGTTTGCTTCATGGGATTCACGCCCCCCCCCCACCCCCCACCGATTTTTCTGTACTCCAGCCAATAGCCAAAGCTGCTCTTGGCCAGTCACCTGGAGACATCCAACAGCTGCTTGGCAACCATTCCCCTTCACCCAACCAACATAACCAAGTTCAAGGACTCAGAGAAGTGGGAATTTAATCTACATCATCCCCCGCCTACTGTCTTTCTTTAAGAACTCAATAAATTGAAAGCAAGCAGCCCCTCCCAATCAAGCAGTGGCTTACTAGGTAACTGCACTACCCAGTGTAATAAGGTGCTATAGAGACCAGCAAGGTCCCAGGATCAACGCACTGCCAGCAAGGAGTTTGCTGATCTCAGTTCGGGTGCTACAATTTGCCTCAATATCCCCAGGCTAGGAAGGGAGCTCAAACAGGTCATCCACCGGGCTTCCTGCTCCAGAAAACACCAGCTCAAAGTCCAAATATATTGGCATTGCAGGATGGTAGAATTGCTGCTCCCAAAAATCAATCACAAGGTCTAATCTCACACATGACAGATCACTAAAAAGTTCTTTTTTTATTCACGGGATGTGGGCATCGCTGGCAAGGCCAGCATTTATTGCCCATTCCTAATTGCCCTCGAGAAGGTGGTGGTGAGCCGTCTTCTTGAAACAACTGAGTGGCTTGCTAGGGCATTTCAGAGGGCAGGCAAGAGTCAACCACAAGTACCAGGGGCTACTGTCTCCTACGGAACTGTACCTCAGCACCTTCAGAAGAGGAGGTGGAAGGAGAAAAACACCTATGGATGCTGGGTTGAGAGTGCCTTGAAACATTTAAATAGGTTTCCATACCAGGCAGAAAGCAGATTTGCATCCCATCAGTCCAACCCGGATTCAAATCCAAGTTACAGAGGGAAAATGCAAACGCACTGAACCATCCGGTTCCCTGTCTCAGATTTTAATGGGAGCATTGAGCATGGAGGATTATTACTCTCATCATGAATCTAGGGATGGGGGCCCAGGCACAAGATTTTCCAGGGCCTGTGGTCATTTTAAAAATGCAACACGAATCTGGAGGCGGACTCTCCATTCCTCCTTTTTAAAAATATTTGTTCTGAGGATCTGGACAACACAGGCAAGGCTGCATTTTGTCGCCTTGTATTCCCCCATCCTTTCGCCCACCGCTGGGGGATATGCCTTCATCCGCCTGGGTCTGGAATTCCCTCCCTCAATCCCTGTGCCTCTCCGCCTCAAAAATCGACCTCTTTGATCAAGCTTTTCATTACCCCTCCTAATCTTTCCTTCTTTGTCAGCTGTGGCTCAGTTGGTAGCACACTCGCCTCTGAGTCAGAAGGTTGTGGGTTCAAGTCCAGGGACTTGAGCACATAAAGCTAGGCTGACACTCCAGTGCAGTGCTGAGGGAGTGCTGCACTGTCGGAGGTGCCGTCTTTCGGATGAGACGTTAAACATCTGCTCTCTCAGGTGGACGTAAAAGATCCCATGGCACTATTTCGAAGAAGAGTAAGGGAGTTATCCCCGGTGTCCTGGCCAATATTTATCCCTCAACCAACATAACATAAACAGATTATCTGGTCATCATCACATTGCTGTTTGTGGGAGCTTGCTGTGCGCAAATTGGCTGCCGTGTTTCCCACATTACAACAGTGACTACACTTCAAAAGTACTTCATTGGCTGTAAAACACTTTGAGACGTCCGGTGGTCGTTAAAGGCGCTATATAAATGCAAGTCTTTCTTTCTGTCCTTCTTTGGCTTGGCATCTATTTTCCCTTGCACCTTGGGACATTTCTCTACATCAGAGGTGCTCTACAGATGCAAATTGTTGCTTTTGTTATAAGAACTGTGTACCTATCCTGTTACAGTGAATAGAAATCACAAATGCCATGTGGAACAGTCTAATAAAATACTATTCCCCAGCCACAGAAGGGAAGTCAGGAAATCTTGGCATTAGTTTTCCCCTCCCTATCTCGCATGGAGCAGCTTTCAGGAATCTGGTATGTTTACTATCCACCCCTGGCGCCCTACCAATAGTTGGGCAACACGGTGCAAAGGTCTACCTCCTCCAGGGGAGGAAATGAGGCAAAATAATCAAAGCAACACTGGAGGAGGGGCAAGTCCATCACTGCCTCACCCATGGTGTGTGATCAAAACGAAAAAAGACTTGCATTTATATAGCGCCTTTCACGACCTCAGGATGTCCCAAATCGCTTTACAATAACAACTTGTATTTATATAGCGCCTTTAACGTAGTAATACGTCCCAAAGCGCTTCACAGGAGTATTACAAGACACTGAGCCACATAAGGAGAAATTAGGGCAGGGCTTGGTCAAAGAGGTAGGTTTTAAGGAGTGTCTTAAAGGAGGAAAGAGAGGTAGAGAGGCGGAGAGGTTTAGGCAGGGAATTCCAGAGCTTAGGGCCCCGGGCAACAGAAGGCACAGCCACCAATGGTTGAGCAATTATAATCAGGGATGCTCAAGAAGCCAGAATTAGAGGAGGGCAGATATCTCAGGGTGGGGTGGGGCTGGAGGAGATTACAGAGATAGGGAGGGGCGAGGCCATGGAGGGATTTGAAAACAAGGATGAGAATTTTGAAATCGAGGTGTTGCTGAACCGGGAGCCAATGTAGGTCAGCGAGCACAGGGGTGATGGGTGAACGAGTTAGGACACGGGCAGCCGAGTTTTGGATAACCTCAAGTTTATGTAGGGAAGAACATGGGAGGCCAGCCAGGAGTACGTTGGAATAGTCAAGTCTAGCGGTAACAAAGGCAACGAAGTACTTTTGAAGTGTAGTCACTGTTGCAATATAGGAAACGCGGTAGCCGATTTGCACACAGCAAGCTCCCACAAACAGCAATGTGATAATGACCAGATAATCTGTTTTAGTGAAGTTGGTTGAGGGATAAACACTGGCCAGGACACCGGAGAGAACTTCCCTGCTCTTCTTCGAGATAGTGCCATGGGATCTTTTACGTCCACCTGAGAGAGCAGACAGGGCCTCGGTTTAAGGTCTCATCCGAAAGACAGCACCTCCAACAGTGTAGCACTCCCTCAGCACTGCACTGGAGTGTCAGCCTGGAATTTTGTGCTCAAGTCTCTGGAGTGGGAGAGAATAACTCAAAGCCATCCACAAATTACAAACTTGACAGCAAATTGATGGAGCAACTCAGCAGGAACCTCTTTAAGGGAGCCCGCTGCCCAACCTGTAGCTCCTGTCACTATCCCAGGAGGGGCCTTGAGGATCACTGCAGGAAAAACTTCCAGTGGCATTTGAACCTGAGGATTTAAAGGGAGAAGCAGCGCAGAGAGGAACAGACAACTGAAGTAAAGTTACTCCTTCGACACAGTTAGCCCCGAACACCAAGTATCTGGCCCCCGAACACAGAGTATCTTTTTTCTGCTTGCTCTGAAGGCCTTAGAGAGGGTGCAGAAAAGATTTACGAGAAAAGTTCCAGGGATGAGGGACTTCAGTTATGTGGAGAGACTAGAGCAGCTGGGGTTGTTCTCCTTGGAGCAGAGAAGGCTGAGAGGAGAGTTGATAGAGGTGTTCAAAATCATGAGGGGTCTGGACAGAGTAGATAGAGAGAAACTGTTCCCATTGGCGGAAGGGTCAAGAACCAGGAGGACGCAGATTTAAGGTGCTTGGCAGAAGAACCAAAGGCGACATGAGGAAAAACTTTTTTTTTTTTTACGCAGCGAGTATTGGCTTCTGTTACCTGGGCCCTAAGCTCAGGAATTCCCTCCCTAAACCTCTCCTTTAAGACGCTCCTTAAAACCTCCCTCTTTGACCAAGCTTTTGGTCACCTGCCCTAATTTCTCCTTATGTGGCTCGGTGACAAAAAACATTTTTTGTCTTATAACACTCCCGTTAAAGACGCTAGATAAATGCAAGTTGTCGAGTGGTTAGGATCTGGAATGCAAAGGGTGGTGGAGGCAGATTCAACCGTGGCTGTCAAAAGGAAGGAATTGGGATAAGTACCTGAAATAGTAGAAGGGGGAAAAAAACTGGCAGGGCTATGGGGGCCGGGGGGAAAGGGCGGGAGAGTGGGACTAGCTGAAGTGCTCTCGCAGAGACCGTTCGATGATTCGCCCCCCGCCGCGTCCCCGGCTCACCTGATAGTCCATCCCGGGGAGGTGCAGAGCCGCTTTGATCGGAGCCGTGCTGTAACTGAGTCTCCAAGCACCTGGCGGCCGGCTGGGGTTCGGGCCCGCCCCTTGGCCCTGGCGCCCAGTAATTCCGCACCGCCCGACGACCAACCTAGTGAGCGCGCGGCACAGCCGTGCCATCATTGAGCACAGACACACGTGGCTTCTCCCCCCACCGCGCGGCGCCGCCGCCGCCGCCGACCTCTCACATCTCACCTCTGCCCTCCTGGCCCGCCGCGAAAGTTGAAGCACTCGCTCCGCTGGGCCGCCGCCATCTTTGATATTGGCAACAACAACAACAAGCTTTCCGTCTGGATTCACTCCATTCGTTTTAAATTTACCACTCTTTTCCTCACCGTCGTTCTCTCTTGCGAGTGTCGACTCCTTTGCTTGCCAGTGTTTTTAAAAAAAATCCAATCACCTCTAGCTGGGAGAGGAGCTTTCCCCCAGATCAGAAGATAATTGAGGATAATAAAGCTAGCCTGACACTCCCAGTGCCAGTGCTGAGGGAGTGCTGCACTGTCGGATGAGACCTTAAACCGAGGCTCCGTCTGCTCTCTCGGGTGGACGTAAAGGATTCCATGGCCGCTATCTTGAAGAAGTGCTGGGGAGTTATCCCTGGTGTCCTGGCCAATATTTATCCCTCAACCAACTTAACAAAAACAGATTATCTGGTCATTAGCACATTGCTGTTTGTGGGAGTTTGCTGTGCGCAGATTGGCTGCCGCGTTTCTCACATTACAACAGTGACTGCACTTCAAAAGTACTTCATTGGCTGTAAAGCGCTTTGAGACGTCCGGTGGTTGTGAAAGGCACTATATAAATGCAAGTCTTTTCTTTTAATGGATGGCCATTCTGGTTCATGCATTCAGGAAAACCTACAATTCCCCTATTCCAGCAGGGTTTTTGCCTCCATCGCTCCATCCAGCAATCTATTCCACATGTTGATCACTCAGAACTTCCTGTTATCACTCCAAAATTTGTCTTTTACTGGTTTGAACCTACCTCCTCTTTCCCCTACTCATGCAATTTAGTTTAAAACAACTTTCCATATTTACTTATCCGTATGGTTTACTATCTTATAAATCTCTATAGGATTACCTCTAAGATGCCTGAAAAGTTTTTTCCAACGTTTGTTCATCACTCAGACCTCTAATACTGGGGATCAGCCATGTGGCTCTTCTTTGCACTATCTCCAGCGCTCCAATGTCACCCTACTCGAGGTGTAGTCTGACCAGAACACTATACAGTTTGAGCAAGTCTTCCTATCACACTCTACTGTTTTGGCTATATGGTTGAGCATTCTATGTGTTTTGTTGATGGCATTCGGTGGATATGTTAAATGTCAAATCTACTAAGATTCTTGGGTATTTCAGCTTAACTATTTCAACACCATTCATGGAGTATGTGTGTCGCCCATTTTTCCTTTCTACGTACAGTACTTCACACATCTGCATTAAATTTTAATTTTTGTCCAAGGTGGCAGCCTTGGCTCAGTGGTAGCATTCTCACCCGAGTCAGAAGGTTGTGGTTTCAAGCCCAAATCCAGAGACTTGAGAACATAATCTAGTATGACACTCCAATTCAGTGCTTGAGGGAGTGCTGCACTGTCGGAGGTGCCGTCTTTCAGATGAGATGTTAAAACAACCAAGGCTCTGTCAGGTGGGCAAGTGTCCTTCTCCAATTATTCCCTACTGGGAGATACTGAAACTCACTTGGTAATTTCTTACTCAACGCATCTCAGATTAGAAACTATCTGACCTAAAGATCATAACTTTTGATAAAAATTGTTTCTAAATATATTTTCTACCCTCCCCCACCACCAAGCATCTAAATTTCTTTTCAAAATTTTACAATAAAATATTTTTCTCCACATCTTTTGTTTTGGAAGGAGCTGCATCACTCTTAGTGTACTTCAGCCAATGTGTTTCAATGTTGAAGAGTGATGATTACTCAATAAAGGATGATCATTGCTCCACTATGGGTTATTCCAACAGGCAAGATCATAGAATCATAGAATGGTTACAGCACAGGAGGCCGCCATTCGGCCTGTCGAGCCTATGCCAGCACTCTGCATGAGCACTTCAGCTAGTCCCACTCCCCCGCCCTTTCCCTGTAGCCCTGCAATTTTTTTTCCTTCAGGTACTTATCCAATTCCCTTTTGAAAGCCACGATTGAGTTTGCCTCCACCACCCTTACAGGCAGTGCATTCCAGATCCTAACCACTCGCTGTATAAAAAAGTTTCCCCTCATGTCACCTTTGGTTCTTTTGCCAATCACCTTAAATCTGTGTCCTCTGGTTCTCGACCCTTCCACCAATGGGAACAGTTTCTCCCTATCTACTCTGTCTAGGCCCATGATTTTGAATACCTCGGCCCCTCATGATTTTGAATATCTCTATCAAATCTCCTCTCAACCTTCTCTGCTCTAAGGAGAATGACGCTAACTTCTCTAGTCTATCCACGTAACTGAAGTCCCTCACCCCTGGAATCATTCTCGTAAATCTTTTCTGCACCCTCTCTAAGGCCTTCACATCCTTCCTAAAGCGTGGTGCCCAGAATTGGACACAATTCTCCAGTTGAGGCCAAACCAGTGTTTTATAAAGGTTCATCATAGCTTCCTTGCTTTTGTACTCTATGCCTCTATTTATGAAGCCCCATATCCCATATGCTTTTTTAACCATTTTCTCAACCTGCCCTGCCACCTTCAATGGTTTGTACACATATACACTCAGGTCTCTGTTCATGCACCTCCTTTAGGATTGTACCCTTTAGTTTATATTGCCTCTCCTCGTTCTTCCTACCAAAATGTATCTCTTCACACTTTTCTGCGTTAAATTTCATCTGCCATGTGTCCACCGATTTCACCAGCCTGTCTATGTCTTCTTGAAGTCTATTACTATCCTCCTCACTGTTCACTATACTTCCAAATTTTGTGTGATCTGCAAATTTTGAAATTGTCCCCTGTACTGCCAAGTCCAAGTCATTAATATATATCAAGAAAAACAGTGGTCCTAGAACTGACTCCTGGGGAACACCACTGTATACATTCCTCCAGTCCGACAAACAACCATTCACCACTACTCTGTTTCCTGTCACTTAGCCAATTTCGTATCCATGCTGCCACTGTCCCTTTTATTCCATGGGCTTCAACTTTGCTGGTAAGCCTATTATGTGGCACTTTATCAACCGCCTTTTGGAAGTCCATATGCACCACATCAACCACATTGCCCTCATCAACCCTCTCCGTTACCTCATCAAAAAACTTGATCAAGTTAGTTAAACACAATTTGCCTTTAACAAATCTGCTGGCTTTCCTTAATTAATTCACACTTGTCCAAGTGACTGTTAATTTTGTCCCCGATTATCGTTTCTGAAAGCTTCCCCACTACCGAGGTTAAACTGACTGGCCTGTAGTTGCTGGGTTTATCTTTACACCCTTTTTTGAACAATGGTGTAAAATGTACAATTCTCCAGTCCTTTGGCACCACCCCCGTATCCAAGGAGGATTGGAAGATTATGGCCAGTACCTCCGCGATTTCCTCCTTAACCTCCTAGGATGCATCTCATCTGGTCCTGGTGACTTATCAACTTTAAATACAGACAGCCTTTCTAGTAACTCTTTATCAATTCTTATCTCATCCAGTATCTCCACTACCTCCTCTTTGACTATGACTTTGGCAGCATCTTCTTCCTTGGTGAAGACAGATGCAAAGTACTCATTTAGTACCTCAGCTATGCCCTCTGCCTCCATGCTTAGGTCTCCTTTTTGGTCCCTAATCAGCCCCACCCCTCCTCTTACTACCCATTTATTATTCATATGCATATAGAAGACTTTTGAATTCCCTTTTATGTTAGCTGCCAATCTATACTCATACTCTCTCTTTGCCCCTCTTATTTTCTTTTTCACTTCCCCTCTGAACTTTCTATATTCAGCCTGATGTCTCTGAACACTATCAGTCTAAGTGATGTGCAATGTAGACAGTAACCGGAGTACCTGATGTGGCATTTCATCACTGTAATCAAACAGAATAGATCCATGAGGGGCTGCTAGACAAAAGTAGGATTGTACCTGGGAATTATAGCATTCTGTATCATGGGGAGACAAATCAGACTCTTCTGAACAACGGTGACGTTTGTACAAGTGAAAAATTGCAAAGATACCAACACAAGAATTATCTAATATATACTTACTATCTAGAGCTCTTCCAATTTTAGTGGGTAAATGCACCACCATCAATCATGCAATCCAAGATGGTCCCAGGTTTTATCCCTGGTCTGTATTAAGTTATGCAATTTCAACCAGGATAGGGAACTATAAAATGGGCCTTCCCATCCCTGGGCTAGGAGGAAATCAGCCAAGGTTCCTGATTCAACAAGGCTTGGAGAATGCATGTATGTGAACATTGGGCAAGGACGGGATTGAATTTCAATCGAGATACCCTTCACAGTCAAATGGATGTTTAGGCTCACACTTGAAGAATGGGCCTTGGGCAGGATGTCCAAGGACAGACACGTTCCTTCAAAAAAAAAACACCAGCAAGAATGAGCACTTTCAGGAGAGGAGGGAGAAAATTAAAATGTGATCAAAAAGTATATATTTTTGGTCAGATGTGTGGACGTACTTGGGTGGTACAAGTGAAAGCAAGCAGCCAACATGGATTCGGGGGTTGGGGTGCAGGGAGATCCCGCCAGACCAATTTCCTTGACAATCTTTGAGGAAGTGACAGCCTTAATTGATTGTGGAACGTCCTACATGTTGTATTTCGACTTCCAAGAGATATTTGACACATGACAGAAGAACTTGCATTTATCACGACCCAAGGATGTCCCAAAGCGCTTTACAACATGATAGGCTATTAGTTAAACTCAAAGCTGTGGGGATTTAGGGTAAATCTTGGGACTGGATAAGAAATTGGCTGAAGAGTAGAAAGCAATGTTTACTTTAGAGAACCTATGCTGGGATGGGAGAGCTTTGAACAGGAAAACAAAGTCAATAGATTAAAAAAAAACACCAAAATAGACGCAAAATAAGTGGGACAGCACAGCATTGAATAAAAAGTGAAACCATCCACAATGAAACAGGCATTGGAACCTGTAGGATATAAACAAAGAGAGCAGAGAAGCAGGATTGTTTTAGAACAGTTTATTTAAAAACCTGGAACAAGGTAGAATTCATATACAACACTGATGTGCTTTATTACAAACTTGCTAAACATTTTGCATACGCTCTAATCTTGCATTACACAATGTAACAGAATCTTTACACTGAAATTGTTTGTACTGAAGAACTGCACATTAACTGCACTTCCTAAGCCTCCAAAGGGCCGAACCTTAATTGACATTCGAGCCCTGGAATGTAAAGTACATCCAGAGGCAAAGTACTGGCAGTACCAACGATAACCACAAACTATTTTATTCTGCCAATGGGCAAGCTGTAATCTCCTGACATTAAAGAAAGTCTGGATCAAATTAATAAAACTGCAAAAAAGGGATTCTTTTGAGCAACTGCAAGTTCTCTTCTATTACAGGCCCGCCAACATCACTGGTCTCTGAATCCACCTGGCAGCAGAAATGGGAACCAATTCAAAAGCAGTTCTGTGATTACATAAATTAGGTAAAGTCCCCCCTTCTCAGTCTAGAGTATGCAATACTTTTGGTCAGACACTACGAAGAACAATCTGCCAACTGGTGCACTTTAACAAGAGGGAGAGCCTTTTGATCACAACTCTGTGCACAGTTTTGGTCTCCTTATCTGAGGAAGGACGCACTTGCCTTAGAGGCGGTGCAGTGAAGGTTCACTAGATTGATCCTGGGATGAGAGGGTTGTCCTATGAGGAGAGATTGAGTAGATTGGGCCTATGTTCCCTGGAGTTTAGAAGAATGAGAGGTGATCTCATTGAAACATAAGATTCTGAGGGGGGATTGACAGTGTAGATGCTGAGAGGTTGTTTTCCCTGGCTGGAGAGTCTAGAACTCGGGACTGAAAAGAGGAGGAATTTCTTCACTCAGAGGGTTGTGAATCTTTGAAATTCTCTACCCCAGAGGGCTGTGGATGTTGAGTTGTTGAGTATGTTCAAGCCTGAGACAGACAGATTTTTGGACTCTAGGGAAATCAAGGGATATGGGGATCGTGCGGGAAAGTGGAGTTGAGGTCGAAGATCAGCCATGACCTTATTGAATGGTGGAGCAGGCTCAGGGGACCATATGGCCTACTCCTGCTCCTAATTCTTATGTTCTTATGACCCAGCAAGATAGGCATGGTTGTACCATTGGGGGAAGGGGAAGAAAGAGAAGGGTCTGCACTTCACAAAACGTTGAGGTTGAAATTAAGCATGCAGCTTGAAGGAACAAACTCATTCTACTCAATTCACCTCAATCCAGCTGTAGACAGGCACTCAAATGACTTATCTCTAGTGGACGGACTATCAGTGAAAAGGCAACATTAGAACAGGAATCAGAAATCCATCATCACAAATGGAATTTATCACAAAATGCCATATACTACAAACCTGTCTGAAGTATCAACTGACCTGCAAGAAACACATCTCACTTTATTTTTTAAAATATTTTTAAAAACCCTTCAACAATTGTACAGTGTGACTCTGTTGACAGTATCAGTGCCTTAAAGGGAAGCAAACTTCTGGCAATATTTTGAGTATTAGGGAAACACAGCCATGACCCCCATCAAGATGCTCTCACTGAAATGATGCAGTGGTGCTTCAACATGGTAGACGTGTTTATAAATGAACAGTTTTCAAACACTTTCTCGTAAAGACATACACCTCTAAAAAGCAACTGTTTTAGCATCCAAAGATCTGAGTGCCCGATCCTCAGTAAATTAAAAAAAAATTTAATGAATATAAATCACTCTTCCCCGCCTGCCTCCGAGATCTCGTCTCATAACTGGTACGAGAGGCAAGCTACTCACAGGCTACTGCCAGAGTCGCTCTATAAACCACCTATCAATGTCACTCTATAAACCACCTATTAGGGTAATATGTGCTTGATTTTTCCCTCCCCTCCCTGTGGGGCAGTGTCAGGTCTCAACAGATAAGCAACTCACTGCATGGAGGAAATCAAGGTACAGACCCGTACCCTAACACTCCACAGTATGACCATGCACTGTGTCACCCATATTGCCCCAGGTACTAACGCAACAATAGTTCAACAATCAGCCGATGGAATGATTGTGGACTACGAACAAAGAACTCGAGAACAATTCTAAACTTATGCTCAACACTACAGCATCACTGGGAAAAACAGAAATTAATCTAAGGTTCCACATTAGAACCTAAAAATGTCACTTCTGGACCCTCAGTTCAGTTTTTGGTTCTGAAGAGATGCACCTCTGCCAAAATATCAACACCCGATCAGTAATAGGCACAATTAATGTGTAAACTGTTCAATAGTTTTCAATCATAAGACCTCAAATATGGCACCATCCATATAAATAAATAACCTGTCCCTGGCAACTCTTCAATCCATTAACTTCTTTAAACACATTCAGAACACTCGATCAAACTCTGTCTGGTTGGCGGCAGCAGGATTCTTGTTCTGATTGGCCGATTGCTGAGGCATGTGACTACCTCGCCTCCTGGGAGGGGCCAAGTATTCGAACATCGACTGGTTGTGCGTCGAGAGCATGTTTTTGAGGTCAGAAGGCATAGGGTCAGTCCAGAAGAAATCGTGGTTAAGTGCATCATCGCTGTCAATCCTCTGGGCAGGGTCGAGGACAAGCAGCTTGTCAATGAGGTCCAGTGCGTAAGGGTCCTTCACATAGGCCTTCAGCCGGTCTTTGACCTTTCGCTTCTGACCTTTGGGTAATTCCAGCTTTTGGTAGAGTTCATACTTTTCAACATTAGGCCAAACCTGAAACCAAGCACAAGTTTAATCTTCACTAAAATACAAGGTTTGCTTTTGTCAATATCTTTATCATCGACATCTTATAAGAGACTGTGTAGAATGCTGCATAGGATAGAGTTACGGCCATGGGTTTGCCATTTTTGCACAGAAATGGGTAGAATCATGGAAAGTGATCCCCAAACCACCAGTAAAAATCCCAGAAAGCCATGTTATAAAAATATGGAACATGACGTATTCAACATAAACCAAGGGCCTTGGAGAACACATTAAACTAACAAATGTTGGAAATCTGAAATTAAAAACGGAAAATGCTGAAACTGCTTGACTTAATATACAAGGCAAGTTATTCTCCCTGTGACTGATCATCACATTGTTGATACACTTACCACATGGCATGTCTCAAATTACTCGTACTGTATCCCAAATGTTATTTTCTCCTCTGCCAAAACTGCTCACTACTCTAAGATCATCCTGGAATGCAAAGATAACCCCCAGCATCTCTTCTCCCCACCATCAACAATCTCCTTAAACCCCTTTCTCTGCTCCCATCACCTGCACCTCAAACACGTGCGAGGAGCTCATTGACTTCTTTGTCACTAAGATTGAGACCACCTGTTCAGCTGCCTCTGCCATATCCCCCCCTTTCCATTGCCCACCAAGTCAAACTTCCCAAGCCCTAAACTCACATCTTTCACTAGTTTCTCTCCTCATGCCCTCAGAGCTCATTTGTCCATTAGACCCATTTCCTGGTCTTTCAAATCTATTTTCACTAAACTGTTGACCACCCAACTTCCCTTCTGGACATGCTAGCTGATAGTGAATGCTACCCTCTCCTCAGGTACTGTCCCCGCCATCATCACCCCCCTCAACAAAAAAAAACACCCACCCATGACCTCTCTGTCCTGTCATCTCCAACCTCCCTTTCCTCTACAAAGGCCTTGAACATGTTGTCACCTCCCAAATCCTGTGCCCATCTTTCCCGCAACTTCATGTTTGAAACTCTCCATCTGGTTTCCATCCCTGCCACAGCACTGAAACAGCTCCAATCAAAGTCACAAATGACATCCTGTGTCTGTGCTGCACTATCCCTCCTCATCCTTCGTAACTTCTCTGCAGCCGTGGGACGTTTTTCGATATAAAAGGTGCTATCTAAATGCAAATTGTTGCGACATTCAGCAGCAATGGTCCACAGCACCTGACTATGGGTCACTCAATACATTTACAGTTGTATCACATCTGGAAACTTACTACTGAACTTAACCATCACCATTCATAGAACGGTTAAGCACCACTATTCACTTGTCAGAGCAGAACTAACTGGCCTTACCTCCGCTGTGATGGAGCCACAGAGCTGACTGATCAGTGTTAACTGATGTTGTTCTGTGTTGCCCTGCATTATTGGACTTCGAGTCCACATCTCAGCCATGATGCACCCAGCTCCCCACAGATCTATGGGTGGTCCATAATCTCGCTCACCTGTGTTGGGGGGGAAAAAGGTAAATAACATTTCTAATGAAGAAGCAGAGGGTGACTTGCAGGACTGTTGTACTCCCCAGTTCTCTACCCTCCACTCAAAGGTGATGAGGTATGACCCCAAGCGCACAGGTAGCCCTCTAGTACCTCACCCAGGGGGTATTCTTCACATGCATACCTGCACAGTTAATGTCAGCAGACCAATCGACCACATGGATATCACAGCTCAGCCCAATTCTGTCCCCCTCCAACATACAGACACTTCTCACAGGGATCATTAGATAGCTGGTTCTCTGGCTCATTTTTCCCTTCCTGTGACTGGGGACACTGAAGCCAAATATTCCTCCACCTGGCTTAGATTGGCTAATCGAGCACAGATCAGGGTTGGGACTGAGATGTTCCAGGAGCGTCTCAGTCCCATCCAGTCTGTGCGACTTAATACCACATCATGCGGCATTCCATCACAGTAAATGCAGCTAAGCAATCCGTAACAAAGTTAGCAAAGAATACGTTATGCAGAAGCTGGAAGGATTATATATCCTCTTAGTTCATGAATCAGGTCAGATGCACCCTGGAATGTCCAGGGAATTAAAAGAGCAACTAGCACCAGTGGCACTGTGTCCCAGCAAAGAGTCAATCCGTCCAGGAGAGAGAAAACTGGTGAGAAAAGATGAAAAATTCCCACATGATAGAGACCTCTCTTGGCCACAAGATGCGTGTACACCTTCAGATTCTGCACCACAATCAGTGCTAGTACCTCAGACAAGCCCGAAATATTCAGCTCAACTACCATACATTTACGTCCTTTAAAGTATAGAGTGGCTGGCACCGACCCTAAACAGCCGGTCATGGAAAGGTATTTAACCTTGTTTTTTGGGCCCGGATCAGGGAGAGCCACATGTGTCATGACCACATTACATTCTGCTGAGGTGTGATAAAGGGCAGTTAGAAAGATTAACTGTAGTCGTCTGGCATTGTTCTCTGCACAGGCATTGTTCTCTGTCTATATATGCTGTGCCCATTTGTATTTCTTCACTTCACCTGACGAAGGAGCAGCCGCTCCGAAAGCTTGTGATTTCAAATAAAGCTGTTGGACTATAACCTGGTGTTGTGCGACTTCTCACTTTTGTCACATTACATACAAGTGACACACTTCAACACAATTCTTCTTATTGCATTTGATTCTAAACAAAGATTTATTGAACTTTTATCACGATGGTGATGCTCCTTTAGGCAGTACTTTGGGGTGGGAAGAGGGAATGAATTCTTTTATTTATTCAGAACCTGAGGAGAAAAGTTAATGCCCTGCCAAGATTGAAAAGATTCAATGGCAAGTTTTTTTTTTTATTCGTTCATGGGATGTGGGCGTCGCCGGCAAGGCCAGCATTTATTGCCCATCCCTAATTGCCCTTGAGAAGGTGGTGGTGAGCCGCCATTTCAGAGGGCAGTTAAGAGTCAACCACATTGCTGTGGGTCTGGAGTCACAAATAGGCCAGAACGGGTAAGGACGACAGATTTCCTTCCCTAAAGGACATTAAGTGAACCAGATGGGTTTTTACGACAATCCGGTAGTTTCATGGTAACCATTACTGATACTAGCTTTTTATTCCAGATTTTTTTTTTAATTAACTGAATTTAAATTCCCCAGCTGCCGTGGTGGGATTTGAACTCACGGCTCTGGATCATTAGTCCAGGCCTCTGGATTACTAGTCCAGTAACATTACCACTATGCTACCATACCCGCGAGTTAAGTCAGCTACGAGTGACTAGATGACACCAAAGTATAGGTTGTAGGAGGAAGAGAACCTGGGAGGCATGGGGTTCCACAGCAATATCCCCCCCCCACCAATGTTCCCTTCAAGCTGCGCAGCGCTTTGGAGCTCCCGCACAGCCAGTTCACCTGTTTTTAAATGGGGGAAAACCACAATGCGGGGTATTTTGAATGGACCGCGCAGCCAAAAGAAATTAAAGGAAACACTGCCCCTGCGGCCCCCCCTCCCCTCCTCCAATATTCACCCAGTAATAGCGTAGTGGTAATGTTACTGGGCTAGTAATCCAGAGGCCTGGACTAATGATCCAGAGACGTGAGTTCAAATCCCACCGCGGCAGCTGGGGAATTTAAATTCAGTTAATTAAATAAATCTGGAATAAAAAGCTAGTATCAGTAATGGTGACCATGAAACTATCGGACTGTAGTAAAAACCCATCTGGTTCACTAATGACCTTTAGGGAAGGAAATCTGCCGCCCTTACCTGGTCTGGCCTATATGTGACTCCAGACCCACAGCAATGTGGTTGACTCTTAACTGCCCTCTGATAATGGCCTAGCAAGCCACTCAGTTGTAACAAACCACTACAAAAGAAAATAATAAGAAAGACCTTCACCACACGGACTGCAGCGGTTCAAGGCGGCGGCTCACCACCACCTTCTCAAGGGCAATTAGGGATGGGCAATAAATGCTGGCCTTGTCAGCGACGTCCACATCCCATAAAAAACAAATTAAAAAAAAAGTAAACACTGATGTCACTATCACCACTGGTATATCTACCCAAGCTAGTCATGTACAGTAAAGTTTGGGGCAAACCCACCTAGCAGGAGCTCCGGTGGCCGGTACCACAGGGTCACTACCCTGTTGGTATAGCGATTCGGCTGGCTATTCTTGGCCAGACTAAATGCTCGAGCTAAGCCAAAGTCAGCCAGTTTCAACACACCATCCCGAGTGATCAGGACGTTGGCCGCTTTCATATCTCGATGCAAGATCTGAAAAAAAAAGCAAAGACAGCGTAAAGCATATGGGACCAGGGTAGTTTACACTAGTATTTATTTCTCCAAAGACAAGATCATGAGTTGGAATTACTTTGCAGTTAGCCGAGGCCCATGTTTAAAATGCCAAGCCCTTCACAGCTCAATAATATGTTACACAATTTGCCTGTTAAAGGCAGAAAGACTTGCATTCACCCAACATCTTTACGATGTGTTAAGAGCTTTAATTACTTTGAAGTGCAGGGTCACAAACAAATGTGGGAGTCACTTTGCGCACAAGATGAATGACAGACTTACACTTATATAGCGTCTTTCACAATCTCAGGACACCCCAAGGTGCTTTACAGCCAACTTCATCTATTTTGTCAGTATTGGAAGAGACACCCCATCTTGAAATAATCCACATTTCCTTTTAATTACAAAGATGCAGGTAAAGCAGCACAATGCATTTTCCTCTAGTGGTCAGCTAACCATGCAGCTATGACCAAGACTCCAGGCTCAGCTCTGACAGCAACCCATCAAACTGGGCAAAGGCAAATCAAACCAACCTAGGTCACCCCATTTCACTGCTTCCCACCTTGTTCCGATGGATGTAGTAGAGCCCGTTCAGCAACATCTGCATCACCTTCTTGATTTCTGCCAATGTGAACTTCACATTGGCGTTGCTGAGCAGTCCAGCAAGGTCGTGCTCACAGAAGTCAAATACTAGGAAGATGCTGCCCTTGTAGCGGTTATATTGTGTGGCTGCAGGGATTAAACAGAAATCATCCATCACTGCCCTCTTTAACTATCACTATCCCAGGTACAAACCCTCCCCCCACTTGTTAGAACTGAAACAACAGTAACTGTGAGCCAAGCAGGGAGACGAGGGATGGAGCAATTCCAATTTGGGAGAGAAAACCGAAGCTTCTGTGAGGTCTTCCTCACCTAGCACTTCACCTGCCATTAGTTCAGGCCACAGGTTGGAATGGGAAACACGTTCCCAAGCCAGTAAGGTGTTTGGCCCATTTGTTTTTTTTATATAAACGGTGAAAAAATAAAATCAGCCAGCGTTCATGCTTGCTTATCCACTGGAAAAATACATGGCTGTGGACTTCAGGTGAAGACCAAATCCCTTTGGCTACAGTACTACCCATTTCTGAATAGCCCGTCAGCACGCACTGGCCAGGTTCCTACGCGAAGCATGGCTAGTTGGATTGGGGAAGGAGTTGCTGTACTATTAAGGCAGACTTGGAGACATGTAGAGTCTTTATTTACTGATGCAAGGGTTATTGCTGCGTACTTCCCTCGCCAATGCATGGTGCCACCAGGCCAGCCCACTGCACACATCCTTGAGCTGTACAGACGGGATGTGGATATACTGTATGAACCCTGCACAATGGCAGTTACCTGCTGTGGACAAGCTTCAGCTAACTGCAACAGGAAGTCCAGGGCATTTGACCGGCGATGCCATGAAGACAGGCGCCCACTAAAGGCATTATACTCAATCATTTGCATTGAAGTGTGAACTCACCTTTAGTGCGGCAGATCTCAATAAGGTTCACCACATTTTCATGTTTCAGCAGTTGTAGGATTTTTATCTCTCTCAGGGCCGTGATGGGAAACTAGCAGAAACATTTGTTAAATAATTATTTGCACCACAATTGAGTATAAACACTTCTTTAACTTAATAGAGCTCCTAACAAAATTATTATACCACAAAATGTTAAAAATTTGCAGCCAAGGAACAGGAGAAAGCAGATTTATGGATGAGAATAGGATTTCCATCTCACCTGAACCATCAAAGGCAACACTTAGGAGAGGCCAGGTGCCAATAGAGTACAGTAAAGAAAAAAGCAATCACAGGAAGAGAATAGCTCAAGCATTGTAAATAAAAACAGAAGAATATCTGATTCATTATAATAAAGATCACTATGGTGGGGATGTGCCAAATAGATCAATTGGTAAAGGACTGCCTGCTGCTGTACTGAGCCACACAGAACAGTAGGGTCCCAGGTTCGATGCCTGGTCCATCAGATGGGGTTGGAAGTGGAGTTGAGTGTGGGACTTGGAAGCAACTCTCAAGTCAATGCCTGGAATTTTGACTCTCGGCAAAAGACTATTGAGCAACACTGGCTGGACTCTCGCACATGAACGGCCATTTGGCGGAGGTACCAGAGGGAGGCCAGTGCCCATGGTTGTGTACCAACATGAGCCATAGCCTGCGGAGAGAAAGGATAGTTTTCTGAAAGGAAGCTATTTAAGAAACGGCCAATTACTCTTTTAAACCACAGGATTCAGTATACAGAAATAACACCATTGTTACTCAGTCGATCAGGAGGGATCCAGAGGAGACAAAATTAACTTTAATATCCAGGCTGATTAAACAGCACATTAGCCAACAGGACAGCACATACCCCTTCCTTTTCATTTTCCATCAGGACTTTCTTCAAAGCCACTTTTTTGCCTGTCTGTCGATGACGAGCTTTAAATACCTCCCTGTAAAACAATCACAGCATCTTCAGTCTAGAAGTTCCAGTGGCCAACAGGTTTTCCCAGACATATAACCCCATTTCAATAGTAAGGGAAACGGGTCAGAAACAGTTACAACAATTTTGTAAAACGATTCCAAAAGTCAACATTTTTGTATACTTGTAGTCCTTTATATTGAATAAGTAGCACTTCATTGTAAAACTGGCAAGTGCTTCAGCATCACAGAACATAAAATGCTGCCTCCCGCTATTCCTACCCTGCTTCATGCCCTCAAGTTATGACTTCAGAAGCATTTCTTGACGTTTCACCATAGTTAAGCATGTTTTATCTGCACTGGAGACATTGGGACGAAATTTGCGGTCGGAGGCGTACCTCCGGAGTACACCGCCGACCCGAGAAAAAAATCCCAACCCATCTGCTGGTTCCCGGGATTTGGAGTCTTCGGGTGCTAGGTCTGCAGGCGTACGCCTGCGTAAAGGCCCAGGAATCCCAGGGACGCAGGCAGTTCGGAAGCGTCCCTGAAATCATGTGGGCTAGGTCCTCCAATCAGAAAGATGAGGATTCCTATTATGCTTACGGGGATTCCATTTACGAACGGAATCCCCAAATAAATAAATAATTTACACAACTGAAATAAAAATAAATGTTCCCAGTTTCAAAATGAATTGAAAGACCCTTTAATGAAACATTTAAAATAAAAATGTAACTTTTTGAAAAATAATTTTAAACATTTTAATCCGGGCCAAAATTTACATAAACTAATTTGAAGTGTTTGTGTATGTTTTATTTTTTTAATTTAATTTTAACATTTATATTAACCCTTAGGCTGGTAAAAGCAGGCCCTACGTGGGTGGGCATTTGTTGGGCAAATAGCCCAACTCTGCACCAGTGAAAGTGCTTTTGGGTGGCAGGCAGACGATCTGTCAAGGCGAATCTTTTACAAGGCTTGCGACGGCGTACGCACACGGCGACCACAATTTCAGGGCCATTGTATCTGAGCTAGCTGATTAAATTAGGAATTTGCACATTGAGGGCTTGTTGCATCCTCAGAACATCCCAAAGCATTTCACAATTAAATACTTTTTGAAGTGCAATCACCGTTTAGTAGGCAAATACAGCCAATTCTGTGCACAGTGAAGAACTACAAACAGCAAATGAGATGAGCCAGGTAAACTATTTTTATTGGTGTAGATTGAGGGAAGTGTGTTGGCAAGGGCACTAGAACTCCCTGCCCTTCTTTGAACAGTACCATGGGATCTTTTACATCCCTTTCAACAATCAGATCGGGCTTCAGTTTAGCAATCAAACACATTTTAAGAAAGTATCAGACTCTCCCAAGCCAGTCAATCAGAGCAATTTGCCTCCAACTATGTCACATCCATAACAAAACAACTTGCATTTACATAGCGCCTTTAATGTAGTAAAACATCCTAAGGCGCTTCACGTTAAACAAACCGAGCCACATATTCGGGCAGATGACCAAAAGCTTGGTCAAAGAGGTAGGTTTTAAGGAGCATCGATCGGGGAGGTAGAGAGGTTTAGGGAGGGAATTCCAGAGTATACAAAGAGCAGTGGTCCCAATACCAACCCCTGGGGGGAGACCACTGTAAACGTCCCTCTAGCCCTGAAAAACAACCGTTCACCACTACTCTCTAGTGGGAAGGGGGAACAAGACTCAACCAAAGGCTCAGGATTCATGGGCTGTTCAGCACCCCCCCCCCCCCCCCCCAAGCCACTATGGGTGTCATTTATTCTGCTAGATGGAAATATCCACATAACCCAGACAACATCTTGGATTCATATGGCAACTTTAACATAGTAAAACATGCCAAGGCGCTTCACAGGAGCGTTATCAACAAAATGACAACGAGCCACATAGAATCATGGAATGGTTACAGCACAGGAGGCCGCCATTCGGCCCGTCGAGCCTGTGCCGGCTCTCTGCAAGAGCACTTCAGCTAGTCCCACTCCCCCTGCCCTTTCCCCGTAGCCCTGCAAATTTTTTTCCTTCAGGTATATTTTTTTCCTTCAGGAATATTACAGTGCTGGAGAGAGAGGATGCCCTGGAGGGGTCAAGGACAGAATCTATTTGGTTAGAGTTCAGAAACAATAGAGGTGCCATTACACTACTAGGTGTATTCTATAGGCCACCTACTAGTGGAAAGGATATAGAGTAAATTTGCAGGGAAATTACAGAGAGGTGCAAGAACTATAGAGTAGTGATAATGGGGGACTTCAATTATCCTAATATAGACTGGGATTGTAATAGTGTAAAGGGCAGAGAGGGGGAAGAATTTCTGAAGTGTATTCAGGAGAACTGTCTTGATCAGTACGTTTCCGGCCCAACGAGGAAGGAGGCATTGCTGGATCTGATTCTGGGGAATGAGGTGGGTCAGGTGGATCAAGTTTCAATAGGAACAGTCATCATAGTATCATAAGGTTTAGGTTAGCTATGGAAAAGGACAAAGAGCAATCTAGAGTCAAAATACTTAATTGGAGGAGGGCCAATTTCAGTGGGTTGAGAACGGACCTGGCCCGGGTAAACTGGAATCAAAGATTGGCAGGCAAAACTGTAATTGAACAATGGGCTGTCTTTAAAGAGGAGATGGTTTGAGTACAGTCGAGGTACATTCCCACAAGGGGGAAAGGTAGGCCAACCAAAGCCAGAGCACCTTGGATGACGAAAGAGATGGAGAGTGAGATAAAGCAGAAAAAAGGGCGTATGACAGATGTCAGGTTGAGAATCCAAGTGAGGACCAGGCTGAATACAGAACATTCAGAGGGGAAGTGAAAAAGGAAATAAGAGGGGCAAAGAGGGACTGAGAATAGGTTCAGCTAACATAAAAGGGAATCAAAAAGTCTTCTATAGGCATATAAATAGTAAACGGGTAATAAGAGGAGGGATGGGGCTGATAAGGGACCAAAAGAGACCTACGCATGGAGGCAGAGGGCATGGCTGAGGTACTAAATGAGTACTTTGCATTTGTCTTTACCAAGGAAGATACTGCTGCCAAAGTCATAGTGAAAGAGGAGGTATTTGAGATATTGGATGGGATAAAAATTGATAAGAGGTACTAGAAAGGCTGGCTGTACTTAACATAGATAAGTCACCAGGACCAGATGGGATGCATCCTAGGATGCTGAGGGAAATAAAGGTATAAATTGTGGAGGTACTGGCCATAATCTTCTAATCCTCCTTGGATATGGAGGTGGTGCCAGAGGACTGGAAAATTGCAAATGTTACACCATTGTTCAAAAAGGGGTGTAAGGATAAACCCAGCAACTACAGGCCAGTCAGCTTCACCTCAGTGGCGGGGAAGCTTTTAGAAACGATAATCCGGGACAAAATTAACAGTCACTTGGACAAGTGTGGATTAATTAAGGAAAGCCAGGACAGATTTGTTAAAGGCAAATCGTGTTTAACTAACTTGATTGAACTTTTTGATGAGGTAACAGAGAGGGTTGATGAGGGCTATGCTGTTGATGTGGTGTACATGACTTCCAAAAGGCATTTGATAAAGTGCCACATAATAGGCTTGCCAGCAAAATTGAAGCCCATGGAATAAAAGGGACAGAGGCAGCATGGATACGAAATTGGCTACATGACAGGAAATAGAGTATTGGTGAACAGTTGTTTTTCGGACTGGAGGAAAGTATACAGTGGTGTTTTCCAGGGGTCGATTCTAGGACCACTGCTTTTCTTGACATAGATAAATGATTTGGACCTTAGGTGTACAGGGCACTATTTCAAAATTTGCAGATGACACAAATTTGGGAGTATAGTGAACAGTGAGGAGGATAGTAATAGACTTCAAGAGGACATAGACAGGCTGGTGGAATGGGCAGACACGTGGCAGATGAAGTTTAACTCAGAAAAGTGCAAAGTGATGCATTTTGGTAGGAAGAACGAGGGGAGGCAGTATAAACTAAAGGGTACAATTCTAAAGTGGGTGCAGGAACAGAGAGATCTGGGGGTATATGTGCACAAATCGTTGAAGGTGGCAGGGCAGGGTAAGAAAACGGTTAAAAAACCATATGGGATCCTGGGCTTTATAAATAGAGGCACAGAGTACAAAAGCGAGGAAGTTATGATGAACCTTTATAAAACACTGGTTCGGCCACAACTGGAGCATTGTGTCCAATTCTGGGCATTGCACTTTAGGAAGGATGTGAAGGCCTTAGAGAGGGTGCAGAAAAGATTTACAAGAATGGTTCCACGGATGAGGGACTTCAGTAATGAGGACAGACTGGAGAAGCTGGGGTTGCTCTCCTTAGAGCAGAGAAGATTGAGAGGAGATTTGATAGAGGTGTTCAAAATCATGAGGGGTCTAAACAGAGTAGATAGAGAGAAACTGTTCCCATTTGTGGAAGGGTCGAGAACCAGAGGACACAGATTTAAGGTGATTGGCAAAAGAACCAAAGGTGACATAAGGAAAAACATTTTTACACAGCGAGTGGTTAGGACCTGGCATGCACTGCCTGAGAGGGTGGTGGAGGCAGACTCAATCGTGGCTTTCAAAAGGAAATTAGATAAGTAACTAAAGGAAAAAAAATTGCAGGGCTACAGGGAAAGTGCAGGGGAGTGGGACTAGCTGAAGTGCTCACGCAGAGAGCCGGCATGGGCTCAACGGGCCGAATGGCCTCCTACTGTGCAGGAACCATGCTATGATTCTAGGTACATATCCAATGCCATTTTGAAAGCCACGATTGAAGCTGCCTCCACCACCCTCTCAGGCAGTGCATTCCAAATCATAGTCATAACGGCACAGGCCATTCGGCCCATCAAGTCCGTGCCGGCTCTCTGTAGAGCAATCCAGTCAGTCCCATTCCCCTGCTCTATCCGCGTAGCCCTGCAAGTTTATTTCCCTCAAGTGCCTATCCAGTCTCCCCTTGAAAACATTGAGTGTCTCCACTTCCACCAGCAGCGAATTCCAGGTTTTTCCTCACATTCCCCCCTATATCTCTTGCCCAAACCTTAAATCTGTGTCCCCTAGTCCTTGTACCATCAACTAGTGGGAACAGTCTTTCCCCGTCTAGCCTATCCAAAACTGTCAAATCCTAACCACTCGCTGTGTAAAAAAGTTTTTCTTCATGTCGTCTAGAGTTGATCACAATACTTCAGCCAGGGCATATTAGGGCAGATGACCAAAAGCTTGGTCAAAGAGGTAGGTTTTAAGGAGTATTTTTTTTTTTTTTAATTCGTTTATGGGATGTGGGCTTCGCTGGCAAGGCCAGCATTTATTGCCCATCCCTAATTGCCCTTGAGAAGGTGGTGGTGAGCCACCTTCTAGAACCGCTGCAGTCCATGGGGTGAAGGTGCTCCCACAGTTCTGTTAGGGAGGGAGTTCCAGGATTTTGACCCAGCGCCGATGAAGGATCGGTGATATAGAAAGACTTGCATTCATATAGCACCCTTCACGACCACCAGACGTCTCAAAGCGCTTTACAACCAATGAATTACTTTTGGAGTGCAGTCACTGTTGTAATGTGGGAAACGCAGCAGCCAAATTGCGCACAGCAAGCTCCCACAAACAGCAATGTGATAATGACCAGATAATCTGTTTTTTTGTTATGTTGGTTGAGGGATAAATATTGGCCAGGACACCAGGAATAACTCCCCTGCTCTTCTTCGAAATAGTGCCATGGGATCTTTTACGTCCACCTGAAAGAGCAGACGGGGCCTCGGTTTAAGGTCTCATCCGAAAGACGGCACCTCCGACAGTGCAGCACTCCCTCAGCACTGCACTGGAGTGTCAGCCTAGCTTTATGTGTTCGAGTCCCTGGAGTGCGCTACTAACTGAGCCACAGCTGACACTTCTAAGTCAGGATGGCGTATGACTTGGAGGGGAACTTGGAGTTGGTGGTGTTCTTAAAGAATCTTGAAAGGAGTGAGAGGTAGAGACAGGGAATATCGTGGATCAAATAGACAATGTCTGTAATTTTGGGGAAGAGAGGCCATTAGAAGCACTTCATTGGCTGTAAAGAGCTTTGGGCCGTCCTGAGGTCGCGGAAGGCGCTCTATAAATGCAGGAGCCCAGGCCGGGACAGGAGCCTGGCCCCTCTCCCGGGGTCCTGGAGCTGCTCCCGGGTGACCCACGCCTGACAGGCCGAGGCCTCAAACCCCGCGCACACAGCCCGGGGCACCGGCCCTCTCCTCTGCTCCCCCGCCAAACCGGCCTCACCCGAAGGTGCCCTGCCCGATCTTCGCCAGCCTCTCGTACTTCAACACCTCGTCGCAGAACTGGAAATCCAGCCCTTCACAATATTTGACCATGTCGGCGCTGAGCCGGACACTCATCCCGCCATCCGGGCACCTCGCCATCATCCACTTCCGGGCGCCGCGCTGCACGCCGGGAAATTCATTTATACCCGCCGCCCGCAGCGGCCCCTGGAGGCGCGGCGCGGCAGCGCAGCGATTGCCTGATCCCCGTCGCCCACAGCGGCCCCTGGAGGCGCGGCGCGGCAGCGCAGCGATTGCCTGATCCCCGCCGCCCACAGCGGCTCCTGGAGGCGCGGCGCGGCAGCGCAGCGATTGCCTGATCCCCGCCGCCTACAGCGGCCCCTGGAGGTTTGGCGCGGCGCTGCGGCGCAGTGGGTGCCTTCACACTTCGTTTGATACATGTACAGGGATACTTTTGGTGACAGGAATTTATTCCAGTCTCTGAAAATTCCCCACTGTTTTGGAATCTGCAAATATCGTGGGTATTGCAGTTTTTCATCTAAAGAGGAAGTGTTTTTCTTTGTTGAATTTTATTGAAAACTACTAGTTGCCATTTTTGGCACTTAATTATTTTTCTTCATATTTTTAAACCTAGTAGCTTCAGATAATTTATTATACAGAGCAAAAAACACCTTTGTTGAATGTTATCAGTGAATTAACTAAAATATGCCTGAAATGCTTGAAGGGTAAAAATTTACAGGGCTATGGGGAAAGAGTAGGGGAGTGGACCTAATTGGATAGCTCGAACAAAGAGCCGGCACAGACACATTGGACTGGATTTTCTGAAGCTTTTGGAGGCGGGACTGCTGCTTGCCGGGTTTCAATCCCGCCTCCATCAGCTTCTGGCCAACCAGCGGGAATTTCCCCTGATTGACCTTGTTAAGCCCGCTCGGCGGGCTCAGCAGGCCAATTAGGGGGAAGTCAGTGACAGAGCACGTCAATGTATGACGTCTCATCTGTCAAGAACTTTTGAAAGAAGAAATGTCATTGTTTGACAGCTCTGTGAAGCTGTCAAACACTGACATTCTGTTTAGTTTGATGAGTCATCAAACCTTTCTACTTTGCAGAAATCAGCTGGCTGTTGTATCGGAAGATGCAACAGCCAGTCTGTGATCTCTACAAGGGAGATGTCGGGGACTCCGGCTCCACAGTGGCTGAAGGCTGTAGGTAGAAACAAAGGTAAGTTAACATTTTCTAACACCTTACACTCACCTCACATACTTACCACTCCACACTTGCACCCATCACTTACCTCTACATCGCACTTTCAGACCCCGCCGACCCCCACAGACCTCCTACTCACCTCCTACACCCTGGCGGGGTTCCCCGAGGTCGTAAAGCCCGCACTTCAGAACGAAAAATGGGGATAATCCTATTTTCTGCCTGTTAACTACCTGTTAACAGGCAGTTAATAGGCTTTAATCCCTTCCAGCCTCCAAGGAGACGGGACCCGGGGCCGGACGGCTTCCCGCCTCCTGGCAAAAGGGCACGGAGGCGGGTTGGGGGCGTGTTTGCCACCCGCCCCCAAATTCTGCAACCTTCCCGGCAGTCCCGCCTCCATACCCGCCTCCTCGGGGCTGAGAAAATCCAGCCCGATGTGCTGAATGGCCTCCTTCTATGCTGTATCATTCTATGATTCTATGATTCTCGTGCTTACAGCTTGCCATACTTGGTGGCTAGCAGTGCCAATGAAAGCACAAATGTGGACATGGCACAGAGACAAATGCTTTACAGTTAGATACTGGTGTCTCTATGGGATTTTCTGAAGCAGTTCTTACTTTGGACGATTCTGAATCTGGGCCAATAGAGTGACACGAACATAACCCCAACAACAACTTGTATTTATTTACTGCCTTTAACGTAAGCAAACATCACAAGGCACTGCAAGGCCTCAATTTTAAAATTCTCATAATTGTAATAATAACTTTTGGTCATCAGCCCTAATATCTCCTTATGTGGCTCGGTGTCAAATTTTGTTTGATAATCGCTCCTGTGAAGGGCCTTGGGACGTTTTACTACGTAAAGGCGCTATATAAATGTAAGTTGTTGTTCACATTAAATGAAATCTGATAAAAGATCCAAAGAAGGAGATATTAGGACAGGTGAATAAAAGCTTGGTTAAAGAGGTGAGTTTTAAGGAGTGTCGTAAAGGAGGAGAGAGAGGCAGAGAGGATTAGGGAGGGAATTCCAGAGCTTAGGGCCTATGACGGCTGAAAGCATGGCAGCCAATGGTGGGGCGATGGGAGTGGGGGGTGGACAGGAGAGCAGAGTTGGAGCATTGTGGGGCTGGAGAAGGTCATAAGATAGGGAGGGGCAAAGCCATGGAGGGATTCGAACCCGAGGTTGCGAACACCACCAGGACAAATACCAGTACAAGTGGCCCCTCAAGAGGCGGCCACCACTAATATATAACAAGTGGCCCAGTCAAACTAAAAGTGCGTGCATAGCGTATCAGATAATGATTCGGTTCTTGCTGTCAGTGAGGTAGACAATGTCCTGCGATGCCCGTTGGCCACAGAAGGCTTCAGGCGAATTGATGGACACACACGTGTTCTCACTCCAAGGCCACCCGAACATGCACTGGGTCTCAGAACAGCGCCAGGCAGTCGGAGCAAACCCCTCCCGTCGAGCCGACGCATCCTGGACCTGCAGATGGCGGTTTTTGCCAGCCCAGGAACAGACCCATCAGCAGGTCCTTCTATCTGCTCACCAGGTGATCAAAGAAAAGGAGTGTGGGTGATGTGCAACCAGAAATCGAGGAGCAGCCACTTAAGGTCATTGAAAAGAGGGTGTTGTGGCGGATCGCCACCTAAACGGGCGCAATCCACTTTTCCGTCCGTGGACAATATATCGGGCACCTTGCCTTTAAGGCACCTTGCCTTTAAGGCAGGAGCAGAGGAGTGGGCGGGGCCTCAGGGTTTTTCCAGATAATTCTGTGAGCAGTTGTTTTCAGCCATTTTGACCAGGCAGTTGTAATAAAAAGCTTTATGTCCCTCACATGGACTCGGCCTTAATTCGTGTTTCGCGGCAGCCTCAACAGTGTAACCTCTGGCACTGTATGTAGATGTGAAAAAACAGTGTCGTCCTGGCCGCAAAATGGGCCACACGGCCCGGGTGTCAGTGAAGGGGCTCAAGGAAACATTTGAGGCCACTGCCCCGGGCAGCACTATCCCCCCCCGCCCCCCCAGGACCCCAGTGGATCCCCAGGGCTTTCCACTGGGTATGCCCGCCCTTGTTGATTGGCAAGCTGATCTGCCAAGGTGTGTCAGGGCAGAAGACAAGGAAGTGGACAGTGTGCAACAGCATGAAGCCCAGGGAATTCCACCGGGCAGAATGGAAAGCAGGTAGTTAACAGGCAGAAAATAGGATTATCCTGTTTTTTGCCCTCACAAGTGCGGGCTTCCCGACGGCTCCAAAACCCGCCAGCTCAGCGAGGCGAGTACTGGGTCTGCGGGGGTCGGGGGGGGGGATGCAAAAGTGTGGTGTGAAGGTAAGTGATGGGTGCAAGAGTGTAGAGGTGAGTATCTGAGGTAAGTCCTAAGTGTTTTTAAAAGTGTACTTACCTTTGTTTCTTCCTGCAGGCTTCAGTCGGTTTCTATACGGAGAGTCTCGGACCTCCGTGTTGCAGATGAGAGATGTCCGTTGCATTCTCATGTGCAACAAACATCTCATTTCTGTAAAAGAAAGAAGGTTGATGAGGTCTTGTATGCAAGACCTCATCAAACTGCAGAGATTGTCACTGTTTGACAGCTTCACAGAGCTGTCAAACGATGACAATTCATCTGTCAAAAATTTTTGACAGATGACACGTCATACACTGACGTGCTCTGCAACCGGCTTTCCCTTAATTGGCCTGCTAAGCCCGCTGGGCGGGCTTAACTAGGCCAATCAAGGGAAAATAGCGTGGGTTGGCCACAACTCGATGGAGGCGGGACAACGACCCGACAAGCAGCAGTCCCGCCTCCAACACGCCCCCAGTCACAAAATCACCCCGTAGATTTGGATACAATCCACAAAGTGCTATGAAGAAGAAAAAGCAATGGAGACCAAACCTAATGCAGCTGACAATTTACCAGGAAAAAAGTTACATTAACATAAGAACATAAGAATTAGGAGCAGGAGTCGGCCATTCAGCCCTTCGAGCCTGCTCCGCCATTCAATAAAATCGTGGCTGATCTTCGACCTCAACTCTACCTTCCCGCCCTGTCCCCTTGATTCCCTTAGTATCCAAAAATCTATCGATCTCTATCTTGAATATACTCAACGACTGAGCATCCACAGCTCTCTGGGGTAGAGAATTCCAAAGATTCACCGCCCTCTGAGTGAAGAAATTTCTCCTCATCTCAGTCCTAAATGGCCGACCCCTTATTCTGAGACTGTGACCCCTGGTTCTAGACTCCCCAGCCAGGGGAAACATCCTCCCTGCATCGACCCTGTCAAGTCCTGTAAGAATTTTGTATGTTTCAATGAGATCACCTCTCATTCTTCTAAACTCTAGAGAATATAGAACTAGTCTACTCAATCTCTCCTCATAGGACAATCTCCCCATCCCAGGAACCAGTCTGGTGAACCTTCGCTGCACTCCCTCCATGGCAAGTATATCCTTCCTTAGGTAAGGAGACCAAAACTGTACACAATACTCCAGGTGTGATCTCACCAGGGCCCTATATAATTGCAGTAAGATGTCTTTACTCTTATACTCAAATCCTCTTGTAATAAAGGCCAACATATACCATTCGACAACATTATAGTTCTGTCCCATAACCTGGTGGTTACTGTTGGGTGGGTGAAGCTTTGATGCGCAGATCACTCACTTGTTGTGAGGGAGACAGACACTGAAAGATGGTACGTACTGTACTACTTTATATCCAGGTACATTATTTTGAAGCGTTTGCTGTGCATCATGAAGAGAAAAAAGAAAGCACTGGTGTCATCTTAGATTATGTGCTCAAGTTCCGGAGTGGGGCTTGAACCCACAAACTTCAGACGGGTACGGTAGTGTAGTGGTTATGTTACTGGGCTAGTAGAACGTGAGTTCAAATCCCACCAGTTTGAGAATGTGAATTCAGTGTTAAAAAAAAATGATGCTATCAGTAAAAGTGTCGGATTGTCGTAAAAACCCAACTGGTTCACTAATGTCCTTTACAACAACAACAACAACTTGCATTTGTACAGCACCTTTAACATAGTAAAACTTCCCAAGGCGCTTTAAGGAAGGAAACCTGCCGTCCTTACCCGGTCTGGCCTATAGGTGACTCCAGTCGCACACCGATGCGGTTGACTTTTAACAGCCCTCTGAAGTGGTCTAGCAAGCCACTCAGTTGTATCAAACACAGGGCAATTAGGGACCGACAACAAATGCTGGCTTTACCAGAAGCGCTCACATTAACAAAAAGTCAAAGACAAGAGGGCACTGAGCCAAGGTTGACATTTAACAGCCAAGCCCCCTTTCAAACATCGCCAATACTGGCAAAGTTTTGTCAAGATGGCTGGCTCATGATCATGGCTCTATCCATCATGATTTTTGAAGGACTTTGTGACAAGCAATGTACAAGTTCCAGAATGACTTCTATTTCCATGAACATCCTCATTAGAAAGTGTGGAGCTAGCTTTGCAGATGCCCCCTGGAATAATCAAGGTGTTGTACAATCAATTGTCGTCAAGCACTCAACCATAGGTGACTCATTCTATCTCCATTCTGGCATCAAGAGATGTGTCAATGGTTTTGCCCTGGCTCCTGATGTACCATATTCTACTTGACATGTACATTAGTGACATGAAAATTACTACTGAGAGATAATACACCAGCCACAATCTCAATTACTTACTTAGTGCATAACTTAAAGTCACTGTATGTTGACAGCAAATAATCCCTTATCAAAGATGTAATAAATTCAGCAACTCAGCAGCCTTTAACTTTTGTCTGTAACCCCATCTCAGAAGCAATGATAAATGTTCTATACCTTCCGTTAATCAACAGCCTTCTGATTCATCTAAGCTCCAGTGTCTGGGTCTAGATTCCTAGCAATTTTCTTAGAACTTAAAAGGATAAGAAAATCTTTAGACAGCTTTGTGAAGAGAATATCGCTTTGCTGTCGGATCACATTCAAAAAGTGTCTGAATGAAAGCAGCCAAGGTGATACCGTGTGTTAGGGATCATTTGAATGAAAGTATTATAAAATGGGATTTGCTTGCATTGTGTTTGGAAAGAGCGTGTCTTACGGAGAGGATTCGGATATTGAAAATAGCCAACAGACAGAAAACATGACTATGGAAACAGCCTGAGCTGTTCTACAGTGTCAGGCTCAGTGGTAACACTCTTGCTTCTGGGTCAGAAGGTTGTGGGTTCAAATCTCATGCCAGAAACTTGAGCACAAAGGCTGACACTCCCAGTGCAGTGCTGAGGGTATGCTGCACTGTTGTAAGTGCTGTCTTTCAGATGAGACGTTAAACCGAGGCCCCGTCTGCTCTCTCAGGTGGACATAAAAGATCCCATGACACTATTTCAAAGAAAAGCAGCAGAGTTATCCCGGTGTCCTGGGGCCAATATTTGTCCCTCAATCAACATCACTAAAATAACGGATTACCTGGTCATTATCGCATTGCTGTTTGTGGGAGCTTGCTCTGCGTGAATAGGCTGCTGCGTTTCCTACATTACAACAGTGACTGCACTTCAAAAGTGCTTCATTGGCTGTAAAGCGCTTTGGGACGTTCAGTGGTCGTGAAAGGCGCTATAGAAATGCAAGTCTTTCTTTTACAGACAACACCCATGCCCAGAATGGGAAGCAAGCCTTTTTAACCTCTTGCACCCTATTTCTCTGTAAAGGACATCTCTGTTCCAGTTATCATCAGCAACAAGCTGTAATATCAATTATTGGAAAATGAGCTTTTGAATAAAGTAAAGAGTTTACTCAGAGAATTATTTGCACTTATTTTACTAATAGTATTTATTTATTAAGCACACAATTTTAAGTTTTCTTTTTTCTTGACTTAGTCAAGCAAGAGTCAAATATTGCATTTTCAGCTTTTAGATATTTATATAAAGAAATAAGACCTTGTGAATGTAATGTCATGACATTTAGATAATTATAAACCACACAGGTTTCAGTCTATTTGGACTATAATGTTCTCTGAGCTCCTTGATTAGGTTATTCCCATTATTTGTCATTCTACATATAACTCATATTGACCCCTCAAAGAAATTGCTGCCTTGTAATCAATCCCATCTATGTTCAAATGTATCTCTCTCTCTCTCTCTCTATATATATATATATATATATATATTCACTTTCTGTATATGACTGTTGTGTGTTCAAGGCAATTGAAACAGGAGAAATTATCCCCTCCAATAGATAATTGGAGAATACTGAATAATCCCAAATTTTGATCTTGAATGTTGTGTACAGCAATAACCGGGGCACAATAATGAAAACAAGTACAATTCAAATTGAATTTAATCCTTCTTGGACTATGAAGTTGATTTATGTCAGACAGGAGGATATTGGTGTTCGTGCTGTACAATGAGATGATGTGTTTTGCGCAAAGCTTGTCCCACAGACATTCTGCCAGATTGGAAGACAGATCATTTGTGCAGATGCTGCAGCTTTCTTCTCCTCTCCCACCACAACCTCAGCAGAAGATTGGCAGGAAGCCCAGAGAAAGGGTGGAAATGCAAAAACCTAAAGCTCATAAAGCTGCATTTGCAGCAGTGGTGAGTTCGGAAACCATTGCCGGGGAATGTGAGTGCTGAAGGCAGGAGATGTATTTTCTGCAGAGAGATCCGGGGCCGCACCTCCCCAAGAAAGTTTTGATTTTTGACACTTTGGGGCAGAAATTCGTCCTGGGTGAAAGCGCGAAACGGGGCAGAATCATGTGGGTCGCCCATTCTACGCCCTGCCCGATCCACTGACTATAGCAGGCGGGCATTGCCATAACGCCCGCTGTCTGCTACAGCCAAAGACAAATTTCTACCCCTTTATTTGGTGAAATTTATGGTATTTTGGAATCTACTGTAATTCTGTTCTTCTAGCCTAAAATAATTTCTCCCGGAAGGGTTACAGATATTTTATGTATGAAAATAAAGATAGCTGCACAGACTCCAATAGAAAGAAAGAAAGACTTGCATTTATATAGCGCCTTTCACCGGACGTCCCAAAGCGCTTTACAGCCAATGAAGCACTTTTGAAGTGTAGTCACTGTTGTAATGTGGGAAACGCGGCAGCCAATTTGCACAGAGCAAGCTCCCACCTGAGAGAGCAGACGGGGCCTCGGTTTAACGTCTTATCCGAAAGACGGCACCTCCGACAGTGCAGCACTCCCTCAGCACTGCACTGGAGTGTCAGCCTAGATTTATGTGCTCAAGTCCCTGGAGTGGGACAATACAACAATAGAGTAAAGTTAAAATAAGTGGGTTAAGACCCGCTGTTAAAATAATAGCCGGAGCAACATCAAATGAACATGCTGAGCAGGCACTTTTGCCAGTAACAGTAATCTCTAGCCTATGCTGTTCTTTTGAACCTGTCACGGTTTATTTTCTTGCACAGGAAATAAAAATCGTTACATGCTACAATCACTTAAAAAGACTGAAGTTCACAAAAATGTGGTTTGTGGGAACAGGCACGGGGAGTTACATTTCGTGCTGTCGGGTTAGCCTGACTGAATGCCTCTCGTGCAGAGTTTGAACTCTATTATACTCTCATTGATTATTAATGTCATTGCTCACATTTTCCCATGCTCCAACACAGATGGAGTGCACTCTCTCCCAGCTACCGCATAATAATAAAAGGACTTCTGCAACGCACGTGAAAACAAATCGAAAGCAGCTTTCAAAGTTACAGACCATAATCAGGCTCTGAGACACACGCGCACACACACAAAAACAGGCCAATAGTCCGCATCACACAGCACAACGGAACACCGTAGCGAAACCTTAAATCTAGAAATTGAAACTCATCACCACTCCAACCGGGAAATCTTACAGCACAGAAGGAGGCCATTCGGCCCATCGTGCCTCTACCAGCTCTTTGAAAGAGCTGTCCAATTTAGTCCCACCACCCTCCCAGCTTCCTCCCATAATCCTGCCAATTAGTTCTCTTCAAATACACGTCCAATTGCCTATTGAAAGTTCCTGTGGAATCTGATTCCACCATCCTCGCAGGTAGTGCGTTCCAGATCTTAACAACCCTCTGTGTGAAATAAATTCTCCTCATTTCCCCTCTAGTTCTTTTGCCAATTATTTTAAATCTGTGACCTCTGGTTATCGACCCAGTTGCCAGAGGAAACAGCTCCTCCCGACTTGTATCTATCAAAACCCCCTCATAGCCGTACTTTCTCTTTTATTTCCAAACCGTGGCAATTCTGCAAATGCAGTGACAGGAATGCTCAAATAAAACCACTTCACACCAGGGAACTTTCTCCTTATCTCAAAAAAGTGGCTGTCTGTAACTAAACCACTTCGCATCAGACAGCAGCCAAGCAGGCCCCAGAAAATTCCTCTGAGGAAAGTAAAAAGGTTTTAAACGCCGCATTTTAGCGGCTGGTTAGACCCAATTACTTTGAGGTCAAATGCTAAATTTTTTTTAAAATCCTGTAACTCGTAGAAACCGTCAGCTCGCCTTAAAACTTTTCTACGTCAAATCTGTGTGAAATCAAAAGCAATGTCGAATCGATTGTTTCTAATAGCTTTCAGTGCTGCCTTCCAACTAATCTTGAGTTGTTCACATCAATAACCTCCAATCCTGGGGGGAAAATAAGCTGATTTTTCTTCTGAAAATGCTGACAAGGTGAAACGTTGATTGTCAGTTTAAAAAGCAGACAGCTGGCCATGTCTGCTGGTACCTTGCCCAAGTGGCCATTCTTAACATGTGAGTGCAGGCACCAAGTGACGGGAGCTTATTCAACTCTTGGGCATCACAGCTGAGCTCAATCCTGAACTTACTCCCACACATGCTTTCCGGAAGGCATCAGTGATGGATCAACTAAGATCAGGAACCCACTTGTGTTGGAAATTGCAAACATGAAGCCAAGTCCTGAGCTAAGAGTCAAATTGAAACATATCGAGGGATATTACTGGATTTGGCTCTTAAAATGTCCAGTCACTAGGGAGCAGCTAACAACAAAAAACAAAGACAATCTACACTTACATAGCCCAATCTGTGGAGTGCAAAATAAAAGGAAAGGACTTGCATTTATGTAGTGCCTTTCACATCCTCAGCATGTCCCAAAGCACTTCGCAGTCAATTATTAGCACTGCTGAAGTGCAGTCACTTCTTTACAAGTGAAAGGAACTCCTGCTGAAACTGTTTGCACAGACAGTGGCCTGGAATTTGCGGTCAGCGGTGAAGCGACAGTGATCGCCGCTGACCTCGGAGAAAGCTGCCCAAAGAGATCTCGTGATCTCTGCGGTGAAAACTTTCTCTTTGTCGACCTTTAATTTGATTGCAGCGCTGTCAAAAAGGGATCCCCAGCATACACTAGCAGTGATGTCATCAAGCTGCCTAAGCAGCCAATCACATTGAAGAATTGTCAGCTACAGTAAACCAGGAAATAAAAAGCACGGATCATCGTTCACTTTTTTAAAATTTTTACAGAGAGCAAAATAAAGATTGGGACATACACATAGGGTTAAAGTAGAAGCTGAAATATCATAAACTTAAGAATATTTTTTATTATTTTAAAATACTAGTAATTTATGGAGAAATTTGACATTCCACAAATATAAAATTAGTTTTTCAGCAGTCAATAGATCTATTTCAACAAGGCTTAACTTTTTAGGGGGTGTTTAACAGCGATAGTAGAGTGGAAAAGGGGAAATTTTGGTCAGTTCAAGTGATTTCACTGAATGCCGGCTATGGGGAGTTCCACAGCGCAGCCTGCAGCGGAGCAGGGAACGACTGGCCCCAACTTCAGGATTTCTGCGTTTATCTGCGCATGCACTAAATCCTGAAGTTACAGCCAGTTTCAGAGGGGTAATGATGGCGCACGCTGACAGTTTCGCCGTCATTACCACCGCAAAAATCCGGGCCAATATCTTGAGTACTCTGTCTAGTTCTTGTCACTGAGGCACTAGGGAGAAATTCAGGCTTGGGAGGCGGAGCAGGGATGAGCAGTAAGGCTGATCCCTCGCGTTAGAAGGCTGAGTTAATGGCAAGGCCTCTTAGTATTTTGAAAAAAAAATTGCCCGCGCGTCATTAAGTTTTAAATGAGGCGCAAGAATTGTGAGCAGAAAGGGTGTCAACTTTTGCAGTTAGCTTGTGATTAATAAGGGAGTTTCATATTCTTCAAACCTATTTATATGAGGCTCCTCTTTCAATAATGACAACCCTCATCTTGGCAAATTCAAATAATCACCCCAAATCTTTAATCGAGAGTATGGATGACATGTACCTCACTGGAGCAGTGCCGTAGACTGGCACTATATGGTGCCACAAGTAGTGGGAAATAGTTTCACCCCTCACGTACCCCCACACCACTGAGTTTCTTTTTATATTCGTTCCTGGGATCTGGGCGTCGCTGGCAATGCCAGCATTTATTGCCCATCCCTAATTGCCCTCGAGAAGATGGTGGTGAGCCGCCTGCGTGAACACGGCGCAGTCCGTGTGGTCGCAGGGGAAGGAGGGCCTAGCAGAGGTGGTCTTACTGTCGGGGGACTCTGCGTTTTGGCTCGTTGAACTCAGTCCAAACACTGTTAAATTAAATCCTGAAAATCATCTGTAAAAGAAAAATAGGCAACCAGGTTGTGAGCCACACTGCACCCCACCACCATCCCCAGCTGCAGCCCAGCACAGAGTAATTGTTCCCATTTTGTCATCTCTCCAATACCTTAGAATAACCACAAGGTGGCGGTCTTTGACTGGAAACACAAGCGGGCTGCCCGCCTCATTTTAAATCGAGCAGCATTTTTGGGCTCCTGTTCAGTAGAGTACAACGGGCGTCATTGATCTATCAGCCCCACTGTCTCGGTGTATCATCCTGCAAATGGCATGTAAGTAAAATGGAAATCAGTGCAAAAAATCAAAATCAAAGCAAAAAAGAGTTTTGTAACTGATTTATAGAAACTAATGTTATTACACAATTTCTCTGCTGTTCTATACCCCAATTTACCGCCCCTTGTTTATTCAGGTAAGACAGCTTTAATTCTTTGAGACTTGGAAATTCTAGACACAGAATTGAGTCCTTAGCCGGGGCAATTTTAACCTAAACCTCACGTCGGGAAACTGACGGGGTCGGGGGCATCGCTGGTTTCACACCTCGCCCAATTGTACCCGCCAATGAAGCCAGTGGTGAGTAATATTGGGCTGGGTGTAAAACCGGCGATCCTCCCGGTCCTGTGGTTTTCTCGCCTGGTAAGTACCTCCCTTGACTTCTGTTAATTTGGGGAAGACTCCCTCTGCTCTGATGTTTCATTTCCCATTTTGCAGTCAGTTCCCATGTTGCAGAAAATTATATATTCCACTGTATTGCAATATATATAATACTATACGGTAATATATGTACCGCTGTGCTGTCGTATTCATAATACTATATTATATTATAGACAGGAAGATTGGAGAATGGGATTGGAGGGGGAGACTGGGGCTCGGAGGAAGAGAGGGGCAATGGGGGTCGGTGGATGGGGAGACTGGGGAGTGGGGGTCAGAGAGCGATTAGGGAAATGGGGGGGTCAGGGAAAGTGAAAATGGGGGGTCAGGGAGAGGGTACGGTGGTCAGAGACAGAGAGGGGGAATGGGGGTCAGGGAGAGGGGATTGGGGTCAGAGAGGGTCAGAGAGAGGGGGGAATGTGGGTCAGAGAGAGAGGGGAATGTGGGTCAGAGAGAGAGGGGATTGGGGTCAGAGAGAGAGAGGGGAATGTGGGTCAGAGAGAGAGGGGAATGTGGGTCAGAGAGAGGGGGGAATGTGGGTCAGAGAGAGAGGGGAATGTGGGTCAGAGAGAGGGGGGAATGTGGGTCAGAGAGAGAGGAATGGGGGTCAGGGAGAGGGGATTGGGGTCAGAGAGAGGGGAATGTGGGTCAGAGAGAGAGGGGAATGTGGGTCAGAGAGAGAGGAATGTGGGTCAGAGAGAGAGGGGAATGTGGGTCAGAGAGAGAGGGGAATGGGGTCAGAGAGAGAGAGGGGAATGTGGGTCAGAGAGAGAGGGGAATGTGGGTCAGAGAGAGGGGGGAATGTGGGTCAGAGAGAGAGGAATGGGGGTCAGGGAGAGGGGATTGGGGTCAGAGAGAGGGGAATGTGGGTCAGAGAGAGAGGGGAATGTGGGTCAGAGAGAGAGGGGAATGGGGAGAGGGAATGGGTTCAGGGAGAGAGAAGGGGGAACCCCAGAGGGTTGTAGATGCTGAGTCGTTGAGTATGTTCAAGACTGAGATCGATAGATTTTTGGGCACTAAGGCAATCAAGGTAGATAGGGATAGGGCGGGAAAGTGAAGTAGATGTAGAAGATCAGCCATGATCTTATTGAATGGCGGAGCAGGCTCGAGGGGCCGTATGGCCTACTCCTGCTCCGAATTCTGTTTTTATGTTCTTATATATACTACTCCAGTATACTGTAATATAAGTAGTAGCACTGTACTGTAATATAGATAGCGCTATCTGTACTACATGATATATGTAATACCATATTGTATGTACTATTACATTAATATATGTACCACCATGTGTACTACAATACTGTAATATGTAGTACTGTAATATACATGGTATTATAATATTCATAGTATGGTACTGTCATTCTATTGCTGACACACTTAGGGTGTAATAGTAACCTAACCCATCCCATCGTGCAAGAAACACAGAAAGCTAACATGCAGGTACAGCAAGCAATAAGGAAGGCAAATGGGATGTTGGCCTTTATTGCAAGGGGGTTGGAGTATAAGAGTAAGGAAGTCTTGCTACAATTGTACAGGGCCTTGGTGAGACCACACCTGGAGTACTGTGCACAATTTTGGTCTTATCTAAGGAAGGGGATACTTGCCTTGGAGGCGGTGCAGTGAAGGTTCACTAGATTGATTCCTGGGATGAGAGGTGCTGTCCTATGATGAGAGATTGTGTAGAATGGGCCTATACTCTCTGGAGTTTAGAAGAATGAGAGGTGATCTCATTGAAACATACAAGATTCTGAGGGGGATTGACCGGGTAGATGCTGGGAGGTTGTTTCCCCTGGCTGGAGTGTCTAGAACTAGGGGGCATAGTCTCAGGATAAGGGGTCGGCCATTTAAGACCGACGTGAGGAGAAATTTCTTCACTCAGAGGGTGGTGAATCTTTGTAATTCTCTACCCCAAAGGGCTGTGGATGCTGAGTCTTTGAGTATATTCAAGGCTGAGATAGATAGATTTTTGGACTCTAGGGGAATCAAGGGATGTGGAGATCGGGAGGGAAAGTGGAGTTGAGGTTGATGATCAGCCATGATCTTATTGAATGGCGGAGCAGGCTCGAGGGGCCGTGTGGTCTACTGCCACTCCGATTTCTTATGTTCTTATGAAATTACAGGAAACCGCCTGTTTTACATCCGCTTGACTTTACTCTCCGTGGACATCAGGTGTAAAATCTGTGGCCGACCCAATACCGTCACTTTCCTGCAGGGCGGGTTAGATTACAATTATCCTCTTCGTTTTATCGTTCCTGTGACTAATCTGCTACAATCCATCCCCTCCACCTCCGGCGCACTGTGACCGCATTGTGTACTATCTACAGGATGCACTGCAGCAATTCACCAAGCTGACTTTGACAGCACCTCCCGGCCTCGTGACCTCGATCACCGACAAGTTCGAGAGCAGCAACATCATGGGAACAGCATCATCTCCAAGTTTCCTTGCAAGTCACACGCCATCCTGACTATATCGGCGTTCCTTCATCATCGCCGGGGTGAAAACCCTGGAATTTCCCCACCTAATATCATGGTGGGAGTAATATCAACCACAAAACATGCAGTGGTTCAAGGAGCTGGCCCGCCATCCCTTTCTCAGGCCAGCTAGGGATGGGCAATGAATGTGGCCTTGCCAGTGTCACCCACATCCCGAGAACAAAACAAATTGTAATAATTATTCATCTGCAAAGTTTTTTAAAATCCCAGAAGTTAATTTGATTGATTCTGGCCCATTTGGTCCCATCCTTCCACAATAATAGTTCATCTTTGGTGATTTCTACCTTCACCAATTTCCCCGTCTCTGCTCACTGCTCACTGCTCACTCAATGTCAGTCACCACATCGCCTCTCCCGCCCACAGCCACCCCTTCATCCTCATCATCTCACAAGACCCTGCCACCTCCGAGGTTCCTATGTTTGCTAAGTCTATCTCCGATCATTTCCTTGTCTCTCTCGCCCACGTCAACTCACTCCCCCCCACCCCCGCCTTCAATACCTCTAACATCAACCCCTGCCCCTAGAGATAAACTATCCCCTGCTCACGCTCTGAAACCCTCTCAAACTCCGACTGTCCTCTGCTTTGGCCCTCCACCCAGCGCGACAACGCTTCTGCTTTTAATCTGCTCAATGGCTCCTTTGCCTCTGCCCTCGGCCCTTCTGTCTCCCACCCGCACCGCTGTCCCCCCTCCCCCCTGGCCCCCCGGATACCCCTCGCCCTTAATCTGACAGCTGCAGGCTTGAGCGGACCTCCTGAATGATCGGCCTAGTTGTTCACCGCCAGACGTAGCTTGACTGTCTTTAGCAACATCATGTCTCGGTATCCTCAGCCAAGTCCTCCTACTACTCCACAATTCCAAACTCCTTGACGACAAACCGTAACACTGGCAAGACCACGTCTATTGCCCATCCTTAGCTGCCGTGGGCCTTCCTCTGGTAGCAATTTGTTTTTATAACTGAGTGGCTTGTTAGGCCACTTTAGCTGGCATTAAGAATCAACCACATTGCCGAGCACTGGAGTCACATGTAGCCAGACTGGGTAGGGCTGGCAGGCTCCCTTTCCTGAAGGACAGCAGTGAACTAGTAGAGTTCTTAAGAAAGAAAGCAGGACTTGCATTTCTATAGCGCCTTTCGCGACCTCAGTATGTTCCGAAGCGCTTTACAGCCAATGAAGTACTTTTGAAATGTAGTCACTGTTGTAGGAAACACGGCAGCCAATTTACGCACAAACAGCAATGTGATGATGACCCGATAATCTGTTATTTTTAGTGATGTTGATTGAGGGATAAATATTGGCCCCGGGACACCGGGGAGAACTCTCCTGCTCTTCTTCGAAATAGTGGGATCTTTGACCTCCACCTGAGAGAGCAGACGGGGCCTCGGTTTAACGTCTCATCTGAAAGACGACTTATGACAATCCGACATCTTTCACGCTCATTTCTTTCTGGTGCCAACGATAAATGGCCGGATTTATTCGATTGAATTTCACAACTTGCCGTGGAGGGATTTGAACTCACGGCCTACTGTTTCATTCGGTCAGGACCATAACCACTCGCACGAACAAACCCCCTCGTCCACTAACACCACCTCTGTATTATCGCCTGTACCCATTGGAGAATATATATATTCGCGGGGTGGGGAAGGAAGGAAGAACTGAAGATAAAAGTTGTTTCCATAGCTGCTCGAAACTCATCTTCCAAGCTTTTGGTGGAGGCCTAGAAGCAGACTACCTACCCACGAGGCTGCAGGCAGTGTGTGGCCCTGGGACACCAGTCCAGAGAGGAGTAAAAAAAAATAGTTTGTTTAAAACACACACACAGAGAAAGAGCTGATAACGGACTGAAGCCGTGCGGTAAGATGGCCTGTGATTTGCAGCCAAAGGTTTGATTGGGTGAAAGGTCATCTTTAACAAGGCCTGTTATCACTGGATTTGGCCAGGTTCCAGGCCTGTCGAGTGGGATCAACTGAATCTACACAGGAGGCCCAGGCACATTTCACCAGCTGCTGTTCTGTGGGGGGGGGGGGGGGAGATCGTGTTTCAACCTCCCGCCATCCTGTCCTTTAACCCCCAGAGTACTGAATCTTCCCTTTTCACAGAACGTCATGAATTAAAAGGATACCGGGGGGGAGGGCGGGGGGGGGACAAAATCCCGTCGGCTTCTCCTGATTTTCCACTGTAACGTCGGTGGAAGTTTGGCAGAAACCCTGAGCCATTTATACCGTTTTTTCCAGAGCTTCCACTGATCGCTCAATGGAGCCCCCACAGCTATTCCAGATGATGTATGTGTGTACATCTGTGTCAGCTGTGGCTCAGTGGGCAGCACTCTCGCCTCTGAGTCAGAAGGTCGTGGGTTCAAGTCCCACGCCAGGGACTTGAGCACATAAAGCTAGGCTGACGCTCCCCAGTGCAGTGCTGAGGGAGTGCCGCACTGTCGGAGGTGCCGTCTTTCGGATGAGACATTAAAACCGAGGCCCCGTCTGCTCTCTCAGGTGAATGTAAAAGATCCCATGGCACTATTTCGAAGAAGAGTAGGGGAGTTATCCCCGGTGTCCTGGGGCCAATATTTATCCCTCAACCAACATCACGAAAACAGATTATCTGGTCATTGTCACATTGCTATTTATGGAACCTTGCACAAATTGGCTGCCGTGTTTCCCACATTACAACAGTGACTACACTCCAAAAGTACTTCATTGACTGTAAAGCGCTTTGAGACATCCAGTAGTCATGAAAGGTGCTATAGAAATGCAAGTCTTCCTTTCTTTCTCGGTGCGTACACACACAAATATGTGTATTTGCACGTGTGCATGTGCATCTTTTCATGTATGTGTATTTGCACATGTGTATACGAGTGTGTGCACGTGTGTATATGCACATCCATATTAGCGTGTGCTTGTGTGTAGGTATGTGTGTGTGTGCATGCGTGTGTCAGCATACATGCCAGCTTTGAAAGTGAGGTTTATATTCCTGCAAATGTAAGAGTCAATAGCCAGAAGGGTCCATGAGAAGAAGCTCAGTGGATCGGGTATCGGATTCTGCCAGTCCTGCGTGAGGCTGTTTCCCGAAGAACAGAGCTCCCAGTGACAAACTACAAACCCGCGGGAATTAAGTTAAATCGTCACAAGTTTGACTTGTGTTGTGGTGATCTGCACCTGCCAGTTACAGATATGCACCAGACAATTCCTGCCCCACTACCCCGGCAAAAACTGCCCCCAGCTCCTTCACCAGTTTGCTCTCTAACTTCCAGCTCCCCTCTCCTCTGCAGTCCCCCCATTGCTGCCAAAGTTGATCTGCTAAAGAGCTGCTTCACTTCTGCCTTGGATACCCTCGTCCCCACCAAGTCACACAACATCTCTCAAACCCTGGTATGGTTTCCCAACATCTCTGCCCCAGGCTTCCTCCCACCCCACCCCCCGCCGTTCCCCTGGCCGCGATTGTCCTGAATATCCAACTCCCCCACCACCTCACTTACCTCGCCAAGCACCACGTCCTTGGGTCGCGGAAGATGACCAGCAGCTGCACGGTTTCCCGTTCCCGAACGCCGCCCTCTATGTCATTCCCGCCGGCTTTGAGCGAGAGTCAGTGAGCGGACATTAAAATGAGACCCGGGCATCAAAACCTCACCTAAAGTGTCCAATCTTCATGAGTAAGCCTAACCCTAGGCAATGACTGTTGGCAGGCTATTCCACTGTGGTGGGAGAGAGGGGGGTGGGGGCATTCAGCCCTATCCTGTCCTCAACTGACATCCAGTAGGACAGACTGGAGAGTGATCAGCAGTGGGCACCATTACTGTTCCTCTGCTTCCTGACCCAGGGTAAAGAAAAACCCTTTTTTTTTATCACGTTGACAGGTTGCCTGATTTGTGCCATTTGAACGGTTTCGCTCGCCTCTAATTGGGATGTCAACCATACATTGGACACATGTCCTGACTGCTGTGTATTCTGTTTATCAGGCAGCACTGGCTGAAACCGGTCGAGAGATAAGGAACGTTTCGAAAAGACTGGAATCTACAGGGGCGAAAATAAATACCATCCCTTTCAGGACTAGAGGAGGTGAAATAACATTTAAAAGGAACTGCCTTCCGGACGGCTCGCTTTGGCGAATACTCGCTGCAGCGCCGAGCCATTCGGAGCAGGGAAGGTCCAAGTTCCGATCGCAGGATCCGTGCCGATTTTAACTGATCTGATCACAATCTGCTGGCTTCCGTAGAGTCGTCGGGTGAGGCTCAGGCTGTGGTGCCACCTCCACAATAGAACAGGCCCACCGACACCCACTGTTCTGGTGCCACGTGGGGAACGGCCACTAACAGTCGGTAACCAAAGGACACAGATAATTGGCAAAAGAACCAGAGGGGGGAGATGAGGAGAAATGTGTTCACGCAGCGATTTGTTGTGATCTGGGAATTAAAAAAAAAAAATTTGTTCCTTGGATGTGGGCGTCGCTGGCAAGGCCGGCATTTATTGCCCATCCCTAATTGCCCTCGAGAAGGTGGTGGTGAGTCGCCTTCTTGTATAACTGAGTGTCTCGCTTGGCCATTTCAGAGGGCAGTTAAGAGTCAACCACATTGCTGTGGGTCTGGAGTCACATATCGGCCAGACCGGGTAAGGACAGCAGATTTCCTTCCCTAAAGGACATTAGTGAACCAGATAGGTTTTTACGACAATCCGGTAGTTTCATGGTCACCATTACTGACAGTAGCTTTTTATTCCAGATTTATTTAATTAACTGAATTTAAATTCCCCAGCTGCCGTGGTGGGATTTGAACTCATGTCTCTCAGGATTATTAGTCCAGGCCTCTGGATTACTAGTCCAGTAACATAACCACTGAGCTACCGTTCCCAAAATGCGCTGCCTGAAAGGGCGGTGGAAGCAGATTCAATAGTAACTTTCAAAAAGGAATTGGATAAATACTTAAATAGGACAACATTTGCGGGGCTAGGGGGAAAGTGGGAATAAGTGGATAGATCTTTCAAATGGCCTTCTTCTGTGCTGTATGATTGTATACATGAAATCTGAGTTAGAAGGAGACAAGAATGAATACACAAGATATAACATCGAACATATAACAATGCAGTAGAGACCTATGGCAGCACACACACCAAAAACACACAGAGGAGGGAACGGTGATGCCTGTGTGAGACCAGTATTCCACATTATATTAAAAATAGAATTGAAACCATATGGTGTCTCTATTTATCCTTTGAACTCATGCATCTGGCAAGTCTAAAAAGACCAGATTTATGATCTGAACAAATCTATTAATAGGGACACAATTGGAACTATTAAAAGCCGCTGCTCTTGCTGCGAGTTGCCTGTCCTGGCTTGAGACAGCACAGCTTCCATATACTTTCGAGTTGGACGAGGTCCACAGCATGAAAAATGCCCAATAAATTGACACGGAATCAGTGATCTCACTTGGAGAGGGTACAAGGATGGTTGGTGCTCTGTTAAAGTTGGAGTTGAGACACAAGGTTAGGAACGTGGAAAAGGAGCTTAACTTTTGCTTCTGGCCCTTACCATTGCTGACCATGGGGTGAACGATGTGCTTCCCAGGTCAGAGATGACAGCCCTGGGCATTGGAATAATTCTCCACTTTATTGTACCCAAGCACTTCCAGGTCAGGTACAGCACAATTTCGAAGAAAAGTAAAACTCCTTCTGCATTATGCCAGCTGTGGCTCAGTGGGCAGCACCCTCGTCTCTGGGTCCTCGAAGGTTGTGGTTTCAAGTCCCACTCCAGAGACTTGAGCACAAAAATTTAGACTGACACTCCCCAGTGCAGTGCTGGGGGAATTTATGGGCTGGCACCAGAAAGAAATGAGCGTGAAAGATGCCGGATTGTCATAAATCGTCTTTCGGATGAGATGTTAAAACGAGGCCCCCCGTCTGCTCTCTCAGGCGGACGTAAAAGATCCCACGGGCACTGTTTCGAAGAAGAGCAAGGGGAGTTATCCCCAGTGTCCTGGGCCAAGATTTATCTCTCAATCAACATCACTAAAAAAAAAACAGATAATCTGGTCATTATCACATTGCTGTTTGTGGGAGCTTGCTGTGCGCAAATTGGCTGCCGCGTTTCCCACATTACAACAGTGACTACACTCCAAAAAAGTACTTCATTGGCTGTAAAGCGCTTTGGGATGTCCAGTGGTCGGGAAAGGCGCTATATAAATGTAAGTTTTTCTTTTCAATGACTGCCAACTCCCAACCTATGACGTACATCTCTTACTGTATCAGTGAAGGTATTTCAACTTTACATTACCTTCTAGCATTTTTGCGTAACTTTATATTTTAGTGCCAGATAGTTCTGGCAGAGAGAGGAGAGACTCATTGTACCGGCATGGGGTGTTTCAAACCTAAATCCCAAGGGACTATAGGGTGTATTTTACAAATTTTCCTTAATGAATGGAAAATCCCGTGGGACCCAATGACCTCTGACGTAAGAAAACTACTAGGCACTTGGTCTAAGCGTTAAACAAAGCTTTAATCAACTGTTTTTCAACATGGAGATCTAGTTGTGTCCTTCACTGGTTCCCGTTGAGGAATGTCCTAAGCAAGCTGGGCCCATGCCTGAGTAGTTATACTCTCCCTGGACAGCGCCACCAGCAGGCCGCCCAGTATTACTTCATACATGAATGACAAGATTCATGTCAACCTCCGCTCACATTCCTGATTCCAGTGTTGTGCTCGGGAAGCACAAATTAGTAAAATCTAACCCTATGTTGTACCCATTGCATCAACCAGCCCTCTAGTTGACTCATTTCTAATAACTCTTTAGCGTACAGAGAGCTCTCACACAACACCGCCCCACTCCACACAGGAAGAGAGCGGCTGATTTCTGCGTGAATTGGATTCCAAGAATCTCTCTTCTATCGCACTGTCAGTAGATTGTTATCTCTGCATTTCTATTCTTTTGAAAGCGGCAAACCTCAAACGCAGATCACAGTTTTCTTCTGCCAAGCATAAAGGTTAAAGTTAATCTCATTCTTGCCGCCTTCTCTGTTAAATTTTTCAATAACACACATTAGTCATCGACATAATCTAGTCTTTGTGGTCTCTCGCTTAGACTCCTCCCATAGACTGCCCATCAATCGCTGATCCTCGTCAGTTACTGAGCCTTTTTTTTTTCCTTCCATCTTTTCCCCCCGTGCAGGATTCATGATTTTTATTCATGTTCCCGCTTCTCCCCTCCTTGTTGGGGATTCTGGCAGTGGAGTTCCCCTCCGTCCACCTGCATGACCCCTTTCACTTCTATCTCAACCCTTTCGCAGTCTCATTCGGGAATGTACATTGTGGCATCACATAATCACAGGAAAGACGTTTTTACCCTTTGGAAGGGTACAGTAGCATAGTAGTTATGTTACTGGACTATTAATCCAGCGGCCTAGACTAATGATCTGAGAGACATGAGTTCAAATCCCACCATGGAAGCTGGGGGAATTTAAATTCAATTAATTAAATAAAATCTGGAATAACAAAAAAAGCTAGCATCAGTAATGGTGACCATGAAACTCCCGTTTTGTCGTTAAAAACCCATCTGGTTCACTAATGTCCTTTAGGGAAGGAAATCTGCCGTCCCTACCCGGTCTGGCCTATTTGTGACTCCAGACCCACAGCAATGTGGTTGACTCTTAACTGCCCTCTGAAATGGCAGCTCACCACCACCTTCTCAAAGGCAATTAGGGATGGGCAATAAATGCTGGCCTTCCCAGCATCCCGTGAATGAATCAAAAAAAAGGGGCCGAGGGGAGCAATGGAGATGGTTCTGGGTATCAGGAACTTAAGTTATGAAGGAAGTTGGGCTTTGGAAAAGAGTAGGATTCAAGGCAACCTGAATTAAATGGTAACGGAGATAAAAAAAAGTTCAATTAGGGCGAAGGCTTCAAATTCCAAGGGCCAAAAGTTAAAAATTAGGACGTTTGGAAAAAGTAGGGAAGGAATAGAGTAATAAAATAAGTTACTGGAGAAAACTGATGAAGTATAAATGGCTTCAAGATACAAATAGAGGTGTTTCTGGAGTGTCAAGGGATTGAGGAATATGAATAAGCAGGTAGATGGAGTTCACTTATTAAATGGGGCAAGTTTGTTAGGCCTAATGGGGCTAGAACTTGGCCTCTTTAGCACTTCCCGTTATCGCCTCTGGGGGGCAATAACGGGGCGCCAAGCACTTACCGACTGACCGACCGACCGAGAAGATTGACTCCCGCTATATTCAGCGGGAGGTTTGTGGCGTTGGGCCCCGATCTCCTTCACCTGGAGATCGTGATGTCGTCGCCATGCGCATCGCCCCGGTAGCGCCCCGGGACCCGAACTTCGGTTCCGCCCCCTGCAACATCGCTGGGCGAAAAACACCAGCAGCTGCAGGAGGCGTTGATCGGGAGGCCGGGCGCTTTGGGGGGGGCGATACTCAAAGGCGAGGTGGCCAAGGTAAGTGAAAAAATTCTGAAATGCTCTTTTATCTTTTTTTTTTCATTTCTCTTCGTCAACGATCGATCAGCCCGGCTCTCTGCTGCAGTGTATTGGGCTGATCGGGCCGGATCACAGCTGCCGTCGGGGACCAGGTAAGTTTTCCTCTTGCAGATCCGGCAGCGATGGCCCTTCCCTTTAAGGGAGGGAAGGAGCCTTCCAACGCGGCAGCGCTGCTCACCTACCGCCCCGCCTGCTGCCTGTAGCGCTCCAGGAATGAAGTGGAGCGCTTCATTTAACACTCCACCTCCCTCCAGGAGCGCAAACTCCGATTGTTTTAAAAGTTGGAAAGCATGAGCGCCTGGCACTAATTTTTTCAACTTTTAAATGTTAGCGCCCCCAAACCGAATTTCTCCCCCATGGTCTTTTCATGCCTTTAATGGAAAAGAAAATCAGGCGGGCACCGATTCGCTATTCACCATTTTGTGCTATCAACGATGACCAGTTTCACCCCAGTGCCTTTGTGAGTAGATGGGGGGAGGGGGCACAGAGTCTGAACTGGGGCAGGGGGTTATATGTTGGAGATTGAGTGTTGAAGTAAGGTTTAGGAAGTTGGTTTGCTGAAAATCCAAAACTCACTTTGTTTCTTCTCTTTCTAAATGTAAAAGAAAGAAAAATAAATCACCAGTGGTCCGTGATTCCGCTGCCAGCACTCTCTGGGAGCACCGTTCTACACCGGGAGCACCGCTCTACACCGGGAGCACCGTTCCTTGCCGGGAGCATCGTTCCTTACCGGGAGCACCGTTCTGTACCGGGAGCACCGTTCCGTACCGGGAGCACCGTTCCGTACCGGGAGCACCGTTCCACACCGGGAGCACCGTTCCGCACCGGGAGCACCGTTCCACACCGGGAGCACCGTTCCGTACCGGGAGCACCGTTCCGTACCAGGAGCACCGTTCCACACCGGGAGCACCGTTCCACACCGGGAGCACCGTTCCGTACCAGGAGCACTGTTCCGCACCAGGAGCACCGTTCCACAACGGGAGCACCGTTCTACACCGGGAGCACCGTTCCACACCGGGAGCACCGTTCCGCACCGGGAGCACCGTTCCACACCGGGAGCACCGTTCCGTACCGGGAGCGCCGTTCCACACCGGGAGCACCATTCCACACCGGGAGCAGCGTTCCACACCGGGAGCGCCGTTCCACACCGGGAGCACCGTTCCACACCGGGAGCACCGTTCCACACCGGGAGCACCGTTCCGCACCGGGAGCACCGTTCCACACCGGGAGCACCGTTCCGTACCGGGAGCACCGTTCCGTACCAGGAGCACCGTTCCACACCGGGAGCACCGTTCCACACCGGGAGCACCGTTCCTTACCGGGAGCATCGTTCCTTACCGGGAGCACCGTTCTGTACCGGGAGCACCGTTCCGTACCGGGAGCACCGTTCCGTACAGGGAGCACCGTTCCACCCGGGAGCACCGTTCCACACCGGGAGCACCGTTCCGCACGGGAGCACCGTTCACACCGGGAGCACCGTTCCGCACGGGAGCACCGTTCCACACCGGGAGCACCGTTCCACACGGGAGCACGTTCGTACCAGGAGCACTGTTCCGCACCAGGAGCACCGTTCCACAACGGGAGCACCGTTCTACACCGGGAGCACCGTTCCACACCGGGAGCACCGTTCCGCACCGGGAGCACCGTTCCACACCGGGAGCACCGTTCCGTACCGGGAGCGCCGTTCCACACCGGGAGCACCATTCCACACCGGGAGCAGCGTTCCACACCGGGAGCGCCGTTCCACACCGGGAGCACCGTTCCACACCGGGAGAACCGTTCCACACCGGGAGCACCGTTCTGTGCCGAGGGGGCCGAGTTACAGAATCGACCAATTGGTTTCCTCTTTGATACCATTCAGTTCTTTTTCCCTCAACAAGCATTAACTCTCTATAAAGCCAATGTCCAAAGACCTGAATAGTTATGGGCATGGAGGAGAGCCAGATGTAATAATTTAATGTCTTGGCTTCTCAATTTTAAGGAATGATCAAATTCTCCCATTCCCCCGCCACGATTTTCTCCCCTTCTCTTCTGAAGGTGCGGACTACTTGCTGGGGTACAGATCCCACAGGTGCAGGTACCGCGTCTCATCCCTGGTCTATGCCGAGCTGGCCGATCTCTGGTTGGGCAATAGCCGAGGTGCTACAGACGAAACCACAGCTCAGAATCATTAGTGCCATAAGGATAGGAGGGGAGAAAGGGGAGAGGGAATTACACTCAGAACAGTTTAGTATAAACTGGCGTCATCGCAAAGTGCTTCACATCAATTTCAATCATAAAGGTGTATTATTTAATGTTGCAGGTGACAGAGTGACAACTCAGATGTGGCTGGGCTCTGGGTGCAGGTCCCTTTAAATTGGCCCATGGAACAACTTCACAATATCTAGTTGAGGAATGCGAATGGATAAATATTTAGATGGAAAGTTAGAACACAGATAGCTTATCAGCATTTATCAGATTGGCAGAAACGCCAAGACTGCAGAGCCCTGTGCGATACCACAGGGAAGAGGAGGCATGGCTGGGATTGAATTAAATGTGTTCTGCAACAGGCTCCTTCTGTTACATCAGCACAGTGCCCCCCAGCTCACAACCTGCATGTCTGAGTGCAAGTACGTGACTGAAAATAAGTTTAGAATTTGCAGGAAAGACTGAACAGGCTGGGGCTCTTTTCTCTAGAAAAGAGAAGACTGAGGGGTGACCTGATAGAGGTTCTTTAAGATTATGAAAGGGTTTGACAGGGTAGACGTAGAGAAGATGTTTCCACACAGGGAGACCAAAAACTAGGGGCCATAAATACGAGATAGTCACTAATAAATCCAATAGGGAATTCAGAAGAAATTTCTTTACCCAGAGAGTGGTTAGAGTGTGGAACTCGCTACCACAGGGAGTGGTTGAGGCGACTAGCATAGAGGCATTTAAGGGGAAGCTAGATAAACACATAAGGGAGAAAGGAACAGAAGGTTATGCTGGTAGGGTTAGATAAAGAGGGGTGGGAGGGGGCTCGTGTGGAGCATAAACACCGGCATAGACTGGTTAGGCCGAATGGCCTGTTTCTGTGCTGTACATTCTATGTCATTCTTTGACTCCCATCAGCATCTACGTGCCTTGGGCCTCAACGCCTATCAACCTCCCTAGCTGCTACTTCAGTCCAGAAGCATGGAGCCATGGTATACTGCTTGACCCGGAGCTGAGCTTTCTCCCCCACATCCGCTTTGTCATCGAGACAGGTTTGTTCCACCACTGCAAAAGTTCCTGCCTCCAACCCTACCTCTCCTCATTGTTATTGAAACCCTAATCCATGATTGTATCACCTACAGGCTTGCCTTCTCGCCTAGCTGGCCTCCATATATCACAACACACTCAGAATGCCATGGCTGCACACGGTCTTGCATTCCTATCACCCACATCTTGGCCCAGCTCCACTGGTACCTTAAGCCCAACCAAATTACCTTCAAGGTGCTAGGTCTCATTTTAAAACCCTCCATGGCCTTGCCCCAACCTTCCTCCGTGATCTCCAGCCATTTATCCCTGCATGCACCCTTAGATCCCCCAATACCAGATTACTCCTCATTCCCTGCTCCCTCTGCTTCACCATCCAATCAAAACAAGTTCAGCTCAGAGGCTTCAGAGAAGGATAATTCTGGGACTAAGGGCAATAGAAAGCAAGACTTGCATTTATAGAGCGCCTTTCACGACCATCGGATGTCTCAAAGCGCTTTACAGCTAATTAAGTACTTTGTTTTTGAAGTGGAGTCACTGTTGTCATGTGGGAATGTGTGTAATAAGGACATCTTATTGTCCTTAGGCCCAGAATTATCCTTATCACCCTTCTCAGAACCCTCTTAAAAGCATCAATATCCTTTTAAAACAAATAACTGGAAAATTGAGAGGACAGCAAATTAGGCCCACTGACCTCCACATCCAATGGTGCATTCTGCCATTCTGTCAAGGGTCGCTCTGTGCCCGGAGCACGAACCCGTACAATTTACCCCAATATTTCCAATATGGCCACATCGGGGACCTGTACGAGGGCTGAGTAACTTAACTGGACTTAAAGTCAAATGCCCTTCAGATGGGTCCTGAATACTTGGATGGCGTTTTCGATGACAATTTCACATTGACTGGATAGTTTCAGCGATTAATCATTCAAAGCTCATTCCTTCTGCACTTTTTGCTAATGGACACCATCTTGTACCCGTGTGAGTTTTTAGCGCCGCTCCCCCTGCAGTGATTTTCAAATGTTTCCACGTGCTGGCTCCCCTGTAAATATAGGCACACGCCCAAGGACCCTCTCCTAACTTTCAAGTGTCAGCTACCTAAAGGAATACAGTGCTATTGACATGAATCTTGTCATTCATGTGGAAATGACTTATGAAATAATACTGGGTGGCCTGCTGGTGGCGCTGTCCAAGGAGAGTATAAATACTCGGGCATGGGCCCAGCTTGCTCAGGACATTCTTTGACAGGAACTAGTGAAGGACACAACTAGATCTCCATGTTGAAAAACAGTTGATTAAAGCTTTGTTTAACGCTTAGACCAAGTGCCTAGTAGTTTTCTTACGTCAGCTATCATTTCAGAACATGTTTTTCATTAGTAACAGACGTAATGGGGATAATTTTAACCTAACTCGTCAAGTGGGAAACCCAGGGGATTGGGTGGAACGCCGGTTTTACTCTCTGCCTGATATTATTCTCCACTGACTTCAGTGAAGAGTAAAATCGGGCGGGTTGTAAAACCAGCGTTGCACCCGATCTTGCAGTTTCCCGACGAGCGTTGTTCCAGTAAATCAACAGGTACAGAAAAAAAGTATAAAATAAGAATTTCCCAAGACAAGGCTTGTGGCCTGGCCACAGGTGGACAGAGTTCTCACTATGCAGACCCTCACGAATCCCTTCACGCACTCCCCAGGGACTGATGCCTCGCAGTTTGAAAGCCAATATTATAGAAGAGGCTCCCAGTGATGTCTCCCTTGTGTGGGTGGGCTTCACTCCCACAATCTGCTAGTCTGCTAGAAATACAGGACTCTTCATCATATTTCACCGTCTTTCGGATGAGACCTTAAACCGAGGCCCCGTCTGCTCTCTCAGGTGGACGTAAAAGATCCCATGGCACTATTTCGAAGACGAGCAGGGGAGTTATCCCCGATGTCCTGGCCAATATTTATCCCTCAATCAACATAACAAAAACAGTTTATCTGGTCATTAACACATTGCTGTTTGTGGGAGCTTGCTATGCGCAAATTGGCTGCCGCGTTTCCCACATTACAACAGTGACTATACTCCAAAAGTACTTCATTGGCTGTAAAGCACTTTGAGATGTCCGTTGGTCGTGAAAGGTTCCATATAAATGCAAGTGTTTCTTTTATATACTCATCTCATGTTTCCTTGTCTATACACTATCTTACATTTATCTAAATTAAAATCTATTCGCTCTTCCTCAGTGTTCAAACTGTAGCCCGTGGGCCACATACAGGCCCTGGGACGTATCAATCCTGCCCTCAAAGCCCAAGCAACTCAGTCCAATTTTTGGGTGTACCTTCACCACACGGACTGCAGCAGTTCAAGAAGAAGGCTCACCACCACCTTCTCAAGGGCAACCAATGATGAGCAATAAACGCTGGCCTTGCCAGCGATGCCCACATCCCAAGAACGAATAAATGTCTGAGACAAGACGCTGTGATGACAGGCTATTCCATTACGGGGGCATAACAGCCAAGGTTGTTCCTGTCCTCGCCTGATGTCCATACGCAGACCTTCCAATGGGTGCGGCTGCTGGAGAGAGAGAGAGAGAGAGAGAGAGAGAGAGTGCAACCCCACAGGGAGAGAGGAAGAATCTGAGGAAGAGTCACCCCCAAGCTGCTCTCATGCACTCCGTAGTCACTGGATATTAAAAAAAAAGTCTGAAAGCAGAACTCCAGGCCAAACTAGACCATTAATGGCAGCCAGTTCAGTTTTTCTGTAACATGACAAGCTCACGTTACCACACTGGTGCCAACTTTGTGCCAAATTTGGGGGTGAGCTCATTTCACCTCACACTGAGCAACTGTCAACGCGCGAGGAACTTTTTTCTGGATTCAGATCACGGTCCCACAGGGTGGAGCTGGTGGCCAAAACTGCACTCAGCCTGGATAAGGGTGTGGGACCTGAGCTCAGAATTCCAAAACCAGTCCAGCCCTTCGTGAACAATGCCAAATCCAGGCACACCCCTGATCCCACTTAATGCCAGTCCTGATCCCAGCTAAGCCCAATTCAGATTTCGGCAGAAAGGTTCTTGGTAAATAATTCATAAAATTGAAATTATTTAGGGAATCAACCGATTAATGATGTTCTTTTGCAAAAAATAAAGCTCTCTTTATTCTACCACAACAATGGGCCTCTGTCCCAACCTCTGAGAATATCCTTACTACACTCATTACAGCCTGTCATCCATATGTGTTCAGACTGCAATAGAGATATGCTGCCAACCCCACTGCCCACCTCTGACTGCACTCATTAGCTTCCAACCTGTCTCTAACACTGCCAACCTGTACCTTAATCCTCGATCCAACTCAACAAGACAGCCTCCGACCCCATCAGGCAACTTCAGACCCCACCGGGCAACCTCTGACCCCACCGGGCAACCTCTGACCCCACCGGGCAGCCTCTGACCCCACCAGGCAACTTCTGACCCCACCGAGCAACCTCTGACCCCACCGGGCAGCCTTCGACCCCACCGGGCTGCCTCTGACCCACCGGGCAGCCTCCGACCCCACCGGGCAACCTCTGACCCCACCGGGCAGCCTCTGACCCCACCGGACAGCCTCTGACCCCACTGGGCACCCTCTGACCCCACCGTATGCCTCTAAGTCTGCCGGCTTGGCCATCGATCCTGCCAATCTAACTCCAAATCAACCAGGCCACAAACCTGACTCCGGGTCCACCAACTTGATTCTGATCTTGTTGTGCTGCTTCTGAGGCCACATCACCCCCCCACCTCCCCGCCCCCCACTTCCTTCCCACTAAACGTTGAAGAAATCTGGAAAGGAAAAGACACAAAAAGCCATTCACTTACAAAATCGCCATAAATCAGACAAAACTGACTCAGATCACTGCAAGTAGTCTGTGATCCTGTAACTGGTCAAAGACGCGCCCCGCAGCCTTGCACTCAGTCTGTCCTATTCCATACTTCCGTGGTCACGTCATTTCTGCATCTTCCCATTATTTTCCCGACATTTCGCCACCATCTCACCTCAGGGACTTCTCCCGAGGGCGCTGTACATCACTCCTGCACAAGGCTGGCACCGCGGGAATGCCAGTGATGCCAGGCGCCCTTCTCTGGTGGCTGGCAGGGTACGCAAGGGAATTCCTGAACCGTCTGTCAGTAATTGACATCGTTCTGTGGCGGCAGTCCAACAGGAAAGCCTCTCGAGGAGTAGAACCCAACAACAACACCAGCTGCAACTGCCAGCCAACAGTCTTTATCCTTGATCCGCCCAACTCCATCTGCCATGTGGTTGAAACTCAGAGCAGCCGCACCACACTTCTACTATGTACCACTAAGGGGATCACTTGCCACTATGGTAGACATGAACCACCTTCGTGCCCAGGGGGAGGGGCAGGCACAGTGAAGCAGTCAGCAGTGGATTGACAGCCTTCAGTCACCAATCTTGCTGGGCTTCAGGAATTCAAAGTGACGTGTGTGTAGCTGCTTTAAAAAAGCAGATTCCAATTCCTGAGCGCATGTTATCTGCTCACCCTAGTGACCCAAGGCCCCAATGCCAGAACAGGTAAAAAGGAGGGGAAATAATGTTAAAACTTTTGAAAAACACCCAGGCACCGGGTCACCTTATTTCCCTCTGGCCCCCGTTCTTCCTCCCTTTTCAATGTTTTTCCAACTCCAATCTTGTTCCCGACTCATGCTGGGAGGCAGCCCTTGACAACTTGCCCAAGTGCCCGTTCTTCAAGTGTGAGCTGAGGCCGCGACTGCCAACGGGCAATTCTACCGTGAGTGGCAGCACAAGTCCACTGGCGTGGGACTGAGCTGGACAGATCCAGTCGGTCCCCAGTCTTTGCTGAGTTAGCCGACCTCTAGCAGAGGCAGCGGTGCAGTCAGCCTACCGTCGGTCCAACTGAGCTTGCCTGAATGAGGGAGGGAAGCCAGAATTCACACCTCTACTTTCGATCCAGTGATCCCTGCCTGGAAAGGGCACAGTGTGTGGACGTTGAGCGAGGGTAGGATCAAGCTCGGCTGGGATGCCCATGGGTGAATATCTTGCTGACGTTCATTTTGCAGATCATGTCTGAACAATGACCAATTGGGTGACATACCCAAGGGGCAACTGGCACCCATGGAATTGTACCCCCAGGAGAGAACAACAACAACGACAATAACTTCTGTTTATATAGTGCTTAACGTAGTAAAACGTCCTAAGGCGCTTCACAGGAGTATTATAAGACAAGATTTGACACCGAGCCACATAAGGAGCTATGAGGACAGATGAGGTAGGTTTTAAAGAGCGTCTTAAAGGAGGAAAGAGAGGCGGAGAGGTGGAGGGGTTTAGGGAGGGCATTCAAGAGCATGGCCACCAATAGTTGAGTGATTAAAATTGGGATGCCCAAGAATCCAGAAATAGAGGAATGCAGATATTGCGGAGGGTTGTGGGGCTGGAGGAGATTACAGAGATAGGGAAGTGCGAAGCCATGGAGAAAGTTTGGGGTAGGGGATGGAATTTAAAAAAAACAGGACCTTGAAGTATCAACCTGTAAACCACTGAGATTCCTCAGGGCAATTAGCAGGTAGCGGCACAGGTTAATGAGTGGTGTGGAGCCCCAGGTAAATGCTAATTACCATATTTCATTCAGCATGCAGTCATATCATCAGCATTTGCAGAACATGGGGATTGAACCGTTCAGTTAGACATTTTCTTCACCGATGTGGCATACTCAGGCTACAATTACTTGGAGCTAATCATCTCTTGAAGGAATATTAATGAATTGGCAGAAGAAATATAAGCAATTTGAATTGTTACGCTGCAGCAGCTTAGATACAGACTGATGATTCGTCTGGTAGGTCAGGGGGTTTTTATTGAGTGACCAGGACGGACCTGGGTCAGCAAGCGGGAAACCAGCCAGCCGTTCCCAGGGGCACTGGGAACAGTTAACTCAGCACAACTGGCGGATCAATCCCGGGGCCATCCTGGTCGCTATCCGTGATTTCTATTGGATGCGCCTGAGTGGATTGTCAGGTAAGGGCAAGATCAAGTTTGGCTGCGACGTTCTCTGGAAGTCGTGCATGCTGCCGACACTCACTGTTAAGAAGGCTCATGCTGAATAATAGTCACCTGGATGAGGAACCGGAGACTCACCACATCCGCAGTGGAGCAGTACCCAACACCGAGTCCGTGGCCCCCAAAATTTCCTTGGGTCATGATCCAATGGCTTTTTGTGGGGATCAGTGGGTGGGCACCTAATTAGCATGGGGCAAAAGCGGGCACAAGCACCACTATGGGTCTATCTCTGATGCCCACGTGTCCGCGGAAACCCGCCTGTTTGCCCACCCTTGCTCAGGGACGCCCCTCCCCCCGGACCCCATTCTCCTTGGCCGCCAGAGCAAGGAGGTTGAACTGGGTAAAAACAAAAGTTAAATTATGAGGTGATGGCCCTCATGGCCAAATAACCCACTGTCCCAGCTCACACATGAAGAATAGCTGCTTGGATGATGTACTGAAGGGCATCCAGTGTCCACGTAACCGTACTGCAGCAGGAATCACCGTTTTCAGGAGCACAGTTGGAGGGAAAAAGAAAGAAAGACTTGCATTTATGTAGCGCCTTTCGCGACCACCGGACGTCTCAAAGCGCTTTACAGCCAATGAAGTACTTTTGAAGTGGAGTCACTGTTGTTGTAATGTGGGAAACGCGGCAGCCGATTTGCGCACAGCAAGCTCCCACAAACAGCAATGTGATAATGATCAGATAATCTGTTTTTGTTATGTTGGTTGAGGGATGAATATTGGCCAGAACACCGGGGATAACTCCCCTGCAAAAAAAAAAAAGAACTTTAAAAGAAGCTTGAAGCAGTGCAATTCAGGACTCCTCAGGACAAAATATTGAATAAGCGCACGAACAGTATTGGAAATTCAGACTATTTCAGATTGTGGCCTTTCCCATCCCCGGCATCGCTGACCTTGTTTGTGGAATCTGTCGGCCCTGTATATTTGGGACAGGTAGTCATAGCAACCCAGGGAGCCCAGACCTACTCAACCAGGCTACTAAAAAAAACCAGACATTAGAAGCCCCTTTTTAAACTTTCAGGAAATCATGATTATAAATAAAAACAACCTTACTAAAATGCTTGCTTATCTAAGTTTACAGTACTGACAAAGAATTTTTCCATTCGCCAATACTGATGGGCCTGCTCTGCATTTCCAGCATTTTTGTTTTGTCAGACTTCCAGAGTCTGCAGTTTCCATTTTATTTGTGATTGTAAATGTGAGTTAGAGACAAAAGTCGATTTTTATTGTCAGTTCCGTTTGTTTCTGCACCAGTACCTTGTGGGACTGACCTGTCTGCACAAACCCGCAACTTAAAGAGATAAAGTGAAAAAAACACATAAAAAAAAACCCCCGCTGAAATAAAATGCTGGAAAGGCATAGCAGGTAGGTCATGCACTTCCAAGAGTAAAGGCAGATGAACGTTTGAAGTGGGACTCTTCATCACAGTCCTGAGCTTTTTAACTTGTTCCAATTCCTGCATTTCAAAGCAAGTTCTTTTGTGGGAATAAAGAGCCCAATTCAGGACCGAAATGGACATCCACCAACACCCCTCCCCCCCCCCCATCCCCTCCCTTCCAGACACAGACACACCACAGTATAGTACACAATTACTATCCCTATCTGATTGGCTGGATGGTCAGTTGCTTTTAAAAATGCTGGTCCCTCCTTTATCCCCCAACAAGCCTCTACTGTGTGAGCCGCCCTCAGCTCCAGTCTGGGCTTGTCCCCTCTGACTGCACCATTCCATCTGGCTCCCCCCCCCCCCCCCCCCTCGGCATTCTTCTCATCACTTGACCTTCGCCCCTTGCAATGTCCAGAGTTCCTGTGGAGCAGCACTGAGGCTCGGCTTGCCCAGGGGCTGAGACAAAGCATCCACTGTCCATATCTGGTCTGAGACACTCCAGCCACCGACTGCTGCTTCTAGTAAACAGCACCGAAAGTTTATTAAAGACAAGGATGGAAGTCTGATGTTTGTTTCAGTAACAGCACGGAGAGATCTGCTCCGCACCGAGGACACAGACTCGCAGCCAACAGGTACTGTTAACCAGGTGACTCTCAACAGATACCTTTAAACAGGCAACAAACTCTCTAGATTCTAATCATTCTATCTGAACAAAAAGATATTGCACCTCGTTTGCATGTCCTTTTCTAAGCATGTTTAACCGTTACTAGTTACTAGGGATGTGATTAATATTTGTGTAATGATTAATATTTTTGTATGGCATGGATTTGGAGACCGCCTGATCTTATTAAATCCGCACAGGGAGAACTTGCTTCAAAGAAGAGTCTGAAAAGGGCAATTCTATTTACGCAAGATCGTTCTAATTAACAGGCCACAAGTGTCTCATAATTCACTTTATTTGTTCTAAAATGCCCCGCTCATCTCCTGAAGGGGCTGACTCTACCTTGTGTACGGTGGCATGGGTACCAAAGAATGGCCACTTGGGTGAGGTCCCAGGGAGCTGCCGGTTCCCACAGTACCATACCCTGGCAATTGTCAGCACCCCCATCCCAGCACAGGAGGGGAGAAGAGGGCAGAAACTTAGGTGGGGGGGGGGAACAGAAAGGAAATTGTCGCCTGCTTTCATCTCTGCGGCACTGCGTTTGATATGCGCGTCGTCTAACGGACACCCTGCAGCTACAGATGTCCCTCGGGTTAGTCAGAGACTCATTCTCAGTATATTTTAAATGGACACAAATACTGTTTATAGGAAGAGAGAGTAGACTGGGGCTCACTGCTTTAAGAGTCGGGTTCATACGCAGTTTTGTATTGGATCTATTATTTTACAAATGTTGTACTGTTGTTTGGTTTAAGTGCCTCTAGTTGCTGTACATTAGACTCCGTTGTAAGCAATTCAGTGGACCCATACTTCATGTCATCTAATGAAAAAGTGCTGTTCCGCAAACAATGCCTACCATTCTTAAAGGAACACGCACACCACTGAAAAACAAGGGTGCTAGGGTATGCATTACATAAGAATATTTAGGAACAGGAAGAGGCCATGAGGCCCTACAAGCCCCCTTTGACTGATCTGAACTCCACTAATCCATCTTCTCACTAGATCCCTTATTTCCTTCTCCTTTGAGAAACACATCTAGTTGCCTTTAGGCTTTACTTGATAACTTATTCCACAAGTCTATTACCCTTCTGTAGAAAAAAAAATCTGATTTCTCTTCTTCCTCCTAACTTTCCAATTTTTAACTTGAGTCCTTTGGCATTCGAATCCTTCATAATCTTGAAAATTTCAATTTGATCACCTCAAAAGTCTCCGCTTCCGTACAACTTAAATTTCTAACAATCGGATTCATTTTCCTTGCTCACCTCTGCATCCTCCAAGGCCAACAATATCCCTCCTATTATAAGATTCCCAGAGCTAATTCTGTCCTCTTGACCGTCCCTGATTTTAATCGCTCCACCTTCGGTGGCCGTGCCTTCAGCTGCCTGGGCCCTAAGCTCTGGAATTCCCTGCCTAAACCTTTCCGCCTCTCTACCTCTCTTTCCTCCTTTAAGATGCTCCTTAAAACCTACCTCTTTGACCTAGTTTTTGGTCATCTGCCTAATTTCTCCTTATGTGGCTTGGTGTCAATTTTTTTTGTCTTAAAACACTCCTGTGAAGTGCCTTGGGACATTTTACATTAAAGGCGCTGTATAAATACAAGTTGTTGTTGTTGAACTACATACAGTACTCAAGGCACGTTGGGTGTCAACAGGTTTCACCATTGCGTCCTTAAAATGCTCCACACAACGAATTACTTTTTGAACTGGAGCAACTGCTGTTAGCTCACCACATATAATTAGTCCAGTGACAACGCGACTGAATCAATTTTCAGACAAGGTGTTGAGGTCATGTGTTTTTTTCCCCACATTAAAACAGCGATGATGCCTCTAAAGTACTTAATTGGCAGTGAAGCCCTTTGGGACGTCCTGAGGTTGTGTGAAAGGCTCTATAGAAATGCAGGTCTTGGAACAGAGAAGGTTAAGAGGTGACCTAACAGAGGTTTTCAAGATGATGAGAGGTTTTGTCAGAGTAGATAGAGAAAAATTATTCTCTCTGGCGAGCGGGTCAATAACCAGAAGTCATAGATTTAAAATCATTGGCAAAATGTTCTAAAGGGGAGATGAGGAGAAATGTTTTTCACTCAGAGGAGTTGTCGGGATCTGGAACTCTCTGCCTGAAAAGGTGGTGGAAGCTGATTCCATCAATAATTTTATGAGGGAGTTGGACAGGGACTTGGGGATGAGGGTTGCGGACAAAAAAGCAGAAGTGTAGGACTGAGCACGGGTGCTCTTTCAAAGAGCCAGCACAGGCACGACGGGCCAAATGGCCTCCTTCCGTGCTGTAAGTTTCTATGATTCTACGAAGTCTTTCTTTCTTTGCTTTTGTGAGGAAGCCATGGTGTAGAAAAGAAGCTCCTGGGTATGTATGGAATAGGGGATTGGTGTCTCCCTGCAGCAAGAGGGAAACCTGAGAGTCAAGTGGTACCTGGACCACTCTCACCTGCCTTTTAGCCTTGGGTTCCTGAGCAGCACTGGTGGAAGTCGTTGGGCAGGACTACCCACTCCCTTATAGCCCCAATGCTGCCCGCAGAAAACTAATTAAGGTTCGAGGTCTCCAGTCAGCTCTCAGGGCTTTCATTTCCCCTGGCTCGTACATTCAGGTCATGTTTTGTTTAAAATAAACAGGTTCACAGCTGCGTTACAATAGCGCGGAAAAGAACTTTACATGAGCATCAACTGGTGTGTTACCAGAGGAAATGAAACCCCTCATAGATCCAGAGAAGCAACTTATAAATGTACTTGCCAAAAAAGATTTCTGATGATTTAAATTTTAAAGGTGTCCTCTGAGTAAAGAAGTCTTACTCCAATTATATAGGGCCTTGGTGAGACCACACCTGGAGTACTGTGTACAATTTTGGTCTCCTTGCCTAAGGAAGGATATACTTGCCATAGAGGGAGTGCAACGAAGGTTCACGAGATTGATTCCTGGGATGGCGGGACTGTCGTATGAGAAGAGATTGAGTAAACTAGGCCTGTATTCTCTTGAATTCAGAAGAATGAGAGGGGATCTCATTGAAGCATACAAAATTATTACAGGGCTTGATAGGGTGGATGCTGGGAGAATGTTTCCCTTGGCTGGGGAGTCTAGAACCAGGGGCCACAGCCTCAGCCTCAGGATAAAGGGTCGACCATTCAGGACTGAGATGAGAAGAAATTTCTTCACACAGAGGGTGGTGAATCGTTGGAACTCTCTGCCCCAGAGGGCTGTGTAGGCTCAGTCATTGGGTATATTCAAAACAGAAGTCGATAGATTTCTGACTAGTAAGGGCATCAAGGGATATGGTGATAGGGCCGGTGAATGGAGTTGAGGCAGAAGCTGAGCCATGATCTCATTGAATGGCGAAGCAGGCTCGAGGGGCCGAATGGCCTGCTCCTGCTCCTATTTCTTATGTCCTGGCCAATATTTAACCCTCAATCAACATCACTAAAACAGATTATCCGGTCATTATCACATTGCTGTTTGTGGGAGCTTGCTGTGCACAAATTGGCTGCCATGTTCCCCTACATTACAACAGTGACCACATTTCAAAAAAGACCGTCCCCATACCTTGCATTGTGAAGTTCTGCTCCAGTAACATCATTAATCAGGAGTGCTCGTGGCGTCACATGAAGGGGGCAATTCTCCACAATCTGACTGCCCCTGGGCTGCCTCTACTCTCCAGCTATCGAAACGTTGAGTTGCTAAGTAGTACTTCTTATATTCTGAGTGCTGTGATTGGGCTGCGGCTACTACAAAAAACAGATTATCCGGTCATTATCACATTGCTGTTTGTTGCAGCTTGCTGTGCGCAAATTGGCTGCCGCGTCTCCCTACATTGCAACAGTGACTATACTTCAAAAATACTTCATTGGCTGTAAAGCGCATCGGAATGTCCTGAGGTGGTGAAAAGCGCTGTATAAATGCAAGTCCTGCTTTGTATTTTGATCATATATGCAGGCCTCTCCCGATGGCCGATTGCAGGATTTATATTTTTTTAATGAATGTATATTTCTGACCAGCCTGGATTCCAGCAGAGCTGCGTAATATTTTAACTGAATTCTTGTCCTGAATCCTGCTCACCGTCACCACAGCTGGTGAGAACACTAACTAACCTGCTGGGTGGCTTCTTTTGTATATTTAAGTCAGGGGCTGTTGGCGCTGTGTGTAAAAAAAAAAAGCAGTGGGAACTTGCCCCCCTAGGGATCAGAATTGAGTTCACAGGCCTGCACAATTTGCCCTTCGTGCCCTGAAGGCCTTCAGTTAGTTTACGAGGGTTGTCATGCCGTTACTAATCTGAACTGTCCAATTTGTAGTCTTGGTAATTAATTCTGACAATGTGGATTGCGCTCAGTGTGACTGAGGGCTCTCCTGGGCACCTTGTACCCGAGCAATGAACCCTCACGCAGAGAGAAGGCCTCTCCTCCATGGTGATTGTCCACCTCCTGCGCACACACACGCCGGGCTGTCGGACCCGCGTGTTTAAGGCTGCCGCAGCACGTCGGTGCTGCCGTGACCGCCGCCCTGCTCTTTCTGCGGTGTCCACGTTGTTCTGAACGAGGAGAGGGCCGCTTGTTCCGTGGCTGTGCTGCTTGTGTTGCAGGGAGGACCCCCGGGACAGCAGGTAAATAAAGTCGCTGGGTTAGAAATCGGCCGTGGGCAGCAGCACTAAACGGGCGGTATCGGCTCGGCCGGCTGTTACGCTCCCCGCCCGATATTCAGTGCCATCGCTGTCAATAGAACTGGGGCGTATAACAGGCGGCCGAGACGATACCGCCCGTTTTGCGCTGCTGCCCAAGACCAATTTCTAAAAGAAAAAAGACTTGGATTTATACAGCGCCTTTCACGACCACCGACGTCTCAAAGCGCTTTACAGCCAATGAAGTACTTTGGAAGTGGAGTCACTGTTGTAATGTGGGAGACCCCGCTGATTGCAACTTTTGCATACCAGCTGCAGGCCAGGTGAGACAATACCGAAGGTTGCTCAAGCTGTGTGTAGTAAATTGCATATAATTGCAGTTTGTGCTCAGTATATTATCTCGCCCCATGTTATTTTTTGGGGGTGGGGGTGGAGTTTGTGTGTGAATGTTATTTCACAGGCTGAAGCTGGGACTGAACATGGATCAATTTACAGTCAAGTCAGTCTGAAAAGTGCATAAACTGTGTGGGTAGATATTCCCACTCAGGTCACCGTGACCTCAGTGTTGTGTAAACGATGATTTCCCATATTTCCCACATTCAGAGAACAATTTTAACTTTTTATTTATACTTTAGATCCCAGCAGCTGTCAACTTAACTTTGCCCCACTGACCACAGCAGGCTCACAGCGCCACAACCTGAATTCCGAAAACGTTCAATGCAGCGGTTAGTCCAAAAATCAGGAGCTTGGAATTGGAATGAACTCATCGCTTTTATGAATGTGGAATTTTGGAAGCAACGGCACATAACCCGTCCTGCCCCCCACCCAGTGAAGAACAGCATGGTTACTGCCCAGAGCCCCACTGTTGAATCTCCTCCTATTCACTCTAGCATTGCCAACTCTGGTTGAAGGCATTCCTGGAGGTTTGATCACAAGGTGCTCCGATCCCGCGCCCTCTGATTATGCGCCGTCTGATCACGGGCCATTTGATCACGTGATGTCGGCAAATATTTACTGTATAAACGTTGGGTCCCCTGTAGTTGAGTATCTTTGTCGGTTTCGCGCCAGCAACTGTTGTGGGTGAACTTCAGTAGCAATTTGTGGTGAAGCATCCCAAGGCATAATAGCCCTCATTGCAAAAACCTTCCTCCTCCCTTCCCCCTTGGTTCTTCCAGTGCGAATCCTCGGTCTCCATCCCCTTGTTCCCTATTCATCCACCAGCGCAAACAATCTTTCACTATTTGCCCACAGGAAGGGCCCCAGGTTCCACTCACCCCTTGACTGAAGTGCCAGCCAGTGGCTCAGTGGGCAGCACTCTCGCCTCTGAGTCAGAAGGATGGAGGGGTTCAAGTCCCGCTCCAGAGACTTGAGTGCAAAAATCTAGGCTGACACTCCCAGTGCGGTGCTGAGGGAGTGCTGCACTGTCGGAGGTGCTGTCTTTTGGATGAGACATTAAACCGAGGCCCCTGTCTGCCCTCTCAGGTGAACGTAAAAGATCCCACGGCCACTATTTCGAAGAAGAGCAGGGGACTTCTCCGCGGTGTCCTGGCCAATATTTATCCCTCAATCAACATCACTAAAACAGATTATCTGGTCATTATCACATTGCTGTTTGTGGGAGCTTGCTGTGCGCAAATTGACTGCCGCGTTTCCTACATTACAACAGTGACTGCACTTCAGAAAGTGCGTCATTGCTGTAAAGTGCTTTGGGATGTCCAGTGGTCGTGAAAGGCGCTATATAAATGCAAGTCTTTCTTTTTTATTGGCTGCTCCTCTCTTGGCGCCGTTCCCACTCCCCACCTTGCTGCTGCTGCTCCCGGCTCTGCAGTAAATGCTGGGGCCCCCGTGCCCACGCCCTTCCCACTCCCCAGTCTCCCCCTCTCCCCCTGCCTGAGGCCACTCTCTGCGGTGGCGAGGGGGGGGGGAAGTGACGGCCCTGAGCTGGAGGCTTCTCCGTGGCGGCGGCCGGTGACATCATGGAGCGGAAGAGGGGGGGGACGTTACTGCAGCGAGAAATTTCAAGTTTTCCCGGGATACATGTCCCATTCCAGGAGACTTCCCAGGCAATCCAGGAGGGTTGGTGACCCTAATTCACTCCCATTGTGCAGAATTCAGTTGAACCAAAACTCTTCCCATTTACAGTACTCTCATTATATGGAATTCCAGTGAATCAAACTTAATGCATGGTACATACTACCTGGAGCGTGACAGACTTATTACACTTATTGCACTATGTTGGCGTTATTCACTGCGAAAATATTGTGCAGTTGGTAGAAGTTGATAATATTAATGTTGAAATCTTTCCTTATTTTGTAAGGAGCTAATGGAAGCTGCTTTTTCACTCTGTTGCCTTCACAGACCACTTGTACTGCCAATTTACAGAGTTCTGACATCCAAGAAGCGGACAACATCCCTCAACCATGTCTAGCATCCAAATTTATCCCAAACGTGAGAAATACAGAGGTAAGCAATCAGCAGGGGGGCCACTTAACATGTTTTTAAACATAATAAGATTCTGATCATGGGACCAGAGGTATTGACGGTCGAGGTCAACGCTTAATGTACAAAATATGTTGTGGGATAGGATTTAAATCCCATTCAGAGCCCAGTAAATTCAACCCATTCGGGGGATATAAATCATGGGTTTTCGTAATGTATTCCCCATCTCCAGTGACACCAGACAGCAACTAGTGAAACACAATCTGAACAGCGCCAGACAAACACGAGTGAAAATACATCGGGTTCCCACACACACTTCCAAAAAGAGAATTTAGGGAGCGTTTTTCCTAATTCATCACTGAAAAGCATCTCGGCGCTCTGGATGGAGGAGTTACGGGGAATCTGGAAAATGGATCGTTCCAGAGCTCAGACTAGAAGTACCGTGTGCTGTGCATGTGGGCAGAAATGCAAAGAAGTTTGTGATAAAAATTCTGATTTGAAATAAAGGAATTGCATCACCTAGGTAGGCCCGAGATTCAATCACATGAGGTGAAAATTGGTTATGGCTCCACATCAACCTTAATTTTTTTTTAAACCTACCTTTTTGGAAGGCAGTTGCTTGCTAGGCCACATCCAGCCCAATTTCTCAGAGGGGACGCAAAACAGGCCCATCATTAACACATGCAAGGGGTCTAATGCTTGTTTTAAGGCAGCTGTCAGGGATGCCTGGAAACTCAGGCCTCATTGGGGGGCGTGGGACAGCGCCGTGAAATTGGGCCCCATTCTGAGCGTGAAATACGGACGCAGCAAGCTCCAATTTCTACCCCCAGCCTCTGCTGAGTGATGTTTGACTTCAGTCCTGGGCTAGGGAGGGGAGGAATCAGAGAGGAATTCCAATCCTGGTCATTATCCATTGGATGAGGAAAGGATTGGGCTCAAGAGAGAAGAAGGGGGGGGGGGCGAACATTGGCAAAAATCCTCCCGTGGTAGAGCAGCTGAGAGCAGCGAGCTGGCTTTAAGGCAACAAACCCAGGTTTGTTCCCACCTCCAAAATGGATGACAGGAGCCAGAAAGAAAAGACAAATAATGGGCCGGAATTTGCGGTCAGCGGCGAAGCGACGGCGCTCGCCGCTGACCTCGAAGAAAGCTGCCCACAAAGATCTAGCGATCTCTGTGACGTGAATTTCGGCTCCCTCCCCCCGACCTTAGTTTGAATCAAGCGAATCTCCAGCGTCCAGCAACAGTGATGTCATCAAGCCGGCTAAGCAGCCAATCACATTGAAGAATTCTCACAGACAGCAAACCAGGAAGTAAAATGCACAGATTATAACTTACTTTGTATAAATTTTACAGAGAGCGAAATAAATGATTGGGACATACACGTAGGATTAAGGTAGAAGGTGAAATATCATAAACTAACTTTTAAAAAAAATTAAAAAACCATGTAATTCTTAATCATGTTAATGGAAAAAACTGACACTCCCCAAGTATAAAATTAGTTTTTCAGGGCCAGAACGGTTGTTCAGCAGTCAGTAAGTCGTTAAAAACCCAGTTACACCTCTTTCAACAAGGCTAAACTTTTTCAGGGGGGTGCGGGGGGTTTAACAGCGATGTTCCATTGTAATAGGGGAAGTTTTCGCCAGGAAGTGTGATTTGAATTGATTGCCGGCTCCAAGGAGTTCCACAGCGCAACCTACGGAGGAGCAGGGAATGACTGACAGCAGCTTCTGGATTTCCGCGTTTATCTGCGCATGCTCTGATTCCTGACGTTGCTGTCACTTTCAGAGGAGTAATGACGACGAACGCTGACAGTTTCGCCACCATTACCACCGCAAAATCCCGGCCAATGTCTTTTACGTTTTCTTTTAGGAGAAAAAAGGTTTTGAAAGGGAATAAGTTAGGTTAGATGGAAAAATAAAATTAAAGTTAAAAAATATTAAAACGGAGAACACAAGTAAAAGAGAGAACAAGGGGAAAAATAGCAGGGAGGGAAAACAGAATTAGCGTTTACATTTTTAAAGTTTAAAGCTATGTTATTAATTTTTATTTTAACAGTTTAGGGTTTAATTTTTAGGTAGTACATTTATTTGTGATGTTTGAGTAGTTTTATGACTGTAATATTGCTGTTTATTTTAGTGTCACAGTGCATAAGCTGGAAACAAATAAAACCAGTCAACTCAGGGAAACAGGAGGTTCCCTGGACCTACTAATATTCGAAGGTTGAAAGTACAGTAACTAGCTTTCCAATTTGTTAACCTTGGATCCTTTCTACAGTGTGTGGAGAGAATCTTCGCAGTAAATGGGCTTTTCCAGTGGGCAGCACTCTCGCCTCTGAGTCAGAAGGCTGTGGGTTCAAGTCCCACTCCAGAGACTTGAGCACAAAGATCTAGGCTGACGCTCCAGTGCAGTGCTGAGGGAGTGCTACACTGTCGGAGGTGCCACCTTTCGGATGATATGTTAAACTGCCCTCTCAGCTGGATGTAAAAGATCCCATGGCACTATTTTGAAGATGAGCAGGGGAGTTATCCCCGGTGTCCTGGCCAGAATTTATCCCTCAACCAACATCACTGAAACAGATTGTCTGGTCATTATCACATTGCTGTTTGTGGGAGCTTGCTGTGCGCAAATTGGGTGACGCATTACCTACATTACAACAGTGACTACACTTCCAATAAAAGTACTTCATTGGTTGTAAAGCGCGTTGGGACGTCCTGAGGTGGTGAAAGGTGCTATATAAATGCAAGTCTTTCTTCTTTCTTTCCGCCAGTCTGTTCACTTTTGCTTGTTTACTTAGCTGGGCTCAGTAGAGTTCAGCCCTGCACAGAGGTGGTGGCAGACAGGAGTTCATCAGACATGCTCCAGGCACAGAGGTGACCCATAAAACACGTCAATGACAAATACATCTGTCTTGTTAGGAGGTTACTGACCGCCAATGCAGGGAGCAGTAGCGAAGATTCAAAGGACTACGTGTAACTTGAATAAAGAGCCTTTTTTCACGCGGGACACATACCTGCTACTGGGGCACGGAACGAGACTGGGGAACAAGAGGGGGTGGGGGGGGGGGGGAATAAAGGATTACACTGAGCAAGGAGACAGCTGATATTTAAGACAGGCTAATTTAATTAAGATGTGAAGTTGTAACTCATGCACGTGGGTCTGAGCGCAAAGCATGCCAATGGAGAGTCAGATTGACGATGATAGATAGAAGAGAACAGATGGTGCAACACAAGCCCTTTCTGCCTCTGTAATGTTTTTGGTTTAATTCTTCCCTCCGCCACTCCCTTTTATGAAAAAAAAGAAAAAAAGAACTTGGATTTCGATAGCACCTTCTCATATTTTCAGTGCTTTACAATCAACGAATTACTTTGAAAATGCAGTCACTGTTGTTTTGTAGGCAAATGTGGCAGCCAATTTGCACACAGCAAGATCCCATAAACAGCGATCGACCAGATTATACGCTTGTGGTGGTGCAGTTGAAGAAGGAACGTTAGCCAGGACCCCGGGAGAATTATCCTGTTATACTTAATGGAGTGCGTGGGACGTTTAATGCCCACCTGAGTAGGCAGATGGGGGGGGGGGTGGGGGAGATCTCAGCTCATCCGAAAGACGGCGCCTCCGACAATGCAGCATTCCCTCAGTCTTACCCTGGATTAAGTGCTCAGGTCTGCAGTGGGTGTTTGAATCCACAACGCTCTGACTCAAAACGCTAGAAACTGAGCCGAGCTGAAGTTGCTGGTTAATGCTGTGCTGAGTTCGATTCCTGGTACGCGTTGAGTTAGCTGATCCTAGTTGTGGCCGTGGTATGTGGCCACAGTTGAGGTCGACAGGGTCCAGGGCAAGCGATGAGAGATATCAGCCAGGGATCCCACTCCTGAACACGATCCAGTGACCCCCGCCCTCCCTGGTGGAAGGTGCACGTCAGCTGAGCGCAGGACTGGGCTCAGCTGTGAGACCACCCATTCCCAAATAGCCGGCTAGCATTCACTGTAACACGAAGGACGGCCACTCGAGTAGAGAATCGGAATACTGGAGGACAGCCAGCACCTGTGGAATTCTATCCCAGTTCCTTCAGGGAGAGGAGAACAAAAACATTGGAAGAATGACAAATCCCAACCCATAGACCGAATTACAGGGCGATAGCGGGGGTGAGGGTTTGATTACCATGGTCTTCTCTGCATGACATAGTGTCGTGCAAAAATGGGTTACTATGGAAACACGATTCCCTTTAAGAAAGAAAATTATTTTCAGCGGTACAGTTTATTTGTCAGGCCATTAAGTAACACTCCTGAGGCTAATGAGGCCTAGAGGACGAGAAGCACCACAGACCAGTAGCACTGGCTGAGGTAAAGCTTCGAATGGAAAGGGATCATTCTTTCCTACCTCTCCCATTTTTTGTTCTTTTCCCTCCTGCTTTGTTTCTGCAGCACTTAGAGATGCACACGTGTTCTTGATTAATTCCAGCTCCAGGACGCCATCCTTTGTCGTGCTTGAAGAGTGCTGTAATGAAACACAGAGGCTTTTAAAGGGGCCTCATCATCTGCTCACAACTAGCGCACCGTGAGATATCATCATTGTTTTAAAAAGGGAAAATGCAAAAAGCCCCATCCTAATGGTGTGGGGGGGGGGGGGGTGTTTAAATGCACCACTAGATGTGGTACTGAGGCCAACAGTCCAGGAAGGTAATTGGGTTCAGGTTCCAGTCGGTAATGCATTAGTCAGTCTCAGGTGAGGTGGCAGTAAGTGAAAAGAGCGGGGCGGGGGGGAATTAGCCATGGTTCCAAGCTCTGATTATTATCCAGTGATCCTGGTGGAAAAGTGCATGTGTTTAGGGTCAAGACAGAATCAGCAGTGATGCACTGTGTGGTCGAATATCGCGTGGACATTTGCCACCGAGGCTCGCACAGGAAAATACTACTTAGATGACTGCGGACTGACCTCAACCTTTAGGATAGGGTAAAACAATCACTCTCTCAAGATTCCTCGACACAAAACATCAGCTATTGTGTGAAAACGGGGAATGACAATTTATCCAATATTGCTCGGGTAGCCTGAAATACATGAGACTGACTGACATGGAGATTGTATAGGTACAGCTGAGAGGCAAGTCAGGGCAGACGGAATAGTACCATGTCCTTCGAAGCCTGAGCAATAGAGGTACTGGGAAAAAAAAAGACTTGCATTTATATAGCGCCTTTCACGACCTCCGGACGTCTCAAAGCGCTTTACAGCCAATTAAGTACTTTTTGAGTGTAGTCACTGTTCTAATGTGGGAAACGTGGCAGCCAATTTGCGCACAGCAAGCTCCCACAAACAGCAATGTGATAGCGACTAGATAATCTGTTTTTGTTATGTTGGTTGAGGGATAAATATTGGCCCCAGGACACCGGGGATAACTCCCCTGCTCTTCTTCAAAATAGTGGCCATGGGATCTTTTACGTCCACCTGAGAGAGCAGACGGGGCCTCGGTTTAAAGGTGAATCAGTGCTGTGTGCAGATCCATACCCCAGCAGGGACTATCATCAACATCAACAACAACAACTTGCATTTATATTTAAAGAAAAGAAAACTTGCAATTATATAGCGCCTTTCAAATCCTCAGGACGCCCCACAGCACTTTACAGCCAATGAAGTCATTTTGAAGTGTAGTCACTGTTGTAATGTAGGAAATGCCTTTAACAAAATTTGACACCGAGCCACATAAGGAGATATTAGGGCAGGTGACCAAAAGCTTGGTCAAAGAGGTAGGCTTCAAGGACCATCTTAAAGGAGGAAGGAGAGGTAGAGAGGGGGAGAGGTTTAGGGAGGAAATTCCAGAGCTTAGGGCCAAGGCAGCTGAAGGTACGGCCGCCAAGGGTGGAGCGATTAAAATCAGGGATGTGCAAGAGGCCAAAATTGGAGGAGCGCTGAGATCTCGGAGGGTTGTAGGGCTGGAGGAGAATGGGTCAGGGGAGAATAAGTGTAGCGGAGGTCACCGCTGACAACAGAAGTTCTTTGCAGTTCAGAGCAGCAGGACCTTCTTCTGTGCAATTTGGGCGGTTGGCTCTGCAATCAATCTCTGAGGATCTGAAATGCAGACAAATTGAGCAATTATACGAACCCTTCCCAATGCTGCATTTAAACATCACTCGCCTAGTCGGAGATCAATTACTGACGGCTAAGAGCAAGGGAGCCTCTCGGGTGGAGCACCACCGCTTCCTTCTGCTTTTACAGAACGTGTGAAAGGGCTGGACCTCTCAGAGCTACAGCCCTTCAAGGGAAAGCAAACAGTTTTAACCCCGTGTGACTCAGACCGGACAGAAGTGGTTAACATCATGGCCCTGAAACTCCACGGGCTGGATTTTGATACTGGGGCGGGTTGGGGTCGTGTCATCCACATTTTGTGTTATCCACCCGACTGCAATTGGATGTGGGAGAAGCTTGATGCAATTTTCACCTAATTGGGCAATGAGTTCCGCATGTGGGAAACCCGGATGAACCAATTAGTGGTTTCAGTCCTGACAAGTCGGCCTTGATGTTGTCATCATTGCTGCTGCATTGAAGGTCAGAGACGCCATGGACTTTGCTGTGAGCTGGACCTGGATGCAAAATGAGCAGCAGCAGCCTAAGTCTGGAAGAGTGAGAGAGAGAATTTTTTTTTGCACTAGCACTTCCAGAGATGTCTCCTCCACACTCCCAGATGCCTGCAGCCACTCACTCACTGATAGTCAGCCCAGCCATGATCATTCAGCTATCCATATGTGCTCCCGCACAGGTTTCACAATCGTGGTTCAGAACAGGCGTGCTTCACGTAGATCAAGGGTTAAAATCACAAAGGCCTTTCAAAATGGCATTATAGAGCAATTGAGTGCTCTCTTGTTAAGGGCCGCAGCACTTCTGGAGGCGGATTGGAGGCGGACTTGTGCCTGCCCGCCAGTTTTCGCAATTTTAACCCCCCACACGCCTCCAAACCCGCCTCCACGGGTCAATGAAAATCCAGCCCCACGGGTCTCCTGCTGTACTTCTTTCCGCCCCCTTACAAGGAAATGATGGGCTGGGGCAGAGCCGGGGGTGGGGAATCTCTTGGGCCAAGTGCCAGGCCCTTGATGGAGACTCAATGGAGACCCGGTGTATCTGTGGTGACCGATTACGCTGAGAAAAATGAAGGCATTCCAGCCTCCACAAAGGCTCGTTTGGCCCGCAGCAGTAAGGTCCGGGGCTGCCACGGGCCTTTGGACCCCCGAAGAGGACAACGTTTAAAAAATAAGAAATCCTGGATCTGCCCCCTTGCTTGGCAACCAATAGGAGTGGCGACAGAGTCGGGGCCTGGACAACTGCCCCCTCCCCCATGACCCCCCATTCCCCCCCCGCATGTCTGTCCCCTGTTCCCTGCCCCCCCTCTTTATTCCACTTTATAGAATCATAGAATAGCGCAGCACAGAAGGACGCCATTCGGCCCATTGAGTCTTTCGAAGAGCAATCCAGTCGGTCCCACTCCCCCGTTCTTTCCCCATATCCCTGCAATTTTTTTCTGTTTCAAGTGCGTATCCAACTTCCGGAATTTTTACGCCTCCCTCCACCCAGCGCGGGCAAAGGAGATTTTCTTGTGAGGGGATCTCCCGTGGCGTTGCTCCCAGTGAGTTGTGGGGGGGGGGAGGAGGCGGATGACACGATGTTTTATTGTAAGGGTCGCTCTTCTCATTGACAAGGCTGCTGGCTCCTGGCTTTTTTCGGCTGAATATTCCGAGTAACTTGGTGCTTTACTGTGACACGGCAAAACTTTTTGTTGTATGGGAACTGCATTCTAATCAGGATGGAGTCTCAGTGGAATGCTATGGCATGGGGTGTTGGGACACTAATATGCAAAGCCATGGACTAGTGGACGCCAGGGTCAATCCTCCAGACTGAGTATTACCCTGTCTTTGTGATGAGGCACCAAGTGGAGTTGAGGCCGAGATCAGATCAGCCATGATCTCATTGAATGGCGGAGCAGGCTCGAGGGGCCAAATGACCTCCTCCTGCTCCTACGTCTTATGTTCTTATGTTCTTAATTAGAGATGACATGGTTTCCCAGGGAATGGGGGGAGGGTGGGGAGATCCAACTCCTAGACAACGCCCTTTCACCCCCCCAGCTGACGGTGCCAGAGCAGCATTGGCAGAGACTAGGATTTTGATACTGGGGCGGGTTGGGGTCGTGTCATCCGCATTTCGTGTTATCCACCCGACTGCAATTGGATGTGGGAGATTGATGCAATTTTCACCTAATTGGGCAATTGAGTTCCAGCATGTGGGAACCCATGAACCAATTGGTGGTTTCAGTCTGACAGTCGCCTCTGATGATGTCATCATTGCTGCTGCATTAAAGGTCAGAGACTGCCTGGCCTTTGCTGTGAGAGGACCTGGATGCAAAATGAGCAGCAGCTCTATCTGGAGAGAGAGAGAGAGAAGAGAGAGAGAGAATTTTTTTTGCTCCACCACTCCCAGATGCCAGCCAGCCACTCACTGATAGTCAGCCCAGCCACTGATAGTCAGCTATCCACAAGTGCTCCCGCCAGGTTTCACAATCGTGGTTCAGAACAGGCGTGCTTCACGTAGAACAAGGGTTAAAATCACAAAGGCCTTTCAAAATGGCATTATAGAGCCAATTTAGTGCTTGTTAAGGGCCTTAACAACCTATCCTGCCTCTTAAAGGCGGGACGGAGTCGGGACCAGCAGACACGATTTAATGAAAATTGCGTGGAGGTGGGATGGAGGCGGACTTGTGCCCGCCCGCCCGCCACTTTTCGCAATTTTAACCCCCCACACGTCTCCAAACCCGCCTCCACAGGCCAATGAAAATCCAGCCCTATGGCTCCTTGTGCTGCCATCGGTGCACAACCTGGGTTCAAAACAGAGGGACTCTGTATCACACAACCTGGGTGGAGTGTACAGATCGCTTCTGATCTGGCCTCTGATCTTTCACTGTCTGCCATCAATAGACAGTTGAGGAGTTTTGATTTTACTCAGTGTGAGCTCAGCTCGTAAACAACTGGCAGCCTCAGAAACCCTGCAGTCCCCAATTTCTAACCACCCTCCCAAAGCTGAGCCTTGCATCGCCGATCCTTTCTGGCGTACAACTCCTTTAGATTCCTTGAGTTACGTCTGCGACATTCCATCAGAGCCTGGTTGTAAAGTAACTCCTACAGTGGATTGGCTTCACAAAATAAGCGTTCATCAGGCAACTGGCTGGGAATAGTTCCTGAACCCAACAGTGTGCGGGAGATGAATTTACGGAAGTGTCCCAGGTTAATGGCTGGATCTTGACAGGTGACTGAGAACAGCTTGACACCCCCACCTAATGATGTCATCAGCACCCCCTCGAAACTATATATAAAAAAAAACTGCAATCAGAATACTTTACAAGAGTTTAGTGTTTCAAAGAGGTCCTGATGGTGGCACTAGATGTTTAAGTGCAAGCTTGTTATTTTAATATAATCAGTGAGGTGACAAAAGATTTAAGAATGGCACTGATGTCAGCTAAAGTGAAAATAGATCCCAAGTAGATGCACAGCTGATCGGAACACAGAATTTGGCAAACCCAATGCATTCGCACACATCCCATAGAGTCCCGGTGGACAAACTCCTTATCATTCACTCCCATTGCATACAATGCCAAGTGGTCAGGCCCCTCCTCATTGACTCCCAAGGATAAGATGTTCCAGAACGAATGCAGAATTCCAGTATACGAGCCCAAACCACCATTCGAGTTTTAAGCTACAAATATGGAGGGTGCTTACACAGTGAGTTTTGCGGTATTCACTTGTCACTGCTTTGAGCATTAATAAACCACATGCCAGATCTCACCTTGCATAGCAGGAAGTCCAATCATATTTGTATAATCTGCTTATTTTTATTCAGACTGAATTAATGATAAGAAAAAATGGGTCACAAAGATTGACAAAATGGCACCTTTTAAACTGTGGTTTACAACATTCCTGATCCACGGATAATCCACATTCAGACTTAACATTTCTTAGCAAAATGATTCTGCGTTTCCTAGCAGGGGGGGTTACGGAAAAGCACTGTCAGAGCGGGCGGGGAGCCACTTGGTGGGGGATTGGTTTGTGGTCATGTAAATAAGTGGCAAGTAATAAATAACTACCAAAAATCCCCCACTCACACACAGCACAGGGGTCCCTGGGTTTACAGGATTTATTTCACAAGTATCTGACTATCTGTGAAGAACATCAGCAATTCTGTGAAGACTGCATTTTTAATTTGTAATTTACATTTCATATTTTCCCCTACTCCCCCTCGCCCATTTCCAGTCAACTGTAGGGACCCTAGCTGAGCTCACCTAAATCAGTACAGACGGGGGCACTGAACCGGGGGTGGGGGCTGCAGGGGCTTCTAGGTCAATGTTAGTAGCAAAAACTAGAGCATTTTTCAAGAAGGTTTAACTCAGAGAGATTCTCTCTCTCTCTCTTGAGTGCCTCCTGACAGCTGCTTTCTGAAGGGACACCAGCAGGCAACCAGGATCAGATTCTTTACCCAGCCCCTCAAGCCTTGGGATGCTGCAGTGAGCCATGCTAAAGAGAACACAACACGCCTCCTTGGAGCACTAGTGAGTTACACTGATATCTCTTTTAGAGGGGCTCGCATGCGATATACCAGTTGCCAACCCTCCAGCATTGCCCTGGACTCTCCAGGAATGAAAGATTAATCTCCAGGACACTGCTGGGAGCAACTCAGGAGAAGAAAATCACCGGGGCATTAAAAAAATATGATGTGTTTTCTTTCCCATTTGCATTGAACACTTGCGTTTTATTAATTAGAAAGATATTGGAGGTGGCAAAAATAGGCTGTTTGACTGAATCAGAGAATCAGAGAATAGTACAGCACAGAAGGAGGCCATTCGGCCCATCGAGTCTGTGCCGGCTCTTTCGAAGAACAATCCAGTTAGTCCCACTCCCCCGCTCTTTCCCCATTTCCCTGCAATTTTTTCTCCTTCACGTATTTATCCAATTTCCTTTTGAAGCTACTATTGAATCTGTATCCAGCACCCTATCAGGCAGTGCATTCCAAATCCTAACCACTCATTACGTTAAAAAGTTTTCCCTCATGTCGCCTCTGGTTCTTTTGCCAATCACCTTAAATCCCTGCCCTCTGGTTATCGACCCTTCAGCCATTGGACACAGTTTCTCTTTATTTACTCTATCTAAACCCTTCATGATTTTGAACACCTCTATCAAATCTCCTCTTAGCCTTCTCTGCTCTAAGGGGAACAACCCCAGCTTCTCCAGTCTATCCACGTAACTGTAATCCCTCATCCCTGGAACCATTCTAGTGAATCTCTTCTGCACCCTCTGCAAAGTCTTCACGTCCTTCCTAAAGTGCGGTGCCCAGAATTAGACACAATACTCCAGCTGGGGCCGAACTAGTGTTTTATATAGGTTTAGCGTAACTTCCTGGCTTTTGTACACTATTCCTCTATTTATAAAGCCCAGGATCCCATATACTTTATAGAAACATAGAACATAGAAAAATAGGAGCAGGAGTAGGCCATTCAGCCCTTCGAGCCTGCTCCGCCATTCAATATGATCATGGCTGATCCGCTATCTCAATACCATATTCCCACTCTCTCCCCATACCCCTTGACACCTTTTGCGTCTAGAAATCTATCTGTCTCCTTCTTAAATATATTCAGTGACTTGGCCTCCACAGCCTTCTGTGGTAGAGAATTCCACAGGTTCACCACCCTCTGAGTGAAGAAATTTCTCCTCATCTCAGTCCTAAATGTCCTACCCCGTATCCTGAGACTGTGACCCCTCGTTCTAGACCCCCACCAGCCAGGGGAAACATCCTCCCTGCATCCAGTCTGTCTAGCCCTGTCAGAATTTTATACGTTTCGATGAGATCCCCTCTCATTCTTCTAAACTCTAGTGAATACAGGCCTAGTCGACCCAATCTCTCCTCATACGACAGTCCTGCCATCCCAGGAATCAGTCTGGTGAACCTTCGCTGCACTCCCTCTAATGGCAAGTATATCCTTTCTTAGGTAAGGAGACCAAAACTGCACACAGTACTCCAGGTGTGGTCTCACCAAGGCCCTGTATAACTGGAGTAAGAACTGCTTTGTTAGCCTGTCCTGCCACCTTCAGAGATTGGTGCACAAACACCCCCAGGTCTCTCTGTTCTTGCACCCCCTGTAAAACCGATGGTCAAGAATCATCCAATCGGGTAACGAAGAGTCTGTTCACTATCCAATTGGTGTGGGAGGGTGATGCGCCGCGAGGATGGTTGTGTCAGGCAACCGTTGGCGGGAGCGTGGGGACGGGGTGCTTGGAGGCGGGAGGTCATGCGATGAATCCTCCAGGAATACCTCCAAGCAGAGTTGGCAACCCCGTACCAGTCAGCTGTTTTCCACAGTCTGCTCACTTCACGCAAGTGATTGAACATTTTCTGGTCCCTCTTCTCTGTTTCACATTTATCCACAGTTCAGTTAGTAACAGACCAACTGGTATCAATCAACATCACGGATTATCTGGGTCATTATCACATTGCTGTTTGTGGGAGCTTGCTGTGCGCAAGTTGGCGGCCGCATTTCCCAACATTACAACAGTGACTCCACTTCAAGAAGTACTTCATTGGCTGTAAAGCGCTTTGGGACGGCCTGAGGTCGTGAAAGGCGCTATATAAATGCAAGTCTTTCTTTTTTTTTATTATTTATAACATCTATTAGTTGTGACATCGGGATGATGCCCAGCAGTGAACCAGTGTGGAACGTTAGCCTTTATTTTTGGTGAATTTTTGTGCTTATTAATGCTGGGAAATGGAACTGTTTCCACCCAGGGTCTGTATCAGGCACGCTCAGATCAGGTACTGCCAGAGTTAGTCATGGAGGAAAGCTCCCTTTACAACATTACTCAAATTGGACAGAACTTTTTGAGAGGAATGTAGGTATTTTATGTTTTGCAGATGGGATGGAATATGAGCTTTGTGCTGCCTCAGCTCAGGTTCTGGTTGAATCAAATCCACAACGTAAAGGTGCCCAGGACCAAACCCAAAACTGGCACCAAATTAGAACAACCTTGATGCTCGGTAGCAAATAAAATAGGGGGTACTCGTCTGAGGCATCGTGCTGAGGCAGAGTAGAGACGGCTTTATTTTGTATCAAACCCATACCTTACCTGACTTAAAGGCAACATTTCCTCTGGTCATTGAGTGTTAGCAATATCGTAAACATAGCAAATCAATTTATTGTGTTCGCTATTTCTAAGAAAATCATAAAAATGTTTTAAAAGAGCACCTTTACGACATTGCTAGAAATAAAAACTGGAAAAAAAATCATCCCTCCATGTTTACGATATCACTAAGACACAGCGACCAGAGCAAATCTTCCCGCCATGTTTACGATATCACTAAGACACAGCGACCAGAGCAATTCTTACTGCCATGTTTACAATATCACTAAGACACAGCGACTAGAGCAAATCTTACTGCCATGTTTACAATATCACTAAGACACAGCGACTAGAGCAATTCTTAATGCCATGTTTACAATATCACTAAGACACAGTGACCAGAGCAATTCTTACTGCCATGTTTACGTTATCACTAAGACACAGTGACTAGAGCAAATCTTACTGCCATGTTTACAATATCACTAAGACACAGTGACTAGAGCAATTCTTACTGCCATGAAATGTTCCCGTTAATTTTTGGGGGGCTGCGTGGCCCATTTAAAATACCGCGCACGAGCGGTTTTTCAATTTAAAAGCCAGCCAGCCGGCTGTGCGGGATCTCTGGAGCGCTGCACGGCCACGCAGCGTACAGGGAACAGTGTCGCCATGTTTACGATGTCACTAACACATAGCGACCGGAGAAAATCTTCCCCATGGAATGTTTGACTCTGACACAGACTGTAACAAGCAGAATATTATCCCTTTACCTCGACAAGCACAAAAATAAATAAAACACAACCCACAGTCTCCAATGGGTTAAAGGGAAACTCCTCAGAGAAATGAAATGAATACAGATGTCTTGGCTAACTGTCAGAGAGAAACCATTAGCTGCCTTACTGCATTCACAAGCAACAAAAAAAAACACAGAAGATACAATCTAGGTAAGAGATGAAACTGAGAGTTCAGAAAAGAGTCAGCAAACGTGCCATTTAAGATGCTTCGAAATGCAGAAAGTGACCTTGTCACTTGAGAAGGCAGCCCAGGCATTTGACAGCTCTCAGGAAGTGACTGTGTAATGATTCAATGCAATAGGCAGAAACGGAGCTGCCGCTAATGCAATGGAGATGTTGTAAAAGTATGAAGGTCTCTGGCTGACACAGAAGAGTGTTTCTTTTTTCTTTGTAACAGTGCATCTACCGTCTTTCACTGCCTTTGCAAATGAGCGAAAACCTCTAACAACAGGAGCCAACATGAATTTGAAAAAACTAAGTAAGTGTCAACCGTTGATTTCACGATGAAGCTGAGTAAAAAAAAGTTCTCTTGTGCAGATAAATGTCTTTGTGCTCTGATGCAATATTAAACTGTCAGGCAGTTTAAAGGGAAAGTTTTTTTAATGGAAAATAGATATGTGGAGTGTGACCTTTGCTGCTTCTCTCAGTCTTCAAGCTGATTTTTGATGCTCTGAGACCTGTGTCTTCCATTGTGAGAGTGGTGTGTGTGTGTGTGTGTGTGAGTGTGAGTGTGTGAGTGTGAGTGTGTGTGTGAGGGTGGTGTATGTGTGTGTGAGAGTGATGTGTGTGTGAATGTGAGTGTGTTTTGTGTGTGTGTGAGAGAGTGGTGTGTGTGTGTAAGAGTGTTTTGTGTGTGTGAGAGTGGTCTGTGTGTGTGTAAGAGTGTTGTGTGTGTGAGTGTGTGTAGTGTGTTGTGTGTGTGTGTGTGTGAGAGTGGTGTGTGTGTGTAAGAGTGTTTTGTGTGTGTGAGAGAGTGGTGTGTGTGTGTAAGAGTGTTTGTGTGTGTGTGTGTGAGAGTGGTGTGTGTGTGTGTGTGAGAGAGTGGTGTGTGTGTGTGTGTGAGAGAGTGGTGTGTGTGAGAGTGGTGTGTGTGTGTGTGTGAGAGTGGTGTGTGTGTGTGAGAGAGTGGTGTGTGTGTGAGAGTGGTGTGTGTGTGAGAGTGTTGTGTGTGTGTGAGAGTGGTGTGTGTGTGTGTGAGAGAGTGGTGTGTGTGTGTGTGAGAGTGGTGTGTGTGTGTGTGTGAGAGAGTGGTGTGTGTGTGAGAGTGGTGTGTGTGTGTAAGAGTGTTTTGTGTGTGTGTGAGAGAGTGGTGTGTGTGTGTGAGAGAGTGGTGTGTGTGTGTGAGAGAGTGGTGTGTGTGTGTGTGAGTGGTGTGTGTGTGTGTGTGAGAGTGGTGTGTGTGTGTGTGAGAGTGGTGTGTGTGTGTGTGAGTGGTGTGTGTGTGTGTGAGAGTGGTGTGTGTGTGTGAGTGGTGTGTGTGTGTGTGTGAGAGTGGTGTGTGTGTGTGTGTGAGTGGTGTGTGTGTGTGTGTGAGTGGTGTGTGTGTGTGTGAGAGTGGTGTGTGTGTGTGAGTGGTGTGTGTGTGTGTGTGAGAGTGGTGTGTGTGTGTGTGAGAGTGGTGTGTGTGTGTGAGTGGTGTGTGTGTGTGTGTGAGAGTGGTGTGTGTGTGTGTGTGTGTGAGTGGTGTGTGTGTGTGTGAGAGTGGTGTGTGTGTGTGTGTGAGTGGTGTGTGTGTGTGTGTGTGTGAGAGTGGTGTGTGTGTGTGTGTGTGTGTGAGAGTGGTCTGTGTGTGTGTGTGTGTGTGTGTGAGAGTGGTCTGTGTGTGTGAGAGTGGTGTGTGTGTGTGAGAGTGGTGTGTGTGTGTGAGAGTGGTGTGTGTGTGTGTGTGTGAGAGTGGTGTGTGTGTGTGTGTGTGTGTGTGAGAGTGGTCTGTGTGTGTGTGTGTGTGTGTGTGTGAGAGTGGTCTGTGTGTGTGAGAGTGGTGTGTGTGTGTGAGAGTGGTCTGTGTGTGTGAGAGTGGTGTGTGTGTGTGAGAGTGGTGTGTGTGTGTGTGTGTGTGTGTGTGTGTGTGTAAGAGTGTTTTGTGTGTGTGTGAGAGGTGTGTGTGTGTGAGAGTGGTCTGTGTGTGTGTGTGTGTGAGAGTGGTCTGTGTGTGTGTGTGAGAGTGGGGTGTGTGTGTGTGTGTGTGTGTGTAAGAGTGTTTTGTGTGTGTGTGAGAGGTGTGTGTGTGTGTGAGAGTGGTCTGTGTGTGTGTGTGTGTGAGAGTGGTCTGTGTGTGTGTGTGTGAGAGTGGTCTGTGTGTGTGTGTGTGTGAGAGTGGTGTGTGTGTGTGAGAGTGGTGTGTGTGTGTGTGTGAGAGTGGTGTGTGTGTGTGTGTAAGAGTGTTTTGTGTGTGTGTGAGAGGTGTGTGTGTGTGTGTGAGAGTGGTCTGTGTGTGTGTGTGTGTGAGAGTGGTCTGTGTGTGTGTGTGTGTGAGAGTGGTCTGTGCGTGTGTGTGTGAGAGTGGTGGGTGTGTGTGTGTGAGAGTGGTGTGTGTGTGTGTGTGAGAGTGGTGTGTGTGTGTGAGAGTGGTGGGTGTGTGTGTGTGTGAGAGAGTGGTCTGTGTGTGTGTGTGTGTGTGAGAGTGGTCTGTGTGAGAGTGGTGTTTTGTGTGTGTGAGAGTGGTGTGTGTGAGAGTGGTGTGTGTGTGTGTGTGAGAGTGGTGTGTGTGAGAGTGGTGTGTGTGTGTGTAAGAGTCTTTTGTGTGTGTGTGTGTGAGAGGTGTGTGTGTGTGAATGTTTTGTGTGTGTGAGTGTGTGAGAGTGGTGTGTGTGTGTGAGAGCGGTGTGTGTGTGTGTGTGAGAGTGGTGTGTTTGTGTGAGAGTGGTGTGTGTGTGTGTGTGTAAGAGTGGTGTGTGAGAGTGTTTTGTGTGTGTGAGAGTGGTGTGTGTGTGAGTGTGTGAGAGTGGTCTGTGTGTGCAAGAGTGTTTTGTGTGTGTGAGAGTGGTGTGTGTGTGTAAGAGTGTTTTGTGTGTGTGTGAGTGTGTGAGAGTGGTGTGTGTGTGAGAGTGGTCTGTGTGTGTGTGTGTGAGAGTGGTGTGTGTGTGAGAGTGGTCTGTGTGTGTGTGTGTGAGAGTGGTGTGTGTGTGTGTGAGTGGTGTGTGTGTAAGAGTGTTTTGTGTGTGTGAGAGTGGTCTGTGTTGTGTGTGTGAGAGTGTTTTGTGTGTGTGTGAGTGGTGTGGGGGAGGTGGGGTGGAGGAGGGAGTAGTATTTTAGGCGTGGTCTATTTTTTTTTTAATGTGCTGTATGAAAAACAATCTATGACATCACTGAACTATTTGGCAACAGCCCCCTACAGAGAAAGCTCAGCTCCCATCTCACAAGTATTATTATTGTCAGATGGATCAGCTTGGACACTATGAAGGAGAAAAGTAGAACTCCAAAGATAACTTCAATATGCTGTACTTTTTTCACGGTTTAAATGGTAATGGAAAACGTCTGTGCTTCACAGCACTGTTTACAGTTATTGGTAGAGGACATGGTTCATACTCTTACTGGTGCTCTTGTCGCAAGATGATATAAAGAGGGGAGTATCCAGGGATTGAAATATAGTTTTAAAACGCATGAGTAATCAACTGAGGCTGCCTCTGAATATTTTCTAGTAAAAGACCTGGGAGCACATTATCTATCTGCCTTCATCATCAGTAAATGTTGCATCGCATAGAGGGAATATAATGACATTGAAAATTGAGAGAATGCTTAGACACATTTATAGTTGAGTATTTAATTAGAATTAACCGATTCCTCCTGCTCTAGCTGGCACTGTCGTGTAGCCAAGGCCATTAAATTCTCCACAACAATCCCAATTGTTTTTCAGTCAATAGGAAGCAACCTCAAAGCAAAGATTAAACCAGGTAGTTAATTTTTGTTCCAAAGCAGGATTCTACTGGGATTCCCAATAGCAGAAGGTAGATCGAAGTGACAACAACAACAACTTGCATTTATATAGCGCCTTTAACGTAGAAAAACGTCCCAAGGCGCTGACAGGCAACCATAAAGAAAGAAAGACTTGCATTTATATAGCGCCTTTCACGATCACTGGATGTCTCAAAGCGCTTTACAGCCAATGAAGTACTTTTTTTTGAAGTGCAGTCACTGTTGTAATGTGGGAAACGCGGCAGCCAATTTGCGCACAGCAAGCTCCCACAAACAGCAATGTGATAATGACCAGATAATCTGTTTTTGTTATGTTGGTTGAGGGATAATATTGGCCGCAGGACACCGGGTCTTGGTTGGGAGACAGGTGCCCACTTGAAAATGTGGGGCTGTTTTCTTTAGAAGAGAGAAGACTATGGGGTGATTTATGGAGGTGTTTAAAATAATGAAGCGATGGGACGTAGATATAAATAGACTGTTTCCAGTGGTTGAGGCATCTAGGACAAGGGACCATAGATCTAAGATTAAATGTAAGAGATTTAGGACTGAGAGCAGGAGAAAGCCTTTTTACACAGAGGGTTGAGAGGCTATGGATCGCACTACCAGAGTTAGCGATTGAAGCAGAGGCCATGTCAACTTTTAAGAATAGGAGTTGTTGGATAGGTGGTCAGATGAAAAGGGAATAAAAGGATACGGGAACAGGATGGACACATAGGATTAGGACTACTGCTCGTGTGGAGGCTCATCCTAACATGGACTGTTTGAGCTGAATGGCCTGTTTCTATGTTGTAATTTCTATGTCATTCAATGTAACATTAACTCCTAGGGGTTCCATCCATTAAGTTCAATATCAGATGGATGGTTGACATTCTAATTAGGTACTACAGAAAGGATCTAGAGTACCCAATGTGGACCCAACGCTAATATATTAAACAACTAATGCAGTATCGCCGAGACTGACTCGCAGGTTTAGTCAATTCTGGATCATAATGGGCCGGATATTCTGATCCCGACGGGTGTGTGTACGCGCTGTGTACCCACCCGTAGGGACATCGGAAATGCCGGTTTCAGGCATGCACTGCGCATGCGCTGGAAACCGGCATTTCCAATCTGTCAAGAATGGTCTTGACAGATCCTCCGGCTGCCCTGGAGAAGGGCCTCTGTGGGCGGATAGTTCCGCTTTTTGGAGACCCTCCGCCCGCAGAAAACACTTACAATTCTTGCGCCTGGTAAAAGCAGGCGTAAGGCCTGCTTTTACCAGGATAAGAGTTGACAAAAAGTTTAAAAAAAAATTTCCACTGATTTATCATTTAAAAATACTTTAAAAAAAGGTAAGTTTATTTTTAGCCCTGTAAAAAACGTTCATTATTTTTTTGAAAAATTTAAAGTTTTGTTTAAAATGGTTAATTTATTGTACTTTCAAGTAATTTTAAAAATGTGATTTTTAAAAATAATTTATTTAAAGTTTTACTATGTTTTTTCATTGATCTCCATTCATATATTTGACAGGTCTTCCTGTCAAATGTATGAAGGGAGATTCCCTTCTGTGATTGGCTCCCCATGGCCCACGTGATCCCAGGGACGCTGCGAACTACCTGCGCCTCTGGGATATGTGGGCCCTGCGCACTTGGGAGCTTGGAGAGGCCCAGGATCGGAAGTGTGCGCATCCCGGGAGCCCTCAGGTAAGGGCGCAGATTTTTCCAGATCGCAGGCCTCCGCCTGCGGGAGGCCTGCGATCGGAATATCTGGGCCAAAATGTACACCACATGCTCTAGATATCTAGGGGGAGATTTTAACCTACCTGGACTGGTAGCATGTTGATAAGCGCCGGGAGTTATAATAGGCCAGGCCTGATTTCTGCAGCAACAGGTGAGTTTCCAGCTCACCTTGTCACCCACCCCCACCCCCCTGAAACCCACCTGGAGTTAAAATCGAGGCGAAACAACGTTAGTGCCTCAGCTTCACCTTGCCTCTGTGACTACTTGAATCCAACATTTGAACCCCCTAGAGGTTGAAAATGAGTGGACACCTGGATCTAACAGAAGTCATAGTTGGGAAACTGGTGATGCACTATGAATGTTATCTCTTTGTACGCTTTGTAAATATATAATTGGGGCGGTAGTACTGCACCATGGTGAATGTACATCAGCAACAGTGCCAGTGTGATGAGATATTGAGCAGAAACCAATGAGACATATTCCTAAGGCTGCTCGTGCGCACAGCTGATTACAGAATGTGACGTGGACTGGCTGAGGATCAGCAGACCTGTGTTCCTCCCCAATCCAGGCTGGGGAAGCCCTGTAGCATAAAGAGGCCACAGGTAGGGGAGAAAATAAATACCCTATACATAAAATGGCCTGCGGCGCCTAGGACAGAACATCAATACTTCACCAAACTATTCCTAATTTTATTGACAGGCTATGCGACTTGGCTAGCTTGGTCTTTCTGTGGTATCCAATTGGACTGTCAGCTGCTCATTGGACATTTGGACAATTGTTCAGGTCTAAAGTTGATTGGGCGTAAATTGTTAGATTCGGGTTCATTCATTCTCACTGCACGCTTCTTTCTGTTACCTTTTTCCAGGGTTAACCCACTGCACACCGAGCAAACAAAGAGTTCTGCTAGTGGAGCATAGGAACATTAGGAACAGGAGGAGGCCATTCAGCCCCTCGAGCCTGCTCCGCCATTCAATTAGATCTGCACCTCAACTCCATTTTCCCGGCTTTGTTTCCTATCCCGTGATACCCTTACCCAACAAAAATCTAGCGATCTCAGTCTTGAAAGCTCCAATTGACCCAGCATCCACAGCCTTTTAGGGGGAGAGAGTTCCAAATTTCTACTATCATCTGTGTGAAGAAGTGCTTCTTCATTTTGCTCCTGAATGGCCTGGCTCTAATTTTAATATTAGTACCCCTTTGTTCTTGATTCCTCCACCTGAGGAAATAGTTTCTCTGTATCTACCCTATCGAATCCTTTTAACATTTTAAGCACTTTGATCAGGTCACCCCTAAGCCGCAATCTCACTCAAAAAAGGCGACCAAGCCAGATAGGGGGAAAAGACCCAACTGAAGCTGTTAAAGTTATGTCGCTGGGACACCTTTTTAAAAAGAGTTGGATGAATATTGTTGGTTAGGATCATTTGAGGGTTATATGGATGAACACAGGCAGAAATAATCCAGTGTTGCATGGATGGGATGACGATGGTTCTTGGGCTCCTGGGCTGTGGATCTGTCTTGCCAAGAAAGACAACTGAACTAGTGCTTATAAGCCTAGATTTTGGTCCCGTGTTAAAAGAAATGGCTTATGGCTGGAGTTAAATCTAGGCTTACACTGTAGGATATAAGGTTAGATAGATATTCTGAATTTACATACGAAAATACAAATTAGGAGCAGGAGTAGGCCACTCGGCCCCTCGAGCCTGCTCCGCCATTCAATCAGATCATGGTTGATCTGATTACTCCACATTCCCGCCTACCCCCGATAACCTTTCACCCCCTTGCTTATCAAGAATCTATCTACCTCTGCCTTAAAAATATTCAAAGACTCTGCTTCCACCGCCCTCTGAGGAAGAGAGTTCCAAAGACTCACGACCCTCTGTGAGAAAAAATTTCTCCTCATCTCTGTCTTAAATGGGCGACCCCTTATTTTTAAAAAGTGACCCCTAGTTCTAGATTCTCGCACAAGAGGAAACATCCTCTCCACATCCACCCTGTCAAGACCCCTCAGGATCTTATATGTTTCAATCAAGTCACCTCTTACTCTTCTAAACTCCAGCGGATACAAGCCTAGCCTGTCCAACCTTTCCTCATAAGACAACCCGCCCATTCCAGATATTAGTCTAGTAAACCTTCTCTGAACTGCTTCCAACGCATTTACATCCTTCCTTAAATAAGGAGACCAATACTGTACACAGTACTCCAGATGTGGTCTCACCAATGCCCTGTATAACTGAAGCATAACCTCCCTACTTTTGTATTCAATTCCCCTCGCAATAAACGATAACATTCTATTGGCTTTCCTAATTACTTGCTGTACCTGCATACTAACTTTGTCTCGATAACCTTTGAGGGGGGAGGGTGAAACTTTACTGAATCTGTCCTCAGGAGACTAAACAGATGGAATTTATAATAGTGAAGATCTTACTTTCTGTGGAAGGAACAGGCTTCGGCAGGCGATTCAACGGCAGCAAGCATTCACAGCCGAGACCAATCCCGACCTCAGTTCATGGCCATTCCCATGCACTTTCCCGTAGGGATCACTGGGAAGCAAATCGGAGCAGGAACCCCTGGCTCTCTAGCCTGTGGGTGCTGAGGCCAATTATACACGCCACCCGTTCGTGTTTCACACGGATGATGATTATGCCTCTTGTTATTATTACCTGTCAGCTGACAATAATCAGCGTGAGATTTGAATTTCTGGCAATTCCACTGAGGTTGCCCCAGAATGCTTTGAAAATATCTTCTGCACATGCCCAAGCAGGTGACTCCCGCATTGGCTCCTGCCCAGGCAGAATCATCTCCACTTTAAAGCTCTGTCCAGCTTCTGGTTTCCACAGAAGCTAAGTCAGCTCTTGTTTAGCTCCAACAACATGGGTAGATTTTCCAACAAAACTAATATCGCCCATGAGAGTCTCGGGAGAGGGGAATTTATTTCACGTGGCGCTCACTCAGTCATCGAGGAGATAGGGGGTGAAATTGGACTTGAGTGGGGAGGGGGAGCGCAAAAAGAGACAGAATCGCAATTGCCGCCTGCTTTGAAACCCCTCCCAGCCTATGTTCAATTTCACCCTGTAATCCTTTCATTCACTGGATATGGGGTGGATTCTGGCCGACTCCCTCGCCTTTGCCTCTAAAGGATGTCATATTTTGATGGATTAACATGACTTCCAGTACACTTTGAAAGTTTAATATAAGAACATAAGAAATAAGAGCAGGAGTAGGCCATCCGGCCCCTCGAGCCTGCTCCGCCATTCAATAAGATCATGGCTGATCATCGACTTCAACTCCACTTTCCCGCCCGATCTCCATATCCCTTGATTCCCCTAGAGTCCAAAAATCTATCTATCTCAGCCTTGAATATTCTCAATGACTGAGCATCCACAGCCCTCTGGGGCAGAGAATTCCAAAGATTCACAACCCTCGGAGTGAAGAAATTCCTCCTCATCTCAGTCTTAAATGGCCGACCCCTTATCCTGAGACTATGCGCCCCCAGTTCTAGACACTCCAGCCAGGGGGAAACAACCTCTCAGCATCTACCCTGTCAATCCCCTAATATGAAAAACAAGTTTTAATTGCGAAGGAGGTAACAAAAAAAACACCCCTGATACATCCAACTCTCTGTAGCGAAGCTGTCAGTTTCATTGGTGCCGGGACGGTGCGCTCTGGAGGGACAGTACCTCGGGCAGATCTCATGCTGGTGTCACTGCGGAGGTGAGCAAGTGCAAAGAGGCAGCTGGTCTGAAGCCAGTATCTTTCTTTCCCCCTGGTCAGACATCTGTCAATCAGCCTGAGCAGGGATTCCCGTAGCACCCAGGACTGTAACGAGAAATGTAAATGGGAGCCACTTTAATTAATTTTAGCTGTTATACCCAAAGTGCCGCGGTAAATTTCACCTGCACCACATCGTGCCAGGTCCTAATCCAGATGTAAGAAAGCTGGAGTTGTTTACAGTGGAAGAGTAAGTCTGGACTACAGATTAATCCACTCGTTTTGGGCGTCGCAAAGAAGATAATAAGAACTCCTTGGGTTTGGGGAACTGTCTACTGTATCTAGACCAACAGACCAGAAGCATACATGACAGCCAGCAACATTGCACACTGACAGGGCTTTTTAAGCTTCTATAACTTGTCAGCATTTTAATGGATGGAAAGTCATGGGCAACGTGCCCGTGGTTTCCTAATATGTGGGGGCTGGTGGGCGAGGCTTCATGCCGGCAGTGCGGACTCAGAAACACAGCCCTGGTGGGTTTAGCTGCAGCTTAAGTTACAACGAGGTCATGTTGCACTGCACCATCGGGTGGGGGGGGGGGGGGTCACTTTGACTTCAGACAACAGTGTAAAATGATGAGCTATCAGCTCGACCACCCTTTAAACGCAACTCCCGATATTGCCCGTTTTACACTATCGTCTAAAGTCAAAATGACCCAGTCAGTGTGTTCACATCTTTTCACATGTCGAATGCAAAGACTTCAGGTTCAGTTTTCATAGAATAACAGGCCACGTTGTGAAATGTGAATTCCAAAACACTGGAAAAATTTTGCAATCCAGTGTAATAAAAATGGAATTTAACTAATTCACTCAGTTATTCTCATTGAAACATATAAGATTCTGAGGGGGATTGACAGGGTCGATGCTGAGAGGTTGTTTCCCCCTGGCTGGAGTGTCTAGAACTCGGGGGATAGTCTCAGGATAAGGGGTCGGCCATTTAAGACTGAGATGAGGAGGAATTTCTTCACTCAGAGGGTTGTGAATCTTTGGAATTCTCTGCCTCAGAGGGCTGTGAATGCTGAGTCTTTGAGTATATTCAAGGCTGAGATAGATAGACTTTTGGACTCGAGGGGAATCAAGGGATATGGGGATCGGGTGGGAAAGTGGAGTTGAGGTCGAAGATCAGCCATGATCTTATTGAATGGCGGAGCAGGCTCGAGGGGCCGTATGGCCGACTCCTGCTCCTAGTTCTTATGTTCTTAAGGCCTTGGTCATAGGACTATTTGAGAGCTGTTCTTGAGTAGTTGGCTGATTTTTGAGTCGCCAACTTTATTGAAGTTGGGCAGCGTTGGTGAGTTTTCTAGGTTGGCATGTACGGACATCCCTATCACAGGCCAACAATGAACTCTGGAGCCTTCTGATCTGGATGGCTCAGTTACAAACCACCTTTACTAACTGAGCTATTGTGGGGGGTGGGGGGGGGAGAGCTGGAAGGATCAAGAGCATGAGAAATAGGAGCAAGAGTAGGCCATACAGCCCCTCAAGCCTGCTCCACCATTCAATATGATCATGGCTGATCTTCTAGCTCAACTTCACTTTCCCGCCCTATCCCCGTGTCCCTTGATTCCCTTGTGCCAACAAGTGGGGCTGTTGACCTGTTCTGATTCCAAGCTTCTTTATGCAGGGATGGCTGGTGTGAGAAGTGGAAACTTCAGTAGGAGTGCTCTTCTGAGGCACACTGTCAAGCCAGAGTAGAGGTCGCTGGGTTTTTTCTTCTTGGTCGATGTTATTTTCCTCTCTGAAGGGTCTGATTCTTATTGGTTACAGTTCCACGGGCACCACCAGCTCCCTGGGAACTCACTAAAGTGACAATTCAGTGTCAGCAGGCCAGTCAACCATAGAGTGCGTCTGAGACGCAGCCGATCCTATTCTTTCTCAATCGCAGGCGTCAGTGGATAGCAGTCAGGAGCTGGAATCCTGGGTGACATTTACACCCCTTAGCCCAGTGACAGCGAGGTCAATTGTAATGCCCCAACTGTTACCTAAGATCAGCTGGCTCGACACAATCAAACCTACTCTGGCTATTGTCTGTACCCACTAGGTCATCGGAGGAGCTGACAATGCAGGTTTTATGTTTTGCTTTACTGCATCATGGTCCCTTTGAGCAATGAACCCTGTTCCTCACGCACACACACACCCCTGCATTACAAAGGTGGAACCAACATGTCCATGGGACAGTGCTGCTTCTCGGTCTGGCTACACCTCCAAGAAGTGCTGTTGAGCAATCTGAGAGGAGACCACCTGCTTCACCAGCTTTACTTCCTCTTACAAGAGCAGCCTGTCGAAACTAGCTGAAGAGGTCCGTGTAGAAATAAGCATCGAGTGTGTGGTCCAAACGGAAAACTGGATAAGTACCCAAAACGCCAACCCTGTACTTTCAGGTCTCGCCCCTCCTTTTAATGTAATGTATTGTTGAGGCTGCCGCGAAACACGAATGGAGACTGAATCCATATGTGGAAAACAAGAAACTTTTATTCACTGCATGCTACACAAAATGGCTGAGAGAAAACTGCTCCCAGAATTCTCTGCTAAAAACTCCCAGAATTCTCTGGGTAAAACCTGAGGCCCCGCCCCCTTCTGCCTTAAAGGTAATGTGCCTTAAAGGGGAAGGGGCTGGAAATTTGTCCACAGACGGAAGAGTGGATTATGCCCGTTTTAGGTGGCGATCCGCCACACAGCTCCCCCCAGAATCCGCTTAGGAGGTGTGGACGAGACGGTGCGGCGGTCTGATGGGCCGGCCGGAGCGGCTCTTGTAGGACGCCGGTGGACGTGGTACGGCCGGGCATGGAGCAGCCGGGTGAACCGGCTTGAGGGCAGGTCGGCCGCGTGGAGGTGGACGAGCTACAGGGACCTGCTCACCGGGCTCCGAGTGTGCTGGCTTGAGTCGGTCCACCGACACTTTTTCGGTCCTGTCGCCCACTTGCAGGGTGAAAAATTTGTCCCCAGCCTGTAGCACCTTGTAGGGCCCGTCGTACGGGGGTTGAAGGGGTCCGCGGTGGGCGTCGTGCCGGACGAAAACAAACCGTGCCTGGTGCAGGCTTAGTGGGACGTGTGAGGTGGATTCGCCGTGCCGGGCAATGGGCACCGGGGCGAACTGCAGCGCTGGTGAGGCGAAGTCGTGGCGTTGCTGGTCGGCTGACCAGGGTGTCGTGGCGGTGGGCAGGAACTCGCCGGGTACGCGCAGCGGCTGACCGTACACGAGCTCTGCTGCCGATGCGTGGAGGTCTTCTTTAACCGCAGTGCGCAGGCCGAGGAGGACCCACGGAAGTCGGTCGGTCCAGGCGCCGTCTTGGAGGCTGGCTCGAAGAGATGCCTTCAAGGATCTGTGAAACCGCTCACACAGTCCGTTGGCTTGGGGGTGGTACGCTGTGGTGCGGTGAATGGTCACCCCGAGATTGCGTGCGACGGCGGTCCAGAGTTCAGAGGTAAATTGCGGACCTCTGTCCGACGTCATGTCGGAGGGGACGCCGAACCGTGCGACCCAGGTGCTGACGAAGGCTCTGGCGATGTCGGCGGTGGTGGTAGAGGTCAGTGGAATTGCCTCAGGCCAGCGTGTGGTGCGGTCAACGATGGTCAGCAAGTGCGTGTGGCCTTGCGACGGCGGCAGGGGCCCGACGATGTCCACGTGGATGTGGTCGAATCTCCGCGAGGGGACGGTAAACTCCTCGAGGGGTGCTTTCGTGTGTTGCTGTACCTTGGCCCGTTGACAGGAGTTGGCCCAAGTACGCACATCCTTGTGAAGGCCGCGCCAGACAAAGCGGTTGGCTACCAATTTGATGGATGTGCGGGCGCCGGGGTGGGAGAGGTTGTGGAGAATGTCGAATACCCGGCGGCGCCAGGACGCTGGGACGACGGGCCGAGGTTGACATAGGGATATGTCGCACTTGACCGTGACTGCGGTTGGGCCACAGGCGACGTCGGCCAGGCGTAGCCCTGGTAGGTGCGGAGAGCAGATCAGGGTCGGTGCTCTGGTCTCCTGCGAGTTGAGCGTAGTCGACTGCTAGGTGTGCGGCATGGATGGCGGGGCGGGAGAGGCAGTCGGCTACCACATTGTCTCGGCCGGAGACGTGTTGGATGTCCGTGGTGAACTCGGACACTGCCGCGAGCTGGCACTGCTGCCTGGCGGACCAGGGGTCGGTTGTCTTTGCCATTGCGAATGTCAGGGGCTTGTGGTCGACAAACGCAGTGAAGGGGTGGCCCTCAAGCAAAAACCGGAAATGGCGGACCGCCAGGAACAGCGCGAGGAGCTCGCGGTCGAAGGTGCTGTACTTGACCTCCGGGGGGCGTAGTTGGCGGCTGAAGAAGGCAAGTGATTGCCAGGCGCCGTCGACCCACTGCTCATACACGGCGCCGACCGCGTGGTCGGAGGCGTCCATGGTGAGCACTACCCTGGCATTGGGCCGTGGGTGTGCGAGCAGGGTGGCGTTGGCGAGCGCGGTCTTGGTGGAATCAAAGGCGGCGGACGCGTCTGCCGTCCATTCGACCGTCATCTTGCCGCTCCTGCCCCGGAGGGCTTCATACAGGGGCCTCATGAGGGACGCCGCTTTGGGGATGAAGCGGTTATAGAAATTCACCATCCCGAGGAACTCCTGGAGGCCTTTGATGGTGGTGGGGCGGGGAAATTGTTGGACGGCCTGCACCTTGGTGGGCAGGGGAATGGCCCCAGCATGGGTGTGGTGACGAGGGATGTCTACCAGTAAGCCATGGGCACACAGGAAATCTGCGCCGATGAGGGGGGAGAGCACCTTGGCAGTGATGAACTCCCATCGGTAGCAGTGACCAGCGAGGTCGAGGGTGACTGCCCGGGTGCCATACGTCCGGATTTCCGAGCCATTAGCAGCAGCCAGCGCCGGTCCTCGTTCGCCCTTTTGGATGTCGAGGGAGGAGGCCGGGATGATGCTGTGCTGAGCCCCAGTGTCGCACAGGAACCGGCGGCCAGTTTTGTCATCCGTGACGAACAGCAGGGAGCCCGCGTGGCCCACGGCCATCGCGGGGGCAGGAACGGGGGCAGACTTGAAAGAGCAGGGAGGTGTGCACCGTTGTGCCCTGGCGCCGAACTGTGCATGGTAGTAACAGTGGCCCGGGTTAGTGGGGCGTGAAGGTCCCGTGGGCCTGGTGACAGGCCCTTGTGGCCGTGTGCTGGATGGTGAGGGGCGCGCCCAGGCATTGGCTGCCAGGTCCGGAGTGACGTCGCGGCTGGAGTGAGCGACAGCAGCTTGTCGGCCTCATCGGCCAGGGCTTCCAGGTTCGTGAGGCCGGACACCACGATCGCTGGGCGGATGAACAGCGTGCAGAAGAGGGATCCGGGTGGGCTCTCGTCGGTGAGGGAGAGCATGTGGGAGAGGAGGTCTGACGGTGAGGCATCACTGAGGCCTGGAAGGTCGAGGAGGTGGCAGTTTCGCTGATATGCCGAGGCCGTAAATTTTTTAAGGAGCGCTGTTCTGAGATGTGCGTACTTGCCTTCCTCTGGTGGGTTCTGCAGCGTTGTCCAAACCTTGGAAACTGCGGCGCTACTGAGTGATGTGACGAGATAGTTGTACTTCGTCCCATCTGTGGTGATATTTTGCAGCCGGAAGCGAGATTCAGCTTGGAGAAACCAGGCTTCGGGCTGGTTTTCCCAAAACTCCGGCAGTTTCACGGAAACTGCGTTCGTGTCCGCCATTGCAGTGCTCGGAATACGTTCTGAGCGTCGGGGTCACCAATGTTGAGGCTGCCGCGAAACACGAATGGAGACTGAATCCATATGTGGAAAACAAGAAACTTTTATTCACTGCATGCTACACAAAATGGCTGAGAGAAAACTGCTCCCAGAATTCTCTGCTAAAAACTCCCAGAATTCTCTGGGTAAAACCTGAGGCCCCGCCCCCTTCTGCCTTAAAGGTAATGTGCCTTAAAGGGGAAGGTGCTGGAAATTTGTCCACAGACGGAAGAGTGGATTATGCCCGTTTTAGGTGGCGATCCGCCACAGTATCTTCCAATGTATAAAATATCTTTTTGCCAACATCACTTGTAAACGAGAAGGCTGGAGTTTTCATTCCTGCCAGAATGTTAGCCAACAGCAATACTGTTGGTTTTTAATTTGTCACTCCCTCTTGGATCAAAACTGTATTTTCGAAAGAGAAGGACGTCAAACAGAAACCTTTACTCGAGAGGCATGACTATTTCTGGACTAACTGGTCAAGACCACGGAAACATATTGGTTCAGAATTATCTGCGAGCAGCTTTTGCCGAGCTCAAGCCTTCAGTTCGTTATCAGCAGCATGCGGCCTGATACACTGCGGAGACTCTGTTCCTTCGGGTTCTTTAGCTCACTGAATGCAGCTCTGCAGCTTTTCCCCTTTAGAATGTTATCATCCCAGCCCCTGTGGTTGAAATGATTCTCTCCCACTGTCCCCTCAGGCCGTGATGAGAAGATGCAGCTCCCAGTGTAATACTGAACCATTCAAATTGGGAAGGGCCCACGTTCCATCGCTAGTCACCCGTGGCTCAGTTGGTAGCGCTCTGGCCTCGGGAGTCAGAAGGCTGTGGGTTCCAAGTCCCCACTCCAGATACTTTGAGCACAAAATTTACGCTGACACTCCAGCGCCGTACTGAGGGAGTGCCGCTCTGTCGGAGGTACCGTCTTTCGGATGAGATGTTAAACCAAGGCCACGTTGCCTTCTTAGGCGGACGTAAATGATCCCATGGCATTATTTCGAAGAAGAGATGGGGCGTTCTCCCCAGCGACATTCCCTCTAAGCTGCGCGGTCGCGCAGCTCTCTGCCGGTCCCGCACAGCCCAAGACCAGCTTTTCCAATGTTAAGTTTCGCGCGCGGAACTGTGAATGGGCTGTGCAGCCCCCTTAAAGGGGCTGTGCACCCAAAAAAAAATAGGGGAACATTGCTCCCCAGCGTCCTGGCCAATATTTACCCCTCAACCAACAACCCTAAAAAACCAGATAATCCAATCATTATTACAGTGCTGTTTGTGGGAGCTTGCTGTGCGCAGATTGGCTGCCGTGTTTTCCTACATTACAACAGTGACGACACTTCAATAGTACTTCATTGGTTGTAAAGCACTTTGGGATGTCCTGAGGTCGTGAAAGGTGATATATAAATGCAAGTCTTTCTTTCTTTTCACCAGTCTGTGCTGGGTTCAATCGTCTGAACTGGATCAGCAGTCACAGCACTACATCTGGTCTGGGTAGTGACAGCGCAAGTGGCCACTCTTCATGTGTGAGTTTGCACAATGAATGTCAGCAGGCTTATGAACCATGGAGAGCATCACAGAGAATTAAAGCTAAAGGTATCAAGGGATATGGGGAGAAGGCAGGTACAGGGTACTGAGTTTGGATGATCAGCCATGATCTCATCGAATGGTAGAGCAGGCTCGAGGGGCCGAATGGCCTACTCCTGCTCCTATCTTCTATGTTTCTATGTTTCTAATTGGATCCCGTCCTCCAAACACTTGCAGCGGACAGCGATCTGGAATGGGGACCTCAGCCGATTTGTCTCCTCTCTGAGTCAGGGAGGCTGAGGTCAATTGTAGCACTCCCACTGACCCCCCACCCCAGTTGAGATTAACTGACCAGATCTAACTTGGCATGAGTGGCTCACTACCACGCTGGGCAGCACAGTTACCAACATGGGACATCCTGGGAGCCCAAGTGGATCTTTTGCTTCAAAGGTTTAACTGGTTATTGGACAGAAGAGCAACTTTTCTTTTGTTTGATAATCGCTCCTGTGCAGCGCCTTGGGACGTTGCACTACGTTAAAGGCGCTATATAAAAGCAAGTTGTTGTTGTTGTTGTTGTTGCTTTCATGCATTTCTATCCTGCAGAAATTAGGGAAGGGGTTTGCAAAGACATTTCCACAGCAACTCTCGGTAAATGAGAAACATCCACTTTGAAACTTGTTTTTCGCCTCCGTACGTGACATGATAAAGATGGATTGTGTCGGGAGTCTGATATCAGGGAAGGGTTTTGTGTTCAATGGAAGCTCTGTAGAATTCAGAGTGTCTCTTTAAATAGTTCCCATTCATATTTCGCAAAGTAATCGGCAGCTTTTCATTCATATCAGGAAAGCAAAGTTTTATAGCCTGCATAGAAGTTCTAATTTATTCGGAGTTGGAGAGGAAGTTGACAGATATTTCTATCAGTGGAAATTTCACTTATTCCCCAGGACCAGATCCTCCACATTCCATTAAAGGCAGCCTCGCCAGCAGGACCCTCACTTAAAGGCTCGGCTGTTTTATTTTTACTGAATCTGGCCCGGATTTGCATTTTATTGTTCAATTATTGAACATTTTAAAACCTTAAAATCAAGTGATCCACTGTGCCATTGGTTGGTACGGTGGCCTGTGGTCAGTATGCGGGCACTGTCACTTCATAGATGATGACTCATTATGGTGTGCGCCCAGCCCGCAATATGAAAGAGTCTGTCGGAGCAAGACAAAATCTGCGGAAGGTATATGAACAAACTGCAGTGCTTGAAAAGTACACACAGCGCTTCAGGTTTGCACCTGGGAGTAGGGTTGCCAACCCTCCAGGAATGGCCTGGAGGCTCCAGGAATGAAAGTTTAATCTCCTGTGAGCAACCCGGGAGAAAAATCATTGGGGAATTTAAAAAAAATGTGCTTTTCATTTTCTTTGAACACTTGAGTTTATTAGTTAATGATCAATATTGGAGATGGGGGGGAAAAAGCTGTTCGACTGACAGTCCAGGGTCATCCAATCGGATAACGAAGAGTCTGTTCACTTTCCAATTGGGTTGGGGAGGCGGTGCCCTGTGAGGATTGACGTGTCGGGCGACCAATGGCGGGGCAGTCGGAGGCGGGTGGTCAGGTGCCGAAACCTCCAGGAATATGTCCAACCAGAGTTGGCAACTCTACCCGGGAGGGGGCCAGTTACAGAAAGGCATCGGCAGATTCCCGGGAGTAGGCCAGCTGCTCAACTCCTTGCGCATGAGGCTGGCGGGCAGACTGAGAGAAAGGAGAAAAATACCTTTTAAGAAGAGTCCTGTCCTCGGCAAAAAATAAAATAAAGTATCACAAATATTTTACAAGCCGGAAACCCAAACAGTTAATGCGGATGGAGTGATGTAGGGAGGTGCTGGGGAGGAAGCTAAAATGTAGCTGTTTGCCAGTTGCGAGGCGTTGACCTTCAACTTAGATCTAAATATAGAGTCGTAGCAGGGAAAGTGTGAATCCAACAGAGTGTTGTACACAGGACATGACCAACCCTCAGTACAGCTCACCACATCACCGGCCTTCACCAGACCAAAAAATTTGCCGTCCTTTCCTTTGTTTTTAAAATGGTACATGATGCAAGAAAATAGACAGACCTGGGTTTGGTGCACTGTTCTCCCCGTGCCACACACTCTCGATCTCGGGGAGAAGTGCTGAGTAAGGGCGGAAACACAACCTCACCAAGAGGAGAGCGACAGTGTCACCCTCGATTCAAGAGCGTAGCAGAGGCGTAGAGCTGGGAGCAGGCGCGGAGTAAATACAGCGGGCACTGTTTATCTGAACAGTTTGGGGAAAGGTCCCACCTGGATAAATGGACAGTAATTCAGATAATAGATTGAGAATTCATTTCACTGTTGTACCACGTTAAATGACATTAATCGTGAGGGAACCTCTTATATAGGAAGATTAAATAATACAGCCAGGTATTGTACTGAGCCACACAAACCAGAGACCCAGGTTCAATCCCCTACTGTTAATCTAAGCTGGGGTAGGAGTTGGTGGGTGGGTGGCTACAATTGGACTCAATGCCTCTGGGCTTGGGAGGGGAGAAGAATTCAACCATGGTTCCTGCTCTTGATCATTACCCAGTGACTCCTGCTGTGAAGTGCAAGAATGTGCATTGGGCTCAGCTGAAACGACCTTTTGCCAACGCTTACTGTCTAGGGTCACACAGATTGACCACCTGGGTGAGATACAGGAAGTTGGCTCAGTGGGAAGCACTCTACCTGCTGCGAGTCTGAAGGTTGGGGGATCAAGTCCCACTCCCAGTACCATTGAGCACATAATCTAGGCTGACACTTCAGTGCAGCACTGAGGGAGGGCTGCACTGTTGGAGGTGCCGTCTTTCAGATGAGATGTTAAACCAAGGCCCCATCTTCCCTCTCGGGTGGACATAAAAGATCCCACAGCACTATTTCAATAGAAGAGCAGGGGGGAGGGTTTCCCCGGTGTCCAGGTCAATATTTATCCCTCAGCCAACACCTACAACGGAACATCTAGTCATTGGCCCAGAAATTGATCTCGCTCTGTTCCCGCGGGGGTAAGGCTTCCCCGCGATCTCTCACTCCGCTTGTGCTTTTTCAGATCCAGCTCGCACGAACTTGATGTTCCAGACATCAGCTGGGCAGTGCTTGCGTATCCCACCGGCGTAGTGAATTCGTGCGAGCTGTGGGATCACGTGACTCAGTTAGAGCCAATGGCAGCACACCATCTTCCATTCATAAGTTTCACATACGTGCTGTGAAAGCTATGAATCTTACACCCCCCCAAAATAACAGCTAAACCTCAATTAAATTTAAAAAAAAACCATCACATTAATAAAATAAGTATAGTTAAATAAATTAACCATTTTAAATAGAAAATTAAATTTTTGAAAAAATTTAAAATCTTTTAAAAAGTTATAAAAATAAACTTACCTGTCTTTAAAGTCTCTAAAAAAGATATACCTGTTAAAAAAAATTCAAAAAAATACTTAATTCACTACTTACCTTGTTAAAAGTGGGTCTTACTCCTCCTTTTTCCATTTCTAAAATCTTCTGTACTTACCTGCGCGTCCAAAGCATGAAGTGCACAGCGTGCGCGCAGCCTGTAGCGCGCACGCGATGCACCGAGGAACCGCCCCCTTTTCAAAAGACCAAGTGCCGGTTTTCAGCGCATGCGCAGGGCATGCAGAAAACCGGCAATTGGAGAGAGAATACGCGAGAGTACGCAGTGGGATGAATTTTTGGCCCAATATCACATTGCTGTTTGTGGGAGCTTGCTGTGTGCAAATTGGCTGCCGCGTTTCCTACATTACAACAGTGACTACACTTCAAAAGTACTTCGCTGGCTGTAAAGCACTTTGGGACATCCTGAGGTCGTGAAAGCGCTATAGAAATGCAAGTTCTTTCTTTCTTTTTGTCTGTCAGAACTGCAAAAAATCCACATCTTCGGGAGAAATAATCACACACGCAGGGCATGTTGGGAAGTTCAGCCAGCCTGGATAACTGTCTGGTTTCACACTTGATTCAGAACCTGCTCTGGGCTTCCGGATTATACGGGAGGCGTTGCACCTTTGGTGTTGTGTTAGCTGCAAGGTGAAAAGTAACCAAGAATGTTCTTTCAAATGAAAATCACGATGGCAGCCATCGCCATGGTCACAATTGGGGGGGGGGGGGGGGTGAGGGGGGCACGGGGGAAACAAAACGCTCCAGTCACTGCGTGCCTCCATATTGTAAACACGTTGGCAAAGATGTCCTCTGGCTGGTATTTCTCAAAAGGAACGTGTCTACCATGTCCCTACGTATAGCCATCAGAGTGATTCTTCCCTTATCTCAGCAGCCTCCCCTATACTTGAACCGGGAGCCATAAGACAGAAATGGGAAGGTTTACCACTGACCAATACTGTTGCAGGCTTTCAGCAAACTCAGGGAACCACATAAATGGCTGGTGGTGATCCAGGAGAAAATCAGTTCTGTCGCCACATCGCGGCAGCCATTTTGTTGCGACATCCATCATTATGATTATCTTGGGGTTTTGGGTAGGGCTGGGGTGAATTCAGCCAAGAGACAAAAAGAGGAAGGCAGAGAGTGTGAACTGCTGGCAATGGAAGAAAAATTGCACTCTCATTCTCCCACTCGGTCGCTGGAAGCTGGCGGTGTTCCCATGGAAACCCATTGCAACGGAATGTTACCTAATAAAGGCAGGACCATGCTGAGCTCTCCTGATGACGCGGGTGCCGAGTGCACCGATCGATGCTGGGACCAAACTATACAGGCTAGGAAGCTAGCGGGTTCAAAGACTAGCCTATGTGGCATTAGCTGATGTCAGCCAGGGCAGCAGCAGCAGGGGCATTACAATTGGCCTCAGTATCCCTGTGCTGGGTGGGGGGTGGGGGGAGGGGGTGGAACAGTCAGTCCGACAGGTTCCTGATCGCTGTCAATCCAAGTGTCATCTGTGGCTCAGTGGGTAGCACTCTGAGTCAAAAGGTTGTGGCATCAATTCCCACTCCAGAGACTTGAGCACGTAATCTAGGTTGACACTCTGATGCCCTGTCTGCTCTCTCAGGTGGATGTAAAAGATCCCTATTTTGAAGAAAAGCAGGGGAATTATCCCTGGAGTCCTGGTCAATATTTATCTCTCAACCAACATCACTAAAACAAATCATCTGGCCATTATCACATTGATGCTTGAGGGAGCTTGCTGTGCGCAAATTGGCTGCCGTGTTTCCTACATTACAACAGTGACTATCCTTCAAAAAGTACTCCTTGGCTGTAAAATACTATGGGACCTCCTGAGCGTTATATAAATGCAAGACTCTCTTTCTTTCTTTTTATTATCAATTGCCCCTTACTAATAGTCAGCAGCTTCAGGAGAGGAGAGAATTGTGGGGGGGTGGGGCAGAGATAACAGTTTCAGTTCTAAATTTACATTTATATATTCAAAAAACAGTTGCATGCAACGGAAATTTGAAAAACATACATTGCGTTTGAGTGCAGAATCTGTTTAGTGTTGATGTGCGAAACACAGTTTCCTGTCAGAGATACAAATAGCTTTCCGCTAAAGAGCTGACTTATAGGCTGCAAAACACAGGCCGACATCCGAGGGTGAGGAGCGAGAGAGAGAGAAAGAGAGAGAGAGAACGGATGGTGTCGTTCTAAGTTAAGGGGCTCAGGTGCAAGATCTAACATAGATACATAGAAGATAGGAGCAGGAGTAGGCCATCCGGCCCTTCGAGCCTGCTCCGCCATTTAATGAGATCATGGCTGATCCTCCAATTCAGTATCCCGTCCCCGCCTTCTCTCTGTAACCCTTAACCCCTTTTGCCTGTAGAAATATATCTAATTCCCTCTTAAATATATTTAATGAGCTGGCATACACTGCCCTCTGTGGCAATGAGTTCCACAGGTTCACCACCCTCTGAGTGAAGAAATTCCCCCTCATTTCTGTCCTAAATGGTTTAGCCCTTATCCTTAAATTATGTCCTCTAGTTCTGTTCTCACCCGCCAAGGGAAACATTCCTTCTGCATCTAGTCTGTCTAGACCTGTCAGAATTTTATACACTTCTATGAGGTCCCCTCTCAATCTTCTAAACTCCAGTGTGTACATCCCTAAACTACATAGTCTCTCCTCATAGGTCAATCCCGCCATTCCTGGTATCAGCCTGGTGAATCGCCGCTGCACCCCCTCCATGGCAAGAACACCTTTCCTCAGATGAGGCGACCAAAACTGTACACAGTACTCGAGGTGTGGTCTCACCAGTGCCCTGTACAGCTGCAGCAAGGTATCCCTGTTCCTGTATTCCAACCCTTTTGCTATGAAGGCCAGCATACCGTTTGCCTTCTTGACCGCCTGTTGCACCTGCATGCTCGCCTTCAGTGACTGGTGTACAAGAACACCCAGGTCTCTCTGTACTTCCCCCTCTCCCAATTTATTGCCATTTAAATAATAATTTGCCCTCCCGTTCCTGCACCCAAGGTGGATAACTTCGCACTTGTCCACATTATAGTGCATCTGCCATTTATCCGCCCAATCACCCAGTCTGTCCAAATCGCTCTGGAGCTTCCTGGTCTCCTCCTCTGAGCCCACCCCCCCTCCTAGTTTAGTGTCATCTGCAAATTTGGAAATGCTGCATCCGACTCCCTGATCCAGGTCATTAATGTAAATTGTGAACAGCTGGGGACCCAGGACAGATCCCTGCGGTACCCCACTTGTTACTGCCTGCCATTCAGAAAATGAGCCGTTTATTCCAACTCTTTGTTTTCTATCTGACAGCCAGTTCTCTATCCACGTCAATACTTTCCCCTTTATCCCATGAGCTTCAATTTTCCATGCTAATCTTTTATGTGGGACCTTGTCGAAGGCCTTTTGGAAGTCCAGGTACACCACATCTACTGGCTCTTCCCCATCTATTTTACCAGTTACTCCCTCAAAAAATTCCAATAGATTAGTCAAGCACGATTTACCCTTTGTAAATCCATGTTGACTCTGTCCTATCCTGTCCCCATTTGCTAACGGTGGAAGTGACTTGATAGCATCTCTTTCAGTGCTGTGCCTGTACTCGCTTGTATCAAAACAATGCACGACAACACTCAACAAGGCCTCTCTGAGACAGCACATACTTGGTGCAGAGCATTCATGGGCCTTGCACACATTTAATCTTCCCCCGCACCCCCCCCCCCAACCCCAGTTCACCAACACTTCTGTGAAAATCGCATTTCTGGTCAGATAAGCGCAGGCGTTAAATGGCACGGGAATCGCTTTAAAACAACCATGTCCGGTTTTGCTTGGCTAACTGGAGTTGCTGCGTATGTGCAACATAAGCCCACAGCACAGGATGCGGTGTCGGCCCATCAGGCAGAGAGGCTGGTGTGGTTGAAAGAAGGAGGCAGCTTTTCGACAGGTTTTGTTTTTTTAAGAAGCAAAATTGGCTCGTGCTAATTGAACCCTGTCGCATTATGGAGTTAAAGGCGAGATAAGGCCTACTGCGATGCCCCTGCACTGTTACAAAGGGAGACAGTCGCACACCTAACTCCCTGTTAGCCTATTTTACTCTTTGGAATGCCGATTCTGAGGTAGTCTGGGAGCAGCTGTTTATGGAAAACTGTCCCTCATGAGACATTATTAATGAACGGGGCCCACAATCCACCTTCCACATTCACAATATTTAGGATTGCAGAAAAATGGATCGCCCCAATGCCAGTCTACGACGGAACAAGGATAGCATCCAAGCTTGGGCTGACCAGTGGCAGGTAACACTCACACTACAAAAGTGCCGGGAAATGACCATCTTGTACATCTCATTGAAACATACAAAATTCTTAAAGGGCTTGACAGGGTAGATGCTGGGAGGATATTTCCCCTGGCTGGGGAGTCTAGAACTAGGAGTCACAGTCTCAGAATAAGGGGTCTGCCATTTAGGACTGAGATGAGGAGAAATTTCTTCACTCAAAGAGTTGTGAATCTTTGGAATTCTCTACCCCTGGATGCTCAGTCATTGAGTATATTCAAGACAGAGATCGATAGATTTTTGGATACTGAGGGAATCAAGGGATATGAGGATAGTGCAGGAAAGTGGAGATGAGGTAGAAGATCAGCCATGGTCTTATTGAATGGCGGAGCAGGCTCGAAGGGCCGAATGGCCTACTCCTGCTCCTATTTCTTCTGTTCTTATGTAAAAGAGAAATCCAGCCATATCCCCCCAACATTCAATGGCACCACCATCACCAAGTCCCCCACCAGCAACATCTTAGGGGTCACCAATGACCAGAAGCATAAATGGAACAGCCAGATCAACACCATGGCTACAAGAGCAGGACAGAGGCTGGGAATTCTGCGACAAGTGGCTCACCTCCTGACCCCGCAAAGCCTCACCACCATCTACAAGGCTCAAGTCAAGAGTGCAATGGAACACTCACCACTCACCTGACTGGGAGCAGCTCAAACAACACTCAAGAAGCTCAACGCCACCCAGGACAATGGATGTTCACTTGATCAGCGCTCCTGCCACTGGAATCAATATTCACCCCCTCTATCACTGGCGAATTGTGGCATAGAAACATAGAAACATAGAAGATAGGAGCAGGAGCAGGCCATTCAGCCCCTCGAGCCTGCTCCGCCATTCAATGAGATCATGGCTGATCATCCAAATTCAGTACCCTGTCCCTGCCTTCTCCCCATATCCCTTGATCCTTTTAGCTTTAAGAAATATATCTAACTCCTTCTTGAATATATTTAATGAATTGGCCTCCACTGCCTTCTGTGGTAGAGAATTCCACAGGTTCACCACTCTCTGGGTGAAGAAATTCCTCCTCATCTCAGTCCTAAATGGCTTACCCCTTATCCTTAGACTGTGACCCCTGGTTCTGGACTCCCTGGCCATCGGGAACATCCTTCCTGCATCTAGTCTGTCTAGTCCTGTTAGAATTTTATGTTTCAATGAGATCCTCTCTCATTCTTCTAAACTCCAGCGAGTATAAGCCCAATCGACCCAATCTCTCCTCATACGTCATTCCTGCCATCCCAGGTATCAGTCTGGTGAATCTTCGCTGCACTCCCTCCGTGGCAGTCGTGTGTATCATCTAAAAGGAGGCACTGCAACAAATCGCTGAGGCTATTTCGACAGCGCCTCCCTCCCCTGCAATTTCTACCAGCAAAAGGGACAAGAGCAGCGATATCATGGGAACTCCGTCACATATAAATTCTCGGTCAAGTCGCAGACCAGCCTGACTTGGACATGTATTGCCGTTGTTTCATCATTGCTGGGTCACAATTCTAGGCTTGCCCACCTAACAGCAATGTGGAAGTACCTTCACCACCAGGACTGCAGTGGTTGGAGGAGAAGGCCCACCACCAACACCTTCTCGGGGCAACAGAAGCCCACACCCAGAGAAAATATAAAAGGAGAGCAGATGCTGGGAGCAGGTTGCAATGGGCAATGGTGCTTTTTACCAGATGCCCCACCCCTCGCTTGCAGTCCTGGCCTGGGGAAGTGTGTGCAATGCCCGTCTCAGAATCAGTACACCAACGGAGGGTTAACACTGTAGAAAAGCACATTGAACTCTGCATCTCTCTCAGCTGTGGGAGGGTGGTGTGGCTGGAAGGAGGAAGGAACGCAGCGGGGAAACCAGAAAGGACAATATTCAAAAAGGGAAATGGGCCACTTGTTTATTTTTAAATCGCAGATGGCATTCTGGAGGGAAAGAAAAACCCAAAGATACTAAATAGGAACCTAAAAACAGCCGAGATATTTCAGATACAGCAGATTTAGATTTTTGTATGCAAATGAATTAGTGATTGGATTCAAAACTGATAAAATATATGTACGAATGTGCTCTTATATGTGTAATAGCTTCATAAATTGCAAATGTACATTGTTGAGATCCCAATAAAAATTTTTAAAAAAATCAAAACTAAAGAGAGAGAATAATAGAGAAACAAAAACAGAGACAGACAGATCAAGAGAGAGACAGACAGAGACAGGCAGACTAAGACAGAGCCATCATAGAGAGAAATAGACAGAAAGAGCGCGAGAGCGAAGGAGAGGGAGAGACAGGCAGAGAAGGACAGACAAACGGAGAAAAACCGAGAGAGAGAAAATGAGTCAGCAAGAGATAGAGATCGAGACAGACCGAAACAGAGCGCTGATGTATCTCTGAGATTAGAATCTGTTTATTCCGGCCCACACTGCGACATTTTACTTGATATTCTGTTTTCTGCTGGACTCTCACGTCAATATTTATTTCTAATTTAAAGTAGCATTTCAGGATGAGTACCAAGACAAGATGTACACCTCCTCTTACTGTCCGACAGACCCCTTTCGATTGTCACCAGCTCCACCCAGTGGGCCAATGGGTAAATGCACTGCTTGGTGTGGTGCAATGGAGTCAAAACCCGTCTCGGAGCGGTAGAGCAGAACAGGCGATAGCGAATCGGAAACCCGTTTTTCACACCGCCTGATTTTTTTTTTCCCGTTGACTTCGATTCGCTATTGCCCGTTTTGCGCTACGGCCCAAGGGAATTAATGCCCCAATAGGTTAACAGAGGTCAGTAGGACTGGGAAAAAATATTCGCCAGGGTTCCATCTCCTAGCAAGTGACACTTGCTGAGGCCAATCCTTACTGCGTGAGAGCAGCTAACTGAACACAGACCGGAGACCTTCCTCCGTCCTTGTTAGAAAAAAGACTTTAGTTTAAATGTTGGATGCTGATAAAAAAAAGGAGAGAACCTGCATTTATATAGCGCCTTTCACGACCTCAGGACGTCCCAAAGCTCTTTACAGCCAATAGAGTATTTCAGAGGCAGCAGATTTGGATTTTTTGTATGCAAATAAATTAGTGAATAAATTAAAAACCGATAAAATGTATGTACGAAATAGCTTCATAAATTGCAAATGTACATTGTTGAGATTCCAATAAAAAAATGTTGAAAAATCAAAACTAGAGAGAGAAACAAAAACAGAGACCGACAGATCAAGAGACAAACAGACAGAGACAAGAAGATTAAGACAGAGAGCCATCAGAGAGAGAAACATGCAGACAGATAGAGAGCAAGAGCGAAGGAGAGGGAGAGACAGGCAGAGAATAAGAAAAGAGAGAATTTGCATTTATATAGCACCTTTCACAACCTCAGGCATCCCAAAGCACTTTATAGCCAATGAAGTATTTTTTGAAGTGCAGTCACTGTTGTAGGAAACGCGGCAGCCAATTTGCGCACAGCAAGATCCCACAAACAGCAATGAGTGAACGACTAGATAATCTGTTTTATTGACGTTGGTTGAGGGATAAATATTGGCCAGGGCACCGGGGAGAACTCCCCCCCTGCTCTTCTTCAGAATAGTGCCGCGGGGATCTTTTACATTCGCCCGAGCGAGCAGACAGGGAGCCTCGACTCGACGTCTCATCCGAAAGACGGGCACCTCCGACAGTGCAGCGCTCCCTCATGTGATGACAATGATAACATCAGTGAAGTGTCTGGCTCGAAGCAGTTTCCAGGTCTGACAGGGTGAGAGAACTGAATTAAGAAACGCAGCTGAAGCCAAAGCCTCGCACAGTCAGGCTGAGTAACTCCTCCCAGCTAGTTTCCCTGATAATATAATCAGTACTCGCTGGTTGACCAAAAATAGGCAAAAGACAACCCTGCGAGGAGAAAAAAGTTAATTGCAATTTTTGTAAATGTTCTTTTATAGATATATATATATAGATGTGTGTTGATGGGAGGGGGTAAAAAAAACCTTTGAACCGTTGGACACACCAGTGGTTGGATTTCATAATGCTGGCTGTGTGTTGAGTGTGAGGTAACGCACTGTTTTGTAAACGTGGTAAGTATGTGGCTGGAATGTGTTTGCAGCTGTTTTGCAAGCCAGGAAATGTATTTCTGGTGATTATCCTGCTGGGGACAGCTGGTGCCCGGAGAACGAAGAGAGAGCGAGAAAGATCAGCTAGATGGCGCAGGCCCCGCGGGGTTTCACCGCTCTCCGCGCTCACTCTCCGATGCTTGCAATCAAGTTCCACTTCACTTACATTTCGATGTGTTTCAGGCAGCAAGAAAGCAGGGGAACATTTCACAAGCACTTTCCGTAACTGCAGTTGGCTGTGCTTCAGATTGAACTTTAGAACAAAACACTGCTTTCAAAATCTTTCTTTGTAGGTCAAAGGCATAACTTCTTCTTAGGCAGTGCCTCGGAACCGAGGATGACTTGCTTCCACATTAAAAATGAGTTCGCAGGTGACTGATGAGTCCAATGCGGCACCTACAGTCTCTGTCACAGGTGGGACAGACGGTGGTTGAAGGGGCGGGTGGGTGAGGTGCTTGGGTTGGCTTCCGCTTGGCTTCCGCTTGCTCCCGGCGAAGAGACTCGAGGTGTTCGGCGCCTTCCCGGATGCTTCTCCTCCACTTTGTGCGGTCTTGAGTGTTAACAATCATTAACACTCGGTTACATACAGTGTGCTATACAATACGGTAGCATAGTGGTAATGTTACTGGGCTAGTAATCCAGAGGACTGGACTAATGATCCAGAGACGGGAGTTCAAATTAAAAAAAATATATACTAGAATGTTATACCTAATACGATATGTGGTGTCAGCTGTGGCTCAGTGGGTAGCACTCTCGTCCCTGAATCAGAAGGTTGTGGGTTCAAATCCCACTCCAAGGACTTGAGCACAAAAATCTGGGCTGACATTCCCAGTGCAGTGCTGAGGGGGTGCTGCCTTTTGGATGAGACATTAAACCGAGGCCGCGTCACACCCAGAGTGTATTGTTGTAAAATCGACACAGGAACGTAATACGTCACAAACATACAAAGTCAGCTCATTTGGGTGCAGGTTTGTTATATAATGGCCTGAAAATTAGACCGAGTACGCACTGTGTACTCTCGCGTATTAGGTCTCCAATTGCCGGTTTCCTGCATGCACTGCGCATGCGCGGGAAACCGGCACTTCGTGAATTCAAAAGGGGGCGGTTCCTAAGTGAACCGCGTGCGCGCTACAGGCTTGCGCGCACGCAGTGCACTTAGTTATTTTTTCAGCTTTGAACGCGCAGGTAAGTGGTGAACATTTTACACATAAAGAAAGCAGGCGTAGGACCCCCTTTTAACAAGGTAAGTAGTTAATTAAGTGTTATTTTAAAATTTTTTCAACAGGTTTATCTTTTTTAGAGACTTTAAAGAAAGGTAAGTTTATTTTTATAACTTTTAAAAAGATTTTAAATTTTTTCAAAAATTTAATTTTTTGTTTAAAGTGGTTAATTTATTTAACTATACTTATTTTATTAATGTGATGGCTTTTTTTAAAAAATTTAATTGTGGTTTAGCTGTTCTTTTGGGGGTGTGTAGTATTCATAGCTTTGACAGCTCTTGCCGTCAAAACTATGAATGAAAGATGGTGTGCTGCCATTGGCTCTAACTGAATCACGTGATCCCAGAGCTCGCACGAACTAATTGCGTCTCTGGGTCACGCAAGCACTGCACAGTTCCAAGAGAGAGAGCCTTTCAAACTAAAGTTCGTGTGGGCCCGGAGCAAAAAGGTAGGCGCGGAGTGCGATATCGCGGGGAATCCTTACCCCCGCGGGAACCATCCATGTTTAATTTCTGGGCCAATAATTCCAGGAGTGTTACACCCAATAACACGCTGGGGCTAATAATGCGTTGCTTGGTGCCAGTAGCGCTGATGCCTATTGTCCACTCCTTCCCTCCCCCACCCTAGTTCGGCCAATCTGCTTCTGCCCCTTTTCCACCCAGCGGTAAAGGTGAAAGTTTACCACAGTGTATTATTGTAGCTGACCTCCCATGGCGTTGATCACGGATAAGATTTTTTTTTAACCGTTTTGTGGAACTGAGCAAGCCTCAGCAGCTGGTATCTCTCACTGGGGCTTGTTCATTAATTGTCTCAATAACTTGTCCAGGGGCCCATGGCTTCGACCTAGCTCAGACCTGCGACTGACTTAAACTTTCAGCTACAACTCTTAAATAGCTAAAGTAATTTCACTTATTTAAAAATTCAATTTTTTTTGACATGGAAGTATAATGTTGTGGAATGTGATTCTTGACACTGATTGGTTGCTTGATTGATAATATCACATGGTTAGCACACACACCAATCAGAAAGCAGCATGGAACATTATATTCATACAATCATACAGACCCAAGAGATTTTATTATACAGATATATGGGAGCATTATAATCAGCGATGCACAGAGAGTTATTGCCAAATATATACAGAAGCATTATAAGGTGTCACACGGCGGATTATTTCTCAGTAAAGCCCTCTCTTTCCCTGGTTTACAATGAACTGGTTGGTTGAATTTAAGAGCAGTGTGATTATTTTCTGTTAGGAGGACAGGGTATCCCCTCTGGCTACAGTTGCTATTTAGTGTGTCAGCTCTGGCTCAGTGGTAGCACTTGCACCTGAGTCAGAAGGTCGTGGGTTCAAGTCTCGGCTCCAGGGACTTGAATACATAATCTAGGTTTGACACTTCGGTGCAGAACTGAGGGAGTGCTGCACTGTCTAGAGGGGATGTCTTTCAGATGCGATGTTAAACTTTTCTTATGGACTTAAAGGATCCCACAACACTATTCAAAGAAGAGCAAGGGAGCTGTCCTGGCCAACATTGATCCCTCAAACAGATTGTCTAGTCATTTATCACATTACTGTTTGTGGGAGCGTGCTATATGCAGATTGGCTGCCATGTTTCCTATATTACAACAGTGACTACACTGCAAAGGTACTTCAAAAGCTGTAAAGGACTTTGGGATGTGAAAGGTGCTACATAAATGCAAGTCTTTCTTTCCTTTTATCTTTTTAACCTATCACTAGAGATGTGCAACCGCATCCAGGAGTAATTTGCCATCCAATTTTTCCTTCCCTTGGTGGGGAGAAGCGTTCTCTTCCCCTTGTGTCTACAGACGTTTGACTGCTGGTCACGAGGGACAATGTCAGGGTTAATGAGAACGAGCTGGGAAAACTCTAACCTTGACACCGGATCCTGTACAAAAAAATGTACAATTCACTGCAGCCTTTACAGCTTTAACCTCAAAGCCACTGAGAAGCCCATGATTAGAAGCAAACATAACATCATTCCCAAACTACATCATTTCCTTTAAACAGGGGTCTGATAGACTGATTGTTATTTTAAGATGTCATTAAGTCACCGGATGGGCCACTAAACCGCACCAGGCATCCCATAATCAACACCACATGCTCGTTGGGAATGCGCTCCAGAAATAGCTGGGAGGGTTTGAATTCTCCTGTCTCCCATACGGCTGATCTGAACCCTGGGAACTTTTCAATTTTCCCTTCATCCCTCTCAGCCATAGATGGTCCATGCTGGCTCCTGCCCTGACCTCTAATCCCTACTGGAGCGTCAGATTCTAAAATACACCGAGGACATCACGGTTGCCAATAGAGTCCAAACGAGTCCAAGACCCAGTGGAAATTTCACGAGTGAAGGAAATTTAAAGTAATTGAGGGAGGGGGCGGAGAACACTGTAATTGGCCTTTGTGGCCCCTGGGCCTGATTTTTGCCCCTCCCTAGCCCAGGGGGCACACAGGCCTCCTCCTGATGGTTGTCCGGTGCCTCCCTGCTGGAAAGTTCACCTGTGGATGTCGGGAGGGAACAGAATTGCCTTCCGCGGTCGAATAGCCGGCTGACACTCACTATTCAGCTTCACAGGAGGAGAACGATCGCTTGGGAGAGGTGCTGGAAGTCAGCGAGAGCCCGTGGAACCGTTACCCCGGCGCACGTAGGTGGCTTTTAAACGACAGGATTGTGCTCGCAGCCGCCCGGTGCTGTGGAATCCGCCTCGCAATGTAAATGGACTGAATTACGCAGCACTGGCTCCCCAGCACATTTGTTTTTATTATTTGTTCCTGTGATGTGGGCGTCGCTGGCAAGGCCAGTATTTATTGCCCATTCCCTAATTGCCCCTTGAGAAGGTGGTGGTGAGCCACCTTCTTGAACCGCTGCAGTCCGTGTGGTGAAGGTGCTCCCACAGTGCTGTTAGGGAGGGAGTTCCAGGATTTTGACCCAGCGACAATGAAGGATCGGCGATATACTTCTAAGTCAGGATGGTGTGTGACTTGGAGGGGAACTTGGAGGTGGTGGTGTTCCCATGCGCCTGCTGCCCTTGTCCTTCTAGGTCCATTCGAAGAGGCTGCATAACATAAAAAGGCCATTTATAGCCCTTCAGTTTGGGCTTTTGCTTTTTATAACGTTAAAATTAGGGGGGAAATATGCAATATTACAAAATGTCTCCAACTCTCCACCCCCCCCACCCCCCCTCCCCCAACACTTCCAGGGTTTCATGCTGTTCCAGATGAATGTGCCTGGACTTTGAGCTCTGCTGTTACTGGGTGAAAGGGTGCGTGCCTGAGTTTGATATTATTTAAAATGCTATTTATTTATTGCTCAGAGGGGTCCAGACCCACTGGGGACGGACTGTTACAGATCCTGCAAGGGCCTCAGTGGGGGTAAAACCACAGCTCAACCAAAGGCAGGTCTGGGGAGGCCATTCAGCAAGGAGCTGAACAGGCGCAGTGTTAAAGGCCTGAAATGGGTTTGCTAAAGAGAAAATAATTCATCATTCAACATACTCCCCAATTTATTTTTTTTAAATGCACTTTCTTTAAAAGTACAAGTCCTTCCATTTAATTAAATATTATCACTTTGGGCATAATGCAAAATTTGGGCACTTCTGTACACCAGGAGATATCAGATCATCTGCCTGTTATACACCTCTGCCAATTTTAATTTCTTTTGATTTTATGGGAATGAAAATCGGGAGAGATGTATAACGGGATGGATGATCCGATATCGCCCCTTTTACACTAACGCCCAAAGTCATAATTAACCCGCCCCTCCCACCAACCAGCGTCTTTCCGGTAAAGGTCGCAGAGAGCAATCAGTAGCGAGACCCTGCGTGGTTTTATTGCCTCCGTAGTTCTGAGATGCGAAGGAGAATCGGAGCACCCCCATCGCCACCCTGGCTGGGCTCAGCAATCAGAGCTGGGATATTACACTCAGCACGGCTCGACGACTCGCCACTTGTAACACCTGAGCTGTCGAGAGTGCTCAAGGTCATTTCAGTAGAATTTCAGTATAAGAAGCAGCAGCTTGGATAAAAAAGATCTACTTCTCTTTCAATTATTACAAAACCAAAAGTATATATATATATATTTTTAAGATAGCGCTGCTTCATTTTCTGGGTTCTGCTCCCGGGAGGGGGTGCACGGGTTGAAAGTTTCTGATCCAGGTGATTAGCTCATGAGGGCTGTCTATAAATTCCCAAAAGATAGGGCAGGTAAGGTGAGCAGCTCTGGTGGTGGTGGGGGGAACAACGCCATTGCCATTCTCTGATCAGCCACCAGGAGGTGCAGGAGAGTCACAAAAAAAACCAATAGAACAATAAAACATTTTTAAAATACACAGCAGATGTTTCTGCATCTGGAAAGAGATTAAATTGGTGTCTCGGGGAGACCCTTCGCCTGTAACTTAAATGTGAACCCATTTCCCCCCCCCCCCCCTCTTCTGTCCGCTAACAGACCTGTGTATTTACAGCACTTCTCAGTTTTTATTATCAGTAACACACTAGCAGGAGATTGCTTGCTACCAGTTTTGTTCCTGTGTGTAGTTTTATGGCCTGAGTGTCCTGGAGCTGTGGAACTCTTGCCTACTAACACAGAGTTTGTTTCTGTCTGCCCACCACACATGGCTTGCCCCCTCCCCCCACCACCCCCCCCCCCCCCCATGCCCCCTCCGATGCCAATTCTTTTGACTTGAACTGTGGGGTGGGGAGAGGGCTGAACTTCACCTACTCATTTATACTGAACTAAATCACCACCTTCCTAGGCAATGCACAGATCATCATATCCGAGCTCAGACACTCACAGATCTAATGGACAAGCTCCCTTCAAGGTCCTATATTCTTTTACGATATATATTTTTAAAATTTGTTCTTGGAATATGGGCAACACTGGCAAGGCAGCATTTATTGCATATCTCTTGGTGCCTGAGGACATAAGAGTCAACCATATTGTGTCAGATTGGATTCGCGTGTAGGACCGGTTAGGGGGTGACAGGTCCCATCTCGGAAGGACATTACTAAACCTTGTTGGGTTTTTACAGCATTCCAGAAGCTTTCATGGTTATTTTTCTGGTGCTCGCCCACTAATTGCCAGATTTTTATTGAATTCAATTTCACAAATTGTCGTGGTGAACTCACAACGGCTGGGTTGCTTGTCCAGTACCCTAACCACTAGGCTGTGAGGTTATTCACTTTGGTAGGAAGAATAGAAAAACAGAATACTTTTTAAATGGTGAGAAACAATTAAATGTTGGTGTTCAGAGAGACTTAGGTGTCCTCGTACAGGAAACACAGAGAGTTAGCATACAGGTACAGCAAGCAATTGGGAAGGCAAATGGCATGTTGGCCTTTATTGCAAGGGGGTTAGAGTACAAGAGTAAGGAAATCTTGCTACAATTGTACAGGGCTTTGGTGAGACCACACCTGGAGTACTGTGTACAGGTTTGGTCTCCTTATCTAAGGAAGGATATACTTGCCTTAGAGGCGGTTCAACGAAGGTTCACTAGATTGATTCCTGGGATGAGAGGGTTGTCCTATGAGGAGAGATTGAGTAGAATGGGCTATACTCTCTGGAGTTTAGAAGAATGAGAGGAGATCTCATTGAAACATATAAGATTCTGAGGGGGATTGACAGGATAGATGCTGAGAGATTGTTTCCCATGGATGGAGAGTCCAGGACTAGGGGGCATAGTCTCAGGATAAGAGGTTGGCCTTTTAAGACTGAGACGAGGAGGAACTTCTTCACTCAGAGGGTGGTGAATCTTTAGAATTCTCTGCCCCAAAGGGCTGTGGATGCTCAGTCGTTGAGTGTATTCAAGGTTGAGATAGAAAGATTTTTGGACTCTAGGGGACTCAAGGGATATGGGATAGGGCAGGAAAGTGGAGTTGAGGTCATAGATCAGCCATGATCTTATTGAATGGCAGAGCAGGCTCGAGGGGCCGAATGGCCCACTCCTGCTCCTAATTCTTATGTTCTTAGGCTACTGTACTCTGAATATGTACAGGGTGCCCTGTGGTATGTGTGCTGTTCATACCAGTCAGGCTGCTTATATTCAGGAATATCTGGTCTGCAAGCCGAAAATTCCTAAAGGCAACAAATCCATAGGAAGATATTCCATTGGTTACCTTTTACTCCACAGTTTTCCCCACATTTTTCCCACGTTACAACACTTCAAAAGTAGTTCATTGACTGTAAAGTGCTTTGGGAAGTCCTGAGGAAGTGAAAGGCACTATATAAATGTAAGTCTTCCTTTTGTTCTGTGTGAGGGACTGAGGACTCGCATAACAGGAGCTGAAGACCTTCCCCATATTGTTAGAGTGAACCCTGGAGATTAGTCACCAGTGAACATTTGAGGTGTATTGAGCAGGGATTGAGGAAGAGCATTCAAACGTTCAGGTGCACCTCATGCTTTCGAGGAGCAGTGCCTTTCTGAAGAGCTTTGCAGAGGGTTTTTCTTGCTTGGGGAGGAGAAACGTGACCTAACAGCGGCACCCCAGTAAAATCCCAGCTTCAGGCCTGATCTGCAGATGAAGACACCCTCGCCCCATTGTTTTTAGCTAGTGAACCCATGGCTCTTTGTCCTCAGTCCTAATTTAGGTTGAACACAGAATCAAAGGTTTAAGAGTCACAAACCTCAAATGAGATTGGAAGATATACACCTCCCCTCCCCCTCATAGGGTATTGGGTGTGGCACAGACTTCGAACAAAAGCATTTGGGTCTAGGTTGATTAACTCCTTCAATAAGGAGCTGGATAGAGTTGCGATTAGGGAAGAGGATTTGGAGTTTCATGGGACAGGTACAGACTCGGCTGATCAAACTCTTCATGGGACATGATGGTTCCTCTAGCGGCTGGGGCTGGAGGTGGGGGGGGGCACGGAGAACGTTGGCTGCAGAGGGCAGGAGAGCACAGTTGCATAATGAAGGTGCAGAATGGATGAATATTATAGAGGTTTGGTTGATTGTCTTTGGGGAATCAGGAAGTATTTATATTACACAGAATGACAGAGAATTTACAGCACAGAAACAGGCTATTCGGCCCAAACGGTCTCTGATGGAGTGTTTATGCTCCACGCGAGCCTCTTTCCACCCTATTTCATCTCACACTATCAGCATATCCTCTATTCCTTTCTCACTCATGTACTTATCTTGCTTCCCCTTAACTGCATCAATGCTATTCGTCTCAACTACTCCATGTGGTAGCAAGTTCCACATTCTAACCACTCTCTGGTTTATATAGAAGCCAACTATCCATTGCTTTAAATATAGGGGTTATGGTCCGTGATATGGTAAAGAAACAAAGAAAGAACTTGAATTTCTATAGCATCTTTCACAACCTCCGGTTATCCCAAAGTGCTTTACAGCCAATGAATTACTTATGAAGTGTAGTCACTGTTGTAATGTAGGAAACGTGGCAGCCAATTCACGCACAGTGAGTGACCAGATAATCTGTTTTAGGTGTTGGTTGAGGGATAAATATTGGCCAGGACGCCTGTACACAGTCTGTGGAAGGAGCAGGATTGATAGGCTAAATGGTTGTCTCTTGTTCTATATTTTCTTAACTAAGCAGCTTTTATTCCTTTTTGTTTCAGAGTTCTTTAAGTTTAAGGGCTTCGGCAGTTTAACAAACATCCCGCGACATCTGTCGTTCCGACGATCTTCAAATAGTTCAACTGATGACAAGAAGAAATGGTTGGGAGAGAACCATCTGGACCGCCAGATTCCCAAGGAGATAGTACAAGAAACGGTAGATGATTTAGAAACTATACCACGGAGTCCTAGCTATGCCTCTTCAAGTGAAATGTACACCTACGTCGGCACAATGCCACGCCGGAACTCTAACAGGGCACAGAAACCAATCAAAACTCCCAGTACTTCCGATGGACAGATTGGAGGGAGGGGCAGACTCGGGCCTCTGCCACCAGTGCCAAACAGCGACCAAAATGAGCCACCGGATAAGGGGTCTACACTGGCTGCGGCGGCACAGCCGGACAAGGAAGCCAAAGCAGCTCAGCCAATGTGCTCCGACTCCAAACCACCAACGCCAAACTCCACCGATTCCTCAACCAAATCAGCTGCACTTCAAAATAAGAGTGATCAGACCAAACCAGTTGAACCACAACTCAAGGATATCCAGAGCAAACCAAATGAGCCAGAAAATGGAGATGGTCAGACCAAAGCACTTTCTGCTAAAGATGGGGCCGGGCAGCTTAGTCCAACACAATCAGAAGTCATTGATGACAGGTATGATAATCTCTGGTCTTTCTTACCTGTTCCATTTTGCACAATTAGCCTCAGATATGGCAACAAGACTGTTCTGCTTTAACTGTTTGAAATTTCTTTGGCAAAACCCAACAATTGATTCGTTCCCTTCTTGTTGTGCACCCCATAACCATTTTTAACAGGGGTTAAACTGAACCCCTACGGCAGCTGTCTCTCATTCTGCCAGCATTTCACACTTCACCTTTTGTTTCTTACCCTGTCCCATTACCATCTCGTCTTGCCTTGAGCATCTCTTAATGTCTCTACTTACCATAGTTATCCCCCAGCCTCCCCCTTGCATTTTTATCTGTTTCATTTCCTGCTCTTTTCTCAGTTCTAACGAAGGGTTTCGACCTGAAACGTTAACTCTGTTTCTCTCTCCACGGATGTTGCCTGGCCTGCTGAGTTTTTCCAGCGTTTTCTGTCGTTGTTTCAATTTTCCAGCATCCGCAGTATTTTGCTATCGTTAAACTGAACCAAGCTGGATCGGCACCTGATTAAAGGGAGGCCGACAGGTAGCTGCTGAGGCCTGTCATTCTTGAGTAAAATATCGCCTTCAACTACGTTTAATTTCTGCCTTCAATCTGACCAATTAGTTATCCAGTGGTACCTTTTTTCACCATTTTTATTCTTTTTAAATTGAAAGTTTTAAGCTTCAGTTATTCTGGTTTCCTCGTAGGATAAAAAAAATAAGGAAAAATAGAATGAGAAAAGTCCATTCAGTCCACCAAGCCCACTCCACTCCTTCCAAAGGCCATGTCAATCGACCACACACATTTCATATCCTGATACCGGAAAGTTATTAAGCAAGTATTCACCCATCCCCGCATCTCCACCACTATTCAACTCTGGCCTGCTGTCCCTCAAAGTAAATCAACTGCACCCCAACAGGACGGGAGCCATTGTGCCTTGTGGAGTATTTGAGGACCTCAGTCTGTAGCTGTTCCTATGACCTTCCATCCTCTTCACACCAGATATTTATCCAGCTCCTTTTTTTTTTGAAGGAGTTCAGTGACTCAGTCTAAGCTGCTCTTGCTGATGATTCTCATCCACATATCCATCACTCTGTGGGACAAACGATCCAGGATAATTTTAATAGGAACTACTGATTGATAGCGAGGGAATTCCGGTTAGATTTGCCTCACGGAGCCCCTCCAGATCCTCATCACATATTCCAGACAGGCAGTGCTTCTAACCTCTGATTGAGGATTGGTGTATCCTTAACTTCTGATTGGCTCAAAAAGAAGGTACTGGCTGTCCAAGTATTGGAAACTCTCTCATTTACAGTTTGATTAAGCAATGCTTTTCCTGGTGACACGGGGAATCTGCCTACAAATTAGGAGCTCTTTGTCGCTGCGTCTCACATTCAGGGAACAGTGCGGTAGGAAGGAGCAGACGCAATCTGCAGCCAGGAATCAAAAGGAACCCTCGGCCCTCGCGATGGGTTTCCAGAATCATTCAGACCAGCTCGGTCACAGGAACAGGAGTTGGCCATTGAGCCCCTCGAGCCTGTTCCGCCATTCAATGAGATCATGGCTGATCTGCAACCTAACTCCATATACCCGCCTTTGGCCCATATCCCTTAATACCTTTGGTTAACAAAAAGCTATCAATCTCAGATTTAAAATTTACAATTGAGCTCGCATCAATTGCCGTTTGCGGGAGAGAGTTCCAAACTTCTACCACCCTTTGTGTGTAGAAGTGGTTCCTAACTTCACTCCTGAAAGGCCTGGCTCTAATTTTTAGACTTTGCCCCCCCCCAGTCCTAAAATCCCCAACCAGCGGAAACAGTTTCTCTCTATCGGCCCTGTCCCGGTTTCAGGTCCCAGGTTTGTTCGATGCAGACTTGGCTGATCAGCGTCCGATGTCACCACACCTGCCACAGGATAGCGTTCAGGAGAGGCAACCTTGGCCGATTTTCCTGTCCGTAGCCCCACGGCACAGAAACCGATTGGAGCAAACCCTGCCGCCACCGCCGCTGCCTTGGCAGAGATCGGCCGACTCCGCTCGAAAGCTCGGCTGATGCTCACCAAAACCAGCAGCTCGCCGACGGCTCGGCTGGTTCAAGCAATGATTCGCTGAAACGCACGGTTCCAGGATCAATCCTCGGGGTCTGCACGGAGTTAACCGACCTCAGCTGGGGTAGCGATTAGGATGCTCCAATTGGCATCAACGTCCTTGGGTTAGCAAGGGAAAATCAGCCAGAGTTTCTGCTCCTGATCCCTATTCAGTGACCCCTGGTGGAAAGTGCATGTGTGTGTGAACATTGAGTGAGCCCAGGACTGGGCTGGGCCGGGATCTCTCGCCCCCTTCGCCCCCCACTTCCCCCCCCCCCGCCACCCCACACACAGTCTGATAGCCTGCTGACAATAGCATGCAACATAGGAACAGGAGGAGGCCATTCAGCCCCTCGAGCCTGTTCCTTCTCCGCATCATGGCCATTCAATGAGATCATGACTGATCTGTATCTTAACTCCCATCTACCCGCCTTGGTTCCATAACCCCTTGCCTAACAAAAGTCTATCGATCTCAGTTTCAACATTTTCAGTTGATACCCTTTTTGGGGGAGAGAGTTGCAGATTTCCACTGCCGATGGCCGATTGAGTGAGGTACCAGAAGCTGCCGAGTGGCTCTAGGAGCTGCATCCCAGTGAGGAGTTAATGCCTTCAGGAATAAGGGGTGGGGGGAGAGCACAAATTGACAGAGAAAATGGTGAGACTAAAAATGAGACGCTGGAATGGGAGCAGGTAGCTCGCTGCCTCTGCACCACGCATGTGTGTGTTTGGTGCTGGTGTCAGCACGAACCTTAACGCATTTTTGGAGAAGTGGAATTGCTCATCTTTCTCAAATGAAGTGAAACCGCTGACCGTGTGGAATTCTTTTGCATAGAAAAAGCTTCTCCGGAGTCTTCATGGAAGGCCTCCTCTGCGGTTGGTTATATGGGTCCAGGCTGGGGAGGATCGCCAGTCTGCTGATATCTCACTGATGTGCACACGGCACCCTTGTGTTTAACGCCTGAATCCAACAGTTGCATAAATTGGTGAAGAGCTCAGAACAAACTCAAAACTGTCTAGATCTACCCGCAGCGGTCTATACCAACCCAGGTCTGCCCAGATCTACCCGCAGCGGTCTATACCAACCCAGGTCTGCCCAGATCTACCCGCAGCGGTCTATACCAACCCAGGTCTGCCCAGAATTACCGCAGCGGTCTATACCAACCCAGGTCTGCCCTGATCTACCCGCAGCGGTCTATACCAACCCAGGTCTGCCCAGAACTACCGCAGCGGTCTATACCAACCCAGGTCTGCCCTGATCTACCCGCAGCGGTCTATACCAACCCAGGTCGGCCCTGATCTACCCGCAGCGGTCTATACCAACCCAGGTCTGCCCTGATCTACCCGCAGCGGTCTATACCAACCCAGGTCTGCCCTGATCTACCTGCAATAGTCCAGACCAACCCAGGTCTGCCCAGTTCTACCTGGGGCTGCCCAGATTACTTGGTACAGTCTAGATAAACCCAGGCCTGCCCAGATTGATGCTAGTTTGCCAAGATCTACCCAGGATTGCCCAGCTCAACACAGATCTTCCCAGACCTACTCGGGACTTCTCAGATCTTTGCGGGCTTAACCAGATCAATCTGAGTCTGCCCAGATCTACGCAGGACGGCCTAGATCTACCCAGGGTTGTCCAGCTCAACCTGGAATAGTCCAGATCTAATTGGATCTGCCCAGATCTACCTATGATTGTCCAGATCAACCTGGATTGGAGAGGTCAACTGGGTCTACCCAGATCTACTCAGGACAGGTCTATTTTTCCAATTCTCTGCTCACCTGAAGACTGGCATCCGAGTCCCCGAGTGTTGGGGTCCGAGTCCCCGAGTGTTGGGGTCCGATTCTATGAGTTTTGGCAGACATTCAATAACTAACCTGAATGGCCATGTATCAGTTGGGGGGGGGGGGGGGTCGTCTCAGTGGGGATTGGCTGGTTGGTGCTCACATTGAGGAATGGCTGAAAATTGTGATGAGACCTTCCTTTTTTAATGACACGTTCTCTTGCGCATCTTCCCCTCCCTTCCAATCCCTTTGCCCCATCATTGCTGGTAGTGCCTAGGCCCCACGCTCTGGAATTCCCTCCCTAAACCCCTTCTCCTCTTCACTCTTTTCTCCTCCTTTAAGACTTCCATTAAAGCCCAACTCTTTGACCAAACCCATCCTAATATCTTCTTTGGCACAGTGTCCATTTTTTTCCTTATGCCTCTGAGAAGTGTCTTGGGGTGTTTTTCTACATTAACGGCACTGTATAGACGCCAGTTGTTGGTAGATACTGTGGCTCAGTGGGTAGCACACTCGCCTCTGAGTCAGAATGGTTGTGAGTTCAAGTCCCTACTCCAGCGACTTGAGTGCAGAAATCTCGGCTGACACTCCAGTGCGGTGCTGAGGGGATGCTGCACTGTCAGAGGTGCCGTCTTTTGGATGAGACATTAAACTGAGGCCCCGTCTGCCCTCTCAGGTGGACGGAAAAGATCCCAAGGCACTATTTTGAAGAAGAGCAGGGAAGTTATCTCCGGTGTCCTGGCCAATATTTATCCCTCAATCAACATCACAAAAACAGATTATCTGGTCATTACCACATTGCTGTTTGTGGGAGCTTGCTGTGCGCAAATCGGCTGCTGCGTTCCCTACATTACAACAGTGACTACACTCCAAAGGTACTTCATTGGCTGTAAAGCGCTTTGAGACATCCTGAGGTCGTGAAAGGCGCTATATAAATGAAAGTCTCTTTCTTTCAAAAACAAATTCATTGCAACTTATCAAAAGTTGGTGTACTCTTCTTATTTTGGGTGATTAACCAATTGGACTGTAGCTTAATAAAACTTAACAATTTAAATTAAAATTTCTTTGGCCGGGGTGAAGATGCACTCCAGTCCCCGTGGCGCCCACCGGTCGCGGAAGGCCTCGAGCGTGCCGGCGGACACCGCGTGTTCCATCTCCAGGGCCACCCGAGCGCGAACGTGGCCGCGGAAGAGAGGCAGGCAGTCAGGGCCGAACGACCCCCTTGACCGCCTGCTGCCTGGACCAGTTAATGGCCACTTTGGCCAGGAGCAGTCCTACAAGGAGGTCCCCCGATCTGCCCGCTCCCCTCCGCACCGGGTGACCAAAGATCAGGAGCGTGGGACTGAAGTGCAGCCAAAAATCGAGGAGCAACCCCTTCAAATAATGAAAGAGGGGCTGCAACCTCTCACATTCCGTGTATACATGGAACACGGACTCCTCCAGGCCAAAAGTTGGTGTAAGGGACAAGACTTTAGATTTCTTTTGTCCCCCGATTACCCCCGCCCCCTCCTCTCCTGAAGGTGCTGACTGCTCTACGAGTATGGTTCACACAGGCAATGACAGCCGCCTGTACCTCCCTCTGTGGACAGTTTCCAGGTGTGTCGGCAGGCTATTTGACTATGGAGGGCGTCACGGTCAAGCCCCGTGCAGCCCTCGCCTGAAAAGTGCCTCGCTGTGTGTAACTTCCAGGAATCAATAAAAGACCCATGTTAGAAATAAACCATCAAAGAGAAACCGTTGATGTTCAATCAGACTTGGGGGAATGGGTTTTGGAAAGGCGGGGGGGGGGATGGGTTTTGGAAAGGGGGGGGAGGGATGAGGCAAACAAAAATTCTACTGATAAACATTAATTATACTTTTTAAAAAAAACATTCATTGTAGGTCAACGAAAGGGATTACTGTGTCTCGCAGACATGTAGCAAAACACAAGTAGGCTTAATGCACAGTCTTAACCTGGAATAAGTGAGTTGACAGCATATTTCCCCAGTACAAGTGCAACAAACAAACAGAAAGAGCGAATTGTGTGAGAAAGCAGCTGGAGAGAATGGGATTTCTATCAGCCAGACAGAGTGAGCATTCACTGTGTGGGGAGACTGGAGGTTTTAGTACAATCCTGTAATCCCATTCACAAGTTCAAACTTCGGAATCTCATGCCTCTTCAGTAATCTTACCAAATCCACTTAAGAAAACTCTCACTACCCAGGCAAAAGATGGGATTAAGTCCCTGCCCCCTCACTTGGCTGGGATTGGTGCATTCCATAAGTAGTTCTTTCCTCCCTCTCTCTCTCTCTCTCTCTATCTCTGCCCCCACCCCCGAGAGGGTTGTTGAGATTGGATCAGTTTCTGTGTGAGACTGTCAGTCAGTCAGTCCCTTGCTGTTGGAACTGAGCGAAGGCAAGAGCCACTCGCTCCTGTCCGTGGCACAGTGAGTGAGGACAGATGACTGAATTAGCCGGTGGGGGTTGGACCATGGGTCTGAGGTAGGTCTGATGTGATTTTGCCTTTTGGTTCCCCCCCACCACCCCTCTCCCTTTATTCTTGGTTCAGTGAAGTTAACTTAATCCAGCTGTGGCTTTGAATGAAATCTGTCGTTTCAGACTGGAGTGGAATGTGTGGCTCACTGTGAGAGACAGGCTTTCAGCTCTGGGGCTCCCTCCCTCTCTCTTTTTTCCCCCTTTGCTTCTGAAACAACTTTTTTCCCCCACTGGCAGCCTTGCTGCAGTTTAAGTTTTCACACCGCTGTTGGAGATGGACCGTTGCTGCCGGGTTTAAGTATTTTTTTTAAAAAACTGCCAGGTTTGCTGGACCCGCTGAAGTTGAGAGCTTCTTTTTCTTTTTGCGTCTCGCGAAAATAAACGAAACAAGCCCCGGTGCGACCGAGCTTCAGAGGCGCCCAGAAAAAAGAGAAAGAGAGGGCAGGTCGGAGAGAGGCTGTCAAAGACTGAGGGTCAGATCGGTGGTTAAAGAGACAGAGAGAGAGAGAGAGAGAGGCAAAGTGAGCAAATCACCAGTGAGACACAGACAGGGCGACTGTTAAAGGGACAGACACACACAAGAGGGATAGATAGTGAATCCAACAGATGGAGATCAAACGAGAACGCAGGAGAAAGTGTCAGAGAGAGAGAGAGAATGCAAGAGAGCGAATCATGGAAAACAGACAGGGGGCAAAAAGGAACAATTGAAAAGACAATAAAGAAAACCAATTAAAAAGGAGTTTAAAAGAAAGACATATAGAGACAGAGAGAAGTGCAAACCGATTCTCCTTGTTTGGATTCGGTTATTTAGTAACAATCGACTGTTACAGATGATTCCTGGTCTCTGTCCCACTATTAACAGGTCCCTGGAGAGGTTCCCATTATCAGGCCCTCTGGTGGACCCCCGTTAGCAGGCTACCTGGCAATCTCTCAAACTGGCGTCTGTGCTCTCCCTCAGGCTCAACCGGAAAAGGTGGCGCTGAGCCACACAGATGAGGAGGTACCAGGCTTGATCCTAGTCTCTGCTCAGTTGACTGGTTTTAGTTGGAGCACCACAATTGGCCTCGGTGCCCTCAGCTAAGAAGGCACCAAGGTTCCTTGTTCCTGATTCATGTCTTGTGACTCCTGCTGGACATCGAATGAGGACGGGGTGCTTCTCCCCGTGGTTGAATAGTTCTGCAATAATGACTGTGTCGGGTCACGTGAGCAAAGTACCGCAGGGCGTCGGGGTGCCTGTGGAACTGTATCCCAGCAAATATAGTCAGTGCTTTTAGACCAGAGAAAACTGGTGGGGGGGGGGGGGGGAATGGGAAATATTTCTTTAAAAATACAATTCTGGAAATCTTTTCACACCTTCGAGCATTTCTTCAAAAATAATTTCTAATGAAAACAAATGAGGACGACTCTGCAAAAAATGCATCTTGACTGTGGTGGAGATCATGTCTACAACAACAACTTAGATTTATATAGCGCCATTAACATAGTAAAACGTCCCAAGGCGCTTCACAGGAGCGTTATCAGAAAACATTTGACAGCGAGCCACATAAGGAGATATTAGGACAGGTGACCAAAAAGCTTGGTCAAAGAGGTAGTTTTTAAGGAGAGAGATGCAGAGAGGTTTAGGGAGGGAATTCCACAGCCTATGGCCTAGAGAGTTGAATGGTGGAGCGATGAAAATCGGGAATGCGCAAGAGGGCAGAATTGGAGGAGTGCAGAGATCTCAGAGGGTTGTAGGGCTGGAGGAGATTACAGAGATAGGGAGGGGCGAGGCCACGGAGGGATTTGAACATGAGGATAAGGTTTTAAAATGGAGGTGTTTCCGGTTTACTACAGCATCAAAGTTGCCCGGTGGCCTGAATACTCCTCAAAATGGTAGATAATCTCTTTTAAATGTCCGTGGCTTCAGTACAAAGGGCACTTTATAAATTGTTGACTTGTATAGAGTGCAGCATAAAGGAAGTCCGTCAGATACTTGGAGCTTGACGCGAGAGGATTTCCCTTTCACTGTTTGACTTCAGAATTATTTGTGCACCATTTCCCTCAATAGTTCACCATCTTGAGCACTCATCTGCTTTCCTTTGTCACTTCTAGAATTGTTATTGAAGTCTTTAATTTAAAAATTGCATTTTTGAAATGAAATGTCCTCACCACATCTCTCTGTGGGAGGTAAATGAGCAGAGTCAAGTCATCAGGTGGGAGATGAGGTATCTCTCCAGTAGGGTGGAGAGGGCAAAAAAAAAAATCAGATACAGCAAGTTAGTCCCTATTCTTCCTCTTTCGCTCTCGAGAGCGGCTGGTTTGAGGGGATGGTAGGAACCTGGGAGCAGGGAATAGATTGTGTCGCAGATGGACTGTAAAGAACAGGGAGATCTGTAATATAAGCAGAAAATGCTGGTAATACCCAACAGGTCTACAAGAACAACAACAACAACTTGTATTTATATAGCGCCTTTAACATAGTAAAACGTCCCAAGGTGCTGCACAGGAGTATTATGAGACAAAAAATTTAAGGATAATTAGGGCAGGTGACCAAAAGCTTGGTCAAAGAGGTAGGTTTTAAGGACCGTCTTAAAGGAGGATAGAGAGGTAGCGAGGCGGAGAGCTTTAGGCAGGGAGTTCCAGAGCTTAGGGCCGAGGCAACAGAGGGCACGGCCACCAATGGTTGAGCGATTATAATCAGGGATGCTCAAGAGGGCAGAATTAGAGGAGCGCAGAGATCTCGGGGGTTTGTGGGGCTGAAGGAGATTACAGAGATAGGGAGGGGCGAGGCCATGGAGGGATTTGAAAACAAGAATGAGAATTTTGAAATCGAGGCGTTGCTTAACCGGGAGCCAGTGTAGGTCAGCGAGCACAGGGGTGATGGGTGAACGGGACTTGGTGCGAGTTAGGACACGGGCAGCCGAGTTTTGGATGATCTCAAATTTACGTAGGGTAGAATATGGGAGGCCAGCCAGGAGTGCGTTGAAATAGTCAAGTCTAGAGGTAACAGAGGCATGGATGAGGGTTTCAGCAGTGGATGAGTTGAGGCAAGGACGGAGATGGGCGACGTTATGGAGGTGGAAATAGGCGGTCTTAGTTATGCCGCGGATATGTGATCAAAAGCTAATTTCAGGGTCAAATATGACACTAAGGTTGCGAACAGTGTGGTTCAGCCTCAGACAGATGTTAGGGAGAGGGAAGGCAGCATCTGTCAGAGAGAGAAATGTAACTAATGGGGACGAAGAAACACGGAGCTTCCCTGATGCCTCAGTTGCTAAATACAGTGGCCAGAGTCAAACTGATCCATACAGAGCAGGAAAGTAGCCAATCTCAGCCAGGGCAGTGGGTGTGGGTGCTACAGTTGGCCTAAGTGTCATGTATGAACCATTACAGTGTGTATCAGGAGTCTTTCTGCTGTGAGGTCAAACTCGACCCTGTCCTCCCAGACTACCCACACAGTAGGAACAGTAGATAGCAACCAAGACCCTGGCTGATTCTTTCTTCCCCAGGCTATTCAACTATACAGGTCATCACAGTAAAGCCCGATTATTCATTCTCGGGATGTGGGCGTCACTGGCAAGGCCGGCATTTATCGCCCATCCCTAATACAACTGAGTGGCTTGCTGGACCACCTCAGGAGGGCAGTTAGGAGTAAGCCACAATGGTGTGGCACTGGAGTCACATAGAGGCCAGACCAAGTAAGGACGGCAGGCTTCCTTCCCTAAAGGACATTAGTGAACCTGTTGGGTTTCGTACAGCAATCTGATGGCTTCATGGTCACTTTTACTGATAACATGAAGTCCAGTAACAGAACCACTACACTAACATACCTAATATCCACAAACACACCCTGTCCAATGGGAGTCACTGAATAGTAATCAGAGTCAAGAATCTTGGCTGGTTAGTCTCCTCTCCAGATCAGGGACATTGAGGTCAATTGTAGGACAGTTTATATTTCTATAACCATCACCCTGGCGGAGATAATTTAACTCGACCCAGAGCAGGTATCGAAGCTGAAACTGCCTGGTCTGTATGACTCAGAATAAATTGTGCTCTCCTGGTGTCTGAGGTCAGTATGCTAAGTGTGGTGCTAACAATTTGCGACTTTGACACTGTCTCACGGGTAACATTGGAGAAGTTCACCTTGTGCTGGTTAGAGAGGAGCCGCAGGAATTAAGGAAGGAAAATGCGCTCAGTTTCAGCCAATCTGTCACTGGACAGATTAAAGTTTCATTCTTAGTGAAGGAGTTCATTTTTTTTTAAATTGCGGTTGACTTTAATCCTGATTCATCAACTATCACAGGCTCGGAAGAGCAGTAAGCATAGTTGATTTCTTTTTTAGTAAGTCGTATTTATTGCCGTTTTACTTCCTCCGTTTTCCCCCCTTGCCCCCACCAATCTCCACCCCACGTCTCGCCAAGAAGGTGCCGACCCACGCTGGGATTCAGACCCAAATGCCCATTCTTCATGTATGAAGCTGGAGAGTGAGTGTCGGCGGGCTATTCGATCAAGGGGCGTCACAATAGTGTCTATTCCTCTGCTCGCCCAACACCCATACGTGTGCCTTTATCAGAAGGAGTCACAGTTTAACAATGTGAACTGGTGCTGATTTTTCTCTTTCCCCCCCCACCCCCCTAAAGTTAGCAGTCCTACCCCCAACCTGGCTGCGATCAGCTAACTCAGCACAGAGCAGAGATTGAACCCTGGTGTAGTAAAGTGGATTGTTGGGCTGAGGCATCTATAATGAGCTCAGATACTGAGTCCAAACACACAGCCAACCACTGTACTGGCTCAGAAACTACCTGTATCTCTATCTACATATGTGTATAGACAGCACCTGCCATTATAAGAGCTGGCGAGCAGTAACTGGATCAGCAAAGGCTCTTGTACATTGTTCATTTGAAATAAAGCCTGATTGTCCGATGAAGGGTTGAATGAGCCCGAATACTTTGGAGTTTCCCGGTGTATATTGCTGGGGAACGAACCTCCTTCAACTTCTAAAAGTTGTAACAAATGCAGTCATTTTGCTTTCCTTCTTTCTTTTCCACGTCTCTCTGGCAGTCTCTGTCTCTTTGGGCTGGATTTTCTGGGGGAGGTTAGCGGGTGGGATCAGTAGCGGGTCGGGTGGGAAAGTGGGTTTTTCCTCACACCCCGCCGCCATGCGCCTTTCCCCAATGTCGGGTCTGTCAGCGCTGAGCAGACCCGGCACGCAGTGGCAGGTTCACAGCAGGGGACCCAAATCAGGTAATTAGTGGCTTGTTTAGAGCCACTTAAAAATCAATTTCCGCTCACCTTCTGCATTTGACAGCTCGCCCACGGGGGTCCACGCTGGTCGTGGACCACGTCTGTCAAGCTGAGGTGGGAAGCCAGGGATGGCCTCACCGTGGCCAGATTTACTTCACTTGACGCTGTACACCCTGGCTGCCACATGATGCGCCAGGTTGGCACCACCCCCACACCAACCCCATAAAGCATCCCTACAATGCCCAAGCCATTCCTTTCACACTTATCACCGTTATGTCTCACCATTCACTGCAACTCACTAAGCCACTTCCAAAGGTGCACACAAATCTGTCCAAGAACGCAAAGCGTTGAAAATAAAGGTTTCAATGTTTGACAGCACATTAACAGAAACTTTACATGAACATTGCATAAAACACCCAAGTGCCTACCCTTGTGTGTTATTAGTTGGTATGATTGGACTAGGGTGAGTGTGAGGGGTGGCTAGTGAGATGGGGATGTGATAATGTAGATAGAGAGGGATGAGTGGAGGTACATGGTAAGTTGGTGTGAGTAAGGATGTGCAGGAGTAGGGTAGGGAAGGCAGAGTGATGGGGATGTGATGAGAGGCACAGCAGGATGAGGTTGAGTGTGGCTTTGTACTAATGTTTCGTGATCTAATGAGATCATTGAAACGTTTGCGGCACTGCACCCAGGTCCTCCTGAACACATCCCTGCTTGTGTCCTCTTCTGCAATGTGCAACCAGGCTGTGTTGATCTCCTGGGGAGGTCTCTTCCGCACATGGGAAGGGAAGAGAACCTCCCTGCGTGCTGTGACTCCCTCCATAAGCATATGGATGGAGTCATGGGAGAGCCTGGGTGTGGCCCTGCACCTCTGTGCAGTCATTGTCAGTGATTGAAGCACCTCAGTGCTGTAGAACACTGACAGCACAAATGTCAAAAGAAAATTGGCCATGGTCCCTTTAAGGAAACCGACTGATGACGCGTCATCAAATGATGTCACCAGACCTGCTTTCTCTAATTGGCCGGGAAACGTGCTGGGCGGGGCTTAACAAGCCCAATCAGGGGAAATTCATTTCAGAGGCCGGGTTGGAGACCACAGCAGGGTCGGGACCCGCCACCAGCGTCGCCTGCCATGGACACGCCGAGGTTCGTAAAATCGCGGCCTTTGAGTCTCTGGGATCGATTTCACTCGGGTCGGCCGCCTGTTTTACACCCCACCCAGTTTTTCTTTCCAGGAAGAACATTGATCCGGGTGTAAATTGGGCATTCACCGGCCGCCCCTTTCCCGCCCGGTTAAAATCACCTCCTCTGTGTCTAGTTATCATGCTCAGTTTCACACCCTGTATTTTTTTAGTTTACTTTTATGTGCTTATCAAGTTGAGGGGCATTAATGCTGGAGAACAGAACACTTTGCGTTTCAGGCACTCAGTATCAGTAATAATCCCTCCCAGTTAGGTGCAAACTAAGGCTCCTTCTACACTCTGCTCAACCTCAGAAAAGCATCCCCTGTGCTACCAGTGTGACATTTTCTGTTTACCAGCTGTACTGTGGTCTATCTGTAGGGAAAATTGGTATTTTCCTCAATCAGGGTGGTTTTATGCTGTGGTCTATGCACGGGGAGTTAAAATAAGATTAGCAAACTCATTCTAGATCAGATCCTTACAGCCAGCAGACTGAGGTGACCCTCACTCTGCCGGTTAGGACTGGATGTGAACCCAGGTGCCACAGGTCAATGCCTAACCCACTGGGCCACCCCTCCTCTCATCCACACTTGTAGCAACTTATTCATTTCACACCTCAAGGGTCATATTCGCATTTTTACAATTATCTGGAAAGTTGTTGAAAGGCCCATTCAGTGCTGATGTCAGAAAAGATTTCAGCACTTGGAATGGTTTGTCGGGTAGGGCAGTGGAGATGAAAACGTCAGATAAAGAGCGAAAGAAATAGCTTGCATTTCTATAGCGCTTTTCACGGCCTCAAATGTCCCAAAGCGTTTTTACAGCCAATGAAGTACTTTTGAAGTGTTGTAACGTAGGAAACGCAGCAGCCAATTTGCACACAGCAATCTCCCACAAACATCAATGACCAGTTAATCTGTTTAAATGATGGTTGAGGGATAAATATTGGACAGGACACCAGGGAGAACTCCCCTGCTTTACCTTGAATAGTGCCCGTGGGATCTTTTACATCTCGGTTTAACGTCTCATCTGAAAGACGGCACCTCTGACAGTGCGGCGCTCCCTCAGCGCCGCACTGGGAGCGTCAGCCTAGATTATACGCTCGAGTCTCTGTGGAGTGGGGCTTGAACCCATGACCTTCTCGCTCAGAGGCGAGAGTGCTACCCACTGAGCCACGGCTGACACCGTAGTCTAAAGGTACAGTTAGCTGTTGCGATGAGAGGACTGGACGGTGGGCTAAGATGAACTGAATCCCTCATCTGCGTTTATCTGTGAGGTTGTTTGCCTTTTTATGATGAAACTTGCCAGCTGTGTTTGTACTTTTAACATATTTGAGAATATTGTGCATTAAGAGACACCCTGAGGTACGACAGTATCCCAGGGGATGCTCCACCGTGGAGTGCAGTTGGATGGCCGTGGTGAAGTGTAATGAGCAGAGCCAGGACACCCTCCTCATACCCCCCGCCCCCAACAAGGAGCAGGACAGAGGAAACCAGGGGCCGTGGCGACTCCCCATCGTGGGGCACTCTCGCACTCCTAGGGTCTGGTTTAAGAGCGACACCAGCCTCAGGCCAGGAACTGTCCCCCTCCTGTGCAGTGGGGGGGAGGTAGAAAGAAAAAATAACAAAAGAGTGAATCAAATAAGTAAAGGAGAGGTTATTTAGGTTTGATTGTAGTAATCTGTTGTCATGGAGACCAGTCCGGAGGACACACATATCATTGGGTGATTGATGGTGGAACTAATCCAGAGTCAACAAGGGGATTGTTGGAGAGGGAGCAAGCACTGCATCAGCTTGAAGCAGACTGACCCACACATCTGATTACCTCTCTGAAGAAATATCCCGAATTTAACAGCGGAGGGACCCTGTACCATAACTTTTTACATTTAACGTGCACTATTTTTGCAGTGGCTCAGTTGTTTAATGCATCATCTTGCGTGGTACTGCGCCATACATCGCAGCAAGGCCCCGGGCTCCCGTCCCCTGTCTGGACTGAGCTGGCCGCTCTGAGCCATGGCAGCAGTTGAAGCGAAATGCCCCTGGGTTACTTGGGAGACGAATCGGGCAGGATTCCTGATCCTGCTGGAAGCTTCATGTGTGCGTGTGTTTCGGTTAAGAAAAGGATGAGTGAGCCTGGCTGTTAACCCCCCTGCAGATGAATAGCCAACTGATGGCCATTACGCGAGGTATCACAAGGACGCCTGGCTCCCATCGAACCATGAGCCGGCAAGATTCAGCGCCTTCAGGAGAGGAGGCGAGAAAATTTGCAATAAAAAAAAATAGTGGCTTTGTAATATAACCGGTTCCTCTCAAGATTGTGTTTTATTTCCCTAACTTTTGTCTGTTTTTTCGAAACTTTACGTTGGGTTCGTTTCCACATTGCTCCCAGCTGTGTCAGTCGTGGCTCGGTTCACCTCTGAGTCAGAAGGTTGTGAGGTTCAAGTCCCACTCCAGAGACTTTGAGCACATAAAGCTAGGCTGACACTCCCAGTGCGGTGCTGAGGGAGTGCCGCACTGTCGGAGGTGCCCTCTTTCGGATGAGACGTTAAACCCAGGCCCCATCTGCTCTCTCAGGTGGACGTAAAAGTTCCCATGGCCACTATTTCAAAGAAGAGCAGGTTATTTATCCCTGGTGTCCTGGTCAGTATTTATCCCTCCATCAACATCACTAAAAAAAACATTAGCCGGTCATTATGTTTGTGGGAGCTTGCTGTGCGCAAATTGGCTGCCGCATTTTCTACCTTATAACAGTGACTACATTTCAAAAAGTACTTAATAGCCTGTAAAGTACTTTGCGACACCCTGAGGTTGTGAAAGGCGCTCTATAAATGCAATTTTTAATTTTTTTTTAACTGCATTATCCATTCAAGGTGCCGACGGTTTTGAGTCGAGGCCGCGGTGCGCAGAAGGCGCGCTCCGTGGAAAGACTGGGCTGGGCTGCTTGTCAGGAGGCTCCTGTGAACAGCTGCTTTTGGATCGGTAACTTGAGACACCCCATTACAACAACAGACCCAGCAACTGACTGCATTCCTGACACTCCGCAGTCCTGTACACTCAGCACTTGTCCAAACATCTTTCAGCAAATTCCCACCCCTGGAGGGCTAATGGCTCACTCTTTACATTCTGGCAATCAACAGGTCCTCCTTTCCAAATCCCACGTCTTTCATTTACCGTTAATATTTTGTTGCTGGAGATTCAGTTGCTTCCTTCTTTCTGCACGGACTGCTCTCGTAGATGGTGTGATCAAGTAAAGAATATGACCATCATTATCATTGGAATAGTGCATTCGAGGAGGGAGGAGCAACAGGCAGTGGAGTTGAGGCCAAGATCAGATCAGCCATGATCTTATTGAATGGCGGGGGCAGGCTCGATGGGGGCCAAATGGCCGCCTCCTGCTCCTATTTCTTATGTTCTTGTGACAGTGTGTGGCTGGGCTCTCCCCAGGGCTCACTGGGTGATAAAGCCATGCAGACCAGGATGGTCCCAAGTTCAGTTCCTCTGTTTAGTTGATCTCACAACAGGGCAGCTGTGGGGGCACCAGAATCAGCCTCAGAGCCCCAGGGTTAAGGAGAGGAGGGGAGGGGGAATCACCCAGGGTTCCTGCTCTTGGCCGTTATCCAGTGACCCCGGCTGCAAGGTGTGTGTGTGGACATTGGGAAGCAATGGGTTTGGGTGTGCTTTTCACGCACACTCATTGCCCACACGCAGACTGGCCACACTTGGGTGAGGTACCAAAGAGCAGCCCAGCACCTTTTGAAGCCGTGACGAGAGTTAATGCCTTCAGGGCAGGAGGGGGACAAAGCTCCATGTTACGTTTTAAATAAAAGATGACTGAAAGCAAGAAGGGCGAACCGCAGTTAATTAATAGCATCATTACACAGCCATTCATTGCCACACAGTTGCCATGTTTTATATCATGTTAACGTCTTGTTAATGGCCACTTTATCTCACGGTAATTGATTTTAATTGCTTCTTCATATAACCCCCCCTTTTTTTAAACGAAACATTACCCACAATGGGAAGGGAAGCAGCCTGTGAATTAACTCTTTCACCGGTGCAACTCGCCGCATCAAAGCACTCACTATTGGAAAATGGTCATTGCGTTTTGTTTTCCCCCAGTGTACTCTCCCTCCTCTCCTGAAAGGACCGCATGGTCGCACATGTGCCGCCCACCCTCTTGCACTCGGACCGTGCGAGCCGACAGAGCGACTCTTGTCCAGCTTTTCAACCTTGAGGCTTCGCAACCACATCTGCTCAGTCCTGTCCTCACAAAACTTCCCACCTAAATACCATTCGGCAGGAGCCTCTGGGCCATGGATTAAGAACGGGGAAACTCTGTGCGATTTGTCCAATTTCCTAACCCACCCACCCGAGGACACCTAACTCGGCACAGACTGGGGGTTGAACCTGCGACGCTCCTGGTCTAGGAACATAGGAACTGGAGTCGGCCATTCTGTACCACTCAATTCTAAAGTGGGCCGTGCAAATGCTAACATCGCCACTGCGACAGCCTCCTGTGTGTTTTCACTGTCATTGATTAAGTTGATCTGCTGAGTTGCGTCTGGCTTGCTTGTGTTCAGTTGACAGAATGCTACCCAGGGGTGAATTTTATAATCTGACCCAAATAATAATAAAGGGTTTGTCACACAGGGTCATGCCAACAAACAAAGTTCATCTGAAACTTAAATCCGCCTGGTGCCGGGCAATGAATGGGTTAAACCTGCGAGCGTTCCCAGACCCATGTCTGGCGCAGACTGAGAGGATACACATGTCCTGGTCGCTGGTTCCTGAGTTTAAGAGGCTCCGTCACATTGAGCGCAGCAGAAGCAGATGTTGTTCCACCAAAATGTTCTTGACATCCTCTTGAGAGAAACTCTTTCCGCTGGCTGAGCGCTATCTGGACAGCATAGCTGCCGTTTACTTGGGAAGTAAATTAATAATCCTATCTGTAATGCACAGGATTTGTGTACATCACACCCAGTGCGTCATGTATGTACCATGAAAATCAGCCGTCCATACTTTGCCGAGTGTCTTAGATTAAACCACAGTCTGTTCTGGTGACCCATGCTGATTTGTTCAAATATTTTTATTCAAAAACAATAATACCTGTACAACTCATCAATTACATAGTAAATCCATTATGCTGATTTGTTCAAAGCCAGAAAAAAAAATCCCATCCACCAATCATTTTTTTCCAATCAGTAGCCACAAAATTAACCAATCAAATTGGTCGCACAGTCTGTTCAAACTGCTCCCTTGTCCAGCTGAAAGTAACATTTATAGAGCAGCACAACCTGTAATTAAACCAATCCGGAAAATCACCCATAAATTTAGTCACTGCCGGCATAAAGCTTCCCTTACCCAATAACCTAAATCACGTGAAAACCATGTGTTATTGATCAGTAACACTGGTGAGGTAGGAGTGCTCTAGAAAAATTAATTCCTTGGAAATTTCAACCCGTCAAAATGTCCTTATTTCGAGCAATAAGAGTCGGTGCCTTTAGAAAGGACGGTGCTGGGTGTTACAGTGGGTTTTCTTATCTCTTCTTATAACGCGCTGACTCTTGCTGCGTTCGGGTTCCACAAGCACTGACCGCCCCCGAGAACCTTCACTGAGTGTTCACTCTTCAGCGTGGAGCCTCAATCCTGTCCTCACCTGATGTCTAGACACAGGCAGTTTCTAGCGGGAGATGGTCAGGAGCGGGGCTCCCTCCTACCTCCCGCGGGGGGGGGGGGGGGGGGGGGGTACTGAGGCCAATTATAGATCGTACAACTTCTAAAGCTGAAGTCAGCATCGACCAGGGACTAAGCCTGGCAGGCAGCTTCCTTGTCCAAATAGCTCAGCTATGCAGTGGATTGGGGGGGACCGGGGTCAGAAGGAGCTGTGTCAGGCCAACGGTTTTGTGTTTCAGGTCAGCCAAAACTAGACATTATTTCTTCCCCTGGGGAGGGACCTTTCACAGTGCTGGTACGGCTGTGAAGAGACAGGCTTACGCACACTCCCATCACAAGTGAACTATTTGTTCCGATATTTAAAGACCTCTGATGTCATCTTAATGAAGAAGGTAAAGGGGCAGTTCTGAAAATGCCATTTGGTATCCACCATGTTGGCAACTGGGGACAGTTTGCATTGAGGTGGTCTTGGGTGTTTCATGCCCAGAATTTCGGAGACAGCATTTTGATCCATATGCACCTCTGTGGCAGATGTGATGATGTCACCGTCTCACTGATCCCATCATCATTGCATAGCTCAGGGCTGGCCATTCAGCCCAACTGGTCTATGCCGGTGTTTATGCTCCACACGAGCCTCCTCCCACCCCTCTTCATCTAACCCCATCAGCATAACCTTCTATTCCTCTCTCCCTCATGTGCTTATCTAGTTTCCCCTTAAATGCATCTCTGCTATTCGCCTCAACCACTCCCCGTGGTAGCGAGTTCCACATTCTCACCACTCTCTGGGTAAAGAAGTTTCTCCTGAATTCCCTATTGGATTTATTGGTGACTTTCTCATATTTATGACCCTTAGTTTTGGTCTCTCCCACAATTGGAAATATAATTTCTATGTCTATCCTATCAAACCCCTTCATAATTTTGAAGGCCTCTATTCGGTCACGATTAGAATCCTGCAAGACTCCCTACAAGATAGCAATACTCCTTTAAAGGCTGGAATCACCCTCGCTGAAAGACGAAATGAGTAATCAGGTCAGGAAGTTTGGGAGGAAACAGTTCTGTCCAAACGTCGGTCCCAGATTCCGTTCCCAGATCAATGTGGAACACAGAGTTTGAATAGCTGGAAGTGCGAGTGTAATCCCAGGACTATCATTAATAAACAGGCCTCCCCCCCCTTTGGGTTTACAAAGAGAAAATAAGAGTAGCGCTCGACTCTCTTGATTCATTGTGAGCTTGCTGTGCCAGTTGTTTCCAAGAACGATGTGTATCATCTCTTTCATCGTAAGAGCCAAGCCTAAAACAATTCCCAGTTCCTGCCCAAGTTCAGGAATTAAACTGAATGAATCTTTTTAAAACTGAGAAGCCAAGGTGAAAGGCTGAGGAACATGACGCAAGATACCACCGAGATCAACAAGAATAGGAATGAGCAAGACGACAGTCGAGAAGTAATGGTTGGGTATTGCCACGTTTGGGTATTAGAGCCTGTAGCTGTAGGGTGACGGGATTGCTGAGCGATGTGAGGAGTTCTATGATTTTGAGGCTGGGGAAAAATGAGTTGTGGTAGAAGACTCTATGATGCGTCCTGAATTCAACACAGTGAGAATGCAGGGAGGGGCAAGAATATGTACAATGGCATATTTGGACTTTAGTGGGAACAAAACAGGGAAACGTAAAGTACAATGAATTAGACATAAGAACATAAGAATTAGAAGCAGGAGTAGGCCATACGGCCCCTCGAGCCTGCTCCGTTATTCAATGAGATCATGGCTGATCTTCGACCTCAACTCCACTTTCCCGCCTGATCTCCATATCCCTTGATTCCCCTAGAGTCCAAAAATCTATCTTTCTCAGCCTTGAATATACTCAATGATTCAGCATCCACAGCCCTTTGGAGTAGAGAATTCCAAAGGTTTACAATCCTCTGAGTGAAGAAATTCCTCCTCATCTCAGTCTTAAATGGTCGACCCCTTATCCTGAGACTATGCCCCCTAGTTCTAGACTCTCCAGCCAGGGGAACAATCTCTCAGCATCGACCCTGTCAATCCCCCTCAGAATCTTATATGTTTCACGGGGGGGCGGGGGGGATGCTGTTTATATAATTTAAGGGACTGTTGTGTGATCTGGTTGAATTCAAGATCACGGAAACATTGGATTCTCTGGGTGGGTGAGGAGAGGAGAAATGTTGATGGTATTTATCCTTTAATTTTCTCTCCTCCCCCACAATTTTTCTCTCTCCTATAGTCTCCCCAGGCTAAGAGGCCAAGTGGATCATCTGTTCACAAGGCTTCTGTCCCCTTCTTAGATGCTTTCAAATGGAAACTAGACGAGTACATGAGAGAAAAGGGAACAGAAAGATATGCTGAAAGGCTGAGATGAGGTAGATGGAATGGGAGGAGACTCAGGTGGAGTATTAACACCAGCACAGACTAGTTGGGCCGAATGGCCTGTTTCTGTGCTGTATATTCTATGTAATTCTATGTAATACTCCAATGCTGCTCCACTCTAGGCCACCAGGAGGGAGGCTACAGGGGCTTGGTGCAACTCCCTATGGGTTTTGCCTCCATCCCTCTGGAGCAGTGCCTGGCATCCTCTCCGCCTCTCCGGGCACTGTACATTGGTTCTCCAATTCACTGAGTCACCTTCCCAATGCCAATGGCTTCGTAGCCATCCATAGCCATAGTCCGTCTTATCCTTGCTGTGCTTAAATCATTTATTTTCCTTTTTTTTCTCTCTCCGCAGTAACCTACAGAACATGGATTCCAAGTCGGAATATGTCAAGGTAAGAGCAGCTTGTGCTTTCCTGAAAGACCGCAGCGCTCCGTGGAGCTAACATCCTGTTTACGCGCTAACTTCCCTCAGAAGTGGGGCTCGGCCATTGATTGTTTTGAAATTTTTAGTGAGCAATCTCCCTGACCCTAATGGCTGACTAGTGATTAAATTCCCCTCTGTCGCTGCTTCAACAGCTTAGTCGCTCAACATGAAAACTAGATGACATCTCAGTGGTAGCTCCCTTCCCCTGTGTGGGACTGAGCCATCAGACCAGAAGGTCCGAGGTTTCCTTACAACTGCGTCTGTTGAGACCAATTAACTCAACCGTGCCGAGTTACTTCATCTCAACAGGGCCAGGAGCACTAGAATTGGCCTCAGTGCCATGGGCTGGGGAGGGGCGAGGATCGGCCGAGGCTCCTGCTCCTGACCATCATCCACTGACTCCTGCTGGGAAGTGCACTACACTCCAGGTAATAACAGCACCAACCTCGAATATGCCACCACCCCATGTCCCAATAGCCCTCCGACACTGTCAGTCTAGGTTCACACACGAAGAATGGCCACTCTGGTGAGGTACTGGAGAGTGGTTAACGTAGTAAATCAACCCAAGGCGCTTCACAGTCAGCGCCTTCAGGAGAAAAAATTGACAGAAAGGCTTTTTAAATAAACACTCGGAAGCGACTCCCTGTGAATAAGGTCTGCATGGCACATCATAACTCTGACGACTGAATGGTTTTTATTTAGTGTTGTCAAGCACTGAACGCATACGCTGATTTTTATCGTGTGGTCTGTAATAGCCAGTCAACCCTAATGTGTACTGCATCGCCTGTGAGGAATGGCTCCAGCTGAATGTAGATAATGGCCTTCATTCATACTGTGTATTTAGCCCCAATATTCAGGCAGCACCACTTGTTCTCGTATTGTTAGTTTACTATAGTTAATGGCAGAAGGATTATTATATTTACTGTGGGATATATTGTATGTGGACCACTGTCTCACCATCCCACTCAGGAAGAGAGAATGAGGTAGAGTTATCAATGAGATGGGGACAGTGGGAGTAAATGAGGGAGAGACAGAGAGAAAGAAAAGAACAGATGGAATAAATGAGAGAGGTGTGTGTGCTACCTAGATACACACCCACATTGCGTTCTGGCTAAGAAAAAGAGGTGGAGCTGTGATCATTGATTGTAATTATAGTAAGAGCATCATTAGTGTCTACCCACCGCAGGCCACAATCCCTTCACACCTGACAGTCTGGTGCTCACTATTATTTTAAAGGGGAGGTTGATCCTGTTCATAGAATGGTAAACATTAGTAAATTGCAGCAGAATCCTCTGCCCCACGTTCTGAGTCGGGCACAGCCATTCTATGGATTAATCAGGTTTGTAACATTGCCAGCTGTTTCAACACAAGGATTCCAACGTTGTACCTCCTTTCGCCTGCTGATATTGTGATGGGGACTGGTTACCAGTAAATAGACCTCAGCGAAAAGACTCTCCCTCAAAGGGATCTAGTCAGCCAGCCAAATACTGTTCAATTACAAACATATATATATAGCTGAGAGTCTCAACTGTCCATCAATGACACTCAGGCCTCAAACAAGCAACTTAATTATAACGTTACCAGAGTGTGTAAGGTATTTAACAAACTGGATGACTGGGTGAGATATCTTCATTCTGCAGCTTCCTCCGTCGTAGAATCATGCAATGATACAGCACAGAAAGAGGCCATTCAGCCCATCGTGCTTGTACTGGCTCTTTGGTAGAGCTATCCATCTAAACCTACTCCCCTGCTCTTTCCCCCTAGCCCTGTAATATTTTCCCTTCAAGTATTTATCCAATTCTCTTCTGAAAGTTACTATTGAATCTGCTTCCACCACCCTTTCAGGCAGCGCATTCCAGATCACAACAGCTTGCTGTGTAATAAAAAGTTTCCTCATGGTTCTTTTGCCAATTTCCTTAAATCTGTGACCTCTGGTTACCGACCCTTCTGCCACAGGAAACAGTTTCTCTTTATTTACTCTATCAAAACCATTCTTGATTTTGAACACCTCTATCAAATCTCCTCTTAACCATCTCTGCTCTAAGGAGAACAACCCCAGTTTCTCCAGTCCCTCCACAGAACTGAAGTCCGTCATCCCTGGTACCATTCCAGTAAATCTCCTCTGCACCCTCTCCAAGGCCTTGACATCCTTCCTAAAGTGTGGTGCCCAGAATTGGACGCAATACTCCTGCTGAGGCCTAACCAATGTTTTATAAAGGTTTAGCATGTCATGACATCATTTCTTCAAGCAGCTTGTTAACTCAAATACAAACTTTCAAGTAGAACATAAGGCATTCACAAAAGTGTTTAACAAATTCTATTTCCAATCTGCTTTCAGATTTTTATCAGATATATTGAGTTTGATTTAAGGTCAAGCTCACCAAAACCTTGAATATTGCACCAATTTGTTCTTATTGGGGAAATCCAAGGGAAGGACCAAGGCCCCATAGTGCAGGACACCACCTAGGTTGAAAAGAGTAGGAGAGAAGATGCGATAAATCAAGGAGTGACTAAATGACTCCAAGCTTGGGTTAAAGCTTGTTGTAAGAGGATGGAGGGAGGGAGGCGAGGAGTTCCACAGTATTGAGAAGGTGCAGTGAGTCTTGATTTTAATAATGATGAGGTTGCAGGGAGGGGCAAGAGGGCTTTGGACAGTGTATAGGAAGAACAAGAGGGGAAAGTTCAGCAAAGTCCTGATGATTGTGGTATAAATAGATCAGAGAGAGGCAAGAAAGTTCAATGAAGAGAGAGGATTAATGGGACCCACTGATTTGGGAGTTGAATGGGTAGAAGTAGCTGAAGAGGGTGCTGAATCATGGGAGCAAAAACACTAGGCTGAAGCCTTGGTTCTACATCACTCCAAGCTCTGAACAAGAGAGAGCTTTGTGCTTAACATTTTGAAACCACTGGGGCTGCTTTGCTTTTTCTTATTTCTCTCCTTAACTCTAAGAATGAAGCCATCTAGGATTTTTTTTTGCATTGGAAAGAATGGCAGAGGGAGAGAGAGCTTTTGTAAGAGTTTCCCAGCAAGGGAAACATGAAGGGTTTGAATGAACTCAGCACACAGTCGGTGATTGTTAGCACTCTGTCGCTTTCTAGCTGTCAGCTGTGAGGGAATGTAGTGATCTGATGCCAATGTGAAAGACATTTGCTTAAAAGGGCACTATCACTGTTAGTCCACACTAAATCCTGGCCAAACAAAGTTTACACTTAGTTTCCAAATGCAAACAAGCTTGACACAAAGCACAGAAGCTCTCTGCTCCAGTATTCGTTGAAGAGTTTGTGGGTTTTTTTCTATCAAGAAATTTGAATTTTCTTGCTGAGGATACAGGGGCTATTTCCGGGCTACATCAGGACAGACTAAGTCAGTCTAGAAGATATCCAATACAGCAGAAACTATTCCAATTTGTGTAACAATCAAAGGGTGGCCATACGAACTACAATGGGTAAATGAAGGCAAACAAATAAAATCAGCCAGGATACCAATTCCCCATCACCAGCCAGTGACCTCTCCTGGAAAGTACACATGTGTGGACATTGGCTGAGGACAGGGTTGAGTTTTGGCTCAGTTGTGATGGCCCCAATCAAATAGTCAGTCAACAGTCACTGTGTACAACAACAACATCTTGCATTTGTACAGCGTGTTTAACGTAGTAAATCAACCCAAGGCACTTCACAGGAGCGAAATCGAACAAAAAATTGACACCGAGCTACATAAGGAGATATTGGGACAGCTGGCCAAAAGCTTGACCAAAGAGGTAGGCTTTAAGCAGCATCTTAAAAGAGAGGTGAAAGGCGGAGAGGTTTAGGAAGGGAATTCCAGAGCTTAGGGTCTAGACGGCTGAAGACCACAGCTGCCAATGGTGGGGCGAAGGAAGAGTGGGGGGTGGGGGGGGGGGGAGGTGCGCGAGTCTTGCACGTAGAAAAATTAGCCACTTGGCTGAATTACAGGAGGGCCGTCAGTTCCTGTGGGATCCTATCCCAGCAAGAGTTGGCACCTTCCAGAGTAGGGGGTGGAGGGGCAAATAGAGAATATAAACAACAAAAAAAAGGGAAAGATAAATGGGGTCTCACTTGTAGTCTCGATGTCGGTGTGTTGTGCGAGATGGAGGTGGAGAGCTGATCATGACTTGTGTAAATGTTTGTCCTGGGTTCCTGCTGGTTTTAATGGAGCTGGGTCTATTTGGTGCTTCCTTATCCTGGCCCAATAAACTTTATGAGCTGTATAGTGTTGGACTAATGAAGTGTGCAGCATTTGATGGGACCATTGTCCCTCGCCCCTCTCCTGCTGCCGCTTACAGGCTGCTGTTGAATTTTGCACCTTACGTGTGAACGTTTGGCTTTGGGACAGTGAGCACACTGGTAAAATCCAGGGTCAAGGCTGGGGGACGCTGAGAGAGAGGGGGGGGGGGGGGGTGGTAATCGGCAATTGTAGTTGATTCATAAAAGGTTCCCAAAGGCTGAGACACTGGGCATCTCCTACTTTTACAAATATGGTAAAAGGATGGCGACCACGTCCAATTCATGTGTTTGGGGAAGATTTGCTCTGGGTGTTATGTGTAACAGAATCTGCACAGACATGGTGCACAGAAGTGTTCCTGATGTTTGGTGGGGGGGGGGGAGGGGAGGGGAGCAAGAGAAACAGAATGAAAAGACAGGGAGACTGTTGTAGAAAAGCACTGGGTGCAAAGCTGCAGGGATTACTGGCTCCTGCGTCTGATGTAGACAGCGGCATTACTGAGTACGTCTTCAGTATCCCTCAGGGGCTGCTAACGGTTGAGGTGGCGAGAGATGGGGTGGGGTGTTTCCCTGGAGGTTCTGGGGAGCTTGGCTAGTGGGACAGCTGTGGGTGTGAAAGTCCATTTCATTGATTGCACTGAGACAAAAATCAAAATAAAAGACCTGAGATCTCGGGAAGTGAGCAGAAAGTACCTCCAGGAACTGGGAGGGGCTGTGCCTCGGTGAAATCGTTAAAACTTTACTGAATTGGTGTTGCCTGAACAATCTGTTTTTAAAATTACTTACAGCAGTGTACGTTCGAAAAGTTGATTTTATTCAACGTGATCTCAAACTAAAACTTTGGCGTTGCTGCCATTTTGGAATCAGGGTTCCAAACAGTTTAGCTATCCCATCATTCATCAAGTATAGCTCCATGGCAACCTATCACTGCAACATGCCATGGGTAAACTTTTCTGCAATATCTTAATGAGGAGGGGCTAGGCCTAAATTAAAGCAGCTAGCTGCCTTAAAAGGGAGGGATATGTCAATGGATTGTCATGCAAATAATCTCTAATATTTCAAAGGGAGAACACTGGACACTCATTGCTACCTTGTAGTTGCCCCTTGTTTGTTGGTTGGAGGGCAGTCTGGGAGTGCAATATTTTGCATACCTTACATTGTGAAGTTCTGCTCCAGCAACATCATTAATCAGGAGTGCTCGTGGTGTCACATGAAGGGGGCGATTCTCCACAATCTGACTGCTCCCACTGTGTCGGCTGTGGCTCAGTTGGTAGCACTCTCGCCTTTGAGTCAGAAGGTTGTGGGTTCAAGACCCACTCCAGAGACTAGGCTGACACTCCAGTGCAGTGCTGAGGGAGTGCTGCACTGTCGGAGGTGCTGTCTTTCGGATGAGACGTTAAACCGAGGCCCCGTCTGCTCTCTCAGGTGGATGTAAAAGATCCCATGGCACTATTTTGAAGAAGAGTAGGAGAGTTATCCCTGGTGTCCTGGCCAATATTTATCCCTCAATCAACATCACAGAAACAGATTAAATGGTCATTATCACATTGCTGATTGTGGGAGCTTGCTGTGCGCAAATTGGCTGCCGCATTTCCCACATTACAACAGTGACTACACTTCAAAAGTACTTCATTGGCTGTAAAGCACTGTGAGACGTCTGGTGAAATGCAAGTCTTTCTTTCCTGGGCTGCCTCTACTCTCCATCTATCAAAACATTGAGTTGCTAAATGACATTTCTTATATTTTGAGTGCTGTGATTGGGCTGTGGTTTTTTTTAAATTCATTTATGGGATGTGGGCGTCGCTGGTAAGGCCACTATTTAATGTCCATCCCTAATTGCCATTGAGAAGTTGGTGGTGAGTCGCCTTCTTGAACCGCTGCAGTCCATGTGGTAAAAGGTTAGGGAGGGAGTTCCAGGATTTTGACCCAGCGACGATGAAGGATCGGCGATATACTTCTAAGTCAGGATGGTGTGTGACTTGGAGGGGAACTTGGAGCTGGTGGTGTTCCCATGCGCCTGCTGCCCTTGTCCTTCTAGGTGGTAGAGGTCGCGGGTTTGGGAGGTGCTGCCGAAGAAGCCTTGGCGAGTTGCTGCAGTGCAGTTTGTAGATGGTACACACTGCAGCCACGGTACGCCGGTGGTGGAGGGAGTGAATGTTTAAGGTGGTGGATGGGGTGCCAATCAAGCAGGCTGCTTTGTCCTGGATGGTGTCGAGCTTCTTGAGTGTTGTTGGAGCTGCGCTCATCCAGGCAAGTGGAGAGTATTCCATCACACTCCTTACTTGTGCCTTGTCGATGGTGGAAAGGCTTTGGGTTCTAGGTAAAGAAAGGATTTGCATTTCTATAGCGCCTTTCATGACCTCAGGACGTCCCAAAGTGCTTTATGGGCAATGAAGAACTTTTTTGAAGTGTAGTCACTGTTGTAATGTACATGGTCACTAGATCAGAGCTCTGATTGGGAGCAAGATCCTGTTGCACTGTGAGTGGGATGCCCCTTTGGCACCTGGAATGTAAATGTCACTGGGAGTTTGGGCTGTCGCTCACAGCCTGACCTGTAATGCTTTATCTGTTAAATGAAACTCAATAGTGAAAAAGATCTACACCTGCAAATCCTCTCCCGCGTGCCCCCGGCGATGAATGGTGGAAACCCGGCCCCTATCTGTTAATAAAGTCTGATCATTATTTAATGATCCTGGACCTGCTTCGGAGGTAATATCATTCAAACAAGAGATGGCATCCACGCACCTGACTTTTATGCCACTTTGGGAACGTCCGTGTCATTTTTCTTTTCGTTTCCTCTTTGGAGATTGTACCGGGATCGCCCTGAACTGATTTGACTCTCGGCAGCGCTTGCAGTTCAAGGCGGTCACACGTCCGACCGAGGTGGGGACAGGAGGGAGGCGTAAAGAGGAAATGGCCTTGATCATCGGGAACACAGTGTGCGGGAGGAGGGGAAAAGCAAGACCTTTCAGAGGAAGTCTGCAGAGCGACACTTGCTGTATCCTGGCGACCCCGACACCTCCCGAGCTCGTTAGGTTAACCTGATTGAATTGCGCCACTTTTTTTCCCCCCTATCCTGTCTCCATCATAATTAAGGCTGGCAGATTCTCACATCTTGCAGCCTTGCTGTTTTACTGATGTGCTCATCCTCCTCCCATTTATCTCCCCAGCTGCAAGTGCAGATTGATTTCAGTTTGTGGCCGTGTTATGTTCAGGGGACGGTGGCCCTGGGAAAGAGCAGTCACATTAATTGGCTTTTAAACCAGACGGTCATGCCAGGCATGGTAATTTTCCCCCTTTGTGGCACTGAATCTCACCTGCTGCCACGGGATATCACAACCGCGCTGTGCCCACCCGCCGGTACCCATACAGCCCACATCCGCAGACAGAGGTGGCCAGACATTGTTTTGGCAGATGTGGCAACGCCTCTTTCCAAAGGAAGCCGGGGTGGCCGACCCATTAGCATCATTAGGACAGGCGAATGCCAAATTTTTGTCTTATAACACTCCTGTGAATCGCCTTGGGATGTTTTACTACGTTAAAGGAGCTATCTAAATACAAGTTGTTGTTGCTGTTGTTGTAAGAGGAGGACAGTACTGAGCGCGCCTGTGATTGCTGAATAGCCAGCCACTGTCTTGGATCACAACTGAAGAATGGCCACTTGGATGAAGTACTGGAGAGCTGCTGAGCCCTTTGGAAAATAAATTACAATCTTCCCATTTAAACGGCGCTGGTTTCCACGCCATGATACCAATTTCAAGGAAAAATAAAGCTGCCACCTCCTGCCGACAATTCAAACCTGTCACGGGTCCAAATAGATTCTTCCTCTCTCCTTTATCCCTAAAGACCTCCTACTGTGGCCCATTCACATTTACACAATGTTCCAGCTGGCAAGACAGGCCGAGTGATGACTGTGCTGGAGCTAATGTGTTTCCAAACCCAGTATTGGAGAGGAGCTGAAGGGAGGATTTCTATTCCCTGTGCTGGTGATGGTAGAAACATTGGGACGTGTTCTCCTAAACCCCTTGACATCCCTCACTGTGTTACACACAACATCCAGCCTTTAGTTAAGTGGGGGTGGGGGGGGGAGTGCCCTGGGAAGGAGATGGAGACTGGGTCAAGACCTGTTCCCCTTAGTACCTGATCTGAACTGTAATCAGGTTGGGGTGGGGTGGTCGGGGGACCACTTCGAAAGGAGGCTGGTGGAAACGTCAAGTTGGGGTTGGAGGGGAAGAGGGATAATCAGAGAGCGGAGGAAGGAAGGGAGGGTGAGAGAGCGAGAGTGAGTGACTCCTGGGTGGTCTCTGCTGCCACCTGGTGGTTAGCAGTAGGGGCCAGTGTGGGCAGACTGGGAGCAGGCTGTGAATCTGCCCAACAACAACAACAACTTGTATTTAGATAGCGCCTTTAACGTAGTAAAACGTCCCAAGGCGCTGCATAGGGGTATTATAAGACAAGAAATTTAACACCGAGCCACATAAGGATAAATTAGGGCAGGTGACCAAAAGCTTGGTCAAACAGGTAGGTTTTAAGGAGCGTCTTAAAGGAGGAAAGAGAGGTAGCGAGGCGGAGAGGTTTAGGGAGGGAATTCCAGAGCTTAGGGCCCAGGCAACAGAAGGCACGGCCGCCAATGGTTGAGCGATTATAATCAGGGATGCTCAAGAGGGCAGAATTAGAGGAGCGCAGATACCTCGGTGAGGGTTGTGTGGCTGAAGGAGATTACAGAGATAGGGAGGGGGCGAGGGCCATGGAGGGATTTGAAAACAAGGATAAGAATTTTGAAATTGAGACGTTGCTGAACCGGGAGCCAATGTAGGTCAGCGAGCACAGGGGTCATGGGCGAACGGGACTTGGTGCGAGTTAGGACACGGGGCAGCCGAGTTTTGGATCACCTTAAGTTTACGTAGGGTGGAATGCGGGAGGCCAGCCAGGAGTGCGTTGGAATAGTCAAGTCTAGAGCAACGGATGAAAGGAGGGGGTAAAATGACAGGAAAAAGTGGCACATGGACAAAAAAAAAGTACTCCCTCCCCCGCCCAGAAAATCATTACAAAATAAAGTGGCAGCTGGTGCTGAGGGGGAGGTGAGTGGGCACCATCATCAGTCCCAAGTGGTAACGTCCTACAATTGAGTATAGCTACCAACAAAACAGATAGCAGTAGACACAACCAGCACTGCAATAAAGTCACTGTGTCACTGTCATGCCATCACTTATAAAAGTAACTTGCAAGCTGCTGCACTAGGTGACCGGACAGCCCCTTTAATTCAAACACAGATGGATTTTCCATATTAATCGGCAAGGAGTCTGCAAGCTTCTCCTGGCACAGGCTGAAATTTCAACAAGCCCTGCAGACAGAGAGAGTCACAAATCCATGCCGGAGCACGTACTAATGGAAAAAAAAACCCTTACGAAGCAATCGTGTCAACATCTCCCAGGTCGAGTGGGTCGATAGTGAGAAACGAGTTACTCCAGCAGGTTAATTAATATTACAAACACAATCAGAATGCAGCAAGAAGGCAGATTATCTCAGCAAATGAGGCTCGTACAGCACAAATGTGCTGACTCCGTCTCTACAGCCCTGTCCAAGTGGAAGGACTTGTTGGTGCAGTGGATTAGACATGGGCCGATCACCTCTGGGACCTGTGTTCAGATCCAGCCCAATGGAAAGGATACAAGTCTTTCCTAATTGCTGGCTGTTGTGAGCTTGGGCTGATCCCAACCCAGTGCTTGTTGGGCATGGCCGCACAGTACAAAGCTGGCACTAATTGGCAGCCTGGCTCAGGCCACAGGGACGGCTGTTGTGGGAAATTGAAAATGTTGCACTAATGTTTCATGAGGTGCTTGCCTGATGTTGGGCACATTAGAGGGAGTTTTAATCTAAATCTGACCTCTTTGGTCCTTGATGCGGTTCTTTAAAAAAAAAATGCACCAATTAGTCGTAAACAATTTGTTTAATTGTCTGCCGTTATGGGCTTTTCAGATGGACATCCCGCAGTTTCCGCTGATGGTTAATCTAAAGTGTTTATTAACGGGCCTGCATTCAGCAGACTAACCCGTGCGGCCCACTCCACCGTCATCACAAGCCGTGATAACGCTTCAGAGTTACGTTTCATTATTAAATAAATTCATCATTTGAAGCATATTTTTCCCCCTGATGTTTGTCCCCTCCAAAATACAAGACGTTAATAAACTTGCAGAATGGGCATGTCATTGGCAAATGAATTCCAATATAGGTAAGTGTGAGGTGGTGCATTTTGATAGGAAGAATAAAGAGGCCACATACAGCTTGGATAATAAGAGTCTAAATGGGGTAGAGGAGCAAAGGGATCGAGGGGTACAGATGCACAAATCACTAAAAGTAGCGACGCAGGTTAATAAGGCCATAAAAAAAGCAAACCAAGTACTAGGGCTCATTTCTAGAGGGATAGAATTGAAAAGCAGAGAATTCGTGTTAAACTTGTATCGAACCTTGGTTAGACCACACTTGGAGTACTGCGCACAGTTCTGGTCTCCATATTCTGAAAAGGATATAGAGGCACTATGCCTCTACTGGTCTATGCTGGCATTTATGCGCTACACAATTCTCCACTCACCCTACATTCATCTCACCCTATCAGCATATCCTTCCATTCCTTTCTCCCTCATGTGCTTATCTAGCTTCCCCTTACATGCATCTATGCTATTCGCCTCAACTACACCTTGTGGTAGCGAGTTCCACATTCTTACCATTCTCTGGGTAAAGAAGTTTTTCCCGCATTCTTTACTGGGTTTATTGGTGGCACTTTTAGATTTATGGTCCCTAGTTTTGGACTTCCACGCAAATGGAATCATCTTCCCTATAAAATCCCGTCATAATTTTAAAGGCCTCTATTAGGTCACCCCTCAGCCTTCTCTTTTCCTGAGGATTCTCCATTCTCAGCCAGGGCAGCAGCAGCGGGGGGCTCTGCAGTTATCCTCACATGCCTGGCCGGGAGGGGGAAGGGTCGGGAGGGGGAATCAGCCAGGGTTCCTACTTCTAACCTCTACCCAGCGACCCCCTGCTAGGAAGTGCGCGAGTGTGTGGATATCGGCCAGCAACAGGATCAGGCTCCGCTGTGACGTCTCCCTGCCCCACGGTGGAAGCAGCCACCTGTTGCCGAGGCTCACGCGTGAAGAAAGGTCACCTGAGTGAGGTACCGCAGAACATCTGGTGCGTGTGGGACCCCTAACCCGGCATCAACAAGACGGGAGGAAGAACTGCAGAAAGAAAAATGTCTGGGGTCGCAGATCTCGTGTTTGCCCTGGCAATGGGAACAACTCCCATTTCTACGTCGCTTCTCGCATACTTAGAGGGGGGGGGGGAAACCACATGGTAGACACTGAGCCATGAGGGAGAGTTTGCACGCGGGGGCGGGAACTGATCAAGAAGAAGGGCTTTGAAGAGGCTTCTGAAGGATGTGACAGGGCAGAGGGGCTGGAGGAGGGAGTTCATGAGGGTGGGAGAATAGTGACCAAAACTTCCAGCAGACCAATCTCAGAACAAGGTCCACACATCTCCGCTGGGGCAAGTGTTCCTATTCAAGAACCAAACCCCTTTACTACAGCCGGGCACAATTCCCTTGAAGCAGGCCCAGGTGCGGAGGCTGAAATCTATTGAAACTCAGTGATCTTCTGTGGACTGTCACCCTCCTGCTAAATGGGTAGGAAATTTCACCAATCAAAACAAGACTGAACCCAACTCTTGGGTTCAGTATAAACGTATAAAATTCTTAGCGGGCTTGACAGGGTAGATGCTGAGAGGCTCTTTTCCCTTGGTCATAGTCTCAGGATAATGGGTCGACCATTTAGGACTGAGATGAGGAGAAATTTCTTCACTCCGAGGGTGGTGAATCTTTGGAATTCTCTACCCCAGAGGGCTGTGGATGCTCAGTCGTTGAGTATATTCAAGGCCGAGATCGATAGATTTTTGGACTCTAGGGGAATCAAGGGATATGGCGATCGGGTGGGAAAGTGGAGATGAGGTAGAAGATCAGCCATGATCGTATTGAATGGCGGAGCAGGCTCGAGGGGCCGTATGGTCTACTCCTGCTCCTATTTCTTATCTTAGAAAAAAGAATTGGCAAAACATCCTGTTATCAAATGTGCCACTTTATGACTGTTCCCCAAATAACACCCACTCTATTGTAAGGGTACTAGTGCTGCAGTCAGTTGCAGGGAAGGAGAGGACTGCTTTTATATTTTAAAAAAACAACTCTGAGAGGAGGGGAGTGGGAATCAAAAATAAAACCGAGAGCCTTGAGAAAACGATTCTCTTGTGCTTTGACCTCCTTTCACTTTTTCGCCGCTCATCTGCGATCATTACATCAAAAATGAGAAAGGGGAAGTGTCTCCCGTCAGCGGTGTGATATCTCCATCAGCTGGAGAGCGACAGACCTTATTGTAACCCTATTATTTCTATTGTACCTGAAGCCCGAGGCTGCAGGAGCTTAGCTCCAGCGCTCCTAAATTGAACATGGCGTCTTGAATAGGGCTCCAATTGGTGTTCAATATGACTTTAATTGCAGAGATTAGTGACTCGACACAACAATGAGTCAGGACTGCAGGAAGAGCGAATGCATGGGGGCGGGGGGCACATGACACACTCCTTTATCCTACTCTGCACATAGCTTGTATTTGAATTCAATTATTTAAATCCCTTTCAACTCTGAACAGCCCGCTCATCTATTTTCTAATACAGCACTATCAAATGAGGACCCCTGTCATCCAATTGAATACAAGGAATGTTTTTTTTTTGCCTCGGCTTCACCAGGCTTTTGGGTTCTGTGCAAAGAGAACTTGCTGAATAAACTGAATAGAAGAAAAAAAAGATTTTTTTTTTTTTTTGCTAACCTTGACACATTTGCTGGTGCATCACTCGCACAGCAGTACTGATGGGAACCGTTAACCCTTTCATCTGCTTCAACTTGCCGATACATCAGCCTTGGCTCAGTTGGGCAGCACTCTCGCCCCCTTAGTCAGAAAGGTTGTGGGTTCAAGTCCCACTCCGGGGACGGGACTGGAGCACGTAATCTAGGCTGACCCTCCAGTGGCCAGTGCTGAGGGAGCGCTGCACTGTCGGAGGTGCCGTCTTTCGAATGAGACGTTAAACCGAGGCCCTCTCGGGTTGGCGTAAAAGATCCCACGGCCGCTATTCGAAGGATAAACAGGCCCCTAAAATACAATATTTGTCCCTCAACCAACATCACTAAAAACAGATTAAATGGTCATTACCTCATTGCTGTTAGTGGGATCTTGCTGTGCGCAAATTGGCTGCCGCATTTCCTCACATTACAGCAGTGACTTCACTTCAAAGGAAGGCTGTAAAGGACTTTGGGATGTCCTGAGGTCACGGAAGGCGCTATATAAATGCAAGTTCTTTCTTTCTTTACATCTAACAATCTTTTTCTTCCCTCCTCTTGAAGCCGCTGACTAGTTTTGGGGAGCACCTACATGGGCACTGACAGCTCTTTGGTACCTCACCGCTCAGCTTTCCTTCATGGGGAAGTCTAGACAGTGGGAGCTTCACAACTAAACTTGCTCTCACCCAATTAAAAAAAAAAGAAAGACAGCCAATGAAGTATAGTCACTGTTGTAATGTAGGAAACGCGGCAGCCAAATTGTGCACAGCAAGCTCCCACAAACAGCAATGTGATAATGACCAGATCATCTGTTTTAGTGATGTTGGTTGAGGGATAAATATTGGCCAGGACACCAGGGATAACTCCCCTGCTCTTCACAGAATCACAGAATCCCCACAGTACAGATAGAGGCCATTTCGGCCCATCGAGCCTGCACCGACACATATCCCACCCTATCCCTGTAACCCCACATATTTACTCCCCCCTAACACTAAGGGTCAATTTATCATAGCCAAATCAACCTAACCCGCACATCTTTGGACTGTGGGAGGAAACCGGAGCACCCGGAGGAAACCCACACAGACACGGGGAGAATGTGCAAACTCCACACAGACAGTCACCCGAGGCCGGATTCGAACCCGGGTCCCTGGCGCTGTGAAGCAACAGTGCTAACCACTATGCCACCGTGTCTTCTTTGAAATAGCACCATGAGATCTTTTACGTCCACCTGAGAGAGCAGCCGAGACCTCGGTTTAACGTCTCATCTGAAATACGGCACCTCCGACAGAGCAGCACTCCCTCATTACTACACTGAAGTGTCAGCCTAGATTATATGCTCAAATTCACACATATGCATGGCAGGGATCACTGGATAGTGATCAACAGCAGAAACCCTCACTGATTATCCCCTTCCTAATCTAGGGAAGGTCAGTCCAGTTGTAGCACTCCGACTGTAGTCCCAGCCGAGATAAGTTAACTCATCGCAGTATTGAACTGTCTTTACCTTTATACCAAATACCACTGTCCCAGGAGACAGCAGCAGGCAATACTAAGCATCATGTTTTTAATCGTGTGTTTAGCATCGTGTATTGTGGATCTGGGGAATACTGTCCTCAGGGAGACACTGAACCTAGGTCAGCTGCTCCTGCACAGAGAGGGGAAAATAATATCAGGGTGCACCCCAGGTCCCTCGCACACTTCTAGTGACGGGTGACATGGCAGCATTGACCGAGGGCTAGGCACCGGTTTAACTGCCTATTCTCAGTCAGATGCGGTTCTTGACACAAAGACACATGGAGTGTGGGACAGGGGACAAGAACAAATATTGTTTTGGAAAATTGTATAAATCGACATCAAAAACATTTATCCACACTTAAAAAAAAATCTTTCTTTAGCCCCCCTTCCCCCCAACTTCACACGCAACATTGTTCGCTGGTTGAGAGGCTGGGGGGGGGGATCTATTGCCCCCCACCCCCATTGCACTTCACCGTGTTATTTGTTGGTTTTCTGCTGGAATGTTCATTATGATCAATTTTCCCTGTGAGTTTTAGAGGACGGGTGTGTTCTAGTTTTAAAGAATAGAACAATGAAATGATCACTGGATTCCATTCTGCAACACAGTCCTACCAAGCAACAAATTAAACAACACTAAGGCCGTTGACTATTCATTACTGGACACTGATGTACGGGCTTATCCCACTGAGGAGCTGTTCAGTTCCAAACCGTGAAATGGTTAATGCCTCTCAAATCAATTCAACATGTTCAACAGCTAACGTCAGCCCCTAGCCTAACAGACTGACTTTTTAAGTTCCGCCAAGTAATGGATCACTTAGCTTTCCGAAAGCACGCAGTCTGCTCCCCCCCCCCCATCCACCCACCTCCCCCGCAGGCTTAACTGGTTAAGGAGTGACTATCGGACCCATACAGACCAGAAGGCTCCCAGGTTCAATCCCCCAGTCTGTGCTGAGTGAGCTGATCTCTGCTGGGGGGCAGCAGTACGGACAGGGGTTGCCAACCCTCCCGGATTGTCCTGGAGTCTCTAGGAATGAAGGATTCATCTCCTGGTCACTGCTGAGAGCAAATCGGGGAGAAAAATCACAGGGGCATTTTTTTCTTTAAATTGTGTGTTTTTGTTTTAATTTCTTTGAACACTTTCCTTTATTAGCTATAAAAATATTGGAGACAGCATAAAAGGCTGTTTGACCGGGCGGGGAAGGCGGGAGTTCATGTGACAAAATCTCCACGAATACTTCCAACCAGAGTTGGCAACCCCGCGGTATGGGCTTTACAATTGGTGTAAGTGCTCCTGTGCTAAGCAAATGGAAATGTCAGAGTTCCCTCTCCGGGGACTCCCTCCTAGAATGTGGTGAGGAAAGGATCAGGCAGAAATGCAAGCCCAGATAGATACACAAAAAAAAACAGTGAGACTCCCACACACACAAAATAATTCAAACCTTCCTCCCTGAAGTTTGAGAGCCAGGAAGCTAGAAACAACAGGGGAGCTGACCAAGGATGGCTCAGGGATTGTTACCCTTTTTAATGTCCTTTTACAGCAGATTTCTGTCCTTTTAGGGAAGGAAACCTGCCGTCCTTACCCGGCCTGGCCTATATGTGACTCCAACGTGGTTAACTCTTAAATGTCCTCTGAAACCACTACGCCACCTTCTCAGGGCAACTAGGGATGGGCAATAAATGCCAACCTTTGCCAGCAACATCCCAAGAATGAGTAACAGAAAAAGATATTCTGGAGTTTGTAGATTTCACTGGCATTGGCTCAGGTGACCCCCTGGCCCATAATACTGTCTCCGAGTGAACGTTGCTAAGGTCTGCCACCGAGTATAGGCCCACGAGCAGTGCAGTGTTCCAAATTACCAGGATAGGTTCCATCCTTCTTCCTCCACCAGCAATGACAGTGATGGATTAGTACTTGCTTTGTTACAAGTATTTCTGCCAGAGTATCAGAACTTCTCTTCCATTCGGCCTCTGCTCTTCTGATTTCCTGGACCTGGAGGACTGGTAAAGATTGGTGCAAAAAGCAGCCCCCTTGAATGATCGAAATCCACCGAACAAAGAGCAGCTTTTTTTTCCCAGGCCCCGAAAGTTTAAGGGGCTGAAGCTGAGCTGATGTTCAAATCGGCGCTGTGCGCATTTCTCATCCTTGTCCTCAACTCCCTCCGTGGCCTCGCCACTCCCTATCTCTGTAACCTCCTCCAGCCCTACAACCCTTCGATTTCTCTGCGCTCCTCTAATTCTGGCCTCTTGCACATCCCCGATTTTAATGGCTCCACCATTGGCGGTCGTGCTTTCAGCTGCCTAGGCCCTAAGCTCTGCAATTCCCTCCCTAAACCTCTCCGCCTCTCGACCTCTCTCCCCTCCTTTAAGACGTTCCTTAAAACCTACCTCTTTGACCAAGCTTTTGGTCACCTGCCCCAATATCTCCTTATGTGGTTAGTGTCAAATTTTGTTTGATAATGCTCCTGTGAAGCGCCTTGGGACATTTTATTACGTTGAAAATGCAGGTTATTATTTACAAAGATGGAAAAGTACCCCAGCAAGGGGCTTCGCGAGCTGGATAAAAGGAGCTTGTGGTCCAGCTGTGCCCCACAGGCCACAGCCAACGTTCCCGCTAAGCTGCGTGGCCGCACAGCGGTCTGGAGGTCCTGCGCAGGCCGCTCACCAGCTTTAAAATGGAAGAAACCGCACATGCGCGAAAATTTGAATGGGCTGCGCAGCCACTTAAAGGGACCACGCACGAAAAAAAAAATTACAGGGAACATTGGCCACAGCCCCAATTTTAATCAAAGCTGCCTGCCGACAACAAGTTGGGTTTGGGTCAAACGCCTGGTTTACACCCTGCCTGATTTTACGATCCACTTTCAGGAGAAAATTGGTGGGAAAGAGACAGAACAAAAAATATATAGAGTGTAAAATCAGAGGTGTAAATTGGGCATCTGATCCAAAACTGCCCTATTCTCGCTAGATGGGTTCGGTTAAAATCGGGGCTCGTGCGTTGGTAACCCCTACTCCATAATACATTGTAGCTGCATTGCCCCCTTTTTTAAATATTATTTGTTCTTGGGACATGGGCAACACAGGCAAGGCATTATTTATTGCTAGTTGCCCTAAGGCCATTAAGAGTCAGCCACATTCTGTGGAACTGGAATCACATGTAGGGCCAGACCAGGTAAATTCCCCTGAAGGATCTTGGCGAAACAGTTGAGTTTTTACAGTAATTCGGTAGCTTTCGTGTCATTTTCTGATGCTAGCCCACAACTTGCTAGGGTGGGATTTGCTCTCGGCTGTAAGTCCTGTACCATAACTCACTAGGCTACCAGACCCTATAACACATACAGAAGGTATATGTGTACATTGCTCCCAAAAGCCAGCTGGTGTCCAGAGCAAGGAGTCGACACTTTCAGGAGAAAAAGGGAGGAAAGAGGAGAAAGTTGGTGGAAAGAGAGCGAACACGAAATAGAGGGAGAGAAATATTTGTCCAGTTGAAAATAGTTGATTTCTTGCCAAACACAAAATGCAAAAACGTGAGTCAGGACCAAATGCATCATAATGTTCCTTGGGATTGATGCTTTATTGTTGAGAAAATAACACTCGTCTCCGGTCCCTCAGAAACAGAAAATGGTTCGCCAAAAATCCTTCCTCAAGTAGCTGTCTCTTTAAAAGGTCTTGAATTGCTAAATATTTATCCCCTTATTCTGAATGATGTCACGGGTTGAAACAGCTCAGCTGCCGCCACTGTCTTCGTTTTGACATCATCCCGTGGAACAACTCACATGAAATAAGGGAAGCAACATTATTGTTGGCAATAAGAATTAAGGGGCAGCATCAACATACCAACCTTTCTATTTTACATACAAAGAATCCATTAGATGTCAGAATTTGAAATGTCTGCTGTAAGGTCGGTTGCCTTTACTTTAACACAAGAATAAGGGAAAACTTGTGGTTACAATACCACAAACTTAATTGAGGGTTTCAGATCACAACAAAAAAGTGTCTTGTTAACATTGGCATCATATTAAACAGGCTTGAGCTCACCAACAGCAATCTACTATTATCAATAATGTAAACAGTTGTACACACGGGAATTGCCATTGGGGGCAACTGTGATTGGCAGGGTCTTGCCTGCCACTGAATTATTTGACCTTAACCGAGGTGCTATTTATTGGATGTAATTTTATCGTAGTTCACAAGAAAATAGCAAACCCTGTATATAATATAGGGACAATAGCAAACAGTGTAAAGAGTATAGCGAAACAGCACACTCCTACCCAGTCTGGCCTACATGACTCTTGCCCGCACTATGTGGTTGCCCTTGAAGTAGCCAAGCAAGCTATCCAGTTGTACAAATAATTACTTCAAGAAGGCGGCCCACCATCTTTTGAGGGCAACTAAGAAAATGCAATGAATGCAGCTCACATCCTGACAACAAATACAGACAAAAAAAAACTACCTTGTCTATCCTACAGAAGAATAACGTCATCCTGTATATATTATAGAGAAATAGAAAGGACATATATTTATATAGCACCTTTCACATCCACAGGACATACTAAAACATTTCACAGCCAAATAAAGTACTTTTTGCTACATAGGTTAACACAACAGCCAGTTTCTACACTAAAGGTCCTGCACTTCTGTTTTCACTCCTTCCCTTCCCTCCCAGAACCATGATAGGGTTCCCCTTGTCCTCACCTTCCACCCCACTAGCCTCTACATTCATCCGACGTCATTTCTTTCACCTCCAGCTTGATGCCACCACCAAACACATCTTCCCCTCCCCTTCCCTTTCAGCATTCCAAAGGGACCATTCCCTCCGCGACACCCTGGTCCACTTCTCAATCACCCCAACACCCCCTGCCCTTCCCGCAGCACCTTGCTGTGCAAGCACAGGAGATGCAACACCTGCCCTTTTACCTCCTACCTTCCCACCATCCAGGGCCCCAAACACTCCTTCCAGGTGAAACAGCGATTTACTTGTACTTCTTTCAATTTAGTAAACTGTATTCACTGCTCACGGTGCGGTCTCCGCTACATTGGGGAGACCAAACGCAGATGGTGTGACCACTTTGCGGAACACCTCCATTCAGCCCACAAGTGTGACCCCGAGCTTCCGGTCGCCTGTCATTTTAATTCTCCGCCCCACTCCCACTCTGACCTCTCTGTCCTCGGCCTCCTACACTGTTCCAATGAAGCTCAACGAAAGCTCGAGGAACGGCACCTGATCTTTCAATTAGGCACTTTACAGCCTTCCGGACTCAACAATGATTTCAACAATTTCAGATCATAACGACTGCCCCCATTTTTTTCGAACAGCAGCTGTTACTAATGATTCTGCTATTCCCATTTACACCTCCTCTAGACCCATCTTTTGTTTTTTTCACTTGTTCCATTACCATCTCCTTTCGCCTTGCACCATCATCCCTTTTGTCTTTTAATCTCTCCTGTCTTCCACCCTATCACAGACCTTCAATTTTGTTCTTTCCTCCGCTCCCCCTAGTCCCTGACTCTGTACTTGTTTAAAACTTGTTATATCTCTAACCCTTTGTAGTTCTGATGAAACGTTATCGACCTGAAACATTAACTTAGATTCTCTCTGCACAGATGCTGCCTGACCTGCTGAGTATTTCCAGCATTTTCTGTTTTTATTTCAGATTTCCAGAATTTTTCTTTTGTCTTATTATTAATGAGATAAATGACAGATAATCTGTTTTTGATGATGTTGGTTGAGGGATAAATGCCCCCTGCTCTTCTTCCAAGCTGCCATGGTATCTTTTACATCCACCTGAACAGGCAGACAATGCCTCACTTTAACGTCTCATCTAAAAATCAGCACTTCCAACAATGTGGCAGAAATGTCAAGCTAGATTATATGCTCAAGTCCTGGAGTGGGACTTGAACCCACAACTTTCTGACTCCGAGACAGAGTGCAACTACTGAAACAGAATGGCATGTTTTTTCTTTCTTTCTATTGAGGAATAGTGCCACACTCTAGCAATAGAGCACCGTGTATGTATTACAGAGGATTAGAATAGACTGTATATACTATAGAAGCATAGCGCAACCACCGAGTATGTATTATAGAAAAATAGCACTATCGTGAATATATGATAAAGGAATAGTCCACTATGCATATATTATAGAGGAATAGTGCCACCCTATATATGTTACAGAGAATAGTGCAGCCTGTATATATTACAGAGAATAGCACACCCTGTATATATTATAGAGAATAGCGCACCCTGTGTATATTATAGAGAATAGCACACCCTGTATATATTATAGAGAATAGCGCACCCTGTATATATTATAGAGAATAGCACACCCTGTATATATTATAGAGAATAGCGCACCCTGTATATATTATAGAGAATAGCGCACCCTGTATATATTATAGAGAATAGTGCACCCTGTATATATTATAGAGAATAGCGCACCCTGTATATATTATAGAGAATAGTGCACCCTGTATATATTATAGAGAATAGTGCACCCTGTATATATTATAGAGAATAGTGCACCCTGTATATATTATAGAGAATAGCGCACCCTTTATATATTATATAGAATAGCGCACCCTGTATATATTATAGAGAATAGTGCACCCTGTATATATTATAGAGAATAGTGCACCCTGTATATATTATACAGAATAGCGCACTCTGTATATATTATAGAGAATAGCGCACTCTGTATATATTATAGAGAACAGCGCACCCTGTATATATTATAGAGAATAGCGCACCCTGTATATATTATAGAGAATAGTGCACCCTGTATATATTGTAGAGAATAGCGCACTCTGTATATATTATAGAGAATAGTGCACCCTGTATATATTATAGAAATGAGAAGTCGCACAACACCAGGTTATAGTCCAACAGATTTATTTAAAATTACAAGCTTTCGGAGCTGTCGCTCCTTCTTCAGGTAGGGTAGCTGTGAGAGAATCTCCCAGAATTCACAATATAAACACAGAAAAAATGTATTCAAATCTTTCCCTACATCAAAGACACACTAAGAGCACAGCCAAGACAATGAGATGTGTCCCAGGGGGTCCAACGTGTCAAAACACCTGCTGGCCGCATATCCTCTCCATTTGGGTTTGGTTCTTGTGTTAGTTTTTTTTTTAAAACCTGGAAAGACCGGCCATGATGTCAAGTCACGTTCTGTATCGTGACATGAACCCGATATCGCGATTGAGGCCATCCTCATGAGTGCGGAACTTGGCTATCAGTTTCTGCTCTATGATTTTGCGCTGTCGTGTATCCCGAAGCCCGCCTTGGAGAACGCTTACCCGCAGATCCGAGGCTGAATGCCCCTGACTGCTGAAGAGAATAGCGCACCCTGTGTATATTATAGAGAATAGCACACTCTGTATATATTATAGAGAATAGCACACCCTGTATATATTATTCAGTTGGATTGTTATAATTGGCTTCCCTGCTTCAGGGCTAAGTATTGGAAAACATCAGCAAGAGTTCCCCCCTCCGGAGCTCTCTCCAGTAATCCCGGCTGTGTGCGGATATCGATGGGGATGGAGCTTGGCAGGACTGTCAGCATGTGAAAAGAGAAAGGGCGAAGTCATGTTTGGGGCCAGGTGTCCATGGGACAAGGAGCCCAGGGCGGAGTCAGTGTCTTCAGGTGGGGGTGCGGGGGGCGGGGGAGGGGGGTGGAATAAACTGGGTTCCTCAGTAAAAAGTGTCAACAGTAAAGCGGCATTAGAAAGAAGCAGGGATGGAGCCTGCTGTGTTTGCACAGAGCCAGGCTGCTTTTTATCTTGCAGTAATTAAAAGCCTGTGTGAACGGCTGGCTGCTCACTCACTGAAGCACTAAACAGGCTGCAGTGTCTGGGTCTGCGGGCACCGCGGGCTGCGAGGCTGCCCGTCCAGAAGGCGGCTGTTTCATTTTTGTCTCTTTTATTTTATCCTTTTTATTTGCCCCTTTCCCCACCAAAGTGAGTACTGGTTGCTTCATTGCAGCGAGTCCACAGAGAGAGAGAGAGAGAGAGTGCCTGACTGTGGGCGTCAGCTATTGATTTGGTGTCTGGCAGGAGGCGACCAGGGGCTGTCGATTTGCAATTCTGTGAAAGTGTTTTGAACAGAGGGAGGGGGTGGTGGTGTGGGGTGGGTGGGGGGGGGGGGCGGTTGGAGGAAGGGTTGAGGTGGTCTCACTCACTTCCCCCCACCACCACCACCACCATTGCAGGTTCCCCATCAATTCCCGCCGGACTTGATTGCATTTTCATGAGCAGGGAGGCAGCTCCTGACAGTCATTGGCGAATCGTGGCTGAGCCACAAACTGTCAGGAGGAGAGCCGTGCAGGAGGGAGTTGGTGATGCTCCCGTGCCCAGCTCCGGGGCTGTTTTAGACCCTCTCATTCTATATATGTGGGTATATCTAAATACATACATTACTGTACCGCCAGACAGTAATTCAAGGTGAGAGTGTGGGAGGAACCCGCGCCAGCTCTTAATAAGACACTGGATTACAGTCATTTATAAAGACATCTTTGCAAGGAGGGAACATGACTGACAAGTGCAGTTTGTGGAGCGCGATCTCAGCGGCGGCCTGCTGCTTCTACCGAGGCTCCTTCATGCAAGTTCAGGTAAGGAGGACACCCTGCACTGAAGAGAGACACTTTGCCTCCAGTCTGTGTGTGTGTGTGTGTGTGTGGCGTCCCTACACCGAGGGCATGCTGAGCCGCAGCACACCGCGCCGTCACCCTGCCTATTGCCACTTTATTTTATGAATGAGATTTTTCAAGTAGTAATAGTAAAGTGTTCAATTCTTTCTCTGCCTCTTGCTTTCCAACACCCGAAAGGACGGAGGATTTTGAAATTCCTTAAGTAATCCTACGGGATTAGCATTGTATCTTTCTACAGGTACAGTGTTTAAATCTCGAACATTCCTATATTATAACATTCTGAATGAATAGCAGTGGAGGGAGGATATGTTAGTAAAGAATTATCGGTGAAGGGCCTGAACAGAGGTTCTCAGCTGATAGATGTTATAGTGTCTGGTGCAGGAGGGGTGTTAACAGATCCAAACAATCCCTGCATCTGCCCAGGGACAGACACACTGCGAGAGACATGGCATAATCAGAAAGAAAGGGAGAGAGGGGCACAAAGATATATATATATATATAAATAAAGGCAGAGAGACTCACAATATTAATCAGAGATAGCCACAGGCGCAAAGATACACAGAGGCAGAGAGGAAGAGAGACAGATGTGCAGACAGACCCTGGGAGATCACGGATGGAGAGGGAGCAAAAGAGACAGAGAGATGCACATAGACACATAGAGAGACACACACAATGATACACACATATATATAGACAATGCTACACACAGAGAGACACATACACATAATGATAGAGAGAGAGAGATGGAAGGAGAGATGCACACAGACACACAGTTATACACACCTAGAGACAGATCCTCAGAGAAATACAGACACAGACACACACCTATATAGAAAGATACATAAAGAGCGAGGGGCAGGTGCACTGACTCAAGGATTCCATGCACAGGTTTAGTCTGTTGTGTATCAGTGTGTATTCTTTGTGCTGATGATCCCCAGAATCATTTGAAGCACTCGATGATGTAATGCAGTTACTCTCCCCTTCACGTCGTTATTGAGCACTGCTGGAATTTGAAATATCCACCCGTGTTACAGGTACATAGTTTGATAACAGTCCGAGGTGTGGAAGGTTCCATTCAGTTCCTTGCCGCAGGCAATAGTCCGGTCGGTATCTGTGCAGTGATTGATCTGCACTCAATGATTAAAGTCTCAGCCTCTCACTGAGTTGCTGATACAGTGTACAGTACCTTCAACACTGGGGCAAGCGAGTGGGCGGCCGGGCGAGGTTTGCATTGAATAGTTAAGTATGTTATATTGGAGGGACATTGAACCTGCAGGTTCCTCCTGTCGCGGTGGAAATAGGTTAAGGGACAGAAGCTCTCCGTCACTGGAACGGGCATCGTCCCATAGGCACTCTGACCTATGTTACCCTGCAGTATCTGCCAGGTTGCAAACACAAATACACAGCTGGGTGGGGGGGCAATGAAGGGCAACAACCTTTAAGAGAGAAAAGTCAGACTTTGAAAGTTTTCAAATGGTGAAGTTACTACCGCTTTACAACTGGACCATACAGAATAGGAGGGTCCCCAGGTTCAATTCCCCACCTCCCCCCGGGGTTAAGTTAGCTGATCCCCGCCAAGGCAGCTTCAGTACTTATGGGCTAAACAAGAGAGAAATCCAACCAGAGTTGCTGCTCCCGATCCCTATCCAATGACTCGGGCTGGAGAGTGCGTGGACATGGATACTGCACGAGGGCAGAATCAGGTTTGTCAGTGATTCCCTCCCTGGTCCAATAGCCTGCCAACTCTGACTTCAGGCTCACAAAATGAAGAGTGGTCAATAAGGTAAGGCACCAGTGAGTGTGGAACCATAGAGTCACCACCCTCAGCCGAGGAAATGAGAATACTTTGGGGGGAAATAGTATGAAGCAATGTCCATGATACCAGACCTTGTGATATGGGGAGTAGATGCTGTGTGAGTGAGGGAGCTGGAAAGAGCGTGTGTTATATAGAGATAGACTGTGGTACGTCAGAGAATGTTGTATTGATGGGCGTGGTATAACCATAGTGTGTTACAGAGTGAGCATGCTATGTGCCTTCTCTAAGAATGAGAGAAAATAACCTGACGGTGCGAGGGAGCTGGATTAACATACACAGTGAAAACATATTGTACAGAAAGAGTGTTGACCTGTGTCCGATCAGCTCCCCTAGACTATCGGGCTCAGTAACTCCTTCCCTGCTGCAGTCATCAGTATCCAAACAATGTTAAATACATTATTCTGTTTGCTTTTTATTAAGGATCCTGATGTTGACTATTGTTCCTTAATTCCCTTATTTTGTCCTGATAAGTATATACAATCACTTTAATCTCCTCAGAATTGTGGTGGCCAGCGCAGCAATAATCTGGCCGGCAATCCTTGGTAATTGGAAGGCGCTAAAAACAAACAGCTGCCTATCAGTTTGACCTGATACCCTGAGCAAGGTCTGAATTGATGGAGATTTGCCTCTTCAATCCATTCCGGAGCTCCGGGGCCAGGGTTCGGGTTACTGCGGATTAAGAACAAGGCTGATTGCCCCATTCCTATCTCTTTTGGATTATTTTGCCAATCTCTTGCCCCCCCCCCGACCCCCAGAAACCACTGTCTTAGACTGGGGTACGTCTTCATGGGCGCTCGCTGCTCTCTGGTACCTTGCCCAAGTCGTCATTATTATTGATGTCAGTCTTGACAGTGAGTGTCAGCAGGCCATTCCACCACAGGGGCATCACAGCTACTCGTCCAACTTGCACACATACACTTTCAAGCAGGGATCAGTGGAGAGGGATCACGAGTGGAAATCCTGACTGTCTCCCCCCCCCCCCCCCCCCCCCCCCCCCCCCCCCCCACACCCACCCCCCCCCCCCACACCCACCCTCTCTCTCTAACTCATGAGCACTAACAGCAATTTTAGCCCCTCTATTAACCCCCCACCTGAGATCAAGTAACTCAATACAGATCAGGAATTGAAGCTGGGATTTTTGTGGTTTAAATGATTCAGTTCACACTGGCAGTGCATTTATAGACTGAGTCATGAGGGGAGGAGGGGGGGGGTGGAGGTGAGAGAAGATATCCAGCAATAAAGGCACTTTATAGTCACGTTCTTTCTAAACGTGCTCTTTGTAAATGTGTTTATAAATTTGCAACATATAGTGCACAGAGCACCACTTCTCCGAGGTTAGCAATAGCCGATTTATTACTCAGACTTTGAAATCCAGGAACACGAATCCATTGGAGGCTCACTCGCCATTTTAAAGCACCGTGATTCGTTGCAGAGTCGGTGTGAACAAGGGTTCGAGTCTGCAGCAATACTTGGCCCATCAGCCTACCCACCTTGGCTCGCGACACAATCACCATTTTTTTTTACACAAAGTAATACAGGGTTAATGTTTCCAAGACTTGGGGTTATTGAAGATAGACCAACACTGTTGAATGAGCTCAGATTTTATCAGCAAAGCGAAAATGAAAAGACATCCGCAGTCTATTGGAAGTTGGTGATAGAGGGCCATTAATCAGGGTGATGGACTCAGCAAAGCAACGTTTCAAATCCATCTACAGCAAGGTGGAGACAATTCAATTGAAATATTATGGGGGGAGAGAATTTAATTTTGTTTTATCCCAGTCATTCAGACATTTATGGTTTTAATGCATCGATGTAAGGGCTCTTTAAATCAGCTGCCGGAACAGTATTCTGCTCCTGATTTGTTGGACCGTTTTAAATGTGAGGGAGAGGGATTGTTTGTAAGTTTGCAGATCGAGAACAGCAGGACTGGTGTCCAGCGGTTTCACGACATTTCTGTCCTCATGCTACAACGTTTGTCAGACACAGCAAAAAAGGTTCCCAAATAATAAAGGAACTGTCTCTTTAAAACGTTATAGAGCCAAGAAATTACGGTTTGCAATTTCAGTTTAATACATTCTTAAGGCATCCCTTTGTCTTCTCTTTTCACAGAGGCACACACCCGTTAATATAGCAGGTTATCGCCTCTGTTGAAATAGCGAATGGCAACTAATCGTTTGCCCCCCTAATCACTGACAGTCATTTCTAATATCGCTTTAAAATCTCCCAACGATTTGGCTGCAGAACATTCAAAAATCTAAAGCCATAAAAAAAAATTGCATGAGAAATTCTGTCATTTACACCAGGAATTCTGCAGGATTCGTGGATTTCTTGCCACGCCGTTTAATTATTTCCCCTTTAAAGCCGTGGAGGGGAAAAAAAGCTCCAAGATCAGCCTGATCAGATCAAGGAGAATTTTTTTTAACCCAGTTGTTGTGATCTGGAATGCACGGCCTGAAAGGGTGGTGGAAGCAGATTCAATAGTAACATTTTAAAGGGAATTGGATAAATACATGATGGGGAGAAAATTGCAGGGTTATGGGGGAAAGAGCAGGGGAGTGGGACTAATTAGACAGCTCTACCAAAGAGCCGGCACAGACACCATGGGCCGAATGGCCTCCTTTTGTGCTGGAAGATTCTGCGGTGGTGGTGGGAGGGTTGACCCCCCTTCCATTTTTCCAGCCCTTCTTGTGGGGAACCCCCGTTGCCCCCTACAGTGACTCCCCACAGCGGTATGGCGGAGACTGCCATCGCTCTGAGTGCCAGCTCCTTTGACACGCCCTGCATGTAGGAATCAGTGTGTGTCACACCCCAAAATCTGAGGGAGCGAGGCTCTTCTGATGCACTTTAACATGGAATTGGGTCCCAGACAGCGATTCAGAAAATTATTAAGCCAAAAAAAAAAATTGGGTTTTAAACGGTGAATATAATCAGCCTTCAAGCCGCCTGCTATTGTCTTCTAATTGTTACAGACATTCTTTATCTGTACAAGCTGTTCGGGAAATCAGAGGAGAAAAAGCACGTTCTCTGCAAGGATGGCATTTAAGGTCTGAGCAAGCAGCTGTGCGGTGCTGTCTTTCGGCCAATGAGAGCCTTTCCTTTGTGGTAACGATGACATCATTTCTGGCCAATGGCAGCGCTACTAGATGACATCCAGAGAAGAAAGGGGCCGCTGACAGAGAGAGAGAGAGAGAGAATCCTTAACACTTTCAGAACCAGAGTTGAATCTCCCCCCCTCTCTCGCCCCTCAGCCAGTCACAGGTGTGGGTAGCCTTCCAGTGACTAGTCCAAGTTGTCCCCTTTTTCACACGTGAAGCCAATAGTGAGTCTTGGTTAGCTAATCGACTGTGAATGGCATCACAGTTGAACCCAGGCCAACTGACATATAGACACAACCGCATGTATACATGAATCGATAAACCTAGAGTGAGTTACAGACTGGAAACTAATCGAGTGCTTCAGATGGTTCACATGCAGAGTGGATTCCTTGGTTTACAGCTCTCTGATCAGATTACTACCTTGAAGTCAATCCAGGATTTTTTTTTCTTACACAGTACGTACACTAAAGTCTGAGGTGATGTAACTTGGGTCTTGAGGCTGCTTTTGATGCCAGTCAGAGGTTGCTAGTGCAACGGTGCCAGTCTGTGCACGCCCACTCGCTGCTGAGTGATGACGTCTGTGCTGGTGGGTTTAATTGCTGTTACATCAGGGCTGAAGATTTATGAAGAAATTATGCACAGCTCATTACCGGGAAATTCAGTGTCCCGGACGTGTTAAATTTGGTTAATCACCCCTGCCAGTTTTCACGGCACCTCCCAGCTGCCAAGTCAAGCGGTCGAGAAGTTGTGGTTGGAAGCTCTCCCGACATCAGGCAGCCACGACCGATGGCATCGCTGTAATATAAATGAGCGGGCACCATGGTCTCCGCTGGGGGGGGTGGGCAGCTCCTCCAGAGGCCTCCACTGCTGGGTGGAGGTGGCTGGCGGTGGGTGCGAGTTGCCTTTTTTCTGCACTCCTTGTGCCCACGCACAGCTGGAATGTGGTTTTCACCTCATTGTCTGCAGAGACCATTCTCCCGATTTACTTCCACCACCCTATCAGGCAGTGCATTCCAGATACACCAACGGAGCTCTGTTTCTTCCGTTTTTTCTTCCTCTCTTTAGGTCCTACAAGGTCTCAGAGCCTTGGCTCAGTGGGCAGCACTCCCACTCCAGGGACTTGATCGCAAAATCTAGGCTGACAGTTCAGTGCAGTACTGAGGGAGTGCAGCACTGTCGGTGTCTTTCAGATGCAACATTAAACCGAGGCCCCATCTGCTCTCTCAGGCGGACGTAAAAGATCCCATGGGCACTATTCAAAGAAGAGCAGGGGAGTTCTCAGCAATGTTCCCTCTAATTTTTATTTTAGGTGCGCGGCCCCTTTAAGTTTGCTGCAGGGCTGCGCATGCGCGGTATCTTCCAGCGGAACAGCTGGTGAGCGGCCTGTGTGGGGCCTCCCGATCGATGCGCAGCCGTGCGCCCGGGCAGCTTAGGGGGAACGTTGGTTCTCGGGTGTCCTGGCCAATATTTATCTCTCAACCTACATCACTTGTAAAAAAAGAAGCACATTTTCTCGTCATTATTACATTGCTGTTTGTGGGAGCTTGCTCTACACAAATTGGCTACCATGTTTCTTACATTACAACAGTGACTACATTTCAAAAGTACTTCATCTCCTCAAAAAATCAACCCTTGATCCCTCCGTCCTCCAACCTCCCTTTCCTCTCCAAAGTCCTTGAACATGTTGTCACCTTCCAAATCTGTGCCCATCTTTCCCGCAATTCCATGTTTGAATCCCTCCAATCAGATTTCCGCCCCTGCCACAGTAACAGCTCTTATCAAAGTCACAAATGACATCCTTTGTGACTGTGACAAAGGTAAACTATCCCTCCTCGTCCTTCTTGACTTGTCTGCAGCCTTTGACACGGTTGACCACTCCATCCTTCTCCAATGCCTCTCCACCATTGTCCAGCTGGGTGGGACTGCACTCGCCTGGTTCCATTCTTATCTATCTAATCGTAGCCAGAGAATCACCTGCAATGGCTTCTCTTCCCGCTCCCGCATCGTTACCTCTGGTGTCCCCCAAGGATCTATCCTTGGCCCCCTCCTATTTCTCATCTACATGTTGTCCCTTGGCGACATCATCTGAAAACACAGCGTCAGTTTCCACATGTACGCTGACGACACCCAGCTCTACCTCACCAGCACTTCTCACGACCCCTCCACGGTCTCTAAATTGTCAGACTGCTTGTCCGACATAAAGTTCTGGATGAGCAAAAATTTTCTCCAATTAAATATTGGGAAGACCGAAGCTATTGTTTTTGGTCCCCGCCACAAACTCCGTTCCCTAGCCACTGACTCCAGCCCTCTCCCTAACATCTGTCTGAGGCTGAACCACACTGTTCGCAACCTTGGTGTCATATTTGACCCTGAAATGAGCTTCCGACCACACATCCGCAGCATAATTAAGACCGCCTATTTCCACCTCCGTAACATTGCTCGTCTCCGCCCTTGCCTCAGCTCATCTGCTGCTGAAACCTTCATCCATGCCTTTGTTACCTCTAGACTTGACTATTCCAACGCACTCCTGGCTGGCCTCCCACGTTCTACCCTACGTAAACTTGAGGTCATTAAAACTCGGCTGCCCGTGTCCTAACTCGCACCAAGTCCCGTTCACCCATCACCCCTGTGCTCGCTGACCTACATTGGCACCCAGTCCGGCAATGCCTCAATTTCAAAATTCTCATCCTTGTTTTCAAATCACTCCATGGCCTCGCCCCTCCCTATCTCTGTAATCTCCTTCAGCCCCACAACCCCTCGGGATATCTGCGCTCCTCTAATTCTGCCCTCTTGAGCATCCCTGATTATAATCGCCCAACCTTTGGTGGCCGTGCCTTCTGTTGCCTGAGCCCTAAGCTCCGGAATTCCCTGCCTAAACCTCTCCGCCTCGCTACCTCTCTTTCCTCCTTTAAGACGCTCCTTAAAACTTACCTCTTTGACCAAGCTTTTGGTCACCTGCCCTAATTTATCCTTATGTGGCTCGGTGTCAAATATTTTGCCTTAAAATACTCCTGTGAAGCGCCTTGGGACGTTTTACTACGTTAAAGGCGCTATAAGAATACAAGTTGTTGTTGTTGTTGTTGTAAAGCACTTTGGGATGTGCTGAGGTTGTGAAAGGCGCTATATAAATGCAAGCCTTTTTTCGATCGAGGTGGGCATAAAGGGGCAGATGACCAAAGCTTTTCTGAAACCAGCTATAGGGAGCCAGGTGATTTCTCTCCGTCCATGATTTCAGTCTGCAGTTCTTCCCTCCAACTGAAATGGAAAAGTACCTGTTCTCAGCTGAGCATATCTCTCTTCCCTCCCCCATAAAACTAATGCAATTGGAAATCATTTGGGAGCGGAGGGGCGGGGGGAGGGGGGGGGGGGTTCCTGTTGTAAAAGGTAACTGGATCCGGCCTCTGACCCCCATTAGCTGCCCCATCTCAGGGCAGTCAGGGTCGGAGGTAGCATCAGAAAGGTCACAGCTAGAAAACCAGGTTTGTCAGCTGTTTCCCTGTTGCTGCCTGGGTCAATAATAATCTGCCGAGGTGCCACACTACCACGCCGCGAGATGTGTAAAGGCTGTTTGTATTGGTTAGAACAGGTCGTAACCTTCATTTCAGGCAGCACAGTGACTGAGGAAAGCAAACAGACTCTCCCCTTTATAAATGAAAATTGTTTTCCTGAGCAGATTATTTTGGGTTCTGTGAATTTGATGTGCTGAATTGAACTTGTAAATCTGAGGCTTCACATTGCTAATTTCATGCAACTGTCAAGCTTCCAACTCTAAAAATATTCTACTTTGTGTCAATATACAATGTAAGCAAGAGAGAGCAATAACTGTCTTATTACAAGGGGGTGTATCAGGCAGTGTTATAACTGGGCGCAATATTATCAGAGTGGGGTGTATCAGGCAGTGTTTTAACTGAGACCCTTACTATAAGGTGGTGTAGCAGACAGTGTTATAACTGAGAGCCTTATTATCAGAGTGGGTGTAGCAGACAGTGTTGTAACTGGGAGCCTTATTATCAGAGTGGGTGTAGCAGACAGTGTTATAACTGGGAGCCCTGTAATAACAGTGACAACCTTCGTCTAATAGACTGCCATGGGGATATAGGAGCGGTTTCACCAATGTAAATGCAGGGAGCTGGCATATGGGTGCCAGCCTGCCACGACCTGAGCTACAGTAGCAAAAGTGCCCGAGAGTCTAGCTCCACTGGCTTGGTGAGTCAATGCAGCCTCCTCTGACTTTCCTGAAGGCACTAACCTTTGCTGGGAGACGATTGTTTTGGGTGTTGGCAGTTCTTTGGGCCCTCATCCAAGTGGGCATTTTTCATGTTGGGGTTCAGACAGTGAGTGCCGCCAACAGGCTGTCCAGTGGTGAGGTGCGTTGAGCCAAACCCAATCCTGTCTTCACCTAATGTCCAGCCACACATACTTTCCAGCAGCCAGTCACTGGATAGTAATCTGAACCAGGAATCCCATCAACCACACCACCCCCCCCCCCCCCCCCCCACCCCCCAAACACCTCCCCTCCTCTTCTTAACCCAGGAAAGCAGTGGCTAACTGAAACACTTTCATTAACTCAGCATGGACCAGAGATGGAATCTGCAATCTTCAGGCACATCGGGCAGTGCATTTCACCCACTAATACAGCAGGGGAGTATTCTGTGGCTGTCGTATGTTTCTCTGATTCTACTTCATGACCCTCTGAAATTCTCAGAGACTGTTATTTACTCAGGTTATTGTGTGTAGTTTGGAAGTTGCTGCTCGCTGGGTAAAGTGTATTCATGATTTAATTAAGAGTTGTCAGGTCAGTTGAACATTCAATAGAGGTACACACTGTACCAAAAGTGATGCATCGAAACGCACTGTGTAAATCACGCTCCAAAGCTGCTTCTACATATTTTATAGACTGCAGTTGATTGTGAGGTTGCTATGGTAACTGCATCCTTCAGCACCCTCGGCTCGAAGCCTGGCAATTTCAGATGTAAGCTTTTGTCTCAAATCATGGGGGTCAGACGTGCTTTTATTGCTGAATATCATCAATATTCTGAAGGGAGGAGGGTGGAATCACCCTGGGGTGAGGGGGGGGGGGGCATGTTTGTGGGAAGACAGATCAGGCTGGAGTCACTCAGGACAGACTGAAGGAAGGTACTGAACGAGGAGGCCAAGCGATTAATCTGCAAGATTTAAATTAAAATACCATTTTGAGCCTAATGGGTACATCATGGATTATTGAAAAGGCAGAAAGTACTGGAGTAAAACAGAGAGTTTAGTCATAAATAAAAGAATAAGAGTTGCTTACTACTCAGTGAGTTAGTCAACATTGATGCAACACAAACAGTTCCTGTAAACTCCCGACACAAGCAGCAGTGCCAAGATGCATATTTTGTTAACTATTTATTGATTTTGCACTATTGTAAGTGTGCAATTCACTGGAATAGGAGGACGAGATGGGAAAATGTTATCCATCGGTAATGCAAGTGTCGGAAACGCTGTGTTCCTGCTCTCCCCCCCCCCCCCCCGTTCCTGCTCCCCCCTGTGTTCCTGCTCTCCCTGTGTTCCTCCCCACCCCCTGTGTTCTCCCCCCCCGCCCCCGCGTGTTCTTGCTGCCCACTCCTGTGATGCACCCTCCCATAATCAAATATCCTGCTGACAATCCCTGTGTGAGGCTCACTCATGAAGAAGGGCCGATTGGGTGAGGGACCAGAGGTTTGCTGATATTAAAAAAAAACGCCCCTATGCTTTGATTTGATTCCAGCCTGCAACTTGCTTCTGGCTATCGATTATATTACACACATATTATACACCACGATATTAGAAACAGCATTATTTTTAACATTGTACTTTAAAGTGAAAATGTAACAGAACTACGCTTATTCCTGAGAAACTGAAGGGGTCCTCCAGCTTTGCAGGGATGTTGAATCCCACTCCTGCCCTTTTATGAAAGGTACTGATTGTGTGGGATTGGCCCCTTTGCTCTGTGTGCACGGCCGGCAGGTGCAATGTAAATGCTGCAAGTCACCAGGGACTGATTGCATTACAGCAACTTCCTGCCACTGTCGATATTCTTGCTGTGTGTGCATCTCTCTCTCTTTCTCTCTTTCACGCACTTACATACATACACACATATATGCACACACACACACACACACGTAACTGTGTCCATTTCCACCACCCCCACCAATTCCATCAATTTCCATAATTTAATAAAATTTGCAAAAAAAACTGTCTCAACTCGAGATCCTTCTCCGTCTGACTCCCACCACCCCATTCCTCTCTGATTTATTGAAGCATTAAAAAGATTTTGTTCCCCCTCTTATCTCTCTGTGTGTCGCTGTATTTTCTTGGCAGGGGACGGTGGAGGGGAGGTGTGTGTGGAGGGGAGGGACTGGGATGCTGCCTGCTGAAGGCTTGCTGTGAAACGCATTGTGAAGAGGCGCAGCTTAGCCAGACATTACCTCATCCTCCTGCAGCCTCCCAGGCAATGGTGTGGCGGGGGAGGGGCGGCGAGGAGAGGAGAGAGCCGCATGAATCCAGCCTGCGTCAGGTGCCTGAGCGTTAATAAAAGCTCATCTGATTCATTCGACTTGATTACTATTCAGAACAGCAGCAGAAACAAAGAATATGCTTTTTTTGAGGCATTTCTGGCAACACTTGGCTCCTTTTTTTCCCTTACTTTATACTTAGCGTCTCTTAAAATATTGCACAGATATTGCTGCTGTCAAGATGAAAAAGGAGCAAAGTAAAAATAACCCATGCAGTGATGGATTGCACTTGTTGTATTTGAAATGCACCTTACTTGCTAAATGGCATCATTTTTTTGGGTGACTAATGGTCCTGATTGTCATCCCGCAGCGTGCCAGTTTATAGGGGGGTGGGGGGTGGAGGGAATGGTTTTAGGTGATATATGAACTCACTGCCATTGTACCATAGCAATCATTTGCCTCTCTTGCCTACCACTACTCAGTCTCATCTCTTCTTCCGCCCAGGTATGGACTAGCTGCCCCCAAAAAAGAGAGCCGGATTCTTTGGGATCCTGACTGATAAAAGGAGGGGTGCCGACAGGACGGCGCTGTGGAACCATTCATGGGAGGAGGAGGGAGGGTCCTCAGGAAACCTCCTGTATGTGGTCCGTCTGCCCCCATTCCTCCCCCTCTCCAAGAGAGTCCCCATTATGTCTCCCACTAAGATGTTGCTTACCCTCCTCTCTCTTTCCCTCCCCATAAGACCCTCCTGCTTCCCTTGGCCTGTCCTCCCCTCACCCCTGAGGGCCTGTCTATCCCCCATTCTTTCTCCCCGGAGTTCTCCCGGCCAATATTTCTCCCTCAACCAACATCACTTAAAAAAAACAAATGATCTGGCCATTATCACATTGCTGTTTGTGGGAGCTTGCTGTGTGCAAATTGGCTGCCGCCTTTCCCTACATTACAACAGTGACGGCACTCCAAAAGCATTTCATTGGCTGTAAAGCGCTTTGGGACGTCCTTAGGTTGTGAAAGGCGCTGTATAAAATACAAGTTCTTTCATTCTATACACGCCGTCTCAGCCATGCTGTGGAAGGATGTCTGCCAGCGTGCTTGCTGTCAGAGGCCCTTCATGGAATAAATGGGGCACTAATGAGAGAGCAACATTCCTCCATACCCTTAACTGAGACAGGCGCTGTTCCCACATCCCATATGTTACCAGCGGCTATGAATTAGGGCTGTGTTTTATATGGTAATGAATTGCTGAATTGAAAAGGCACATCATTAACTGGGACATGTAATTATCAGCCTTGTGTTTAAGGGCACTGACTATTGTTTTGCCTTCCTTCCCCCTGATCTTGTCGAGCAATGAGAGAAGCTAACTGATAAACAATTAATTAGAGTTTACAATTAAAAACTCCAGGAATATTAAAAATTGCTCAGATGTGTTACTGGGGAGGAGGGGATGGATTTCCCAACCAGAAATCATTAAATGCTGATCAGTTCAAACTGCACAATTCAGAAAGTGGGGGGGGGGGGGGGGGGGGGGGGGGGTGGTGGTGCAGGGGGATCATTTAATTTGCTGGTTGCGGTTCAAAGGTCACGGTTCTGCCCTGTTGTGCAGGCTCACAGTATGTGTCACTAATGACCAATCAGCTGCCTTTAGATCGAACCCCGCGTAACAAATGAAACATTCAACAGGCCAAACACAGGTCTGGTATCCAGCTGCTCAGCATTGTAAATTGTGATACAAATGCCCCAGTAAAACTCAGTCAATACCCCCTGTCACCACAGAGCTGCTTCAGTTAAGTCGTGGAACTGCTTCCATTCGCTGTTCCAAATTTGCCCGGTTTACACTGGTGCCAGCTTTAGATCAATCGTGTGCATGTGCAGCTGTCCAAAGGCTTTGAACGTGGTCATGGCAGGATGGAATATCCCTGCCCACCCCTGCTCTCAGAATATGAGGCCTGAGTCACAAGTTTCACAAATGACTGTGGCTGTGTAGCTGTCTGTTATTGTAGCGTCCACCCACACAATGTCAATGGGAGAGATTCCCACAGCACTGGGATACCAGGCACGTTTATATTGTTCGAGGCCCATGCTAGTGCCACCGGGTTCCCCCCAAGCTGGCCTTGCACAGCTGGCTGGCTGTAAGCCAGATGTAAGGCTGCTGGGAAGATTAGTTTTCAGTGAAGTATAACAACAATATACATTTACATAGCGCCTGTAACGTAGTAAAACGTCCCACGGCGCCTCACAGCAGTGTAATCAGACAAAAAATTGACACCAAGCCAAAGAAGGAGATATTAGGACACTGACCAAAAGCTTGGGCAAAGAGGTAGGTTTTAAGTAGCTTCTTAAAAGAGGAAAGAGAGGTGGAGGCAGAGAGGTTTAGGGAGGGAATTCCAGAGCTTAGCACCCAGACAGCTGAAGGCACTGCTGTCAATAGTGAGGCAAGGAAGTAGGGGATGTACAAGAGGCCAGAGTTGGAGGAACGCAGAGTTCTCGGAGGGTTGTAGGGCTGGAGGAGGTTACAGAGATAGGGAGGGGTGAGGCCATGGAAGGATTTGAACACGAGGATGAGAATTTTAAAATTGTGGTGGCTGCTTTGAGATCAATTCAGGGTATCCTATGTTTTATATTATATACAGTCTAATTTCAGAGTGGATTTGTTTGGTTCTGGGTCTGATTCTGACACAGAGGCAGTTGTCTGCATGCCCTCTGTTGTTGGGTTTGATGACATTTATACTGGAGGATTAGTGTTACCAATCTAACGTATTTTAAATCCGTTTCCCCCCAGCCCCAGGTTTTGCCCATTTTCTCCCCTCCTCTCTTGAAAGCGCCAACTCAGGCTGGTTGTACAGCTATAGTAAATCTGTAAGCAGTGCCTGACAGGGCTCTGAAGTGAAGTGGAGTGACACTGCCTCCTCCGAGGGATTTTTACTCCACCTCAGTCCCTGACTACATTACAGATTTAGCATTGATGTGAAGTGAAAGACTTTGTACTGATGCTGCTGTTGTAGCTGCGATACCTCTGTCTGTCTCTGTCCCACTTCCAATCCCCTCCTCCTTTCTTTTTTCCTTCTACTCCTCCTTCTGTTGGCCTGCTCTATCTGTTTCTCTCCTCTCTTCAATAGGCTGTCCTTTTCTCTGTCTCTCGATCGTTCAACCTGTCTTTCTTCATTTGTCTATCCTTCTCCTTCCCTCTTTTCCCCCCATTCTCTCTCTCTCTCACTGAACACCTTGACTGGCTGCTAGCTGGATCCTGATGTTTAAATCTCACCCATTGGCCCACGGGAATCATGACTACCAGAAGAGCAGAGTAAAAATATAACATTACATCACCAGCTGACCTGGATCTGCACCATGGGCTGTGTATTTGCAGTCACAGCAGCAGAACACATCAAATTAACTCAATGGAATCAAAAGCAATTTCATACAGACAAACCCTCCAGGGCCAGCTAGTAAATCAGTAGCAAACAGGAGAATGAGATCAGAAAACAGCTAACGCCATGATCACTGGTGGAGTTAACTGCAAGGAAATTTTGACTCATTACATTTATACGAGCTGCCTGATACCCCACGCACCCACTTATAACACACCCCTCTTCACAACACTGCCTGATACCCCACGCACCCACTTATAACACACCCCTCATCACAACACTGTCTGATACCCCACGCACCCACTTATAACACATCCCTCATCACAACACTGCCTGATACCCCACGCACCCACTTATAACACATCCCTCATCACAACACTGTCTGATACCCCACGCACCCACTTATAACACACCCCTTATCACAACACTGCCTGATACCCCACGCACCCACTTATAACACATCCCTCATCACAACACTGCCTGATACCCCACGCACCCACTTATAACACATCCCTCATCACAACACTGTCTGATACCCCACGCACCCACTTATAACACATCCCTCATCACAACACTGTCTGATACCCCACGCACCCACTTATAACACACCCCTCATCACAACACTGTCTGATACCCCACGCACCCACTTATAACACATCCCTCATCACAACACTGCCTGATACCCCACGTTTCCACTTATAGCACATCCCTCATCACAACACTGTCTGATACCCCACGCACCCACTTATAACACATCCCTCATCACAACACTGCCTGATACCCCACGTTTCCACTTATAGCACATCCCTCATCACAACACTGTCTGATACCCCACGCACCCACTTATAACACACCCCTCATCACAACACTGTCTGATACCCCACGCACCCACTTATAACACACCCCTCATCACAACACTGCCTGATACCCCATGCACCCACTTATAACACATCCCTCATCACAACACTGTCTGATACCCCACGCACCCACTTATAACACATCCCTCATCACAACACTGTCTGATACCCCACGCACCCACTTATAACACATCCCTCATCACAACACTGCCTGATACCCCACGCACCCACTTATAACACATCCCTCATCACAACACTGCCTGATACCCCATGCACCCACTTATAACACACCCCTCATCACAACACTGCCTGATACCCCATGCACCCACTTATAACACATCCCTCATCACAACACTGTCTGATACCCCACGCACCCACTTATAACACACCCCTCATCACAACACTGCCTGATACCCCACGCACCCACTTATAACACACCCCTCATCACAACACTGCCTGATACCCCATGCACCCACTTATAACACACCCCTCATCACAACACTGTCTGATACCCCACGCACCCACTTATAACACACCCCTCATCACAACACTGTCTGATACCCCACGCACCCACTTATAACACATCCCTCATCACAACACTGCCTGATACCCCACGCACCCACTTATAACACACCCCTCTTCACAACACTGTCTGATACCCCACGCACCCACTTATAACACACCCCTCATCACAACACTGTCTGATACCCCACGCACCCACTTATAACACACCCCTCATCACAACACTGCCTGATACCCCACGCACCCACTTATAACACACCCCTCATCACAACACTGCCTGATACCCCACGCACCCACTTATAACACACCCCTCATCACAACACTGTCTGATACCCCACGCACCCACTTATAACACACCCCTCATCACAACACTGCCTGATACCCCACGCACCCACTTATAACACACCCCTCATCACAACACTGCCTGATACCCCACGCACCCACTTATAACACACCCCTCATCACAACACTGCCTGATACCCCACGTTTCCACTTATAGCACATCCCTCATCACAACACTGTCTGATACCCCACGTTTCCACTTATAGCACATCCCTCTTCACAACACTGTCTGATACCCCACGCACCCACTTATAACACACCCCTCATCACAACACTGTCTGATACCCCACGCACCCACTTATAACACACCCCTCATCACAACACTGTCTGATACCCCACGCACCCACTTATAACACACCCCTCATCACAACACTGCCTGATACCCCATGTTTCCACTTATAACACACCCCTCATCACAACACTGTCTGATACCCCACGTTTCCACTTATAGCACATCCCTCTTCACAACACTGTCTGATACCCCACACACCCACTTATAACACACCCCTCATCACAACACTGTCTGATACCCCACGCACCCACTTATAACACACCCCTCATCACAACACTGTCTGATACCCCACGCACCCACTTATAACACACCCCTCATCACAACACTGCCTGATACCCCACGCACCCACTTATAACACACCCCTCATCACAACACTGTCTGATACCCCACGCACCCACTTATAACACACCCCTCATCACAACACTGTCTGATACCCCACGCACCCACTTATAACACACCCCTCATCACAACACTGCCTGATACCCCACGTTTCCACTTATAACACACCCCTCATCACAACACTGTCTGATACCCCACGCACCCACTTATAACACACCCCTCATCACAACACTGTCTGATACCCCACGCACCCACTTGTAGCACATCCCTCACTATATTTAAAAAGCCTATTCACCACTTGACACCACTCTTCACAGTACCATGAGCACAGATATAATACAGAATGTCTGTGGCTCCTTCAGCTGAGATAATTGAAGAAAAATGTCCCTGTAACACACTTTGATGTAACACGCTTTTTCCCACAAAGGCTATTTCACAGAGAGGATCCAGTGCATTCATTGAATTTCCTGAGACAGAGGGAAATAACTCCCACTGGGAATTAATTTTTGGTCATCTGCTTAATTACATTTAATGTTTCAGGTTAAAATAGCTTTTAGTTTAAACATAGCTTTTAATGGCTAAACTGTGGGCCAGATACTGGGGAATATTCACCTCCCTGTCCCCCTTTGTGCCGTGGGACATTTTACTATGTTAAAGGCGCTATATAAATGCAAGTGTTGTTGTAGATAATCCCCTGAGATTGTTATGTAGCACAAACCAGGCTCCCCTCCTCCTGCTGTCTGAGTAACAGAAGTTTGCCTGGAAACATGGCACCTTTCACCTTCTGCATTGTTGCCATTGGATTGTATTCTCTCCGAATTAGTGTCACAGGCATTGCAAAAACCAAAGTGTTCTGTATAGGGTTGCCATCTCTGGTTGGATGTATTCCTAGAGATTTTATTACGCAAACTCCTGCCTCCGACCGCCCCGCCCAGTCAAATAACCTTTTTTCCTATCTTCAACATTTTTATAACTAATAAACATGTTCAAAGAAAATGAAAAGAAATTAACCATTTTTTTTTAATGCTCTTATTTTCTTTCTCTTGGGTTACTCGCAGCAGTGTCCCGAAGATTAATTTTCAATTCCTGCGGACTCCAGGACAATCCTGGAGTGCTGGCAACCCTAGTTCTGTAACTGTCGGGCACAATGGGGAGGGGGGGAGGGGGGGAGGGGGTTGGTGTGGTTCTGCTGTAGGTGTTTTACACCATGTGCAGCAGGCTTTACACTGCTTTCCACGTTCCATCTTTTTTTTCCCCCAATTTCCCAATTAACCCTCGACCTGCCTGTGGCTTAGTGGGTAAATGCATCATGTGGTACTGAGCCACGCAGAACAGCAAGGTCCCAGGATACGTCCCCGGTTTGTGCGAAATGATCTGATCTGATCTGATCTGAGCTGAGGTGGTGGTGGTGGTTGGGGCTCAAATTGGTAAAAATCCTTCCCATTCCTGATCACTGTCCAGTAACCCCGGCTGGAAAGTGGGTGCGCAGATGTTTAGGGAAAGGCGGGATTGGGTTCAGCAGTGATACCACCTGCTTGAATAGCTTACTCGAGCTCCTCACGTATGAGGAGTCACTTGGGTGAGGTGGAGGACCCATACAGTGAAAATGTACCTTGGCACAAGGGGAAGGAGGGAAATGGCATTAAATTGAATGTATTCTCTCTCTCGTTGGATTTGTAAAAGACCCCATGACACTATTCTGAGAAGAGCAGGGCCGTTCTCCCCAGTGATCTGGCCAACATTTCTCCCTCAACCAACACCACTAAAACAGATTGTCTGGTCATTATCCCACTGCTGTTTGTGGGAGCTTGCTGTGCGCAGATTGGCTGCCGCGTTTCCATTACAACAGTGACTACACTTCAAAAGTACTTCATGGGGATGTCCTGAGGGCATGAAAGGCACTTGTCTTTCGTTTTTTTAATTTATGTTAGACTGTACTGTGTGAAGAACAGTAAAGCAGCAGAGATTTCAAAGCAGCTCTTGGCTGGAAACGAACACAATTCGCCAGCTTCACTCCCGTAATTTCAGTAGTGTTGATAACCACGAAATTGGAAAAAAATAAGCTTGTTACTCCGGTCAGTTGGTGTGCAACAGGTTTCAAAATATCAACCCACTCGGGAATCCCTCAACGTCTGGGGTACATGGGAACCCAAAAAGCCAGTGAGTGATGTCTGTCCAGTTTTAGGGAATTGTTTCCAGTGCAGATGGGGACTGTGTTAAAGCAGGTGTCCATGAGCTTTGAAGGATTCAGAAACTTTTTAAGACATGTTGGTAGAATTTGGTGAGCCCGGACGGGTGTTGCAGATAGGAAATGGTTGGTGGGGGGTGGGGTAGGCGTTGAAAACAAAATGCAATAAACAGACAAAACTAGGTGTCACTTCAAAGGCTGCCAATTACTGATTTTACTAACGTCCAGTTTCTCTTGTTCCCTGCAGTTTTCAAAGGACAAATACATCCTGGATTCCAGCCCTGAGAAACTGCACAAAGAGTTGGAGGAGGAGCTGAAACTGAGTAGCACAGACCTGCGGAGTCACGCCTGGTACCACGGGCGCATCCCACGGGAGGTAAAGCATCATTGCAGAAATGGCATTTTAAATGGTTTCTCTATTAATGAAGGCGAGAAAGGAGCCGTAGGCCTTGTGTTTTATATTAGAGTACAGGGTATGTTGGAGACTATTGTATCGAGGGATATCTACGTAGGATTACATTACATAGGACATACGGCACAGAAACAGGCCATTCGGCCCAACCAGTCAATGCTGGCGTTTATGCTCCACACGAGCCTCCTCCCGTCTTTCCTCATCTAAATCTATCAGCATAACCCTCTATTCCCTTCTCCCTCATATGCTTATCTGGCCTCCCCTTAAATGCATCTATACTATTCGCTTCAACCACTCCCTGTGATAGTGAGTTCCACATTCTCACCACTCTTTGGGTAAAGAAGTTTCTTCTGAATTCCCTCTTGGATTTCTTGGTGACTATCTTATATTGATGGCCTCTAGTTATGCTCTTCCCCACAAGTGGAAACATTCTCTCTGTATCCACTCTATCAAAACTTTCATAATTTTAAAGACCTCTATTAGGTCACCCCTCAGCCTTCTTTTTTCAAGAGAAAAGAGACATACGAACCTACGAACTAGGAGCAGGAGTAGGCCACTCGAGCCTGCTCCGCCATTCAATAAGATCATGGCTGACCTGATTACTCCACATTCCCGCCTACCCCCGATAACCTTTCACCCCCCTTGCTTATCAAGAATCTATCAGACCCAGCCTGTTCATCCTTTCCTGAGATATATAACCTCGCATTTCTGGTATCATCCTTGTAAACCTTTTCTCCACCCTCTCCAGTGCCTCTATATCCTTTTTATAATATGGCGACCAGAACTGTACGCAGTACTCGAAGTGTGGTCTAACCAAGGTTCGATACAGGTTTAGCATAACTTCCCTACTTTTCAATTCTATCCCTCCAGAAATAAACCCTCGTGCTTGGTTTGCTATTTTTTAAGGCCTTGCTAAGTAACCTGTGTCGCAACTTTTAGTGATTTGTGTATTTGTACTCCTAGATCCCCTTGTTCCTCTACCCCACCTAGACTCGCACCCTCCAAGTGATGTGACCTCCCTATTCTTCCAACCAAAATGTAATACCTCACATTTATCTGTGTTGAACTTCATTTACCAATTGTATGCCCATTCTGCAAGTTTATTAATGTCCTCCTGTAACTCAGTATTGACTAGGGGTGTTATATATGTTGGAGACTATTGTATCTACGGATATCTGGGGATGTTATATATGTTGGAGACTATTGTATCTAGGTGTGTTATGTATGTTGGAATCATGGTTTGGTTTATCGGACAATGTTTTACAAAAACTGTAAAAAAAAATAATTCCAGTAGCTCCCCTGATGTCTTGCTGACTGTTGCACGTTTTAAAGTTGAGTGCACAGTAGAGATTTGTTAATGTATACCTCTATTTCTCTGGTCCTTCTCTGAGAGCTGCCAAACACTCAGAGAGCTCAGGCAGAGGTGGTTGGGAGAGGGTTAAGATGCCAAAGATGACAGCAAAAAATAGCACAGCTAGCATCTTTTGTGAATGTAAAAAAAATAATTAGATTACAACATTCATTGGCACGTTTTATCTTTTTTTTTAACAACTTGTCTGGAAACTTTTTCAGGCAGCTCTGAAACGCACGGGTAGTTTAATGCTGTTTGTTTGTCCCCACTGGGAATTGGGTTTACACTGTGGCACTCCACTCACTTGAAATACAAACATTTGAAAACCTGCCTGTTTGGTCCTGGATATATACGTGGCATGTGCTGATCTACTGGCGTCAGCCATTTCCAGACCAAACACCTTTTCTAATTCGGTCAAAGAATTTCTATTCTTTAATTTTCAATTCTTCAACAGGAGGGTCGGCTATGCAGTCAATATTTTATTTTCCTCTCCTATTTGCTCACCTCTTCTCCAGGATAGCTGTCTGGGTTTTCTGCTCAGGCCGGGCCAGGTGACACTCATTGTCCAGGCTTCCACATTATTGCATTCGGTGAGGTACCAGAGCTGTACTCCAGCATGAGACTTCAGCAAAGAATGCAGAGAAATTGGAAGGGGGAATGGCATTAAAAAAAAAAGCAAAGTAAATCTGCCTCTCTTAATTCTCCTGCTGGCTTCAAAGGAAGAAGAAGCTTTAAACGTGGAAATGTCTGTTTGCAAAATAGGTCAGACAAAAATTTAGATGGGCAAAACAGCGGCAGATGAAACTTAATATAGACAAGTGTAAAATACTGCACATAGGAAGGAATGAATGAATGAATGGTGTTGAAATAGCCAAGGGTGAAGTTGAAAGAGACCTTGGAGTCTTAGCAGACTTGACACTCAACATGTCCAACCATGTAGACCAGCAATCAGCAAAGCCAACAGAATGTTGAATTATATCGTCCACACAGTACAGAACAACTGAGCGAAGTCATGCTCAACTTTTACAGTACACTGGTCAGACCTTAATTCGACTACTTTTGTTGAGGTCTGGTTACTGAGACACGAGAGAGACATGGAGGAGTTGTAAAGAAGAGTCACCAGGCTGATCCCGAATGTCATATGGAAAGACTGGAGGAACTTTGGCTTTTCAACCTTGAAAGGAGGCATTCTTCTAGAGATATATATATATATAAGATTATTCAGGGTATGGTAAAGGTAATTTTGGAAAATTACTTGAAGCCAAATTTGACAATAGGAAAAAGGGATACAGCTTCGAACTAGTAAAAGGGAACATTTGATATCAAGTCTGATAAAGATGTTTTCCTTCACATAAAGAGTTATCAATACGTAGAATGGAGTTCCAGATAGAGCAACGCATCGAAAACTTTAGAATCATTTAAGGAACAATTGGATGTTGCAATGGGGGAACTTTTGGGTCTTTGTGGATGGGTGAATTAAAATGGACCTAATCGTCATCCTCATCTGTAATTATCTTGTGATATGTAAGAATGCTCAACACAACAGGTTTGTACGATATTCTTCTGGCCACTATTTTAAAATAAATCGGTTGCCACCTCTATTAAAGTAGTGGAGAGAAGAACTCATGCGACTGTGTCCAATGTTCATACATCAGTCATTTCTAGATTCAGTTCCTGTTCACTAAAGCCCTATGATTCAGTTAGTGTTTTCAAGGTGTTTGCAAGAGCACTTTGCAAAAAAAAAGGAAATTCAGATACCAGAAATGAATCTGATTCAAAAACAAATTGAAATGTCAAGGTGATAGCTCCCCCGAGTATTACTATGAATATGAATTGAGTGATCGAGAGAGATAGTCACCTAAAAGCCGGGTAAACAACTGCAATAGATCTTCTGCTTTTCCTCTTTGCAGGAAAATGGTTTGACGTTTTTACTGCTGTATGCATTACTGATATAAATATACAGCACAGAGGGTGAGGTGCAGCTGAAAGCCAGATACACAGTCGACAGCTGCTCAGTGTCTCCAACCACAGCATTTCATTATTGCCCAGTGTCTTTTATTTTGCGAATTTTGTGCTCATCCGGGCGAGGTGCAGAATAGATGGAACACTCTCCCTTTTCAGGTACCCAGGGTCAGTGACGAGCACTGGCAGGTCAGATACAGCATGGTAAAGCATCCTCTACTCTTCTCCAACAATGTGCCTCAGTCCCAATCACCTATTGCACCACTGTTCCATTTCTCGTCCAGAGAAGTTGCAAATTAGAAGCATGACCGCACACACACTTTCCGGGGAGAAGTTGCTGGACAGTGGCTGATTTTCCCTAACCCCTGGCCCATGGATGGTAAGGCCGATGGTAGATAGACACAAACTGCAGGTTGAGCCTGGGACCTTCCTGGGCCTGTATGGCTGGGTCAAGGGAGCTGACGCGGAGGCATTGACTGTTAGAATTTATAAAACATTGAGTGAGGTTAGCAACACAGCGTTAGACTGGAAACTGGGGGGGGGGGGGGGGAATTTTGCCAGCCCTGGGGAGGCGGGTTTGGAGGCGGGACTGCCAGGAAAATGGCAGAAACTGGGAGCGGGTACCAAACCCGCACCCAACCCGCCTCCGTGCCATCTTCCCGGGAGGCGGGTCCCCGACTCGCGCAGGTACCCGTCTCCTCAAGGCGGGAAGGGGATTACAGCCACTTAACTGCCTGTTAACAGGTAGTTAACAGGCAGCTAAGAGGATTATCCCCATTTTACCACACAACTGTGGGCTTCCCGACGTCAGGGAACCTCGCCAGGGTCAGCGAGGCGAGCAGTGGGTCTGCGGGGGTGAGAGGGGTCGAAAAGTCCGCTGTGGAGGTGAGTGATGGGTGTAGGTGTGGAGAGGTAAGTATGGGAGGAGAGTGAAAAGTTTTAGAAAAAGTTTCCTTACCGTTGGTTCTTCCTCCAGGCTTCAACCCTTGGGGATCCGGTGGTGCCTCATCTCAACGGCAGAGATGACAGAATGGCTGCTGCATTCTCCGATACAACAGCCATCTGATTTCTGCTCAGGAAAGAGGTTTGGTGAGTCTTGAGTACAAGGACTCACCAAAGAACAGAGATTGTCTGTGTTTGACAGCTTCTCAAAGCTGTCAAACGCTGAGAATTCATCTGTCAAAAATTTTTGACAGATGAAACGTCATACGCTGACGTTCTCTGTCACTGGCTTTCCCTTAATTGGCCGGCTAAACCCGCTGGGCGGGCTTAACAAGGTCAATCAAGGGAAAATAGCGTGGGTTAGAGGCGGGACTGAAACCCGACAACCACCAGTCCCGCCCCCAACGCGCCCCCATTGATAAAATCCAGCCCCCACTCTCTTCACCCCCCACCCCCCCGCCCCACCAAAAAGCTGTTGAGGCTGGGATCAATTTAAAATTTCAAAACTGAGATTGATACCTTTTTGTTTAGGTAAGGGTATTAAGGGATGTGGAACCACAGCGGGTAAATGGAGTTAAGATACAGATCAACCATGATCTAAGTGACCGGCGGAATAGGCTTGAGGGGCTGAATCCTGATCCTATATTGCTCGAACTCTTTTTTTAAAAATCAGCTTTTATTTTTTCAGGTTTCCGAGAACTTGGTGCAGAAGAACGGGGATTTCCTCATCCGTGATTCGCTCACGTGCGTTGGCGATTACGTGCTGACCTGCCGATGGAGGAATGAGCCTCTCCATTTCAAAATCAACAAAGTGATGATCAAACCGAACGAGACGTACACCCGCATCCAGTACCTTGTTCGAGCGGGAGAGCTTCGACAACATCCCCGCCCTGGTCAGGTTTTATATCGGGAACCGCAAACCCGTCTCCGAGCAGAGCGGCGCCATCATCTACTCTCCAATCAACCGCACTCTCCCCCTCCGCTACCTGGAGGCCAGCTATGGACTGTCCAATGGGAAGCACGGGCTGGCCCATCCAACCAATCAGAAAGGTGGATACATCAAGAGGCGGAGTGTGACCATGACGGATGGTCTAACGTCTGATAAGATTATCCGAAGTGACAGCTGCGGCAACAGGTAAACGTTTGGGTTTTTGGAAGGCTAAAGTTAGCCTCAGCTCCCCTGTGCTAGAGAAAACAAGGCTCAGATCATTAGACAGCGGCCCCAGTATAATGGTCTGTGTGTGTGTGTACGCGCAAACATTGGTAGATGACAGGATCAGGCTCTCGGCTGTGATCCCTCCCCCCTCCCCCCTCCCCACCATGGTCGAATTGCCTCATTGTCTAAGAATAGGCACTTGGGTGATGTTCTGGAGCATGGCAAACACCGATGGAACTGCACCCCACCACAAACCTGTGCCTTCAGGAGACGGGGGGGAATGGGTGGGGGGGAAATTGAGGGGAGCTTTTCAGAAAACAGGCTGTATTTTCAGGCCTTCCGCCTGGCGAAAATGGGGCGGCTGCGCCCAGACAATGGTGGACAATCACCCACCGCCCCCCTGCCACCATCACCATGGCTACAGCAATGTTTCCCCGGGCCTACCTTTGGGAGGCTGGAGCGGCCCTACCTAGTCAGTAGGTGGGCCCACTTAAAATGTAAATCAAGGGCCTATGATATACGCAGGGCCCTGATTACCATTTCTTGGTCTGAACTGGGTGGAAAACGCACCAGCCTGGCTGAGGAGGATACCAAAGCTGAGCTCCTCTTCATTTTTATGGGGCCGAGAGGAGCGGGAGTGCTCCTCGGATCTCTATAAAACCAGCCTGGCCTGCTGCCGCTCCAGGTTCCCCCCCCCCCAGCCTCAGAGAGCAGGGCCCCACCCCTAATCCTTCGGCCCAGAGGCTGGCCGGGCTACCCCCGATATTGCGGCGGTTCAGAGCCGGTTGGCCAGGATTGCCTGATCTTCATCCGCAGTCCGCCGGCCCGATGCTAACGAGGGCCCTGCCCTCAAAATGGACCAGACCTCACGCCGGGACGACCAGGCAGCAGGCCAGTGCATTCCGCGGCCAGCTGTCCGAAGTCCTCCATTTGACGCCTTAGAGTATTGTGTAGCCTCTTAACAGTTAGGTGGTTAGTGAGTAAATGACGGAGCTTCCTTTCACCAGTTCCTTGCCTTTCTTCAGTATTCCGTCACCACATCACAAGGAAACAATCCGGAATTTTGCTCTCAGTATGGATCAAATCAAGGATATTCGCCACGGGATGTCTCCGGTGAACGAGATCCCCCTGTCTCCAGAATACAGCACAAGTAAGTGGCATATCTGTAATACAGTATCTGGCTTTTATGGTAAATTCCTGCCTTCCATCATTAACAAAACACTTGATAAAATTCTGAACAGACATTAATAATAATTTAAAAATCAATAATGTTCAGGAGGTTTGGAATGTAGAATTCTTGAGCGTTTATTTTTAAAATCTGCTTCCATAGTTGTAGAGTGAAAAACAGCCACGATTCCTGGACCTGATCACTATCCAGTGACCCCTGCTGGCAAGGGCATGTGTTTGTGGACATCAGGTGAGCTCAGGCCCAGGCCCTGGCTCAACCTCAGGCCCAGGCCCCGGCTCAACCTCAGGCCCAGGCCCCGGCTCAACCTCAGGCCCAGGCCCAGGCCCCGGCTCAACCTCAGGCCCAGGCCCAGGCCCCGGCTCAACCTCAGGCCCAGGCCCAGGCCCCGGCTCAACCTCAGGCCCAGGCCCAGGCCCCGGCTCAACCTCAGGCCCAGGCCCCGGCTCAACCTCAGGCCCAGGCCCCGGCTCAACCTCAGGCCCCGGCCCCGGCTCAACCTCAGGCCCAGGCCCCGGCTCAACCTCAGGCCCAGGCCCCGGCTCAACCTCAGGCCCAGGCCCAGGCCCCGGCTCAACCTCAGGCCCCGGCTCAACCTCAGGCCCAGGCCCCGGCTCAACCTCAGGCCCAGGCCCAGGCCCCGGCTCAACCTCAGGCCCAGGCCCCGGCTCAACCTCAGGCCCAGGCCCCGGCTCAACCTCAGGCCCAGGCCCCGGCTCAACCTCAGGCCCAGGCTTCCACAGTCAAAAAGTCTCACTCTCTAGGCCTGTACACGAAGAGTGGACACTAGGGCAAGGTATGGGAAGGGGCCCAGTCCTCATGGAACTGTAGCCCAGCAACGTGCCAGCACCATCAGGAAAGGAAAGGGGCGGGGCAGAAATACAAGTAAGAATATTTTGCCTCTAACATTTTGTCACATCTTCCACAGGTTTGAAGCATAAAAGCCAGCTAGGCCGAGTGGCAAGGATGGCGCCATCGTCGCCGGTGCTGCGACGGTCTAGTGAGCCACAGCTGAGCCCACCGATCGGCAATAGACTGTGCCAGGACTCTCACAGGGAAGGGCCCCCGGAGGCCTCGAGCGGACCCCATTGCAACAGCGCACATTCCACCCCGTTGCATGGCTCCTTGCAGTCGGCCCAGAGAATCGCCTCGGAGAATTTCAGAGAACCAGAACACAGCCACTACAGTGAGCTGCGACCCTCGTCACCCATCGACTGGGAGAGGCAGCAGCTGGAACTGGCCCTCAAGCAGAGTCAGCTGATGGCAAAGAGCTACGTGGAGCGGTTGAAAGTCGAGGAAAACCCCAGCATCTCCAGCTGGCAATCCGAGACCAACTTCGGGTTCCTGGAGACGGAAATGTACCTCAGTCCGATGCCCAGTTGCGCGGAGGAGGGGGAGGAGGAGGACCTGCAGCATCATTCGTTCACAGCCCCGGTCATCGAACTGGTGTCTTCCTTCAAGCCGAACGGATACCAGTCAATGCTCATTCCCTTGGAGAACAAGCCACTTGAGATGACTGTGCTAAAGAAAGTCAAGGAGCTGTTGGCCGAGGAGGACGCAAAAACCACAGCCAAACACATCACAAAAGTAGACTGCACGGTGAGAAAGTCCAAGTGCCAGTGGATTCTCCCCAGTTGTGTCTTCAATTTTGCATTGTGTTGTGGAATTGACAAACTTTTCTTTTTAGCAATACCTCTCCCAAAGCCTCGGTAGTTAATTACACTGATTGGTGCCATAAAATTTTCATTCACATAACGCCTTTCATGTCCTCAGGATGTCCCAAAGCACATCACAGCCAATGAATTCCTTATTTAAGGAGGGATATATTTGCATTGGAGGCAGTTCAGAGAAGGTTCACTAGGTTAATTCCTGAGATGAAGGGGTTGCCTTATGAGGAAAGGTTGAGCAGGTTGGACCTATACTCATTGGAGTTTAGAAGAATGAGAGATGATCTTATTGAAACATACAAGATGCTGAGGGGGCTGGACAGGGTAGATGCAGGAGAGGATGCTTCCCCTCGTGGGAGAATCTAGAACTAGGGGGGCATAGTTTCAGAATAAGGGGTTGCCCATTTAAAACGGAGATGAGGAGGAATTTCTTCTCTGAGGGTCGTGAATCTTTAGAAGTCTCTTCCCCAGAGAGCTGTGGAGGCGGAGTCATTTAATATATTTAAGGTGGAGATAGAGAGATTTTTGAAAGGCAAGGGAGTGAAGGGTTATGGGGAGCGGGCAGGGAAGTGGAGTTGAGGCCAAGATCAGATCAGCCATGATCTTATTGAATGGCGGGGCAGGCTCGAGGGGCCGAATGGCCTACTCCTGCTCCTACGTCTTATGTTTCTTATGAATTACTTTTTGAAGTGTAGTCACTGTTGTTATGTAAGCAAATATGCAGCTGATTTGTGCACAGCAAAGTCTCACAAACAGCAATGAAATGAATAACCAGTTAATCTGTTTTAGTTTTTTTGGTTGAGGGATTAATGTTGGCCAGGACACCCCGGGAGAACTTCCTGCTCTTTCTTTGAATAGTGCCGTGGAATCTTTTACATCCATTTGAATGGGTAGACAGAGCTTCAGTTTAAGGTCTCATCTGAAAAGCAGTACCTCCAACAATGCAGCACTGCCTCACTACTGCACTGAACTGTCAGCCTAGATTATGCACTCAAATCCATAGCATGCCTTGAACCCACAACCTCTGGCTCAGAGATAAAAGTGCTACCACTGAGTCAAACCGAGACTGTAAGGGCCTGGAAGGTCCTAGGTTCAATCCACTGTCTATGCTGTTGGCCAATCTCAGCACTCCAGTTGATCTTGGTGTACCTGGTCTAGGGGAGGGGAACAAGTCGGTCAGGTATCCTGCTTGTGATTGTTATCCCAGCGCGCCCCCTGCTGGAAAGTGCATGTGTGCGTACATATCTGGTAAGGACAGGATCCGGTTCAACTGTGATGCCCCCCACAGTCGAACAGACTGTTGCCACTCACTATCCAGGCTCTCACATGAAGAGCGCCACTTGGGTGGGGTACCGGAGGGTGACTGAGCATGTGGAAGTGTACACTAACAAGAGTTAGCACGCTCAAGAGAGGAAATGGAGGGAGGTAAATTTGCTTTATTTATTTGTCTGAGAGCAATATTGTTGGCATGTTACCATTCCGTTCAAAAAACTCAGTTCAGTGTGGTCTTGGGGACAATAGTGGCGCTGTTCCTTTAAACTAAATAAAGTGAAAATCTTTCAGTATTTATACTTGCAGACTAATGTGGATCCAGTGTATTTATCTTGTCCATTCCGTGAGATGAATGTGTGTCCCTAACAGTTAATTGGGACTCTCAATGTTTCACACATGCCAGGATAACTGCGGAGATGCTTTTGATAAACAGATCGATATTCAGTGGGTGAATGCGATGCCTGTTACTTGCGGCCTTATAATTGCTGAGAGTGCGAGTTGATTAATCTCCTTTTATATCCTGTCCCCACAGGTTGCTAGGATACTGGCCGTTTCTAAGGAACTGCAGAAGCAGATGGGAGTGAGCTCGGGGCTGGAGTTACTCACTCTTCCCCATGGGCACCAGCTCCGACTCGACTTACTGGAACGGTGAGCGAAGCAGAGAGTCGTGCATGATGCAAACCACGGCCTGTGCTTCTTGGCTTGTGGCGCTGTTCAGTTACTTTAAAACAGAGGGACTCGGAGGAACAGCTTCATAAAAGTTCTGGCATCAATTCATAAAATCTCCCTTGACTTAATGTCGCTATATTTGAGCCGGCCTGCTTGCTTGTACTGAATCAGACGGTGTATCTACTGCTGCGCACATTTACACAACTAAGTTTATATTTTATTTCTTTATTTTTTTTCCCCCCCTGAGGGGAGGAGAGAGATATGATCATTTTCTTCATCTCCTGAAGGCGCTGGAGCCCTGCTTTGATATGCTACCCTACCTTGGGCGCATCCAAGTGCTCATTCTTCATATTAGAAACCCAGCCAGTGAGGGTCGACAGGTTATTCCGCAATGAAGGGCATCACAGGATGGAGTCACCGGATAGCGATCCGGAGCAGGAACGCTTGCTGATTGTTTTTTTTTCTTCTCTTCCGTAGCCCAGGAATGTAAAGACCAATTCTGGCATTCCTACCAGTGCCGTGGTTGAGATCAGCTGACACAGCACAGCCTGGGGGTTGAACCTGGAACCTTCTGGTTCGGTGTGGCCCAGTAGCAACAACAATAACAACTTGTATTTATATAGCGCCTGTAACGTAGTAAAACGTCCCAGGGCGCTTCACAGGAGTATTATAAGACAAAAAAAAATTGACACCGAGCCACATAAAGGGAAATTAGGGCAGGTGACCAAAAGCTTGGTCAAAGAGGTAGGTTTTAAGGAGCCTCTTAAAGAAGGAAAGAGAGGTGGAGAGGTTTAGGGAGGGAATTCCAGAGCTCAGGGCCCAGGCAACAGAAGGCACGGCAGGCAGTGCATTTGCAATTGGAGCTACAGTAGGGAACTTTATGTGGTCTTCCCCACAGAGCTTCCACTGCCAGAAGCACAGGCTGGAGTCCTGCTCCATCCTCATGTCTCGAAGTTCGCAAGAACCTCAATATCTGGGTTTGTACATGAAAAATGTGAGGGTCTGGGGGGGGGTGGGGGGTGGTGCGTGGTGGTTGTCCCCCACCAGGTCAGTCCCTTCAGGAGAGTAAGGTTAGGGGTTGGGAGGTGTGGAAACTGAAGGAAGGAAAAGCATAAGCAGACGTGTCAGGGTGAGTTCTTTTGCTCAGCACTCCACCCTACAACACAGCTGAGCTGAGGTCAGACCCTTTCCCATGGGTTGGAAAGGAAAATTAGAGGGAATCTTCCCGCCCCCCCCCCCACCCCCAGCTGATCGCATACAGACTAGTGAAAGTCTCGAGAGTGACACAAACACAGACATGGAGCAGTGTGCGTACCTCCGCAAGTGAGGAACGATGCTCTGCTGTGTATCAAAACATATCCTGCACAGGAGTGGTTGGCACATGGGTTGGAACTCCCAACTATGGGAGTGTCAATACCTACTGACTGCATTCTGCACAGTGAATGACCAATCTTGTGCAAGCTGTCGGGATGTTTGAAAGCTCTAACCTCTCGGTCTCATTCACTACAATTACCTCTGTTATTTTCAGTGAAGCTGGTACGACCATTCACTGATTTTAGCTGCTATCAATTTAAAGATTAATTTGAAGACGTTGGACACAGACTCCAGGGGCTGCTAACTCTGTTAAAGAGTTTGGAGTAGCCCCAGATGGTGCCCTTACCAAACAGGTACTGCTGTCAGGTAAAATCAGTGGAATGGTTGTACCAGATTAGTTTAAAATAACAGATAATAATATGAGTGACATTCAGTGGTAGAGCTTTCGAACAGTGGGAGTCGGGAACTGAATAGAAGTGACCTAATGAGATCGGCCAATGGGGGAGTCAGAAGAGAGAGAGATAAAGGAAAAGGAGTGTGATGGATCACTCACCATCAGGGGGGTTAGAACGGGCGACGTGCATGTTATTTTACAAAACGTATGCGGCCACGTAGTTTCTCCTGTAAAGAATGGCCAGCGACTGCCGGAAGGAATGACCGTCGAATTCTGACAGTCGTCTCCCACGGCAGAGACAATAATGCAGAGTGTTCTCGAAGAGCACCTCAGAGTAATGTTATTTACTGAAATAATTAGACTGGGAGTTAGGGTAGAGAGAAACACTCAGGGTCTTGAAGAAGTTCTGCTCTTCTCTCCGACGGGCAGTTCTGACGAAGGGTCGGCGACCTGAACCGTTGACTCTGTTTCTCTCTCTCTCCACGGATGCTGCCTGACCTGCTGAGTGTTTCCAGCAATTTCTGTTTTTAACTCGGGGGGGGTCTTTTTGCTCTTTTGGTAGGTTTAATACCATGTCGATCATGATGGCAGTGGATATTCTGGGCTGCACTGGCAGCACAGAGGAGCGAGCAGCCCTCCTACACAAAACTATCCAGCTGGCTGCTGAACTAAAGAGCAATATGGGAAATATGTTTGGCTTTGCCGCTGTGATGAAAGCATTGGAAATGCCTCAGGTATGTGCTGGAAACAGGCAGGCAATTCTTTTGAGGGTTTCTTATCCTTGTTTTATTCGCTGACCGCTACTGTGTAATCTTCTTAGGCAGTCCTCTGGAACCGAGGATGACTTGCTTCCACATTAAAAATGAGTTCTCAGGTGACTGATGAGTCCAATGCGGGACCGACAGTCTCTGTCACAGGTGGGGCAGACGGTGGTTGAAGGGGCGGGTGGGTGGGGTGCTTGGGTTGACGTGCGCTCCTTCCGCTGCCTGCGCTTGGCTTCCGCTTACTCCCGGCGAAGAGACTCGAGGTGTTCGGCACCTTCCCGGATGCTTCTCCTCTCACTTTGTGCGGTCTTGGGCCAGGGATTCCCAGGTGTCGGTGGGGATGTTGAACTTTTTGAAGGAGGCTTTGAGGGTGTCCGTGTCAGAGCTCCGAGTAGAGCGCTTGTTTTGGGAGTCTCGTATCGGGCATGCAGACGATGTGACCCGTCCATCGGAGCTGATCGAGCGTGGTCAAAGCTTCGATGCTGGGGATGTTGGCCTGAGCGAGAACACTGACGTTGGTGCGCCTATCCTGCCAATGGATTTGCAGGATCTTGCGGAGGCAGCGTTGGTGGTACCTCTCCAGTGCTTTGAGGTGCCTGCTGTACATGGTCCATGTCTCTGAGGCATACAGGAGGGCGGGTATCACTGCTGCTCTGTAGACCATGAGCTTGGTGCTGGGTTTGAGGTCCTGTAATAAACCGCCTTTAGCCATAGGCTGGGGGGTTAGTCTTCTCCCAGGCCTCCCCCAATCCTGCTCTCATCAGCTAGGTGAGCCAGTGTGGCCTGTTGAACACGCCAGTCTGACATCCCTGATCCCCCCCGACCCCCCCATTCCCGCACTGTGCAGAGGCCTCTGCTCACTGCTTCCTCACAGAGGCGGAGGTTAAAAACTCAACAGAAGGGGGTGGGGAGGGGAGGAGAGTTCAGATCTGTTTCTGTCCAGGGTGTGTGGCACTGGCCTCAGTGTTTTAACACCACCCATTATCGTTGGCAAAGCTTTGGTTTCTTTTGTCTTGTAAGTCACGCCTAAAACTACCTCGACACCGTGAAAACGGTACTGATTGTGTTGGTCGTACACGGCACTGTCCCACTAAAAATAAATGCACAGCAAAACGTCAGCAGTGGCCCGTAAGCATTTTATGGCTAGTGCACTATCCAGCTGCCGGCTTTTAGATGTCCCATTAAATACCTTCGCCCATCAGTGCTGATCCTGTATTGATCCAAACTCAATTAACTGGAAATATGAGAGACGTCCAGTAAATGTGTACTGCTGCATCACCTCGTTATTTATGAGATGGCTGCTGTTCCAAAAATGAAGCATTTTTTTTTTGTCTATGTTAGATGATGTCATTGGCTTCTTTCTTGCTGGTCGTGGTACACACAGGGTTAACATTAAGGTTTTTAGTTAAAAAAAAAGAAAATAACAGTTTTTTGTTTTGTTGCACACCAGACCCAGAGTCAGACGACTGTCTGATTATAGAGATCAGGGGGACTTATGTATGTGAATTGGAACTCAGTATTTACTTGCCTGATCTATTGTGGTCAAAATGTGGTTACTGGTAGACGTCAGTTGGATTGTTGTATTGTTCCAGGTGGGACGGGATCATTTGTTCCCGGTGGGGGTCAAGCAATTCAATTCAAACACAAGTATCCCACGGACCATTTTATAGAACTAGTCAACCCCCAGTGGCATTGCTCACAATGAGTCTGATCCACTATTTTATAATAATAGGGGTGTTTAGGGAGACAACATCAGGGCTGCTGATGTATAGCGACTGAATAAGTCCAATTCCATTCCCAATAAACGGCATTCTGGGATTCTTCCTGGCCTGAGGATTAAATTTCACAATTTTGTCCATTATTCTGTGAAAACTGAAAATGAGTGGCCTTTAGATCCGTAGAATCATAGACTCTTACAGCAAAGGAGGCCATTCGGCCCGTTGTGCCTGTGCCAGCTCTTTGAAAGAGCTGTCCAATTTACGTCCACACCCCAGTTTTTTCCCTATAATCCTGCAAATTAGTCCTCTTCAAGTACGTGTCCAATGCCTTTTGAAAGTTCCTGTGGAATCTGATTCCACCACCCTTTCAGGTAGTGCGTTCCAGATCTTAACAACCCTCTGTGTGAAGAAATTCTCCTCATTTCCCCTCTAGTTCTTTTGCCAGTTACTTTAAATCTATGACCTCTGGTTACCGACCTACTTGCCAGAGGAAACAGTTCCTCCCTACTTGCTCTAACAAAACCCAATACCTCTATTAAGTCTCCCCTTAACCTTCTCTGCTCGAAGGAGAACAATCCCAGCTTCTCCAATCGCTCTGCATAACTGAACTCCCTCATCCCTGGTATTATCCTGGTAAATCTCCTCTGCACCCTCTCCAGGGCCTTGACATCCTTCCTAAAATGTGGTGCCCAGAATTGGACACAATAGTCCAGCTGAGGCCTAACCAGTGATTTGTAAAGGTTTAGCATGACTTCCTTGTTTTGTACTCTATGCCCCCTATTTACAAAGCCAAGTAAAAAAGAAAGACTTGCATTTATATAGCGCCTTTCACGACCTCCGGACGTCTCAAAGCGCTTTACAGCCAATGAAGTACTTTTGCAGTGGAGTCACTGTTATAATGTAGGAAACGCGGCAGCCAATTTGCGCACAGCAAGCTCCCACAAACAGCAATGTGATAATGACCAGATAATCTGTTTTTTGTGATGTTGGTTGAGGGATAAATATTGGCCAAGATCCCATACGCTTTCTTAACTGCCTTATCAACTTGCCTTGCCACCGTCAAGGATTTGTGAATATGCACCCCCAGGTCCCCCTGCTCTTGCAACCGCCCTCAAAATAGGACCATTGAGATTATACTGCCTCTCCATGTTGTTTCTCCCAAAGTGCGTCACTTCACACTTATCTGCATTAAATTGCACCTGCCGTGTGTCTGCCCATTTCACCAGTCTGTCTATGTCCTCTTGAAGTCTGCTACTATCCTCTTCACTATTTACTACGTTGCCAAGTTTTGTATCATCCGCAAACCTCTAAATTGTACTCCCTATGCCCAAGTCCAAGTCATTTATATATAACAAAAAAAGAAATAGTCCGAATACCGACCCTGAGGGACCCCACTGCATAATTGCCTCTAGTCAGAAAAACATCTGTTCACCGCTACTCTCTGCCTCCTTTCCCTTAGCCAATTTTGCACCCAGTCCCTTTAATACCACGTGCTTCTATTTTCCGAATAAACCTGTTATGTGGTACTTTATCAGAAGCCTTTTGAAAGTCTATATATACATCAACTGCACTACCTTCATCAACCCTCTTTGTTACTTCATCAAAGAACTCAATCAGGGGAAAAAAATAATAAGCAGCAGGTATTAAATTCCCCCCTCCCTGACACAAAAGCAGCTGTAAAGGTGAATATTGCTTTTTGACTGCAAGTTGCCCACCAGGTGGTGGCGTTATTCATTTTATAGCTCTTGTCTCCTCCCAGTTACAACTTTTATTTTACCTCGCGTTTTCTCTGTGTTGTAGATTTCAAGGCTCGAGCAGACGTGGATGACTCTTCGACAGCGACACACGGAGGGAGCGATTCTCTACGAGAAGAAACTGAAGCCCTTCATGAAAAACATGAATGAAGGAAGAGGTAACTGACCAGTTATTCAACCTGCACACAAGTTTTTTTTAGAATTTTTCCTCCCATTTTAGGGGGAAAAGGGAAGGAAGAGAGGGAAATATTTTGGCTTAGACAACCTGCCTCCAAGTTTTTGCCAAATGCCTTTCTATGCTGGTGAGCTGGCCTCTCTCACTTGTGGGATGAAATGCCCAAATGCTGTTTCGTGCCTCACCTGATGACCCTGAGCTGAGATTAGGAACATGTGTGGACTGGAATGGATACAGATCTAATACCTACTGACTCTAAAGTTTAATAACAGAAAGAATGTACCTTAACATGAACAAGAGAGTATCACAGGAAGATACGTGAAACAGATTCCTTCACAAATGAGCCACATGGATAGTCAACTGGGTAAGGGCTTGGAGGTATAGAAAGAAAGACTTGCATTTATATAGCGCCTTTCACGACCACCGGACGTCTCAAAGCGCTTTACAGCCAATGAACTATTTTTTTTGAAGGGGCAGTCACTGTTGTAATGTGGGAATATATAGGGATAGGTATAGACTGAGAGGATCAAATACTCCATAGGACAGCATAGTTCCTCTGCTCCTGAGGAATGTGGGGAGATGGAAGGCCAGGACGGAATAGTGAAGATGATTTTTTTTGGAGTTTTCCTTCAATACTTTTGGAGATCAGTGAGTGTTTAGGCAGAACCTTCCCTCAGAAGATTAAATGGGTGGGGTAGAGGTCCTGATTGGGCAGATAGTCTGTGGGAGGAGCGGGATTGATAGCCTTTTCTCATTCTTTGCTTCACGTTCTTATCCCTTCTACAATTTCAACCTTCTCACTTATTCAAAAAAATAACTCTCTACCTTTCAGAGGTATCCCCGCTGACCAACACGACCTTTCCTCATGTGGTTCCCCTCATCACTCTGCTTGAACGTAACATTGTGACTACTGACAACATCGAGTCGTGGGAGATCAGCGACAGTGGCGTAGAGGTGGTTATGTCACATCTGGAGGCTGCAAGGACGATTGCACATCATGGGGGGCTGTACAGAACAAACACTGAACTGAAACTACAAGGTAAATATGGAGAACCCTTCTCTCCCTTTTTTCTACTTTTTACCCGATTAAACACTTTTATTTTTTGTGTCTTTCAATAATTCCCCCCCCCCTCCCCCCGGCCCCAATTGTCTCCTCTCCTTTCTGAAGGCAATGAGTCATGGCGGGGCACAGTTTCATGGGTGCGGGCCATTCCCTGCTCCTGACGGCCCCTCCCCCCGTACCAAACTCATTTTCCATGTGTGAGCTTTGACAGTGACTTTGGCTATTTGATCACTATGACACCACAGCCTTGCCCAACCCTGTCATTTGCCAGCAGAGGCCACTGACAGGAATCTGAGCTGAATTTGGTTTCCCGTCCTTAACCCAGCGATACTGAAGCCAATTGTAGTGCACCCACCGTCAGTCTGGTTGAGGTCAGTTAACATGGCACAGAACAGAGATCGAAACTGAGACCTCCCTGATCTGTATATACTTGATGCGGAGATATACTTGCCATAGAGGGAGTGCAGCGAAGGTTCACCAGACTGATTCCTGGGATGGCAGGACTATCGTATAAGGAGAGATTGGGTCGACTAGGCCTGTATTCACTAGAGTTTAGAAGAATGAGAGGGGATCTCATTGAAACGTATAAAATTCTGACAGGGACAGACTGGATGCAGGGAGGATGTTTCCCCTGGCTGGGGGGTCTAGAACAAGGGGTCACAGTCTCAGGATACGGGGTAGGACATTTAAGACTGAGATGAGGAGAAATTTCTTCACTCAGAGGGTAGTGAACCTGTGGAATTCTCTACCACAGAAGGCTGTGGAGGCCAAGTCACTGAATATATTTAAGAAGGAGATAGATAGATTTCTAGACACAAAAGGCATCAAGGGGTATGGGGAGAGAGTGGGAATATGGTATTGAGATAGAGGATCAGCCATGATCATATTGAATGGTGGAGTAGGCTCGAAGGGCCAAATGGCCTACTCCTGCTCCTGTTTTTCTATGTTTCTATGTATGGCTCGGTACCACACTGGGCAGTGCACTCACCAACTCAGCCATAGTTCCAAGGCTTCATTTTAATGGTGTGTACATTGGGCTTTCCACTGATAAGTTATTGTTATAAAGAGAAAGTGGAAAGACAGACTACTGCACCATGGAATAGGAGGATGTGGGTAGCTTCTCCTGAGTATTCCCCACGTGATGTATTTGTGCACTCAGCTGGCACGGCAGGAGGGATGCATCCTTGTCATGGATAAGGACGGAAACCTGCATCAACATGTCATCCTGCCCATCCCTCTTATCAACTGGTTACAAAGCAGAATTGGCATGAGGCCCAGGAGCAAATTGCTTGTCTACTGTCTGGTTTGGTGAATAGTGCAAGGTGGAGGGTGACTTGAAAGTAAGAGAATGTGTGTGTTATTACTATTCTGTAAGCGCTATTAGTACATTGTTAGTACCCTGTGCTTTCTCCTCTGGGATATAGGTTTGGATTTGGTCCAGACTGATGGGTTGAATGCTGGCAGTGAGGCCCATTGTTCTTGGTGGACACAAGTCCACAGCACAGAGTGTGCATGTAGTTTAGCACAACTTGCCTCTATTCTCAGTCTCACTCAGAGAGGCTACATGGGTGGCTGATGTAGGAAATAGAAGTATCACACTGGGGCAGTAGGGTGTGCTGTGTTGAGGTTGGTGCTGAGCTGTACGGTTGGGGCAGTGTAGAGGGAGCTTTACGCTGCATCTCATAGAATCAAAGAATGATACAGCACAGAAGGAGGCCATTCCACCCATTGTGCCGGCTGTGCAATTAGTCCCACTCCCCTGCTCTTTCCCCTTTGCCCTGCAAATTTTTCACTTTCAAGTATTTATCCAATTCCATTTTGGAAGTTACTATTGAATCTGCTTCCACCACCCTTTCAGGCAGTGCATTCCAGATCATTAGAACTCGCTGCGTAAAAAAAACTCCTCCTCATTGATAGCCTACAATAGCTGAGTTGAGTGATCGGAGCCCACAATGGGCACTCTTAGGGCTGGATTTTGTCTTGGGGTCGGGTTGGGGTCGTGTTATCCGCATTTCGTGTTATCCACCCGCCTGAAATTGGATGTGGGAGATTGATGCAATTTTCACATAATTGGGCAATTGAGTTCCAGCATGTGGGAACCCATGAACCAATTAGTGGTTTCAGTCTGAAAGTCGCCTCTGATGATGTCATCATTGTAGGTCAGAGACTGCCTGGTCTGGTCTCAGAGATTGCCTGGCCTTTGATGTGAGAGGACCTGGATGCAAAATGAGCAGCATCTCAGCAGAGAGAGAGAGATTCCTCAATTTGCTGAGCACAAAACTCCCCCCCCCCCCCCCCCCCCCCCAAGAAAGTTCGAAGATGTGATACTTTTATTCGTTTTCTTCCCCCAGGATTTCAGGAAAACGATCAAGTTCTTGAAGTCTTCAAGACAGAGTTCCAGATGCGGTTGCTGTGGGGGAGCCGGGGAGCAGAAGGCAACCAAGTCGAGCGATACGAAAAATTTGACAAGGTCCTAAGCGCACTATCAAACAAGCTGGAGCCTCCGGTCCGGCACAGTGAATTGTAGCTCGGAGGGGGGGAAAATTCATTCACAAAGGTTTTTAAAAAGTAGTACAAGTTTGGTTAAAGGGAACAATCACTGAACAGAAACTTCCTAGTCTTGTATTATTTTTCCTTCTATTTAAATTTAATGCTTTAAAAAAAAATCCCTAAGTGTTTGATTGACAGAGCACTATCTTGTTAGTGATTCGCAAGTGGGTGTGTGCCCAGAATCACAAAGAAACAGGAAGAAGATGGGAGAGGAGGGAAGGGGATTTCAAATAGCGGTGAACTTTTTTTTTGACCAACCAATAAGTATCTCTGACTCATTCTTCTCATTCTTGAGCATAAGGAGGTTTAAAAAAATGCCATGTGGCAGCTGATAAAGACATCACCCAGATCCGGAAGGTCAATGGTTCGATCCTGATCTGCATCACCTTAAGCTCACCTCAGCCAGGTGAGCATCGAGGTGCTGTAAATGGCACCAGCGATCCTTATTTTGGGCTGGGGGGGGGGGGAAAATCAGCCGCGACCGTTATCCAGTGGCTCTTGCTGGAAAGTGGATCTGCAGACAAGATTGGGCTAGGCTATGATGCCCTGAACGGTCCAATAGTCTGTCGCGCTCGCCGTCTGTACTTGGGACATGAACGGCGGTAACGTGGGTGAGGTCCTGGAGATCTGTCGGCACCTCTGGATCCACACCCCAGCAAGAATCGGCACCTTTAGAAGAGGAGGGGAGAAACTTGAGGGTAGGGATGAAGTAAAAGCTCCTGTCGGCAACAATAATGGAAAAATGATCTTAAGACTTTCAAAAAGATGACTGAACCCAGGGTGATTTGCACTTTCTCCAAAAAGAAACTAACCAAAAATACTACTATTATACAACAACAACCTGCATTTATCGAACGTGTAGAAAAACGATGCACGTAAAAGTGACAGGAAATTCCCCAGAAAAATCAGCGATATCTGAACGCTGAGTCAGCGAGGTCTGAGGGGATGTCTCGAAAATTAAAGAAACCATAAAAAATCAATGGCAGGCCAATACTCCTACTGAGTGGGACAAAGGGGGGAAATTAGTGAGTTGCTGTTTGGATTGTTGCCTTTGAAGTGACGATGTCTGACTGTCTCATTGTAAAGTTATTGTACAGTAAAGTTTTATTTCCCCGCTCTAAGATAACTTGGGGGTAAAGCAGCATGTTTAGAGAGCCACTCAGTACCCAGTGTAAATACATCCCCACTACTGTATCGGTGGGAGAGATGATCCCGCATTGATCAACATGTCTTGAGGCTGGTTGACCAAGAAGAGGCATCAATAACACCATGTCCAGATGCCAGTCCAGCTGTGGTGGATAGTGTGTGAGAGGGTCTTACTTTGGAGATAAGGAATGCTGGTAGGGAGTACCATTACTGACTGTGCAGCCCAGAACAATACAGGATATATATCCAAGATAAGTGTCTTACTGAACAATACCTGAGTAACTAGTTAGGAACCAGTCAAAGGTTCTGCTCCCCCCCGCCACCCCCGATCACTATCCAGTGACCTCCCCTTCCCCACCATGAGGTGAGGCTAGGATTGGATGTAGCTGCGATGCTCTCCATGTTCAATAGATGGCCAACCTTCTCTATCTGGGCTCACTTGGGTGAAGTACCACAAAGTAATTGGAGCCTGTGGAACTGTACCCCAGCACGAGCCAGCACCTTCAGGAGAGAAAACTGGGGAAGGGGGAAAATCGAGTGACTGTACTTTGATTAGCTTTATACCAGGAAACTAACCTCTCCCTCAATCTCTGCAGCACTCCTGCACATCAAAACTGTCTCTCACTGAAGGAACAGTGAAATCGCTCGCAGCAAATGTTGCAGCTTGGAATGGACTCGTACTTTTGTAGCCAATTTTCTGTATTTTAAAAAAAAATGCAGAATTTGGTATTATAGATGTACATGAATACATTAACCACATTGGTGAATACAAGTGCACAAGGAAGCAAGCGGTATATTGTAAAGCTAAAGTCGATGAGCTCTGTGTAGACCCCGATTGCTCTCCGCTAGAGCGTTAACGTTTACCGTTATTCCCAGGCAGTTGCTTCAGGCTGGGCTTTTGGAGGGGACAGTCCGATTCGGTTTCTGAGACGGCTGCTGTCGAAACTACAGCACTTTTCCCAATTCACATACACCAAAACAAAAATAAAAAGCACTCCACCTGGGCACATATCATGTGAAGTGGCACAGTACCATGTGACTGAAAGTGCACAGGTACAAAAATGTAATTTAACTGAATGATACCGGTAAATAACAGGCCTCCAACACCCATCCTGTAATCCCCAGGGCAGGAGTGTACCTTGCGCGCACTCAGGGTCCTAATGCTGTGTTATGCCAGTCTTTTAACTCATTCTATGTTGGACCACAAAACCATTGTGTTCTCTTCTTCTGCTTTGCAACTATGGCACAGTGTAAATACAGAGAGATGTATATATGAATTCTATGTTCCTGCATAAAAAACAAAGCCCTGTTTGTTGTAGAGTATAATCCTGGATGTTGATGAATGTATTAATTTGTATTAATAGACTTGTGTAAGGGGAAACAAGTGATTGTGTGTGGTTTCTGGATTTAATTGGTGCAAACAAAATGATTTTTTAAATGTACAAGTGAATTAAAAGTTGAAAAAAAGAAACATCACAATAAACACTGAAATAGAGGAGAAAATGGCGGTGTACTGTTTTAATGTGTAAATAATAAAAACAACTTGTATTTAGATAGCGCCTTTAACATAGTAAAACGTCCCAAGGCGCTGCACAGGAGTATTATAAGACAAAAAAATTGACACCGAGCCACATAAGGAGAAATTAGGGCCGGTGTCCAAAAGCTTGGTCAAAGAGGTAGGTTTTAAGGAGCGTCTTAAAGGAGGAAAGAGAGGTAGAGAGGCGGAGAGGTTTCGGGCCTAGGCAACAGAAGGCGCGGCCACCAAAGATTGAGCGATTATAATCAGGGATGCTCAAGAGGGCAGAATTAGAGGAGCGCAGATATCTCGGGGGGTGGGGGGGGGGGGGGGGGGTTGTGGGGCTGGAGAAGAGTACAGAGATAGGGAGGGGCGAGGCCATGGAGGGATTTGAAAACAAGGATGAGAATTTGGAAATCGAGGTGTTGCTTAACCGCGAGCCAATGTAGGTCAGCGAGCACAGGGGTGATGGGTGAACGGGACTTGGTGCGAGTTAGGACACGGGCAGCCGAGTTTTGGATGATCTCAAGTTTATGTACAGTAGAATGTGGGAGGCCAGCCAGGAGTGCATTGGAATAGTCAAGTCTAGAGATAACAAAGGCATGGATGAGGGTTTCAGCAGCAGATGAGCTGAGGCAAGGGCGGAGACGGGCGATATTGCAGAGGTGGAAATAGGCGGTCTTAGTTATGCTGCGAATATGTGGTCGGAAGCTCATTTCAGGGTCAAATATGACACCAAAGTTGCGAACAGTGTGGTTCAGCCTCAGACAGATGTTAGGGAGAGGGATGGAGTCAGTGGCTAGGGAACGGAGTTTGTGGCGGGGACCAAAAACAATGGCTTCAGTCTTCCCAATATTTAATTGGAGAAAATTTCTGCTCATCCAGAACTGGATGTCGGACAAGCAGTCTGACAATTTAGAGACTGTGGAGGGGTCGTAAGAAGTGGTGGTAAGGTAGAGCTGGGTGTCGTCAGCGTACATGTGGAAACCGACGCTGTGTTTTCAGATGATGTCGCCAAGGGGCAACATGTAGATGAGAAATAGGAGGGGGCCAAGGATAGATCCTTGGGGGACACCAGAGGTAATGATGCGGGAGCGGGAAGAGAAGCCGTTGTAGGTGATTCTCTGGCTACGATTAGATAGATAAGAATGGAACCAGGTGAGTGCAGTCCCACCCAGCTGGACGACGGTGGAGAGGCGTTGGAGAAGGATGGAGTGGTCAACCATGTCAAAGGCTGCAGACAAGTCAAGAAGGATGAGGAGGGATAGTTTACCTTTGTCACAGTCACAAAGGATGTCATTTGTGACTTTGATGAGAGCCGTTTCGGTACTGTGGCAAGGGCGGAAACCTGATTGGAGGGATTCAAACATGGAGTTGCGAGAAAGATGGGCACGGATTTGGGAGGCGACAACACGTTCAAGGACTTTGGAGAGGAAAGGGAGGTTGGAGATGGAGCGGTAGTTTGCAAGGACGCAGGGGTCATGGGTTGGTTTTTTGAGGAGGGGTGATGGCGGCAGATTTGAGGGAGAGCGGGACAGTACGTGAGGAGAGAGAACCGTTAACAATATCAGCTAACATGGGAGCCAGAAAAGGAAGTTGGGTGGTCAGCAGTCTAGTGGGAATAGGGTCGAGGGAGCAGGAAGTGGGTCTCATGGTCAAGTTGAGCGCGGAGAGGTCATGAGGGGAGATCGGAGAGAAACTGGAGAAAGATGTGAGTTCAGGGCTAGGGCAAGGGGGAACCTTAGAGGAAGTTTGGCCCAGTGGGCTAGGGGAAGGAAGGGAAGTGGCAGGAGTAGCTGAATGGATGGTCTCAATCTTAGAGACAAAGAAGCCCATGAGCTTCTCACACTTGTCGGAGGTGAGGGTGGAGGAGACAGGGGAGAGGGGTTTAAGAAGACGGTTGGCAGTGGAGAATAGGAGCCGGGGTTTATCTTTGCATTCCAGAATGATTCTGGAATAGTGAGCAATTTTGGCAGACGAGAGCAGGACCCGATAATGCTTTATGTGGTCCAGCCAGATCTGGCGGTGAATGGCTAAACCAGTTGTTCGCCATATCCGTTCAAGTCTGCGTCCCTCGGAATTAAGGGAGCGAAGATGAGGGCCGTACCAGGGCGAACGGCCAGGGTGAGAGAGAGTAATTGTTTTAATCTGGACTAGGGCATCAAAGGTGGTGGTGAGGGTGTGGTTGAGCAGATCGGTAGCTGCAGAAATGTTGTGGTGAATGGAGGGCCAAAGGCTGGACAGTTGGGCTTTCATAAGTGCAGTTGTAAGAGAGTTGGGAGAGAGTTTTTTCCAGGGGCGCACACAGAAGGAAGTTGGGTTGGGGGGTGGGTGGGAGTGGAAAGGGGATGTGGGTGGAGAGCGACACGAGGAAGTGGTCAGAGATGGCCTTATCTGCGATTGACACGATGGGAGTAGCGAGGCCACGAGAGATGGCAAGGTCGAGGGGGTGGCCGTGAATATGGGTTGGGGACTTTACATGGAGGGAGAGATTAAGGGAGGACAGGAGGCTAGTGAACTCAGAGGAGAGAGAGCGCATGATGAATTGAGATGGAGGTTGAAATCACCGAGGATGAGAAGTCGTTCGGTGTAGAGGCTGAGGGAGGAGAGCAGTGAAGATATCTCGGTAATAACATTTTTATGGTACTTGGGTGGGCGGTAGAGAACGAGAATTTTAAATGAGAGGTGAGAGGGGTGGAATAAGGCGAGATGTTCAAAGGAGGAGAAAGTGCCGGAGGAGTAGGGGGACAGACGAAGGTGTGATTTGGTGATGAGAGCCACACCGCCACCATGAGCGTGATTAAAACTCTCGCAATGTCCCAGCGGGTTAACTGCACCCCTGGTGTGGTGTGAACCATACGGATCCGAAGGTCTCCCTCTGGTTTGACCCCCGGTCTGTGCTGTGTTAGCTTATCGCAGGCCACTGAAAAGCCTGGGAACAATTCCCGCTTAAACTGACAAACTTAGAAGGGTCGATTGGGGCAGGGGCCACAGGGTCCCTGCGGAACCCCTACCCCAGCACTGCCTTCAGGAGAGGAAAAGATTTTAAACAATCCAGGCTCACTAAAAGGGGCCGACAGTGGTAAGAACACAGGTATCTCTATAACATTTAAGATCGTATGACAATTCAATAGAACACATTTCCCCTTTAAACACCTCTGTTGTCACCTTCGATCACTGTTACAGCCTTTATTAACCTTCCAGCATAAACTGCCCCAAAGAAGCTGTGGAACTGCCCTTAATACATCGCTCTTTCTTGGAGTTATCTGGCAGGACATCAAACACTTTGTAGGCTGATCCCTCTGGTTGTGCCATTCCAAAGGCTATGTACTCTAACACATAAACCACGAACCTTTAATCTGCTGACAGTATTTGAGGAGGTGGGGGGGGGGGGGGCAGGCTTCACTTTACTGGCTGTCTGCAGACACTTCTAAATATATCCATTTGCGTTGATCAAAGTGACGGATGTTAGTGCTGGGGAACAGAACATTGTTTCCACCCTGGGAATCTAGCGTCAGCATCGAGCGCTCCCAGGTCACGTACAGCACAGGTCAGCTGCAGAGTGAAGCTCCCTTTATTCTGCTCCAACAATGCTTTAACCCCACCAGCCTCCAGTCACCCCCTTACTGCACCAGTGTGACATTTTCATTTCCCTCCACCAGTCCTCCTGCGGCCGCGCTGCCCGAGATGGACATTTGTTGTGCCAATTGGAGCAGTCTTGTGCAGTGGGCACACACACACACACACACACACAAGAATGGAGGAAACTGGAAAAGAAATGAAAGTTTCACACTGCCCTTCGAGTCTTGGATTTCAAAATAATCAAAAAATCAAATGAATCTGCGAAAGAGTCTTCAGAGAGTTGCAGGCCAGGCACCTTGGGCAAGACGTACATCAGACACTCGTAGCCTTCCAGGCCTTTCAGAAGTTTAACATAAAATATTAACTGGACAGTGTACAAATTACGAGGCACTATCCAAAACTCACAGCGGCCTAGTTTCAAGACCTGACTGACAGCTTTCGGGGGAGGAGTGGGAGAGCTGGAATGTGCCACATATGGTTTCAATGTGCTTCCAAAACCAAAGACACAGAACTTAAAATACTTCAATACTGGCATCATTGCTGACTGAGTTAAACCAAATAAACAGGCAGCTCCCCCGAGTGCTGGTGAGAATGTGCTGAGGCAGGATCCAGTGTCAAAATATTCTGGTGTTGTACAAATCTCGAAACCTGTGTAAATACAAACACCTGATTATGGTTCCTCTTCCGTCCTGGTTCTCTCCCCTTCTTTCATTAAGATTGGTGACTAATGCTGGGATTGTGGCTGCATGGACACCAGCCACCTTCAGCTACCTCACCCACACAGCCATGTTTGATCTGCCAGCCCAGACAGCGTTGGGAGATTGGGGTCAACAGGGGATGGCGGAGGTATCACAATGTAGCCCAAGCCCGGCTCTGCCCTCAGCCAACAGGGACACAGGCATATTTCCCAATGGAGGTCACCGGATAGTGCGAACGAGTGGGATTCTTAGTTGATCCCCACCCCCCAACAGCTTAGAGGTGCGGCGGAGACCAATGACTCTGTCACGGTTTGGGGGTTTTTTAACACTATATATTTTCTCCAGCTCAGAATCACCGGCCAGTCCCGTAAACTGACTTTGTGTCCTCTGCAGTCTTGAGTGCATCTTAACTTACCCAATATCTGAGTAAATGATAGGCAGAGCCACATCATGTAACAGTGAGCCCTTACTCTCTACATTGGTTACTGGAATATATCAAGTGCCACTAAATGATTATCCTCTCTTCCTGTACTCTTACCAGACTGAGACTCAGGCTCTGAACCACAAGTGGGTCTATTCACATGAGAGTAGTGAGTGAACAGTAAAGAGTAGAAAACAGTGACGCATTAATTTCTCGACTCGGCCAGAGATATGAAATAATAAAGCTGCCTCTCATATTCTCCCTAAATATTGACTTTAAAACATAAACTCACTCCTCGTGCTGGAGAACATGTCACAGCCTTAAAACTGAACGCTGTAGGTCAGCACAAAGCTCTTCTCTGGCTGGTGGCTGGAAACCTGACAATGACTCTCCCGGTAACACTCTCCTATAAAATACAATCCCAACCCCTTGAAGTTAGACAGAAACAGAAGGAAATAGACAACTGTATCTTTCATAGAACAACAACCATCCACAGAAGGATTGCATTTCTCTCATCAATATTCGAATGGTCGGCCGATCTTGGATGTTGGTGATTGAATGCGATGGCTCCAGCCATTTACACCTTCGACAAACCATTGTGGTATCCTTAGAATCACACAGATTGTGAAGCTGTTGCTGCAGCCTTTCTGGTCTCTGAGCTCATGACTTTTCTGAGATGCTGAGAGGTTGTTTCCCCTGGCTGGAGAGTCTAGAACTTGGGGGCATAGTCTCAGGTTAAGGGGGTCGGCCATTTGAGACTGAGATGGAGAAATTTCTTCACTCAGAGGGTTGTGAATCTTTGGAATTCTCTGCCCCAGAGGGCTGTGGATGCTCAGTCGTTGAGTATATTCAAGGCTGAGATCGATAGATTTTTGGACACGAAGGGAATCGAGGATATGGAGATTGGGTGGGAAAGTGGAGTTGATGTAAAAGATCAGCCATGATCTTATTGAATGGCGGGGCAGGCTCGAGGGGCCGTATGGCCTACTCCTGCTCTTATTTCTTATGTTCTTATGTTCTGCATGTTGGTGGGATTTTAACCCCTTCTAACTGGCTATCCAGTACTGATTAATGATCCGATTACAAAGAGAAGTCATTTTTCTTCTTCTTTCCAATTTCTGCCCATGCTGGGTTCCCATGGAAGCGTTCCCATGGAAGCTGACAGGCCCCAGGGACCTCCCCCAAGTGGCCATTCTTCATGTACGAACCTAGACTGAGAGTGTTGACAGGCTAGTTGACCTGGGCTGGGGACGGGGGTGTGGTTGGTATCACAGTCTGTCCGCACATGTGCACTTTCCAGCAGTCACTCAACGGTAATCAGGAGTGGGAACCCTGGCTGATTCTTTCCTCTTCCTAACATAGGGGCACTGAGGCCGATTGCAGCACACTGGTCTCAGACCGAGGACTGAACTTAGGATCTTCCTGATTTGATTGTCTCAGTACCATAACGTGGATTCACTGGGCCACAGGGCATGCATGGGGAGTTTTGGAAATTCCACACTGTAATCTGTGCATGCTGACATCTAGCTTTTTTGTTATTTACAATACATAATCATTTTAATTAACAAAATGGAAAGAATGATTTTGTTCTCTGAGTCAGACTTTGCACAGTTGAACTACAGATGTTCCTTGACATCTGGAATGACACACTTGTACTGGAATGACACACTTGTAATGAATGCAATTTGGGCCCATATGTTCCCCTGTACTGTGTGATTCAATAGAAGAATTTCTAGTTCCATCTAATTTCACGCTGATTTCAGCCCAGCTTTACTATAACATCCTATTTATAATGAAAGCTCACACCTTCTACACATATGATTGCAAATTCCCTTCACCTTCATAGTGGCGATTACACTCTCCCAATGGCTCAGTTAGTAAAGTCACTTTATGGAACTGAGCCGTACATAACAGGAAGGACCCGAGTTGATGTTGAGTTCATTAATCTGCACCCAGGTGGTAGTTGAGTGCTACAATTGGCCTCAGTATCCTGGGTCTAGTGAGGGGAAAATCTAACCAAGGTTCCCTCATGGATGCTGTCCAGTGATCCTGCTGCAAAGTGTAAGTGTGTGGACATCAGGTGAGAGAACTGCAGCATGACTTGGAGACAGCTACAAACACTCCAGCCACATTTTCCTGCTCACTCTATGTAACCGGGAGCAGCTCTCCTTTGACGCCTGCGTCAGTAAAAATAATGGCTCTCCTCAGTAAGTGACTGGGTGACAGCAGCAACAATAATCCAGGATGTGTAGAGCATGGATAAGCACTCCAAAAACACCAAACAGTGCTGCAGGATTAGAGAACTGGATGTGAGTAAACACATAAAACGAACAAAAGACAATTTAAGAACAAAAATCTCTCATCCACCAAGCAACATAGCCAGCAGACTGGCCAAAAGGGTCCAGCGACACATCGCCTTATATATTGCTCGTCAGAGGTTGGATTGTTGAGTAACCTCCCTCCTTTCTGAGTACATGGAGCCATTCTTCTCCCCCCACTTTTCCCCAATTGGCACTGGTACTCCTCCCACCCCATTGAGTTCACACTGGCATTCTACCTCCCCTCTCCCCCTTCCCCCCATTCATTCACTGAGCTAGTCCTCCCCGACTAACCCTCCCTGCCTCCTACCTGATGCTGCTGCTCTGAGGATTAAACTCTACGACAGCCATGAGGGGGAATTCCCGATTTTGTAAATTGCAAATCAGGAATCCCACTCAAGGAGTGCAGCAGAGTTGACTGTAGCTGTAGTAGCATCGGGCGAGATTGACGGTGGGGATGAGTTGGGGAGTGAAACAAAGAAAGAAAGAACTTGCATTAAATATCGCGCCTTTCACGACCTCAGGATGACCCAAAGCACTTTACAATCAATAAAGTACTTTTGATGTGTAGTCACCGTTGTAATGTAGGAAACGCGACAATCAATTTTCATGCAGGAAGCTCCCACAAACAGCAATGAGATAAAGACCAGATAATCTGTTTATCATTTTAATCAATGTTAGTTGGGGGATAAATGGCCAGGACTCCGGGGAGAGCTGCCCTGCTCTTCTTCGAATAATGTCACGGGATCTTTTACGTCCACCCGAGAGGGCAGACGGGGCCTCGGGTTAACGTCTCATCCGAAAGACGGCACCTCCTGACAGTGCAGCACTCCCTCAGCACTGCACTGGGAGTGTCAGCCCAGATTATGTGCTCAAATTTATTGAGTGGGACTGGAACCCACAACCTTCTGACTCTAGCAACAGAGAGTGCTACCCACTGAGCCACGGCTGACACTTGCGATTTTCAGAGAGGAGGGTACTATTTTTTGCAGGGTGGGGCCATTTCCATGGATTCCACAATAAAAAAATACAGCTGTAATTTTCCAGTGACCCTTCTTACATGTGCCAATTGGAGCTGATGTAACCAGGACCCACCCTGGGGCATCTGTTTCACAGTGGGATTGATTTGGAGGCACGCTGCTATAAAATGGCAATGGAGTCAAGCCTGAATCTCCTCTTTCACCCCTGCCATATCCCTTCCCAGTACAGCACAGTGCAGCTGTACCCCAGTTTGTGTGTGCAATTCCCCACAGGACGAGTTCCCAATATCGGCCATGTCACTGGGGGAGCGAAATGCTGAACTATGGCTAGCTGCTTTCAGGGGAGATGAGGAAAATCAGAGAGAGAGAGTGACCTCCCCCAACCTGACCGATCTTAATTTCTTACTGCGATCTGACTACAAAGTGGCATTAGGAGAAGCCTGGGGAGCAGGTTGGCCTGTTTATCCGCAGTGAATGATGGAACACGGCACTGAAAGACCACAGAAGCAAGGGGGGCGATTTTCCCTGCCCCTTGGAGGCGGGACAGTTGGCAAAATGGCAAAAACTGAGGGTGGGTTCAGAACCCGCCATCGCGCAATTTTACCGGAAGCGGGTTTGATGGGTACGATTCGGTCCCGCCTCCATCAGTCGGGAGAGGTAGTTAAGACCCTTAAATAGTAGTTAAGGGCCTCTATAATCCTATTTTGACAGGCCTTCGTTATTTTACCACATTTTCAGCATGTTGCGCGACCCTCTTAAACCACGCCAGCTAATCCTGGCGGGTTGACAAGTGGGTGGCCTCACAGCTGCAGCTCCACCATTAAAACGGAGCTTTCATCAGGGAGCAGTTGCAGGCAGCAGAACTTTTGTTCCAACGGTCTTTCAGCACTTTTAGCAGGCCTACCGAAGTCAGAGGTGCTGCAGCTTCTATCTCTCAACTGTGGGACCTCCTTGGAAGACCCTCTCCCCGCTTGGACTGAGCGCTTCCCCAACGGAGGTATCTGCCAGCAGCATGGGAACCATTTATTTCCTTTCACCATGGACCTCAGATTCGGATGAGGAGCAGCCACGGCAGCAGCAGAACCAGGCAGCTCAGCAGCAGGAGACCCAACCGCCTGCTCACCCACCTGATGCTGCACAGGGCAGAAGGCGCCAGCGCATGGAAGCACGTCGCCGCAAGAGATACCCACCTCTCAGGGTTTACAGACAGAGGATGAGCTACCTCAACATGACTCTCTGGCCTCATTTCACTCTGGCCACCAACCTGACCACGCAAGTGTCGCGGAGCCCGCAATGTGGAGCTGCCTAAGGCGAAATAACAGATGCCATCATGCCAACAGTTTGCCATCACATCATTTTTATACATTCAAACAGGGATGGCATTTCATCAATAAACAGAAACAATCACCCAAGTGCCTACCCCTGTGACTAATGGTGCGTTATTTTTCTCTTACGCGTGCTCCTACGTGGTGCTCCCCCTGTAGCTTCAGCAGAAGTGGAGGCCCCTTGCTCACTTTGATGCTGCTCCTGCTTCGACACCTTTGGCGGGCGTCCTCTGGGTTTATGAGCCTGTGAGGGCTCGCCAAACGTCTGCTCATCCTGCGACAGTGCAGGGGCTGAGACGCCCATCTCAGTTGGGTGCGGACTCTGGTGGGGCTCTGACCGAGGGCTACGCAGTGGCATGGAAGTGTGAGCGCTTGGAGAGGAGCCCCCACTTCCTTGTTCTCTGCCACCAACTTCCCTCTCATGGGTCAGGTCCACCTCAGCGCTTGCAAGTGGCTTGTGAGCACCTTGCTGCACATCAGAGGGGCCATGGGGACCCGTATCTGCACTGGCAGTCCTACTCAAAAGGACTTCCATGAACTCTGGATTCTCTGCTCAATAGCTGCCCATCGCTCCTCCAGAGATGTCAGTCTATTCTGAACAATCACCATGTTTTCCTGACTCTGGCGACTTATTTCCTACATGGCTGTAGCCAGCCTTTCCACGGAGGTTGCCATCCTTTCCGTGGTGCTGTGTATATGCGCCATTGCCTCCCTAACGGCACTGCTCATGTTAGAGTTGGACTCCTTCATCCTCTCCACACTCACAGTGACCCTGGAGACAAGACCTGTCAGAGACTCCTGCACCTGCTCCTGGAGTTCCAGCACCGCTCTCCTTCTGGATGGACCCAGAGGCACAGGGTCCACATGCAGCGGAGCAGAGCTAGGAGAGTCCTGCGCCCTCCGACGAGGACTCTCCACTGCTGTCCCTGTCTCCACCACCTGCTGATGCTCACCTGTGAGCTGTGATACACCAGGTGACAACACTACTCTATGTCCCGAAGGTCCCACCGAGGTGTGCGTATCTGCGCTGGTGCTGGGTGCGCTTACATCTGCTGACGCTGCATCCTCAGAGGTTGCAGGTTCCCCTGAGGAGTCTTGCTGCTCAGCCTCTTCCTTGTCGACAGTGGGGTGGGGCTCTGTGGATGGCCCTGTGGGGGAGTAAAGGCATAGGTTAGACATTTGACGGAAGTGTGGCATGCACATGCAATAGTGCAGATGCTCAAGTGGCATTCTAATAATGTACACCAGCAGCTATTTCAGTCACTCAAGCAGTGTAAATGAGAGAGACGCAAAACTATTCTGTCACCAGCTTGCTCTGCATCGCCCGTCTGTCCATCCCCCACTTCCACCTCCACCTCTGCGTCGGCAATGTCTAGCGCCGCCTCTTCAGCCTGGGTGAGAATGGCGAGGGGAGGTGGCCCTCCTCCTGTCTTCGCCCTTTCCCTTCTATTGTGGGCTCTCTTTTCCTGCAGTGAGGGAGACAAGTGGAGTTGGAGTGAGAATGATGGAGTGAGTGTAGAGAGTCCAGAGCATAGATGCTTAGAAGGAGACAAAGATGGAGTGAGGTTCCATGTCCAAGGGCCCTCCCTGTGCGTTGTTAGTCGTTGTCATTGCATAACATTGAAAGGGAGTGTGAGGGCAGCATAGTCGAATAGTGAAGTGATTGGGTTCATAGAGTGAGAGGGATGGTGAAGGGTGTAAGGGCAAAGTGGGATGTGTAGGAGGAGGTTGACAATGCAGAGTGCTGGTGATGAGAGAAGGGGAGCAGAGGAGGGTCAAGCTGAAGGTATACTCACTTTGCCTGATCTTACAAGGTCATTGAACCTTTTACGACACTACAGCCATGTTCTGCTGCACACTGATCTGGAGGTGATATCCCTTGCCAGCTGTACCCACACAGCCTTCGTTTCTTTGGGAGGCCTCTTCCTCCCAGATGAGGGGAAGAGCACCTCCCTGCTGGCTCTCGCCCCCCTCAACCAGCATTCCCAGTGCCTCATCTGAGAACCTCGGGGAGCCCTTGCCTTGGAGTTGGCCATTCTTGAAGGAGATAACAGCTTGGAGGTGGTGCAGCATTGACCAAAAACCAGTGGAATGAGCCAAGGCAGCAAGCAGCCCTTAAATGAAGCTGGATTAAGTGACACAGCAGAGGCGAGTTTCAGTCCCAAAACACTAATTGGCCCAGGGGAACCCACACCTCTGAAATCAACTGGCCAATTAGGGGAAAATCGCAAATTTTTCCCACCTCTCAGTGGAGGCGGATTTGGAACCGACCCAAACCGAAACCCGCCTCCATTGGGAAAATCGCACCCAAGGGAACAAAAATAGCACTTTAAATAAATTAAATCTAATATCAAAAAAATATGAGTTGATTTAACGAAGACTTATGGGGAGAAGCTAGGTAGATTATCACAAGATAAATTGTTGTGACAGGTGCAGTCACTACACCTGTCAGCTCTTCTGGGAGTGCTAGTTTGTGGTAAAATCATTAAAGGAAGGTTTGTGTTAAAGGGGCAGTGTTGATGACTGGAGGAGTGCCGGCCTGTCATAAAGTCTGTCCCACAAATTTGAAGGTGAGATAAAGAGCATAAAGAGCAGAGATTAACTGCCCTCTGGCATTTTATCCAAATGGTCAATTTTCACTTGTGGCCATGGCAACAGGGGTCATTTTGACTTTGGACGATTGTGTAAAACGGGCGATGTCGGCTCGACCACTCGTTAAACACTTCCCCCATTTCATTGACTTCAATGGAAAACGAAAAAAACAGGAGAGGTGTGTTTAACGGGCGGTCCAGCCGACATCGCCCGTTTTACACTGTCATCCAAAGTCAAAATTACCCCCCCCAATGAGTACCAGCAGTTTGTGGACGCACCATTTCGGAGCCTGATCCTGATCCACTCTCGACATCCACACGTGCCCTTTTCAGCAGGAGTCATCGGAAAACAATCGGGAGTGGGAACTCTGGATGATTCTTTTCCTGCCTGCAGTCCAGGCGCCAGTTGCAGCATCCGCTGCTGCTAATAAAACAATCTGTGCCAGTGAAAGGAGTAACTGCACAGTTGGCTGAGATTAGTTAGCTCAGCACAGACCTGGTGTTTGAACCTCGAACCTTCCTGCTGTTGGTCAGTACCACAATGGGCACTGAGCCATTCGGGAACCCCAAACATCTATATTTAACGTTTTAGTGGAATTTCTAGACAAGACTTAACTAAGTTCTACCGGTGAGCTCAACCCCAGTAACTAGGTTCCTTATGTAAAAATTTAAAGGTGAAATTTAAAGTTTTCCTGCACCAGCATCAGTCCCATGAATTGGAAACAACACTGATTCAATGGTGGCTGCTGGAAACCTATCATTTCAAATTTTACTTTTTAAATAACTGTGTTGTCTTTTAAACCAGACCTGAGCTGGCTGCCTTCAGATTGAAGCAAAATTATACCCTTCACTGACACGAGTCTATTTCTAGGACTGAATAAAATGTACTCCAGACATTAAGCAAATACAAACGTACAAAAGAATCCTGAAAATAACTCATGGTTGAGTGCAATGATAGTGCAACTTGCTCTCTAACAGCAGCACAGAACAGTTTATGTGCCATCTATTTCTACCCCTGGAGTCTCCCTCTTTCTGCCCCTCTTTCTGTTTCTGCATAATCTCCGTTTCTGTATCTCTGCAGTCTCCCTCTTTCTCTCTCTGTGCAATTTTTCTCTTCTTTTTCTCTCTCTACCGTCTTTCACTTGTCTTCTCTCCCGGTACAGTCCCTTTTCTTCTTGCAGTCTCGCTCGTTTTCCCCTCTGACGTTGCCTGTTCCTCACAGTGGCATTCTTATCTCACAGCAGCCTTTACGTAAGTGTTGATAGACACACTAAACCGTTCAGATATCCATATTAAACTCCATTATTGCTATCAGCCCTCATTGACAATTCAGGTAACTCGGAACTAGATTAAGGAGCTGATCACATGTAAGTTAATAGTGTAACAAGAACCCTCTGCGGCGTGGGGTAGGATGAGAAGACTTTAATACCCATTTCACAGTCCATGTCTATGCAGCAGTCCACGAAGGAGATTAGCAGCTGCACTCTTTTTATTTGGTTAACATAAACAATGACCTGCGTAATCTGCATTGAGTGACCCCACCTCAGCAGATGCCTGCCCTGCTGTTAGTCTCATCTGTCACAGAGACAGGTATCAGCATGACAATGGTGATGCCCCTCTGTCTGCAGCTGCCAACAGGATTCCGAAAGACAGTCACTGCGTGGTGGAATGACTGGGAGATCCCAGTGTGTCCTCACATCAGCTCCACATAAGGCAATTTATTGCTGCGTATTAGGTGAGTGGGGGGGGAGGGGGGCGGAAGACATATTTCTGTTTATGTCAGTCCAAGATTGTTACCACCATAACAGATGGGGGCAAATAACAAAGACCATTCAAAGCTGCTCTTCCACTGTCTCAGTGGCTAAATACACGATGTGCTGTGAAAACTACGCAGCAATAACCAATGAACACCCATCATCTCCAAGTTACACACCATCTTGACTTGCACAAATATAGCCATTCCTTTATCGTCACTGGATCAAAAGTCCTGAAATCCCCTACCTAACACCATCAAGGAGCACCATCACCATCAGGACTGAAGTCATTCAAGGAGAAGACCCACCACCATCCTCTCATGGCAACAAGAATGGGCAATAAATGTGGCCTTGCCAGCGCCGCCCACATCCCAAGAATAAAATTAAAAAATACTGATCAGGAAGGTTTCCAGGTTCAATCCCTGATCCGTATTGTTAGCTGATCTCAACTGGGATGGCACTGAGAGTGCTTCAATGCTGACAAATATTCATTTTGAACTCGAGCTGAAAATTCAGCTGATGCATCAAGTATTTAAAGAGTCCCAGTTCTGAGTGCGTTAATATAAGATATCAATTCTGGTGTGCACTGTTAAACTTCTATCAGCAGTCACATCGGAAACATCCAAGCTCCAAACACCCTTCCTCTTCCCTGCAATGTCACTGTGCTCGGACTCTAACTCACATTCCCAGGTCCTCACAATTGCAGAACTCCTCACCTCCCTCAGTCTCCCCTTCCTCCTACAATATTCCGGTTTTTTAAAAACTCAAGCTTGACGTAACCTAATCAGTATTTTTTTTTACCTCGATCTCGTCCTCGCTCCTAATCTTTTTAACCTCAGTTGTCCTGCACTATGAGCTCTGGCCCTTCATTTAGGTTCCTTAATTTAAAAAAAAAGGGGCCCAAATTCATTAGTGCCCAAAACCAGCGATCTGTGAGGTGTGCGGCCAAGGCGCGCCGGAATCGAGTCGCCCAAGGACTATCCTAAACTGGTCCACAAGTCTCATCGTCATAACATCATAATTGAGTGTGCAGCTCACCGGTCCGAGCCATTGGAATTTCGACTGGCACAGGTGAGTCTGGGAGGGGGAAGCGATCTGGTGGGTGGGGGAGATCGGGGGTGGGGGGCTGGGTGTTGGGGAGGCGATCAGGGTGGGGGGGAGATCGGGGTGCTGGGTGTTGGGGAGGCGATCAGGGTGGGTGGGGGAGATCGGGGGTGGGGGGCTGGGTGTTGGGGGAGGCAATCAGGGTGGGGGGGGAGATCGGGGGGGGGGGGGGGCCATTGCAGGTTGGCAGCCGCCGTAGTCTTATAGTGGGGACAGGAAGAGCACTCCCGCTCCTCCTGGCAGCGCATTAAGGAAAGTTAAAATAAAACACCTCCAACGGTCCCTATAAGCAGCAACGCAAGTTGCAACTACTTCCCACCAATTTGTGGAACGGGTCCATAAGTGGGGGGTAGCAGCCTCATTTCAATATTGAAAGGCGGCCTGTGCTGATTTCAGGAGGCCACCAAGGCCACCTAAAAAGAGGTCCTGCCGATTCTAGCAATGGCCCAGGCCTTTCCGATGGTAAATTTGTCATCGTTGAGCTCATGTTACGCTTGCAAACCGGATGCAACAATGTTGAATTTAGGCCCCACAGTGCTTTATTTAGCAGGAACGATCTTTTATTAAACAGTTGTACTGTTGAAACTTGGCAAAACAAAACACTGCAAAGAACTCTCAATGAGGTTAGGGCAAATGGTAAAAAGGCATTTACCCAATACTTAAGAACTAACTATTACCCACATCCGGAGGACACCCTCCATCGTGTTGTGTGGCACTACCACCGTGCTAAATGGGATAGATTCAGAACAGATCTAGCAGCTCAAAACTGGGCATCCATGAGGCGCTGTGGGCCATCAGCAGCAGCAGAATTGTATTCCACCACAACCTGTAACCTCATGGCCTGGCATATCCCTCACTCTACCATTACCATTAAGCCAGGGGACCAATCCTGGTTCAATAAGGAGTGTAGAAGAGCATGCCAGGAGCTGCACCAGGCGTACCTAAAAATGAGGTGCCAACCTGGGGAAGCTGCAACATGGACTACATGCATGCTAAAAAGCAGAAGCAGCATGCTATAGACAGAGCTAAGCAATCCCACAAGCAACGGATCAGATCAAAGCTCTGCAGTTATGCCACATCCAGTTGTGAATGGTGGTGGACCATTAAACAACTAATGGGAGGAGGAGGCTCCATGAATATCCCCATCCTCAATGATGATGGAGCCCAGCACATGAGTGCAAAAGACAAGGCTGAAGCGTTTGCAACCATCTTCAGCCAGAAGTGCCATTCGCAACTCCTCAGATAATGAAGCAGTCCATGCCTGCAGGCAACAAGTCCTGGACGACATTTAGACTTGGGCTGATAAGTGGCAGGTAACATTCGTGCCACACAAGTGCCAGGCAATGACTATCTCCAACAAGCGAGAGTCTAACCACTGCCCCTTGACATTCAACGGCATTACCATCGCTGAATCCCCCACCATCAACATCCTGCGGGTCACCATTGACCAGAAACTTAACTGGACCAGCCACATAAAAACTGTGGTATTCTGCAGCGAGTGTCTCACCTCCTGACTCTCCAAAGCCTTTCCACCATCTACAAGGCACAAGTAAGCAGTGTGGTGGAATACTCTCCACTTGCCTGGATGAGTGCAGCTCCAACAACACTCAAGAAGCTCGACACCATCCAAGACAAAGCAGCCCGCTTGATTGGCACCCCATCCACCACCTTAAACATTCACCCAGTTCACCCCCTCTACAAGATGCACTGCAGCAACTCGCCAAGGCTTCTTTGGCAGCACCTCCCAAACCCGCGACCTCTACCACCTAGAACGACAAGGGCAGCAGGCGCATGGGAACACCACCACCTGCAAGTTCCCCTCCAAGTCACACACCATCCTGACTTGGAAGTATATCGCCGATCCTTCATCGTCGCTGGGTCAAAATCCTGGAACTCCCTCCCTAACAGCACTGTGGGAGTACCTTCACCACACGGACTGCAGCGGTTCAAGCAGGCAGCTCACCACCACCTTCTCAAGGGGCAATTAGGGATAGGCAATAAATGCTGGCCTTGCCAGCGACGCCCACATCCCATGAATGAGTATTAAAAAAAATCCTACGATTACAGAGCAAGTCAGTAGAGTGTTCTTTGTTACTAGCAATCCCGCCCACTATATTTATTCTAATTACATCCATGTAACAACTGTTGTACTAGAAATGAGCATCTTTTGTTATTGTACAAAGATTTAACCAGTGTAGCTCACTGAAGCGACAAATTAAATTCAGGTCAGGGTCCTGTATTGGGGGAAGGCGAGAGAAAGAGTGAGGAGGTAATAAGGTTGAAGGTTTCTTTGAGGGATAATTGATCGGGGCACAAGGTAATACCCTATTCTTTAAAAATCTTGGAAGTGGATGTATTTTATTGCTCATAAAGAAAAATGGGTTAACTCAACGTTTTCATTTGTACAGTGCTCAGTGCAGTACCGAGTGTCGCTCAACTCTGGGGTTGAAATTCTGTGTAAGTAATCCATACTTCTGTGCTGTTTCTGAAGACAGAATCTGATTGCGAGACCAGTTTGAAATGGGATGGATTCTTCAAGTTTTATTACGGCTCCTTGAAGTATTTTTTTTTTTTGCTGCTTTGAAAAAACTTCAATCGAGCTGTCCTCATGATTCGGGGGAAATGCTCCACCTGATGTGGTCCAGAGCCCTACAAACCAACAAGGACCAGAGGCAAAAACAGTTGGCCTCTCAGCCATTGGGTTAGGAAAGGGGGAAAAAAAATCAGCCACAGTTCCTACTTCTGATCACTATCCAGTGATCCCAGAGTGCATGGGTGCATATTCGACAAGGGCAGAATTGAGCTTAGCCGTGGTGCCCTCCATGGTAGAATAGCCTACTGATTATCACTGTCTGGGTTCACAAGAAAATTGGCCACTTGGGCAAGGTGAGAGAGGGCAACTGGCCTCATGGGACTGTATCCCAGCGAGCATCAGGAAAGGAAGGGAGAAGAAAAGAACTCACCTCCCTATTAGAGTCATAGCTCGAATGGTTTTCCCTTTCACTCGGCGTTTATTTAAGCACAGGGGCTGTCTTAGAATGATTTTCTGCCTTCCGTATATCTGAAGCTTTTCTTCAGACAACGATGAGTCGGATGCCAGTATGGTGCAGTGACTCACTGCAATACCATCTGTCCAGTGCAGCTGTGTAACTGCAGTTTAAAAGGTCTGAGGTCTGCTGAAGTGTAATGCATCACGTCTAACATGTCAGTGGGCCCCACAGCAAGACGTCCTGCGAGTGCGGTTACAAATGAGTAAAAAGATCTCAAAACAACAGATGTGTTAAGAAGGCCCTGCATGCCGACAGTAGCCTACCGTGTGACTACCTTCTGTCTTCTGCACACTGCAGCAGAATTCCACACAATACTTATTTTAAAACTTTCTCCAACAGAAAATCAATTATGATTCTAGTTTCTCATTTTTTTTGTTGTTGCCGATTTCCTCTCCATGCTGCTCAGCCATTGGGTCCTTGCTGAGGTTGGGTTCCAGTCGCTCTCTGGGGCCTCAGCTGGCGGCAGTTCTTCATGCGTGAGCCTCGGCAGTGAGTGGTGGCTGACTATTCGACTGCAGGAAGGTATCATGGGAACATAGGGACAGGAGTGGGCCATACAGCCCCTCAAGCCTACTCCGCCATTCAATTAGATCATGGCTGGTCTCTACCGCAACTCCACTGACCCACCTTGGCTCCAATCCCTTGATACCCTGACCTAACAAAAATCTATCGATCTCTGTCTTGAAAGCTCCAATTGATCCCCAGCACCTCAGTCTTTTGGGGAAGAGAGTTCCAGATTGCTACTACTCTTCCTGTGAAAAAATACTTCCTGATTTCCCTCATAAATGGCCGAGCTCTAACTTTAAGATTACGCCCCCTGGTTCTTGATTCACCCATCAGAGGAAATAGTTTTGCTGCATCTATCCCATCAAATCCTTTTTAACATCTTAAACACCCCCTCAATCTTCTATACTCCATCACAGCTGAGCTGGATCCTCATCCGACCCACCAACGCTCCCTGGATATCAATCAGGAGAGTGAACTCTTGGTGACTTTCACTTTCCTAACCCGGGGGACACTAAGATCAACTGTAGCACAGTGCTGTCGCCCTGGCAGCAATCAGCTCATTCAACACATTCTCAGTCATACCTGGAACCTTCATGGTCAGAATGGCTCGGCTGCTCCTGGGCTGAACTCAACCATTGGGGAGCCTTGCTTCTCTCGCCTTTCGCGCTTTCACTCTGAAAGTGCTTGTCACAGCCTTTATTGTGTCAGCTGTTTGCAGTTAGTTTTATTACACATTCTTGTTCTAATAAATCAGCATTAGAAACATACAGAATGTAATGTTCTACTTTTAGAAATTAAAATATTTTCTCTCACCCCCTTTCCTGCCAAAGATTGTTTCTCCCACCTCACCACAGCATCAGTTGAGAATCAGTTTCTCCTGCAGGAAGATGTGTGTGTGAGTTGGATGTTGGGGGAGGACATGGTGGGGCTCAACTCTGACGCCTGCCCAATACCATTCCAGTTGTCTACCAACATTCGCTATCCACACTCACACATAAAGAATGGCTTGAGACCTTTAAAATTGCTTTTTTTTAAAACTGATTTTCATTGATACATTCCCGGATTTTTCTGGGTTGGTGGGTCAGTAAAAAAAACAATTTCTGCCCCAGAATTATCCCTGCTCCCAATGGAGATCCCGAGATGAGCACGTGTCACGCTAGTCTTGCAGTCACGCGCGTAATGTGAGCAACGTGCATAATTGCAGCACTGGCCCGATGTGCACGCAAAAATGGACTCGACTTTCAACAGTCAAATTCTGGAAGGGAAACAATTTGAGTTAAGGCATTACCATTCCTCCAAGGGTAGTGTAGTGGTTATGTTACTGGACTGGTAATCCATAGGCCTGGATTAAAAAGCTCAGATTTTGAGAGTTCAAAATCCCATCACATCAGTTTGAGAATTTGAATTCAGTTTAAGAACTCTGGAAATAAAAAGCTGATTATCAGTAAAAGTGACCGTGAAGCTGTCAGACTGTTGTAAAAACCCAACTAGTTCGCTAATGTCCTTTTGGGAAGGAAGCCTGCCGTCCTTACCCGATCTGGCCTGGATGTGACTCCAGTCCCACACCAATGTGGTTGACTCTTAACTGCCCTCTGATATTGTTCATAGGCTGTGTAACAATAGGAAGAAAAATTAAAGTATTAATCATCCCAATCTCAAGCAACCTGAAAAATACCAGAAATTTCAGAAATGTTAAAGCGGAAAAGAATTGACTAAGTGGATGACCCAAGTGAGTACATTGTTTTGCTGCCAATCACTGACCCATGGAACTGCTATGAGTTTGCCCCTCAATAAACATGGAATCAAATCTTTTGCTGTATTGGGCCCTCACATGCTAGTGGGATTGGAGCTGGATCATTGGCTTCATGAAATGCAAGTCTACATGCTCCAACGGCTGAATAAATATGAATGCTTAGGTTTATCCCTTCATTTCCTACGTGTTTGGTGACTATTAAATGATCCATTTAGCATTACTGCCTTGTTAATCGCTTGCTTGTTTTCTGAAGGTTTAATAATGTTGAAAATAAAAACTGATTTTTGCTGATTTTCTCCAAATTTACCCTGGCGTTTTGCGCTCAACTTCCCTCTTTCCCACCGCCCATTTTCTTGTGTTTTTTTGTTGGTTGCTAAAAACAAAAAAATGAAAATCGACTTTCAGAATGGTCACTTGGGTGAGATAACAGAGAACTACTGGCACCCAGGGATCCATCTCTCTTGAAAAAGTCACTGCTTATGGATTAAAAATACCTAAATGACAACATTTTATTGTTTAGTTGTTCTTCTTGAGTAATTTCCTTTAACAACCTTTTGTGCAATACATGAAATGCAGAGGCAGCACTGAGTCTGACAGGACAGACGAGTGAAGGACAAATATACGGGGTGATGACAGAGCAAGGTTGGGAGAGGGCAGTGTGAATCATTTGTTTTTCCGCACCTTGTAATATGCAGCCATTTTACATTGAAATAAACCACTTTATACACACACACACACACACATAAACACAGAAAATATCCTGGGAGTTATACACTGCAATAAAAAGAGAAGCCTTGCAACACTCGCCATCCTTCCTCTGCTGTACCATCATCAGTACTTTTGCAACAGAGCTTCAAACCTCCTCCCTGACTTTGCTCAATTTCACCACGTCCTGTCAACTAGTGTTTGCTTAACCACAAAAAAGGTTGCTACAATACAGAAAATAACAAATGTCTGGAACTGTGTTACATTACGAGGTTTGTAACACATAAAGTCCACAATGCAGTCTTGAGATTCAAAGAACTTTGTTTTCCTGAGTTACATTACCACCGAGCCATCATTCAGAGGAGTGAAAAACTGTATCTGTGATTCTATGAACAGGTCAATGCTGCTATCTGCTGGTAATTAGAAGTCACTGCCGCAGTAACTTACGATGCAGAGATGCCGGTGTTGGACTGGGGTGGACAAAAGTGAGAAGTCGCACAACACCAGGTTATAGTCCAACAGCTTTATTTGAAATCATAAGCTTTCGGAGCTGCTGCTCCTTCGTCAGGTGAAGTGAAGAAATATAAATCGGCACAGCATATATAGACAGAGAACAATGCCTGTTCGGGATCTTGTCTGCTTTCTTGCATCTCTGTAGATACTTGATGTCTGTGTCGATATGCGCGATCTTCTTGGAGATCCTCTCCACTTTGAGCCGGCAGTTTGTGGTGTCGATAGTGGCCATGTTCTCTGGCATTGTTCTCTATCTATATATGCTTTGCCGATTTGTATTCCTTCACTTCACCTGACGAAGGAGCAGCCGCTCCGAAAGCTTGTGATTTCAAATAAAACTGTTGGACTATAACCTGGTGTTGTGCGACTTCTCACTTTTGTACACTAACTTACGGCACTGGCTAACCATTCTGGCTATTTGGAAAACAGTTATCACATTAAGTGAACCTGCTCTCCTCAATTTTTTTTTAACTTAGTGCTTAGTGGACCAAGCACTGAAGGAAAAAGTTATGTGAAGTGGAGTCAACTTTGCATAGTCTGACATCAGACTTTTGGTACCAAAGCAACACTGAACTTGCAAAAAGACACAGCACTGATGGAACAATGTACAGTAATCCCTCCCCAACCGTGGGGGATATGTCACTGAAAACCCCGTGGTTAGTAAAACCGTGGTTGGCAAATACAGTATAAATGTTCAAATAACACAATAAAAAAGAATATAAAAGCAATAAAATCATGTTATTTACCTTAATCCTAAATTAAAAACCGCGTATACGCAAAATTCACTGCCGCGGTTGGCAAAAGTTGTGGCAGAGAGGAAACCGTGTATACTTGAAATCCGCGTATGGCAAAAGCGCGGTTGGCGCGGGATTCCTGTATTTAACTAGAACATTGGAACAACAGCAGCACAATCGGCAATTCCATTCTGGTGCCACTTTGCTGCACTATAACTGCAAGCACTGTGCATGCTGCCCCCCCCCAATGGAAGTATGCAGTACATTTCCCAATGCGGTGAAAACAGGAAGACCCAGGGGTACAGATACACACACACGTCTTTAAAAGCAGAATTGTGTTAAAAAAGGGTGAATGGGATTCTGGGTTTTCTATTTAGGAGCGCTGAATACAAAAACAAGGAAGTGCTAATTAACCTGTACAAAACATTAACAGTTGGACTATTTATTTCAAAAAAAGACTTGCAACTACATAGTTTCTCATCGCATCTCAAAGTGCTTCACATACAATTAAATATTTATTGAGTGACTGACTTGTTATACAGGCAAACATACAAACAATGTTGCAAGAGCAAGATTCCATAAACAGCAACAAGATGAATGTGTTTAGATCATGCTGGTTGAGGGAGGGATGTTGGCTCAGACACCGAGAAAGCTCTCTGATCCTCTTCAAATAGTGCCGCAGGATCTTTAATGTCCACATCAACTACAGAAACAGTTAACATCTCATCCAAAGGGCAGCACCTCTGACAATACAAGATTCTCTCAGTATTGCACTAAGGGTTAAATTACGTGTTTAAGCCCTGAAGCAGAGTTGAACCACCAATCTTCCAAAGCAAGCAGAGTTACCAGGCAGTTTTGGCCATCTGGTTATAAAAAGGAAGCAATGAACAAGGTGCGATGCAGATTCACCAAGATAGGTGTCACTCAGGAGTCAACTGAATTTATTTGTGCTAACATCAGGGAAGCTTTATCCTCAAAGCGGGGATCAAAGGAGGGTGTGCCAGCTGCACTGGAACCTGTGATGGCCTCAGAAGTGGGCAGGGACTCTGTCTCCATGGAATCAATTGTTGTTGCCCTAGTGACAGTAGGGAAGAGATTAAGCAGCACACTTTCTGCCAGGTTTAGATACTGGGAGCCAGTGCGCAGGCCACTGTCTCTCAGGGCTTGCTGTATTTTTTTTTATTCGTTCATGGGATATGGGCATTGCTGGTAAGGCCAGCATTTATTGCCCATCCCTAGTTGCCCTCGAGAAGGTGGTGGCGAGCCGCCTTCTGGAACCGCTGCAGTCCATGTAGTGAAGGTGCTCCCACAGTGCTGTTAAGGAGGGAGTTCCAGGATTTTGACCCAGTGACAATGAAGGATCGGCGATATATTTCCAAGTCAGGATGGATGTGTGACTTGGAGGGGAACTTGGAGGTGGTGGTGTTCCCATGCGCCTGCTGCCCTTGTCCTTCTAGGTGGGAGAGGTCGCAGGTTTGGGAGGTGCTTCCGAAGAAGCCTTGGCGAGTTGCTGCAGTGCATCTTGTAGATGGTACACACTGCAGCCATGGTACGCCAGTGGTGGAGGGAATGAATGTTTAAGGCGGTGGATGGGGTGCAAATCAAGCGGGATGCTTTGTCTTGGATGGTGTCGAGCTTCTTGAGTGTTGTTGGAGCTGCACTCATCCAGGCAAGTGGAGAGTATTCCATCACACTCCTGACCTGTGTCTTGTAGATGGTGGAAAGGCTTTGGGGAGTCAGGAGGTGAGACACTCGCTGCAGAATACCCAGCCTCTGACCTGCTCTTGTTGCCACAGTATTTATGTGGCTGGTCCAGTTAAGTTTTTGGTCAATGGTGACCCCCAGGATATTGATTGTGGGAGATTCAGCAATGGTAATGCCATTGAATGTCAAGGGGCTGTGGTTAGACACTCGCTTATTGGAGATAGTCATTGCCTGGCACTTGTGTGGCGCAAATGTTACCTGCCACTTATCAGCCCAAGCCTGGATGTCGTCCAGGTCTTGCTGCATGCGGGCATGGACTGCTTCATTATCTGAGTTGTAAATGGCACTGAACACTGTGCAGTCATCAGTGAACATCCCCACTTCTGACCTTATGATGGAGGGAAGGTCATTGATGAAGCAGCTGAAGATGGTTGGGCCTAGGACACTGCCCTGAGGAACTCCTGCAGCGATGTCCTGGGGCTGAGATGATTGACCTCCAACCACCACAACCATCTTCCTTTGTGCTAGGTATGACACCAGCCAGTGGAGAGTTTTCCTCACGATTCCAATTTTACTGGGGCTCCTTGATGCCACACTCGGTCAAATGCTGCCTTGATGTCAAGGGCAGTCACTCTCACCTCACTTCTGGAATTCAGCTCTTTTGTCCATGTTTGGACCAAGGCTGTAATGAGGTCTGGAGCCGAACCCAAATTGGGCATCAGTGCTGCTTGATAGCACTGTTGATGACACCTTCCATCACTTTGCTGATGATTGAGAATAGACTGATGGGGCGGTAATTGGCTGGGTCCTGCTTTTTGTGGACAGGACATACCTGGGCAATTTTCCACATTGTCGGATAGATGCCAGTGTTATAGCTGTACTGGAACAGCTTGGCTAGAGGCACGGCTAGTTCTGGAGCACAAGTCTTCAGCATGATAGCTGGGATATTGACGAGACCCATAGCCTTTGCTGTATCCAGTGCGCTGAGCCATTTCTTGTTATCACGTGGAGTGAATCGAATTGGCTGAAGACTGGCTTCTGTGGTGGTGGGGACCTCAGGAGGAGGCTGATATGGATCATCCATTCGGCACTTCTGGCTGAAGATGGTTGCAAATGTTTCAGCCTCGTCTTATACACTCACGTGCTGGGCTCCACCATCATTGAGGATGGGGATATTCATGGAGCCTCCTCCTCCCGTTAGTTGTTTAATGGTCCACCACCATTCACGACTGGATGTGGCAGGACTGCAGAGCTTTGGTCTGATCCATTGATTGTGGGATTGCTTAGCTCTGTCTATAGCATGCTGCTTCCACTTTTTAGCATGCATGTAGTCCTGTGTTGCAGCTTCCCACCACATTTTTAGGTATGCCTGGTGCTGCTCCTGGCATGCTCTTCTACACTCCTTATTAAACCAGGGTTGGTCCCCTGGCTTGATGGTAATGCTAGAGTGAGGGATATGCCGGGCCATGAGGTTACAGATTGTGGTGGAATACAATTCTGCTGCTGCTGATGGCCCACAGCGCCTCATGGATGTCCAGTTTTGAGCTGCTAGATCTGTCCCATTTAGCATGGTGGTAGTGCCACACAACACTATGGAGGGTGTCCTCAGAGTGAAGACGGGACTTCGTCTCCACAATGACTGTGCGGTGATCACTGCTACCAATACTGTCATGGACAGATGCATCTGTCACAGGTAGATTGGTGAGGACGAGGCCAAGTAGGTTTTTCCCTCACCGCCTGTCGCAGGCCCAGACTGGCAGTTATGTCCTTCAGGACTCGGCCAGCAGTGGTGCTACCAAGCCATTCTTGATGATGGACATTGAAGTCCCCCACCCTGAGTACATTATGTACCAGTGCTTCTTCCAAGTGGTGTTCAACATGGAGGAGTACTGATTCATCAGCTGAGGGAGGACTTCATGGACTCCGGAGTCAATGTTGAGGACTCTCAGGGCCACTCCTTCCCGACTGTGCCGCCACCCCTGGTGGATCTGTCCTGCATGTGGGACAGGACATATCCAGGGATGGTGATGGAGGAATTTGGGACATTGGCTGAAAGGTTCTGTGAGTATGGTTATATCAGGCTGTTGCTTGACAAGTCTGTGGGACAGCTCTCCCAATTTTGGCACAAGTCCCCAGATGTTGGTGAGGAGGACTTTGCAGGGTTGACTGGGCTGGGTGTGCCGTTGTCGTGTCCATAGCCAATGTCGAGGTCGAAGTCCATCCGGTTTTATTCTTATTGTTTTTCTACAACTGAGTGTCTCGCTAGGCCATTTCAGAGGGCAGTTAAGAGTCAACCACATTGCTGTGGGTCTGGAGTCACATATAGGCCAGACCAGGTAAGGACGGCAGATTTCCTTCCCTAAAGGACATTAGTGAACCAGATGGGTTTTTACAACAATCCGATAGTTTCAGTACTGATACTAGCTTTTTATTCCAGATTTGTTCACATTACCTGAATTTAAATTCCCCCGCTGCCGTGGTGGGATTTGAACTCACTATCTCCAGCTCATTCGTCCAGGCCTAGATTACTAGTCCCGTAACATAACCACTATGCTACTGTTCCTGATTATTTCAAACTCAAATTATTCATGGTGATTACACTGATATGAGAAGAGGAGCAATGTTTTGTTCTCAATTATTCAATCAGGTGATTTGGACTTGCACAGACATTAAGGCCAAAGAGGAAGGCTCCTGAGTTGAAAGAGTTGTAATTTATGAGGGGGGAGTGGGAGGTGGGGGGGGGGGGGGGGAGGGGAGAAGAAGGATTAACGGCAGTCATGGCAAAGGTCGGCTGTGTTAAACAGATCAGAATACTTCATTGATAAATTTGAGTTCTACACTCCCTTGCAGCTGTCACTGAGGAGTCCTCCTCCTGATGTCCTGCTGCACAATGTTCTGCCTCCAAAGCGGCTAGGGCCACCACCCCAGGAATCTGTATGTCCAGACCTTTTTGTGCAGGATACAAGAAGCTACTAATATGCAGGATACATAATCATAGATCATAGAATAATACAGCACAGGAGACCATTCGGCCCATCGAGTCTGCGCCGGCTCTTTCGAAGAGCAATCCAGTTAGTTCCACTCCCCCGCTCTTTCCCCATACCCCTGCAATTTTTTCTCTTTTAAGTATTTATCCAATTCCCTTTTGAAGGCTACTATTGAATCTGTATCCACCACCCTATCAGGCAGTGCATTCCAAATCCTAACCACTCGTTGAGTAAAAAGGTTTTTCCTCATGTTGCCTCTGATTCTTTTGCCAATCACCTTAAATCTGTGCCCTCTGGTTTCAACCCTTCAGCCATTGGAAACAGTTTCTCTTTATTTACTCTATCTAACTCCTTCATGATTTTAAACACCTCAATCAAATCTCCTCTTAGCCTTCCCTGCTCCAAGCAGAACAACTCCAGCTTCTCTAGTCTATCCACGTAACTGTATTCCTGCATCCCTGGAACCATCAGGAGCATATTGCTGAGCCCTTAATGCTCTACCACAGCAGTGAAAGTGCCTCTTTAAGACCCCAATATTTCTCTCTATGGCAATTCTGGTAGAAGCGTGTACCTCATGGTACCACTCCTTAGCTGCTGCTCTTGCAACTCTTGGGGGGCTGGGGAAGATCGGGAATCATTATCCATGGCAGGATCGGTTACGTCTGGATTCCCACACACCATCTGTTGACTTGACTATCTTTTATGAAGAGCTCAAGGAGGGCAGAATTCCTGAGGGCAAAGGTGTCATTTCAGCCTCCAGCAAGTGTGACATTGACATAGAGGGTTCTTAATATATTTTCACACACAATCTGAACATTGTGAGTGTGGTATCCTTTTATATTAAGAAAATTGAGTGGGGACTAACTGCATCATTTTCACAGCCACAGGTAGCATATTCGAGCAGCTGATCTAGCCACGGATTTCCATGCAGAAGCTAACACAACTCTTCTACTGCCTCCTTGGTCAATCACACTCATCTCACGTAGAGCTTCTTACTCAAATCTTCATAGGATCTGCATGTCTTGTAAATTCTTTGGGGGAGGGGCATTATCTTGTAGGGAACATCTTCCAAAGATGCTGCTTCACTCTCCTTACCACCATCATATACTGCCGTGCTGCCTTCTCCGTTATAACGGCAAACTAAGGACTGCCCATTGGGAATCTCACATTTGGTATTCGGAACCTCTTACTGTGGGTGGGGGCAAAAATACCTCTGTGGTCTTTCAGCTGGTCAGAGACAAGTGGTCTAAAGCAAAAAATATCACTGCAAAAGCATTTTTCTAGCTCCAGTAATTAGTGTTTACATTTTCTTCCGCCTTCAAAATAAAATCTCAATTGTTACTGACAATGGGTACGCCTCATTTAAATAATTCCTAATTAGCATTGGCATTCAGGGGTGATGTTAGGAAGCATTCTTCACACAAAGGGTAGTGGAAATCTGGAAAACTCTCCCCCAAAAAGCTGTTGAGGCTAGATCAATTGAAAATTTCAAAACGGAGATCAATAGACATTTGTTCGGTAGGGGTATTAAGGGACACGGAATCAAGGTGGGTAAATGGAATTAAGATATAGATCAGCCATGATCTAATTGGAAAAAAAAGACTTGCATTTAAGAACGTAAGAACATAAGAAATAGGAGCAGGAGTAGGCCAATCGGCCCCTCGAGCCTGCTCCGCCATTCAATATTATCATGGCTGATCTGATCCTCACCTCAAATCTAAAGAACACAAGAAGTAGGAGCAGGACCCGGCCACTCAGCCCCTGGGCCCGCTCCGCCACCCACAGGGCCTCGATATATATAGTGCCTTTCACGACCACTGGATGTCCCAAAGCGCTTTACAGCTAATGAAGTACTTTTTGAAGTGTAGTTACTGTTGTAATGTAGGAAACATTACAATGGCAGAACAGGCTCGAGGGGCTGAATGGTCTATGCCTGTTCCCATGTTCCATTCTGATTTGGCATATTTCTGGGGCACTATTTCAGTGCTCCTACATTCCATAAGGTTCTGGGTAGGACCGTTTCCAACCAGTTTCTGCCCTTTTAAAGCAGCAGCCTAACTTGTGATCTCCATGGAGGCTCCCTATGGGTTATTTAAATACATTTAAACGATGGCCTAAAGCATTGGCACACTGAAATCCCACAAGTGAAAATGATGTAGTTAATCCCCACTCAATTTTCTTAATAAAAAGAGATACCGCTCACAGTATCCAGATTATGTGTGCCAATATATAAAGTACCCTCTATAGCAATGCCATTATTTGCTGGAGGCTGCCATGATGCCTTTGCCCTCAGGAATTCTGCCCTCCTGGGATTTCAGCATGTCAATGCTATAGGCCCTCATTTAAATATATTAAACAGTTCAAGGAAAGTTATGGCACCTTATGCCCGTTTACACAGAGGGTTTGAAATATGTCTAAGTGAAGGAATGCTCTTCAAGGAAGTCAGAACAAATAAATTAACTTGCATTTATAAAGTGTCTTTTATGACTTCAGGATGTCCTAAAGGGCTTCACAGCCAGAGGTACTTTTCATGAATTGTAGTCATGGTTGTAATGTGGAAAACCTGACAGTCAATTAGCACACAGCAAGATCCCACTAACAGTAATGAGATAAATGGCCAGATGATCTGTTTTCGTGTTGTTGGTTGAGGCATAAATGTTGGCCAGGGCACCAGGAGAACTTACCTGCACCACTTCAAATAAATGATGGGAGTCATCACAAAAATGCTGGAGTGTGGGTGAATGATTGGACCTGGAGGTCACATTTTTGGGCGGTGTGTGTGAGGCACGCAGTGAGGATGGGAGAACATTGCAGCAAGGGAAGGTAAACAATGTGAAGGGCATGGTGCTGTGGAACACAGTGCCACAACCTTGGACTCTTCAGGAAATTTAAACCTCACCAGTTTATACTTAATACCCAGGAGTGAGCCTTTGGCTTATTGGTAGCCTGCGAGTCAGAAGGTGCAGGGTTCAAACCTTGCGCCAGAGTGTCTGAAATCTATGTTGGCATTCAGTAGGATATTTGTGTCGGTGGGTGTGTGTGGCCCTCCCTCATTGTATGAGTTGTGGGAGCCCATAAAAACCCTACCACCATAAAGGACTAACCACCCTAGCAGCTGTTGGTTACAGCCATGGAAGGAGCGTTGTGGTCTGCCAGACTGTTAATCAGCCAAGAAATCCTTCCACGTCTTCACACTATCCTCCAAGGGAAGGGTGTGAAGATACAAAAAACAAAGCAAATAGCCAAGCTTGACGGATACTGTAAGTGACATTCCTATGAGCAATGTGGTAATATATTACGAACAGATCTCCTGTGGCATTGCTCACATTAAGTCAGAGGAGATACTAATTGAAAGCAATAGATGTATCAGCATGATGAGACACAAATTCTGTTTTTATTGCATGATAGTCATTTTTAGCAGTGCTGTGGCGATTCAATTCTGTACCATGTGAATTTTACTGTGAAAACTATGACTGGCTATGATTATTATTGTATGTTCCTATATCCCTGTTTGATTTTTATCCCTACATTGGCTCCAGTGTTCCCTGCAACTTTGTTTGGAGCTGCACGGCCCTTTAACGGGCTGTGCAGCCCATTCAATATACCACGCATGCACGGTTTTTCTGTTTAAAAGCCAGCAAGCCGGATGCGCGGCCATGCAGCTTAAAGAGAACATTGATTGGCTCCTGGTCCGGCAATGCCTCAATTTTAAAATTCTCATCCGTGCGTACAAATCTCTTCATGGCCTCGCTCCTCCCCATCTCCGTAACCTCCTATAACCCTCAGATTTCTGCACTTCTCCAATTCTGGCCTCTTCCCCGATTTGTATCCCTCTACCATTGGTGGCTGTACCTTCAGTTGCCTAGGTCCTAAGCTCTCTGCCTCTCTCCTTCTTTAAATCATTCCTTAAAACCTACCTCACTTGTCCGAATATCTCTTTACATAACTCAGTGTCAAACTTTGTCTGATGACACTCCTCTAAAACACCAGGGGATGTTTTTACGTTAAAATCGCTATATAAATGCAAGTTGTTGTTGTCACCATTTTTGAAGTCCAGGATAGAGGCATATGGTAGGCAACATGCAGCAAATCCGGTTTAGCAGAAATGTGGACTTGGTTGTGGAATTTTCAAACAGCTGTAAGGGCTGTTGGGCTTTGGTAGTATTGGGGTTGGTTATGGAGCATGGTAAAGGCTGAATCTAGTTTGGTAGGACTGGGGTTGGGGGTGTAATGTGGTGTTTGACTGCTAGGGTCTTGCAGCAATGTGTGGGGTCTCATGGAACAATAGGGGCAGGAGACCTTTGAGGGCATGGCAATACTATGGTGGGGGAAAAGGAAGATAAGTCCCAGGGTCCTTGAGGACTGACTAAGGGGAGGTACCAGGGTCTGTCAGTACTGGGTCCTGATGTTCAATAACAAGGGGGCATAGTCGCAGGATAAGAGGTAGGCCATTTAAGAGAGATGAGGAGGAATTTCTTCACTCAGGGTTGTGAATCTTTGGAATTCTCTGCCCCAGAGGGCTGTGAATGCCGAGTCTGTGAGTATATTCAAGGCTGAGATAGATAGAGTTTTGGAATCAAGGGATATGGAGATTGGGCAGGAAAGTGGAGTTGAGGTCGATAATCAGCCATGATCTTATTGAATGGTGGAGCAGGTTCAAGGGGCCGTATGGCCTACTCCTGCTCTTATAATACTGAGAGTAGTACTCGGAAGGGGGCTCCTAGGGTATGAAGAAACAAGGGGATGCATAGGGAAGGAAGTCCTAAAGCACTTAAGAGGGAAATTCCAGTCTTGGAGTATTGGGAGAGTAGACCCAGGGTCTGTAAGCTTGCTGGGGTTCAGAAATCCTAACGAGGGGTGTCCCTTGGGAGCAAGAACTTTGAGGTGACAGGATCTGACACCATTTGTGAGGGGGGGGGGAAAGAGAAGAGGCAGAATGTGGCAGCTAAGAGGGGAACGAGTGCCCAAAAGAATCTGGACTGTTTCACCTGGACCATTCCAGGCCATCATACACCTCCAAACTACGTTCAGACTGTGAACCTAGTTCCTGGTCTGAAGCCGGCTTTAAGCTGAAAAATCACTCATACTGTACCTGCTGACTGTATATTTATTCTATAAATAACAAAGCTGTAATTAATTATAATGTTTACAATTAAACAATATAGGTGTAATTATGTTCTTAAAGACAAACAAATGCAGGTGTAATTAGCCTGCTTTGCTTAAGTGAATTTTTTTCCAAATTAAATTGTTTGCCTTTTAAAGAAAATTCCCTCCATACTAAGATCCGTACTGTTTCTTCAATGGCAGCCTCTGTTTCTTTCAGTTTAACATGTTTTAAGTTTTTAAAAAGCTTTAATTTAAATGTTTTGTTGAAAACCTCTTAGGTTAATCGTCCATTGTTTATTCCAATTATTTTCAAAAGCACATAAAATGAAATACTAGCCTACACAAAGACAATTTGACTTATCCACATGAAACAGTGGGTAAATCAAATTGGAATCCAAACACAAAAGGCTGCCACAGGTGCGTAATAAGCATGATCTATCATGGTTGTAGCAGATCTCATTATACATCTCTCTCACACACCTGTCTCTCTCAAAAAAGACATATGGGGGAATTTTAACCTTAAAAAAGGGTGGTTTTGGAGCATGTGGTAGTTAAATTGTTAAAAATCGGATTCCCGATCTGAACCCACCTCCAACCTACCCACTGCAGGTTTTAACAGAGCGGGATGGGGGGCGGGCAGCTAACCCGCTCCCAGGAGGCGGGACATCAATTTCAGTATTATAGTGAGGCTGGAAGCCTCTTCTTTAACCTCCATTTTGTTTTTAATTACATCTGGTCGGGTTTTACAATACTTCGTAAAACCAGGCAGTTGCAGCAAGGTGGGGACTGCTGGATCCAGGGTCCCTTCCTCACACACCCCATGCGATCAGACCCCTCACGAGGTCTCTGATCGCCTTCCCGGACACCTCCCCCCCCCAACCCCAACGATGATCCTGAGGCCGGCCCGATCCTCTGGTGACTGACTCCAGTCTCCTCTTGCCGCCAGCCCCCCCCCCCCCCACCCCCTATACTCCAGTGGTAGGCCCCGATCTCTTGCTTGCCTCCCCACCCCCGCTCTTGTGCTTAAACCCCCCGCCTCTCCATCTGGCTGCGGTTGGGAAACAGAGACTTCAGATGCAAATCAGGCCCTGCCGTTAAAGTCGGCAGGGTATGCGGAAAACCCATTCTCTCGGGTTTCCCGCCCCCAACCCGCCTTCCCCATGAAAATCTAGCCCATAGACGTTACCTGAATAAAGGTTTTCAGATTTGCCCTCTAGCTTTTGTCAAATAATTTTGAACAACCAACCAAATACAGTTCGATGCTCAGAGAAACATTTTTCAGTTGGTCTGGCAAAATGCTACTGATGCAATCTGGGAAATTGTACACGCTGCACATGCTCAGACTACAGGATCCGCCTTCAGCTGAAAGAGTCATAGTTCTGGACACAATATCATGTCTAAGTCAATGCTTTTGCAAAGGGTTGAGGGCTTCAAGTATTGATGTATTCAACATACAGCTTTATAAAGTTTTACAGTGTTGTGAAATATGTAATTTTTAGTAACTATTTTATATTGCAAACCCTTTTTTGGATATTAGCAATGTCAGTTACTGAGAAAACGGTGGATAAATATTCCACCCCCCCCCCCCCGCCACCAAAGTGTTTTGAGTAATTCAATTTGTTCACCTTTCTTCTTTTATTGGTAGGTCCCTCAGCATGACAGGTCATTCAGGATTATTTGGTTTTATAAATCCTTAGTAATTTTGCATTGCCAGTTTTCTAGCTGTTTTTCTTGCTTTTGATTTGTACATTCTCTACCTCTAGTTCATTTTACTTCGAGCCAGTCAACTAAGTGTTACAGGAAGGAAGTGATACAGACAGGAAGTGTGTGCTATATGCAAGACTTTTAAATTTTTCTAAATGTAAAAAAAAGTTATTTACAAAAGATTTTAGTATATGTAACAGTTGCATAGGGATGGCTGCGGGATTAGTATGATACATCTCTCAGTTCAAGTAATTTATCGACAGGTTCTAATTCAACGACAGGAAAAGAACTCCACACATTTAGTCTTGACATTTTCAAATTAGCTGTTTAATTAAGCTTTTTCATTTTTGTTTCAAGCTAGGATTTGTTCATTTAAACCTTTAGAAAGGGAAATTAAAAGTCAAGTTGCATTTATGGCGGTGTTTACTCTTTTTACGTTTGGCAAAACTCATTGAATAATAAAAAAAATCCTGTTAAATCACAAGCTGAAGTGCAAGCTTTCTGCTGTCACAGAATGAAATGTCTAAATATTTTGTATTTTTTTCCCCCCATGGAGGGTTGCTGATTCCTTAGGTAAGTTTTGCTCCATCCTTCTGGACACCGAAATGCACTTTGATCTTCCATTGCCGCTTTGGTCTCGTTCCTTCTGCTCGAGTTGATGGCTGCTAGATAGCGGTGATGCAATTCTTTAAGCAAGTTTTCAAAGTAAACTGTGTATTTCATGATACCTGCAGTTACACAAGTTCAGTCCTAATCAATCATGTCAGGTGCTGTGTCCTATTAGAGTGCTCCAAGGTGCAGAGAACAGTAGGGTTGCCACCTTTGGCAAGTCCAAAGTCACATGCGGATGGCAACATGAGGATAGCTCGATGGCTTTGGCTCTCATGTTTCCTTTGCTGATGACGACAATCATTTACAATCTTATTAACACCTTCCGGTCTTAAAACACAGAAGTGAGAAGGAAGGAAGAGATTTTAATTTATAATTTCTTTTTTAGATTTTTGGTGTCTAGTTTGCATTCAGAAATTTCTAGACAGCTCATTTCAAAACCAGACAGGTGACGACGCCAGTGAGGCAGTGTTTTGTAAAACTGTTAATGTTTCAAATACAGTATCTTTTTATGCAAAAAATATATCTATAATTGTTTTGTTGGTGTACTTTCCCCACCCTTGTAAATGTGTTTTTTTCCCCACTTTCTTTGTCAGCTCTTGCCTCCTTGTTGTCACAAGGGTAAACGTGTGAACAGGAGGCGGAAAATCTCTCTCACGCTGGCACGTTGACCCAACGTCCACCTCTATCAAAAAATCACCGACTCAGATTCTCCCTTTAAAAGGTTCAGTTAGAGTCTGGAGTGTTCTCTGCTGATATTTCTGTTGTCACAGTTTGCATACATTTTTTGAATCCTTTTCAAAAACATCCACTTCCCACCAAATTGCTTATTTTAAAAATATATGATTTTTTTTTTCCCATTGCAATTTTAATAAAATACAATTCGAGTTTACAGGTGGCCCTATGTATTTGGAACGTTACCATGCTTTACTCACACTGTCACTACTCACTCTGCACCCCAGGCAGTGAAGTGCAATGACTTCAGTACTCTCGATGAGTTGGCTCCTTTAACAGGACAGTTTGCTCAGCTCAGTTATATAAAAATTGCTAGGTTTGGTCAATGAGACAAAAAAATCTGCCCCGAGCATATTTCTTTTAGGCCTGTAAGGACCAATTTGTGCATATGTAAAACATGATATGGATACCTATAAAAGGAGATAGGTGGTCCATTTTTCTATACATGGTACAAACAAAAGTTAATCAAGTTAAATTTAGACTCCAGTACACCTAATTCCCTCCCCACCCCACCCGTTCAATTTTTTCTACTGTTTTGTTCCTTGGCAAGACTCGAGGAACACTTGTAATGAGTTTTTCAGTAGAAATCACATGGTCAAGGTGAGGGACAACCAGTTTTGATTAAATATTTGTCTGGCTTCCTTATTTAGATATAAATCAGCATTTCCTGTTTTTATTTCAGATTTCCAGGATTTTTCCAGGTTTTCATTTGATCCGATACCTATACCATGTTTTACATGTGGGGGGTGTGTGTGTGGGGGGAGGGGGGGGCTTCAATATTATTCCCTAAAACATATAAACGGCACAGCATTTACAGTTGTATAAACTGGAACATTCATGTTGGCACATTTTACAGGGTAAGATAATCCTTTTAAAAACAAAATTAACTCAGTGCTCAGAAACAAGGCATAACAAAAGTGCACATTTATAATATTTATATGTATAAAATTAAAAAAGCCGCATTTAAGGCTTTAATTGGCTATTTCTGGAGGTCAAAAGTGGCTAAGAAGAAAGTTACACTATTAAAAAAAAGCAAATATAAATTTCATGTGTAAGCAACAAGTAACATTTGTAATCTTCAACCCAAAAAAAGGAAACAACTTTTTAACCAGTTGCTTTTTCGACAAAGTTTTTGTTAAAATGATTTGCTCTAAAATATTTACACAATGAAAGGGACCAAAAGACAGTAAAATATTAATCATAACATTCCTCTTTCTGGCTCATGTTGTATGGTATACAACAAGAATCTATAGGCAAAGAACAAAATGAGTATGGATTCCTCAAGTTACCATGACGTTGCTGTGAGAAAGCATGAAACCAATGAACTTCTGATGCCAGCTAATGCACATGCTAAAACAGGATCCTTGAATTCATCAGTAAAATAAGTCATTTCTAAAACATTCTAATTGTTTCTGCTCCTCAAATACCACCGCAGTCTATCATGAGTATTACAAATATTCACATAAACCTTGACAATAGTATACTGTCCATCAAGATTTACATTGCGAAATCCAATTCATTTTTAACAATCAGCCATTAATTAAGCCTTCTTAAATGCAAAACGATCATTTCAAATTTTCCCTAATACAAGGATAGAAGGCTTGATGACTGCTAGTTTTATAGTGCATTGTAAAAAGAGTTGATGTTGTAGCAGTTTGTGAAGAGCAGTTTCTCTGTAAACTTGAGCTGGCAGCCAATGGACTCAATTCTCAATACTTGCCATCTTTCCTGGGTTTTCATATGTTAAGTTTTGTAAAACATTTAAATCCCCGTTCCAGTTGGACACTGCTAAAGGTCTGATGATCTATCATCAATCATTTTAAAACACATAGCCCATAATGACCACCCATACTGAGTTCACAAACAACGGAGTCTAAAAGAGCATTATATTGTGACAATATGTGTGGACTTTTGCTTGTTTTATGTTAAGATGATTGATTTTGGTCAAGAGATCAAAGGGGCCATTTTATCCTAGATCTGAGGGGTTAATTGTTTTCTATTGCAAAATATTTTTTCCCTCGTTAGATGAACCGTTTGATCAAACCTGATAATTGGATTTTTAGTTATTCAGTTGAATTTGTATTATGCTTTCAACAGTGTAAATTGTGTCTGGTTCCCTACTTGTATATGTTCATATTGTTTGTAGTATTTGTATTTCTGAATGTAATCTTAAATTCCTCTGAAAACCTGACATTAAATTAATGAATAGCCCTGGAGTCCTTGCGACTTCTGGTGAGAAATCACATAGAAGGCTCACTTTTAACTCCCTTCTTGGGTGGGGGGGGGGGGGGGGGGGGGGGGGGCGGGGGGAAGAGATGATTTTGACATGATACTTCACATTGATACTGAAAGTGGTACAAGATATAAACAAGTGAATTTGCCAAAGACAGACCTTTAAAGAAACTTTCTTTGTATACACAAAGTTGTTCTTAAAACAGGCAACTAATTCATTTAAGATATTTCTCAATTGGTTATGTATTGTATTATACAAATAAATTGCCAAATTTTTGTGCATTCATTGTAAATAAATTACATTAGTGCCCATAGTCTATAAAATAAAAAACCTCGAGTATATGTTTTACATATTCAATCCAAAGCGAGTGCAATATAGTTAAATCCAGTAAGAAGATTAACACAATTTGGGTAATTTTAATCCACATCTCTGTAAAGGCAAATTACGGAAAAAAAAGTTTCCAGATTAAAAGTGACAAGGTTCATTTATGCGAAGTGTTGTGAAACCAGTGCAAGAAAGAGCAGTTCAATAAACTGATATAGTTGACAGAAGAAAAAATACAAGTTAAGCAAAAACACAGATAATTAGTTTGTAGGAAAAGCAAGCTGCAGAAGACGGGGAGACCAAACTAATTTAGCAAAAGCCAACTCAGTAAGTAATTTTGAACTGTTGAGAATATCACTAAGAAAATTTGAAGTTGCCTCAATTACTTTTCCCTGGAGTATAACACAGGGTATGTTTGGATATTAGAAACTCATCAGAGCCTCAAAGACACAGCAGATAGCTGCTATTTTTTTAACATCTTGGGAACAGTTCTTGACTTTATAAGACAGCAGGCGGGAGGAGCACTAGCATTTCTAACACAACTTCTACAGCAACTTAAGAAATGTAAATAACTGTCCAAAAATACGCCTTGTAACTGGCTGCAGGCATCCTAAATGCCAATCATCTACTGGCTCGTTGACATTTTAAATATCCAGTAGCTGTCACAAAGGCAAAAAAGGACTGGCTCCTTCATAAAACCATCACCTGTGCCAGAATTTAATTATACCTGTATCTACCTCTGTGAATGGAAATTAGTGGCATGCATTTTTTAATATTCCAATGCACGAGAATAGCAACCTTCCAAGTGCCACATTACTGTACAGTAGATCTCAATTGCATAGTGTATAATTATATGTAACTATTTAAAAGTATTTGGGGGAAAAAATAATGCAACTGGGTGAATCTAACAGGGAGATATATCACTGCTGGATTAAAACATAGGACTGGATTTGCTCTCGGAAAGCTGGCAAGTATAGATCTGTGGGTCCTGGGGGAGGAATAATGTGCAAACAAGTGTACAAGGCAAAGTGAAAAGCCATACACAGTGACAGTCAATTAAAATCACACCAAAGCAATATGTTTTTTCTTCCTTTTTAGTTTTGGCTCTCCTGTTCCAGTGTAATGCGCTATTTTGGCTGGGTCCATTTCCATGATTCAGTGGGTGCACAACAGCTTAATTTTCAATAATGAATCTGAATTGCTTTACATGATTTCTGAATCTACTTTCTTGGTAAGTAACAGCACTGCATGTTTGGAGGAAAGCCAATGTTTCACCCCACTCCAGGGCAGTGTGTAAAACTGACGATGCCATTGCCAACACAATGCTTCCCTCCACTATTCTCACCTTAAAATAAAGCTCTCAAGCGATTCAGGGAACCTTATTTACAGAGCTCCCAATTACACTGGGAACAATACACCAGGAGAGCTTCAACTCTGCAATTCAAATCTCCCGAAAATCCCTTCGGCAGTGGCTTTTGAATTGGGCTTTTGTATCGTTTCCAAATGAATTTCAACAATTTATTAATTTTTAAACTGCTGTTAAAAGCAGTGCACCCACCCTTCCACATGACTGGGACAAATGAAAACCAAAACTGAAAAGCACAAATCACAGCAAACAAAGACATGTGCTGAGCTCATCCAGAGACTCAGTCAGAGACTCAGTCAGTCAGAGAAATAATAAAAACACTGCAGCTTTGTGTTTTTTTTTACAAGAGTTACAAATAATGACCTCTACGTAAAGGAAAACATTCAGATATTTATAATTCACATTTTTCTCTTAGGCCCTTCATGTGCATTATTTCTTTGAGAGTTCATTAGGATTTAGTGCTGCTCTTAGTGTTTCATTCTATTTGATGTCATTGCCAGACTGTGTTTGAATTTTGTTCCTCATTTTTCTGACTGTTTTAAAACTACCACTCGACATTTTGCTAGTATTGCTAACTGTATCTAGTTCCTTTTCATCCAGCTGCATTTAATACCCAATTGGTATGGATCCATTCTAGATTTGCCACCAGTCTGCTGCAGCACCTTTTCCATCTCCCACTGCCAAGGAAGAGCTAGCAAACAGTGAAACAAGTCAAATCAATTAAAAGCCATCTCAGGGATCCCTATAGAGGAAATCTGATGGTCATTTTCTTAGTCAACTTAGTTTTACAGAAGCTAAACTCAGTTTTATTCACTGATCTCCATCATTCTCCCACTGCCAAACTCCACTATACTGAGAATTTCCACCTCATATACATGCACAACTTCCATATCCTACACTCTTAACCCTATCCCACCTAGTGATGATCCATTCTCGTTTACCTGAATGTACTCGGTACTATTGCTTTTAAGAGTTAAATCCTTACTAAGTGCCTTTAGTAAACAGCACAAAACACACACTTAATAGCCTAATCTCAGAATTGTAACATATCTGGGTGTAAAAGCTGGTAAATAAAATGCATCCAAGGAGAGAGGCTACAACATGCTGGGCCATGATTCTCTGTGTATACTTAAAAAAAAATTAAAGGGAGAAGGTTGGGGGAGGGGTCCTGGGTAAATGCCAGGCACTTTCACACAATGAGGCAAGTGCCTCTCGCTATCCCCAGTCACTACTCCCACCCAACAGCTGGCTATAGATCATGCTCGATTCATTTTTACACTGAGTTCCTTATCCCTGCTACACTATGAGGAGATCAAACATCTTTCCCACAGGAATGGGAAGGAAAGATTGGAAAGAAAACATCACAAGATGCTTTCACATAACATCTGTTGACACCACTGGGAAATCCAGGGACAGTTTGTCTACTCACCCCTTGCTCACAAGGTAGGTAAGAAGTGGCAGGGAGGGGGGGATTTTGTTTTATGATGTTCACAATAGAGGACACTTTGCTGCGTGCAGCGGCCTTCATTACAATTTAAAAAGGTTTTGGTAATTCTGTAAACAACGATTGCACTGCTTTACACATTTCCCTTTCTACTTCATTATATTAAACAAAAACTTAAATATACTTCCATGGTGCTACATGAGGGAAAAAAAGACTCGTACCCTATATTTTAATAGGGTTCACTGCTGCAGTACAATGTTTGCTGAAGTCCCATTAAACAAATTATTATTAAGGATGTGAGATTCAACCTCAGTTGGTTGAACCTGATGTGATGTGACTGCCCCCACTCTCCCTGGACCACTAAACTCAAATGCAAAATGGAGCACGTTAATCTGCAGAGGTGATTTCTGAGAAACCCCATCAAACCTGGTCCAAATTCAACTTACCAAATTTTATATTATCTTTTTTTGATGACCAGCAAAGCAAACTATAATGATCATATTAGGCTAAGTTTGGGGTTTCAACCTTCAGTTTTGGCCCCTTCTGGATATAAATATTATTTAACAAGCCTTAACTGTCTTACACTCTGAGGTACCAGAGACTCCAGCTCTTCCCCTCCACCCTGACACCATGGCTCCCCTTGGGCGAGTGTACTATCCATCCAAAAAAAAAAACAATGACATCAAACAGAAGAACTCCAATCAGTACACATCTTCCATTAAAGAAAAAAATGGATTTCAGAACAGAAACAATAAATCTTGATGATTGCTAATTAACTAGAAAAACACACATTTGGAAGCAGTAAGACAAAAGCTGTGTAACCCAAAACCAAGCTGTACTTTTGCCTTTTAAAGAAATCAACGAGGTATTTGTTTTTTTTTGCAACTGTTGTATGTATAATACTGATACAAACACAGGGTTTCAGCTGAATTTGAAAAAAATACTCTCCACTGTGAAAATATACTTCAGAAACTTTTATTATTTATTTTTTTAGAATAAATAATCAATTTAGAACTACAATTGAGAGCAGCTTTTTGTGTAGCTTAATTAGCTTTGATAACTGAATAAATAATAGAACTATTGATCAAATAATTTCCTGTCCAGGAAATTCAGAACCGTCAATTTGCTTGCTAAGATCGGCACCTTAAAAGTAGCTTTTCACTGTACTATTGATCATAAATAGTAGTAATTATTAGTAGCATACAGGTCAGACTAACTCTGACCATCCCATGGCATCTGACTATGGTAAAAGGGTCAACAAGGTGACCACTGCCAGGCATTGTGCCGTTTGTCAATATAACCCATATAAACATGTCATTGGTACCGAAAGGGAAATAATTTGCATAACTTGACAAATTTTTTGATTCTGGGTGTTTAATATAAATTTCTAGGGGCCATGTCAGAACTCATATATACTGTGCCAGGGAGTGCATGAACATGCATTCACACACACAATCTCCTCCTACATAGTGAGTTTCCAATCTCAGCCATTCCCTTAGAGGAAGAAACTGAATGGAGGTCAGGCAAATCTCTACAGGAGGGGAAAAAGTCTTTTGTGCATCTCTTGGTGGCTGGTTACAGAATACAACTGGCATAGGTCTGAGAGCAGGTTGCCTACCTGACCTCATGTGGAATAGTACAAGGTTTAGAGTAGTGGTCCCCATAATTCACCCTACCTCTCCTTCACCCATGGTCCTTGGCTTCTATTGCCAGTTCATTTTGCTGTGGGATAATGCTGGAGTACATGTTATAATCATTTGGTTCCCAGTATCTCTCATTCCTGTCTGTATGTGCACTGTGAATGTAAACTATTAGGTTTCTTTCCTTTGCCTTTTCTCCCTGATGTTTTTAAGTGGAGAAAGTAGTCACAGACAGCTGAAACCCTGTTATTAAATATTTTAGCAGACAGTGGCTTGGAGGCGGCTTTAGGGAGTGCAGCTACCGTTCAGCAGAAACTCCAACAAATACACAGGTGAACATGCAAGAAAACAAAATAAAAGTGTCACATGACCAGCAATTCTACTCCATATAGCCAAGAAAATAAAAATGAAGAAAAATGTGCTGTTGAGTCACAGGCAGTGACCCTCATTAAGGTGGGCACAGGTAGAGCAACAGGGCGAGCATGCAGACCAGAAAAAGTAGACTGAAGTTTGATATTGGGCAGTGCTACAAACAAAATAATAATGATGTGATGGTAACGGAGAAATCTACCACTTACCAGATGTATGTACTGCATGACCACAAATGCACTGACTTAGCAAGCCCAATTCTGTCTAATCTCAATTTCTAAATGTTTTGACTATTGAAAACAGCACAATTCACACTAAAATATCAATAAGCATTACCTGCAGTAGATACAAAGAGGTCATATTGTGATACCTAGTTCAATGGCTACAAGTAAATAAATATGGCTCTAACCCTCTGGCATCTTATTTGAATAATATTACTGGGCACAACTTAAGGAAGTTATGCTGCCTTACTAGGCTACTTTTGGCTGGGAATGGGTGGAGATCGAGAAGAGGTAAAAAAAAATATACATTCAAATTACATAAAATTTATTTTAAAAAACCTCAGCAAAGGTGAGAAGAATGGTTGAAAAGTCATTGCGCCCCTCTTAATGGTTAGTTACAGAGTGGATTATTAGTAGCTCCCACCCCCTTCACACAACTTTATCTTCTAGGAAGAAGAACTTTTATTTCTTTTATTGAGTTTCCAACATAAGTCAGCACAGTAACAAAAGGTGATGTATGAAAATAACTTTCAAGGCTTCTGAAGCCATGCACACGGGCTAGAAAATTAAAGCTTTGAGGACAGCAGCATTCAGGTTACATAAATACTATGAACACAGAAATGCTCTGTGGTGACTGATGATGATTCCTTAACTTGTTATATAGTAGAACAAAATAGATTCAAAAGGGTCAACCTATTTAAGTTCACTTTATTCCCCCTCTCCTCGCCCTCTTCCCCCCACCCCTCCCCACCAGAAATACCTTCAGCTAGGCTCTAAAGTCAATTTTAGGTATGACAGTTACCTACAACCGTACGCAATTACTGCTGTGGTCATGAAGTACATGTATTCTGGTAAGTGGGTTTTTTTTTTGTTTCTTTTATTTTAAAAATGGGAAGCAAATTCAACAGTGGCATGCATCAGAAAACTGCTTTGGTTTTTGACATGGAAAAGTAGCCAGGTTAATTAAGAGCAACAGATGGCATGCCATAAAATAAACAGCAAGCACTTGCACCTTTGTTCATCTAATTTTTCCCCTCTCTTGTTTTGCTTTTGATCATTAAAAACCAAACCAAGCCAATAATCCAGCTAGTCTTCCATTTTTAAAAACTGTTAAGCAGAAGAATGTGTCCTTGCATACCAGCTCGCCCCGTGATTCATGGACCAGCACACCACCTTAGGTACCTAGAGTCCAGAGAGAGGGAGAAAGGGACACATGTTAGCAACATGATGGACTAAGTTAGGGATATACTAGAAATCTTATAGGTGGTACAACTTTAAATATACACACACACACATATATAAGATCTTATTCAAGGATGCGAAAATGGTGAACCTGGGTCCAGCAGGAGACCTCTGGTACTTTTTGCACGGTTCTCCAACAGCTTAAACAACTTGGAGGCAAAAATAAAAACCGTGAATGCTAGAAATCTGTTCAAAATAAAAACTGCTAGAAATACATAACAGGCTGGCCAGCAGAGAACTGAAAGAGAAGAAATGTTAGGTGTGACCAATTCTGATGAAAGGTCAAAATATTCTAACGGAGAATATCATGGAGACATTCACGGTGTGCTACCCTGAAAACAATTAGTATTTATGCTATGTGCTATTGACACCTAGTGCCAGATCAATACTACACTAATGTATTTTTGTAGGATTGACAACGTGTCCATATAGAGACCTTTGATTCTTCAATGTCTAACTAGAATTTTAATTGTCCATTAGATGCATAGAAACATCGCTAAATCTAACTCTGTTGATACAGCACCATTATAAACCCATGTGCTGAATTTAAATACACAGGTGCAAACCTTCAATGGATAGGAGAGATTAAGGAGATGACAGTTTCAAATGCAGAGTGAAGATTTACCAAAATGGACGCCATCAAGGACCGCTACCCAGAAAAGTTTAAACTTTCCCTCCAAAAAGGTTGACCGATGCACTGAAGTCCCCAGTGGTCGTCTGATTTCCGCCCTCTTGCAGAGGACATGGATCATAATCCACTACATATGTTCTGTTGGTTACGAGATCGATTGTCACTTTGCAGGACTTCTTGTTTTAACTGCAAATCATTGGTCTAAAGGATATATCCTCTAACATACAGCTATAAACACAATCCATGGCAAATAATTTGTAGCCCCAAAAAGACAAAAAAGCTTAAATGATTTTCTTTTTAATGAACATTAGAATGTGTTTTAAATCAGAACTGATTAAAAAAAACAAGTACCACCTTGAGAAGAATTTCAAAGTATGATGCTTCCAATTTTGGAAGTTAAATTATGAAAACATTTAACATGGTGGAAATGATTTAACAGCAATAAATGTTACTTTTTCAATTATCTTGGTTTTGTATACCTATGCACAGATTTTCCTAAAATTTCTGATTATTCGAACATAAAAATGTTAAAAGTTTTTCCTTAAAATCAAATAAACATTATTTTGAAAAATAACTATTACTGTAATTATAAATGAATAAAGGTCTCTGGACAATTTAATGCTGACAGGTTTTTGTAAACTGTTCTCACTAATTCTGTACATACTATGAAGTAGTATCATGGTTACTAACAGCACAATTTACAGTATTTTAGTGAGAACTTTTATTTTCTCAAGTATCTTCCATGAAGGCACAAAAACAGATTAGTTCCCACCCCAAATATATAAGCTATTTTAATAAAATAATAAAATTCAAATACAGGTGTAGTAGCAATGAATGATGTAATGCAAGTTCAATCCTCCACTCTGCTGAGCTGCCAATCTCAGTTATGCTGCTGTGGGGAGATGCCCAATAGAGGTCCTGGAGCCTCCCCATAGACATGCGGACAAGTGAAGGAAGAGACATTAATGGGTTGCTCTCCTACACGTTTTAAGTGGTTGGTTCATAGCAGCACTGGTGGAGGCTTGAAAGCAGGTTTCCTGCATGCCTTCTTGACTGCAGGAGATGCATGGTCTGGGAATAAAATAGGTGGGGTGGAATGAAGCATTACTTCTAGGTACATGAAAACCCACCAACACCATACTTTCCTGAAAGAAATCACCAAAACAGAAACTTTTGCTCACTTTCACTAAAACATAATTCTAAATTGCTATTGTTTAATTTGTATTACAACATGATAAGTGCAGTGGATTTTCTGTGACCTTTCCTTCAAAGACCTGAGGCACTGACTTGCAATCAGAAACTTTATGAACTTGAGACTATGAAAATAAACACCATTCCAAGCAACCAGGCAAAAAATTAATCTTTTGCTGTTTGTATACATTTCATACACTTTCACCAATCATGCATCTTAATTTCTGTATAAAGTAACTGTACTATCTGACCGTTGCATTGTTTGTTATTTCAAAACAAAAAAATGCAGCCATTTACCACTTAACTACTCATTTGTGGGGAAAAAAACCAAAACATCAAATTGGGTAAATTAGATTTTTTTCCACAAAACATAACAGGAATTAGGAGCAGGAGTAGGCCATACGGCCCCTTGAGCCTGCTCTGCCATTCAATAAGATCATGGCTGATCTTCTACCTCAACTCCACTTTCCCGTACTATCGCTGTATCTCGATTCCCTTCGTGTCCAAAAATCTATCGATCTCTGTCTTGAATATACTCAACGACAGAGTGTCCACAGCCATCTGGGGTAGAGAATTCCAAAGATTCACAACCCTCTGAGTGAAGAAATTTCTCATCACAGTCCTAAATTGCCAACCACTTATCCTGAGGCTATGACCCCTAGTTCTAGACTCGCCAGCCAGAGGAAACAGACTCTCAGCATCTACCCTGTCAAGCCCTCTAAGAATTATATAAGTTTCAATGAGGTCACCCCTCATTCTTCTAAACTCAGATCCTATAATGAGAATATAGGCCCATTCTACTCGATGTTTCCTCATAGGTCAACCCTCTCATCCCAGGAATCAACCTAGTGAACCTTCGTTGCAATTAAAAAATGAAACATTAACAGTGGATCGGTAAAGCTGTGGCACATGCCAGTACTCTTTAGTCTTTGACCTTCCATACTACCAGATTGTTTAAAAACAATCTCAAAACAAATTTTGACTCTCTGTTGTGTACAATTTCTGTACATTTAAAAGGTTCAAGTTTCTGGTTATAAATGGTAACCTTTAAGTGCCTAACACAACAAGCATTTTTATTATCAAGCAATGTTGACCCCCAAGGCTTGCTCTGTACTGAAATGTTGATCACATTTTTTTTTACCTGGGACTGTTGCCTACTACATAGCAACTTAAACATGCAAGAAGGATAAGATTATAGGGAGCAGGCAGTTTGCATATGAAGATATACAAAATTATACATTAATAACAAAAATGTATTATACTGATGAAGTCCCCAGAGTCAACTCAGTGACTGGGATTAGCTAGACTGTATATCAAGGTAAGATGAAGTGCGTACACAAATTAAACCAAACATTATTTGCTCAAAATAATTAACTCTGTACTTCTAGCTGAAGGTCAGCATTCATATAGTGGGGTTTGGCGTGATGGAAGTTTCAAAATAGTGACATGAGACTGGGTAACACATAAGGGACAAACCGCTAGAGTGTTACTCAGGGCCAATTCTACCTCAGATTGTTGGATCAAGTTTGGTACTCCATTCTGCTTATGCAATGATTCTGGTCTATAAATAGGAATAAAATGTGGAATCATTTTAAAGATAAAAAAAGGTCATTTACTGAAACGCTTTTGTGAATTGTAATTCTTGCTCAGGCATCGAGCACACATTGTTGTTTAGGTACATGTGTTGTTCTGTTGTGGAAAATTCCAGTATAGCTCGGGTGAGAATGATTACATTGAAAAATAGTTGCATTCTGCTTGCTATGACATCTGTCATAACAATTTTATAATCGTTTGCTGCAGTTCAGTTTTCCATTAATATATGAAGTTAATTTTTTGAGCATATAAAGTTCTTCACTGTACTGAGAACAGATGAGCATTGAATTTGTACCAAAAAGAAGCCTCTATTTTAGAGTGATTTTCTTCAAACATACTTATTATAAAACTTAATGTAACAAAGCAAAGCATTGCATTAAACACATAGCTCTTATAACACAAACTCTAACACTGATAATTGATGGACAGTGAAAAGAACATTTAGCTTGTAGCTATAGTATGTGGTTCCATGCTACAGAAGTATCTCTGGAAAGGTCTTCAAGCAGTTAAGAGATCTCTGCCAGTATAGCAGTCTGACTCAAAAGAACAGCAGCTTACAAATGGTGTGCAAAGTAGTTGCATTCAATACTCTTACCAGTCAACCACTCTGCTTAAGTTTTCTTAAACACAAAGCAAGTGGATTAAGAGCTGGGCAAAATTTGAAACAGCAATAAAAAACACATTTTAAAACTGGTGCAAACAAAGCTGCTGACTGACATGTACCTGGTGTGCCAAATGGGCATTCTACAATAATTGTTATTACCCTGGGAAGCCATGAAAACAATCACATTTACAAATATAACCTAACAGTTTAAAAAAATGGGAATGCAGTGGAGCCAACTGAAATGCAAAAGTTATGCAATGAGTGCCATGTTTTAAAGAGGAAACACTACCTTATTTTTAAACAAAGATATGCAATTCATTAGGTTACTTACTAACAAAATCCTCTGTCCAGAGTTTTATGCTGGATGCAGCTCCATTGTGGAGAAATCCAATTTGTAACATTGGCATTTCTTTACAACATTTGCCTCACGTCATCAATGACCCCCACTGAGGACCATTCTATTAGAGAGAGAGAGAGAGAGAGAGAGAGAGAGAGAGAAAAAGAGAGGGAGAGAGAGAAAGAGAGAGAGAGAAATAACAAACTTGCATTTATATCGCACCTTTCATGACCTCAGGACATCCCAAAGCGCTTTACAGCCAATTAAGTACTTTTGAAGTGTAGTAGAGGATGATGTCAGCAAGGAAGCAGAAAGGCGGCAATGATACCTCCCTTGAAAACTACCTATACTACAAACAGGATTTCTCTAAAGTGCAGTTGCATCCAGCTCAGGAGTGGGTAGAGGATTCTGTTGGTGAGTAAACAATTAAAATGTAGTTTTAATAAATAAAATTGAGCAGCCATTTAATAATAGTAAAATCTGCATACAAATCAGAACATAATGAACTTAACTGTTTTGAGCATTACATTTTGTGAAGTTATTATTTAAATGTTCTACTGTATCATGAAGTGATTTTAATTTTCAAAGAAAAAAAAGCATTTTGTGTGTGGTCATGGACAATGGACGCTAAGTTTCACAAAAAACTAGCCCCAGTATTGGCATAGATATCAGTATGTGCCAAATGCAATCTTACTGGTAACAGATAACAAGTAGCACTCTTGCGTTCTCCCTCCCCGCTCCCCAGTAACGTAAAAATGTTTGTTTATATAGTGCACAATAATGAAGTCACACGACCACACTGTGTATTGCACTTTGTTGCATTCTCTTATCTGTGTGTAACACAGAACGTGGTCCTGTCTGACAAAACTTTCACCTCGAGTTTTCTTAAAACTAGATGTAAGTCATTGCACCTTTGGCATTTCTGTCCAAATAGACTTCCACATAGGATGTTGGAACGTATCCTTCCTCATCCTCGCTCCGTCGGACTCTCGTCCAACCGTCTCCTTTATCTTCCTCTATCACGCTCAGTGTTTCTCCTTCCGCCATTGCTATTGTTCCTTCATTCTGACCTGAATTGAAACAAGGTTCACAAATCAGGTAAAACCAAATCAGATGACAAGAACAGACAGCTTTAGGAAAAAACTCCTTTCTGCTTTCTTTCTTTCATCCTTTCACATGCTACCTCTCAATCTGCAATGTGGGTCCACATTTGGGGCAGGAGTGCAGTTTTCTGGAGAACCTGTAGATTAGTTGATTTTGCCCATTTGGGAGTCTTGTGCACTGTTGTTGCTTTTTTTCTTAGTGACCCCTGAAATGTCCCAATTAAAACAGGAGACTTGAAAAGACTTAGTCTGGATTCCTCCATACAATGTACCATTTCTTGGTTGAAGCTGTAGCCATCTCAGCTTCTGCCAACCCCAATATTGTTCCGTAACTATTTGCTAGAAGGAACAAAACTGCCTTCTGGTTGACTCTTCTGGTGATGTGCCCTCTGGTCAGTGACCACCAGTGTTGCCTCTATTTTTTTCCCCGGCGCGGGCCCTTTAAATTTGCTGCGCGGCCGCACATTCTCTTCCAACGGCAGCAGCTGGTGAGCGGCCTGCGCGGAACCTCGTGATTGACGCTCGGCCGCACACCTTAGGGAGAACATTGGTGACCACCCCCACAAACCCAGAGTTGTATAAGCAAACCTGGATCCTTTGCACAGTGGCACACTGCTATGCTTTCAAATCCTTTCTTCCTTGCTGTCAAACACTATCAGTAAGCAATCATACTGGAAACGTCTGTTTTTCCTCTCTGCCTCTAAAAAGCACAACTCTAATGCAGTGTTCACCCTCTCCCTTTCTCTAGATTATCGTGCACTTTACCACCACACCTAGCTAAAAGAAAACCATCTCAGAGTTCAGCTACATGGGAATGATCCAGTGGGAGATGAAAGGGAGTGACTCTATTTGATTTGTTCTACATATGGGGCAGCACCTCATTCTCCATTTGGGCCCAGCCTCAACAGCGTGTGTGAGGTCAGTGAATTTACTGCGTGGGAAATTGCAGGAACAATTTTGAAGCAAGCACATTTTGTTGGATCTCCAGGATTGAAAAAAATTCCAAGGGGTTTCTAAGCCATAGTTTGGCTGCCTTATTTTCTCTGCAGTATATATACCTTCGAAAGGATACATGGCTTTGCATGTGCCAATTGTTGCCAGTGTTTCTTCATCATCAAACTCATCATCAAATTCACTCTGTGCTGCAACTTTTAACTGAGGGTCCTGGTTCTGTTCTTCGGTGTAACTACCATCAGGACTGCTCAAGAAAGAAATACACACAGTAACTATAGAACAGCATTACCGAAAATACACAGCAGCAGATCCACAGGCAACTGCTGCATAAGGCTAAGTAGAGATGGTGCAGTAAAGCAATTCAATGCCACATAACAGGATACTGGATTCATCATACCATGACCACAAATATTTTTCTGTAGCACAGCAATTAACGGACAAATGAAATACTTATTTAAAATCACAGTGAATCATTTAATTTAAATAGAAAAATTACAGCAAGTAATCTAGGGCAGCACAACATGCCACGACAAACCCAACAAGTTTCGACACTAGTCATCGATGCTGCAACTGCTGCAATATTGCATAAAAAGTACCGGAGGCCTTGAGTGAATGATTATGTTACACCTTGAAAAACAGCTCTCATAACAAGCAGCAAAAATTAAATTCACAAGAACACATGGGGTCCATGCACACAGATCATTAAAATGCCATGGACAGGTACAGATAATAATCAAAAAGGCTAATGGAATGCTGGCCTTTATATCTAGAGGACAAGAATACAAGGGGGTAGAAGTTATGTTACAGCTATGCAAAGCCCTGGTTAGACCCCACCTGGAGTACTGTGAGCAGTTCTGCACACCACACTTTCGGAAGGATATATTGGCATTGGAGGGAGTGCAGCGTAAATTTACCACAATGATACCTGGACTCCAAGGGTTAAATTACGAGGAGCGATTACACAAACTTGGGTTGTATTCCCTGGAATTTAGAAGGCTAAGGGGTGATTTGATCGAAGTTTTCAAGATATTAAGGAAAACTGATAGGGTAGATAGAGAGAAACTATTTCCGCTGGTTGGGGAGTTTCAGATTAGGGGCACCAATGTTCCCTTTAATTTGCGCGGCTGCGCAGCGCTCCAGGGATCCTGCGCTGCCAGTTTTTCAATGTAAAAACCGCACATGCGCGGTATTTTAAAGGGGCTGCGCAGCGCCAAAAAAAATTTAAGAGGGAACATTGGGGCAATAGTCTAAAAATTTGCGCTGTGTCTTTCAGGAGTGAAGTTAGGAAACACTTCTACATGCAAAGGGTGGTAGAAGCTTGGAACTCTCTTCTGCAAACTGCAACTGATTCCAAATCAATTGTTAATTTTAAATCTGAGATTGATAGATTTCTGTTAACCAAAGGTATTAAGGGATATGGGGCAAAGGCGGGTATATGGAGTTAGGTCACAGATCAGCCATGATCTCATTGAATGGTGGAACAGACTCGAGGGGCTAAATGGCCTACTCTTAATCCTATGAACTGTAGAACACAACATGTTGGTAGACTAATGTATCATGTTATTCTCAGTTCTATTTTTTTCTAAATAATTTATCCCATTTTAACTTACAATATATACAACTTTAGGTCATCAATGTTCTTTAGGAGTAAATGGGGAATTCATACAGAACTATTTCACACAATGGTTAATAGATCTGTGAGTTAAGTTACCAGAAATGGTCATTGAAGCACATGGTACAAATGGGTTTGAGGGATAACCAGATGTGTTTCTGTAGAAAGAAGTGAGAGGGGAATATGATGAGAAGGCAGATTTAGATCAGTCAAAAAGGTTGTTGCACCAAGTGGCCTTCATCTGTTCCAAATTTTTCAATGTTTCCTATTTATGGACAGGTTCAAGCTTCAGTCTTCCATTGTAAAATGCACCATCATCTTGGGGAACCGGACCTCTGTTAATTTACTTATACTTCTCATCGCACATCTTATTCAAGTAGTTGTTATTGCAATTAGTAACCATACTGTACCTCTCACGGTCTTGTGCACAGTTGTTGACAGCAGTGCTCTGCGACTCATACATCTCACTCTGTCGTCGTGGCTGATCAGTCTTGGCTGGTAAACGGCCTTCTACCTCGGCAAGCCATGCCTGAAAACAATTGGAGGCAGGTGAATACTAAAGTACATGAAGATACAAGAGCAAAGTAGCTTTAACACGGAGGACTGAATTACTTTCTCTATAATTCTGAAAAGAAAAGCAAATAATTTTTCAAATTGTGCAGAAATAACCCTGATGGTTACAGATTACAATGAGAGTTCTGTGCAGCATGCACAGTTCTAAAAATATGCAGTATTTACTATAAAAATTAGATTTAATCAACGTGACTTGATGTGCTTGCAAATAATGTTAAAAGCTGTTGAGCTTGCATAACGATTGACTGCTGCATTTTTTTTGCAGCACTATATGTATTAACCCAGGTGAGCTGGGGTGGGAAGGAAGCAATAGAGACTGATACTCTGGTGGCTCAGTTGATAACTGCACTACTGTGTAGGAAGTGATACAAACCAGAGGTTCCATGTTCAATTCCTGGTCTGTGCTTAGTTGATCTCAGCTAGAATGGCAGTAGGGGAGCTACAATTTACACATTTAACTACTCCTGATCTTTGAAGGATGAAGGCATTGTGACAACTTCAAACATATCTCGTGTTGAAATGCAACATCCTTTGCACGCTGTTACACACAATCTGCATATTAAAGAACTGAAAGCCCTTTCTGTGAGAAAGTTGACAGGGTTGATTGCAGCATCTCGCAAAGCAATGCGGTTGCTACTTAATGCACCATGGTCCTTCAGAAAGCCAGTAAAACTGGATGGTCTTATCTTGCTGATACCAAAGTCAATGAAATCTCCAGCTCTCCCAAATACATGCCATCACTGCACCCTGGCTGATAGTACAGAGACCCCATGTGGCTGCCTGAAATGATCTGTTGCCATAAAAGTTGAGTGCAGTCATTACCCTTCATAGCCACAGATAGAGCAGTGTGGGCAGATGACTATAGCTGCAGGTCCTCATCCAATAAGTATCCCCTTACTTAGATCCTCGTATCAACTGTGGTGCCTGTATATTCACTGGGGGCAGGAAATATCTGGTGGGATATCTCCTTAAATGCTGCTACACTCTTCTTTCCTACATCCTCCCTTATAGGGAATGTGATGTCTGCTCCTGAGAAGTCTCACATGTCCACAGGCAGTCAGAAGTAAGTCCATGGCTGTGTAGGCCGATGTAAAAAAAATCAAAAAAGTGGGTCGAGCTGCAGTAATTGCTCCTCAAACTTTCTGCAATCTTCAGGCACAAAAACTCCTAATTTCTGTCAGTCTCAGCTGATCCTTATATTTCTAATTTTAATTGACTTCTACTGTATTGCAAGCAGAAAACCAGGAAATTCAAGGCTGCAGTGCCAGGGCCCTCATCATCATATATATTTAAACGAGCAGCATGGAGACTGTGGGCATATTGCTGGAAGGGTCAAATCACATTTGGAAATTTACTGGATCGATTATGGGACAGAAAACCTGCAAAAATGGCTTCTGCCCTAATTTGCTAGCCAAACTAATAACCTGCCCTGATTTTAGGCTCCGGACATGCAAAAACATTGTGGAATTTCAGGGCCATTGTGTAGAACTTCACATTATGTGACATCATGATGCTCCAGCCCAGTGACTTCATAAATGGGATCTGAGGGCAGTATGCAAAATTCCTGATATCACTGGACTAGGACATCATAATGTCACATAAAATGGAATTCTATACAAAATGGCATCACCTTGAGTGCTACCATTTGGCTGTTCCAAATCATAAAACAAAGGTTAACTGCAAGACGTGTAAATGTGTAGTTAAGTCGCTTTATAAAATTTATAATTATGCAAGTGCTTATGACATTGACCTTTTGTCATGTCATAACAGCATATGACAAAATGCAAAATCCTCTGGTATAGTTTCACTGACAAAGTGCTTATTTTCACCTCCCTTTCCTGAAGAGATTAGGAGCAGGAACTGTGGCTGATTTCCTTCTTCACTAGCATGAGGCACTGAGGCTAATTGCAGCATTTCCTATCCCCACCTTGGATGAAACCAACTAACAGCACAGACTAGAAATCAAATTGGCTGAAGAATTTTGAAGTTAGTTAATTATAAATAAATGCAAGCTGATAGCTGGTGCAATTCAACCCAATGCAAAAATTGAAAATGTGACAATGTTTTTTCCATGCAGATCCACCAGGATAGTTTAAATCCTTTGCTGCTGGGAATCAGAAGCTGTTGATTCAGTTAAGGGTTGGGGGAAACAAGGACACACTACTCAAGCTTTTGTGCTGGAAGCCAAATTGAATATTGATTTATTTCACTCCTAAACGCCAAGCTCCAATGCCGTCTACTAATAAAGCTTGAGATTTAATTCTTGGTTGTTTAAAACAGTCTAAATATTTTTTCTTGGGGGGGAGGAGGGAGTTTTCTGCTCAGCCAATATGGTAAAGCAGAATATTTTTTTCAACACAATATGCAAGTTTAGCATTCCTAGCTCAGGTATAGCGATCAACAATGTGTTTTAACACCCAACTTTGGAAGAGCATCACTGCACCAATGTCTGACCTGAGGCCTGAGTGAGATTGCAGATGCATAGTATAAAACGTTTGAGAATTCATCAGTAAACTATCCAAGAATGGAATTAAAATACAGAAAAATGCTACAAATACATCATTTGAAAACAGAAAAATTGGATGAACGTTTCAGTAGATACCTTTTGTCTCAACCCAAACATTAACCTGTTTTATCTCTTTCACAAGCTGACTGACCTTCTCTACATTTACATCATTTTTTGTTTCTATTTCAGATTTCCTAAATTTGCCATTTTTTAATCTTTTCATTTCTGGCAAAGAATCAATGGCATCCTAAATTCATTCAATATATAACCTATGACGATCAGAGAGCCACCCTATGTCTGCACTGGATTTTAACTCAGTATCCCCAAGGTGAAAGAGCTGTGGTGCACATCAGCCATTTGGTCCCTCTGCACATATAGAATAATTTGGTTAGTTTCTTTTTCCACTCTAAAGACTGAAGTTATGATTGCAATCTATAGTCATCAGGGGGCGCAATAATACTGAATAATGTGCTGGAGACCTGATCCAGTGTAAAACCTGCTTTCAAGCAATTCTTGAGTTAGTTATCTTGCTGTGAATATTCATTTAACAGTCAGTACCTGGAGTCTGACACACTGTCCCAATCAGACTTCCTTCCCACAACTCCTAAAATTGTTGGCTATGCCGATGTGTATCTGGATACTAGGTGGTGTGGGAATGGCTTTGACTGACTGCCATCAATGTTGCCTCCCTACCTCTGGTAAAGCACCTGTCTTCTGCACACCTTTCCTCAGTAACACTGTTAAGACAGTGGAGACAAATTTGTGCTGTTACTGGCACCAACGTGCCTCAACATGCTCTTTATAAAAAAAATGGTGAAATTCTCAATTTTCTCCCCATCGCTTCTGAAGGTTGACTCATGTTGGGATAAGATGCCTCCAGTACCTTAAACAAGCAACTGTTCATGTCTGACCTTAAACAGTCTGTTGTCAGACTTTTTGACTGTAGAGAGCATCACAGCCAAGCCCAAAACTGGTCTCACTCAAAAACCACACATGCACTTTCCAGCGATCAGAAGCAGGAATTTTCCCTCCCTTGTCTCCAAGACTGCTGAGGCCAATTGTACAACTTCTACTGCTGTCCTAGCTGAGACCAGCTAATTCAGCACAGGCTGGGTATCAAACCCTGGACCTTCTGCTTTGTATGGCTTGGTGCTACTCATAGTGTGTTACAGATTTCAATCTAAGACCAAGGGCAGTTTCAATCACCTAATTTAAGTTTCATATTACATTTTAGGTATGCCAGATTAGAAGATTATTGCTTATTTTAGCTTAAGTTATTGGCAAACCCTCAGTTCATTCATTGTTTCGAGCTTTTCCTAATAAGTACACAATGATAAGGAAGTTTATAGTGGCTAAGGCTGGCATAGCTTAGCAGTATGGATGAAGTCATGGTTCAGTATTCTGCAATAAACTAATTATCTGCCCCCACTTAGTGGTTAGGTGGATTACAATGTTTGTTGTGTGTCATCTAATCTAAATTGTTAAATAAGTAGACCTCAGTGCATAAAATATATGTACACTTGCAGCTACAATCTTGATAAAGGTAAATGTTTTACTTCAGGGAATAGGAATTACCACTCCCTGGTATTCATTCTTGTTCATTGTTTAGTTCTCATTCTAATTTTAGTCACTTCTCATACAGTCTAAATGTTAATTTTACTAGTGAGAAAAGATGTAATCAAAATCAGTAAGTGAGGTCCAGTGGTGGGCAAAGACACTGCTGTGTGTGTTTGGCACTGAGCTATATAGGCTAGCAAGATCCCAGGTTTGATTTCTGGTTTGTGCAGAGTTAGCTGCTCTTGGCTATAGTTGTAGGGGCACTACAGTTGACCTCAACACCCCAAGCTAAGTAGGGGAAAAACTAGCCAAGATTGCTGCTTCCCAGAGAATCCTGCTGGAAACTGTGCACACGTGGACATCAGGTGAGGACTGGATAGAATGTGGCTGGCTTGCTCCCCATGAACCAACAACGCGCCAACACACATTTCTACGCTCATGTAAGAATAATGGCCAATTAATCAAGGTACTGGAGGAGAGTCAGAGTCTATAGAACTGGGCCATTCCATGAATCAGGAGGGGAGAAACTGGAAAACAAATACAATGATAAATAAATCAGTCATGCATGCCCTAATCAAAAATTAATTCTACCACTTTTCTATTGTGTTCAGCATAAAGCAGAAGCAAAACTTCAAAACATAAATGAGAACCATATTAATTATAAGTTTATTGATGAAGAAGCCATATAGTACTCCAAGGCATTAATGTACTGTGCCATGTGGTACAAAACGTTAGCTTCAGCCAACATTCTCACGCTAACTCTGCCCAGGAGGAAGATCAAGTGGAGCCATCATTGCAGCTAACATCTAAAGGAAATAGAATCATACAGCATAGAAGGAGGACATTCGGCCCATCATGCCTCTGCCGGCTCTTTGAAAGAGCTATCTAATTACTCCCACGCCCCTTAGCCTGCAAATTTTTCCCTTTCAAGTATATATCCAATTCCCCATTGAAAGTTAGTCACTGTGTAAAAGAAATTCTCATCTCCCCTTTGGTTCTTTTGCCAATTATCTTAAAACCAATTTTCAGTTACAAGAAGTCTCAGTACCTGAAGTGAATGCTCGGCTTTTGTTTCCCTGGCTAAACTTCTAGTGTCCTGGCCAATATTTAACCTTCAACCAACATCACTAAAACAGATTATTCGGGCATGTATCTCATTGCTGCTTGTGGGACCTTGCTGTACACAAACTGGCTGCTGCATTTCCCTACATTAATAGTAACTACAATTTTGAAAGATGTACTTCAATGGCTGTAAAGGTGCTTTGGGGCGTCCTGAGGTTGGGTGAAAGGCACTATATAAATGAAAGTTCTTTCTTTCCGTCCTTACACTTAACAATTTGCCCTACTCTTAAGCAGAACAGTGTAGTGCAAGTGACATTGTCTTGTGCTGGAAGATGAGAGCTTTGGGTGGGAAAGAAAGTAAACAGCTGTCAAAGCTTATTGAATTCTAATCTGAATTGTTTCCCTGTGAAGTTCCTGAAAGCACCTTCATCTGGATAATTTGCTATCTTAATAAGTTTATTGCAGGTTACATTGCATCCTGATAACCGTGAAAGGTGAACACACAAACAATCATACTTCCTTTTGCTTAGTTTCCATTTTATCTCATTTATATTCTCACTTTCATGTTTTCAGCTAGGCAAGGTAGGCAAATTAGACATGGTCATCTCAATGGCTCCAAAATTACCCCACTCCACATAGTACAGCACCTGAAGGTGAGATTTTAAACATCAATGTTTCTTCCTGTAGAGGTAAGGGGGCCCTCTGCAGCAAAAATTTATTGTGACCCAATAAAACAAATTACTTAGCGCAATGACAACCTGCACTTATATGACTCGTTTAATGAGCAAAAACATCCTAAGGCACTTCACAAAGTGGGCGTCACGCCCCAGCAGAAGTAGAGAGAAGAATTGGGGAGGTGATCTAAGGCACAACTTTTTTAAGGAGGCTTTTGAATGTACGGAGCGATGTGGCAAGGTGTAGTGGTTTGGGAAATGAATTCCAGAGTGCGGGGCTGAGGTAGCTAAAAGCTCTACCACTGATGGAGCAAAAAAGGGATGAAAAACGTACAATAGACCAGAACTGGAAGAGCGGAGGGAGCAAGCTAGATGTAGAGATAAAAATGGGTGGAGGGGAAAAATGAGGATGAGGATATCTGAAATCATTGTGATGGGGAATGGAGAGCCAGTGGAGATTTGAATGACTGACTAATAAGACTTATGCAAGTTGGTATGTGGATGGCGAAATTCTGAATGAGTTGGGGTTTATGTAGTTGCACACCACTGGGTTCAGTCTGAGTCTGCAGGTAGAGATACTTGATTGGAACTAATGAACAGGTTAGCTTTGGTCTTGCCAATATTTTTTATTCATTCACGGTATGTGGGCGTCGCTGGCAAGGCCAGCATTTATTGCCCATCCCTAATTGCCCTTCAGAAGATGGTGGCCAGCCTCCGCCTTGAACCGCTGCAGTCCGTGTGATGAAAGTACTCCCACAGTGCTGTTAAGAAGGGAGTTCCAGGATTTTGACCAAGCGACGATGAAGGAACGGCAATATATTTCCAAGTCAGGATGGTGTGCGACTTGGAGGGGAACTTGGAGGTGGTGGTGTTCCCATGCGCCTGTTGTCCTCGTCTTTCTAGGTGGTAGAGGTTGTGGGTTTGGGAGGTGCTGTCAAAGAAGCCTTGGCGAGTTGCTGCAGTGCATCTTGTAGATGGTGCACACTGTAGCCACGGTGCGCGGGTGGTGGAGGGATTGAATGTTTAAGGTGGTGGATGGGGAGGCAATCAAGCGAGCTGCTTTGTCCTGGATGGTGTCGAGCTTCTTGACTGTTGTTGGCGCTGCACTCATCCTGGCAAGTAGAGAGTATTCCATCACACTCCTGACCTGTGCCTTGTAGATGGTGGAAAGGCTTTGGGGAGTCAGGAGGTGTCACTCGCCACAGAATACCCAGCCTCTGACCTGCTCTTGTAGCCACAGTATTTATGTGGCTGGTCCAGTTAAGTTTCTGGTCAATGGTGACCCCCAGGATGTTGATGGTGGGGGATTAGACAATGGTAATGCCGTTGAATGTCAAGGGCAGAAAGTCAGTCATGGAGAATGGCAAATAATTGTGCTATGGAGGATGATAGAGAAGTAATATGGTTATCCTCAGCATATATATCAAAGTTGACCCCATAGATAATGTTGCTGAGATGAGGAATAGGGAGACTGGAACCTTGGGGCACACCAGAGGTGATAATGCAGACTTAGGAGGAAAAGCCACTAAAGCAGATATGCTGGCTACGTTCTTACCCTTTAAAGCTTTTACTTCAAAATCTTTTTCTTAAAAAAGCTTAAAACCAACATAGTTAAACAAAAAAATCTCTAATTTTCTTTTCTCTTGAAAGCTTTGATTTCTGATTTCACAGGAACTGACAGCCCTCCATTTCCTCACCCAAGTGACTATTCTTCATTTGTGAGCCTAATCAATGAGTGTCGACAAGCTGTTGGGAACGAGGATTTTAAAATCAATTAGCTGGGACATGGGAAGGCACAGAAGCTTGGCAAGGATGGGAGTGATACGAATACGGTAAATTATAGCTTGTGGGGAAACCGAGCCTCATAGGGATAAAATTGGGGATCAGAGTTTCAGTAGCAGTGAGGGCTATCGAGTTGGCAGCCTGATCTCAGTGGAGTATATTAAATGTAAAGAAAGTCACTGACCTTAAAATAGATTCTAATAGGCAAGCTTCCTTTCATCTTCAATGACTATAATTGTGGTAAAACTTCCTTTCTGGTAACAAATTCATGACTATAACTCTCACTATATTTTTTCAACATAACTGCTCCACACACCACCACTACGTCATTCAGGGACAGAACAAAGAGTTTTTAATTATCTTAGAACATGAAACAGTTATTCTTAAATCTTATAACTCGGGCGACTTAAAACAAGTTTGTTCTAAATGTAACACTTTGCACTTCTGCCACAGAATGAAAAGATTGATAAGGAGTACTTTAGTAGAACAACATTGTGGAACATGCCACATCAGAACAACTTGGGATCAAATCCTAGTCTTGGCTAATTTCCTCCCCCACAAAGTTACTTATTTCCTCTGGCTCAGACTTGATTGTGGGTGAGATGGAAAAGTTTGCAAGGTATTTCACTTCAGTGACTTCTAATGATTGAGCACTGCATGGCACTGGCAGAGACGACAGAAATGCCCTTTCAGCCATAATCTAGGGAGTACTGTCAAGGAGGCTATGAAGGGGATAATCTAACTAAAAGATATAGGGCCGTATTTTGCGACCCCTACGGGTGCGTACGCACCCATAGGGGCCGCACAGGTTCCGGGTTTAGGCATGCAAAGCGCATGCACTAAAACCCAGAACTTGCGATGTCAAGAATCCTCTGCATCCCTGGGAGAAGGCCCTCTGCGGGTAGAGGGTTGAGCTATTTGCCCAACTTCTGCCCGCTGAAATTCTTACGCCTGGTAAAAGCAGGCGTAAGGTCTACTTTTACCAGCATAAGAGTTTTAAAAAATAGAAAAATAAAATGTTATCACTCATTTATACATTAAAAATCCTGTCCAATAAGGTAAGTTTATTTTTAGCCCCATTAAAACAAATTTTTTCCCCCAAAAATTTTAATTAATTTTAAATATGTAATGTTTTAAAACATTTATTTCATGTTTTCGTGTATTTTTTAAGTGATCCCCATTCATACTTATGGGAGTTCAGTACATACATATCTTTTAATGGTTGGGCCGGCCCACGTGACTCCAGCGGCGCTTGCGAACCGCATGTGCACCTCTGCCCGCGCGTACCCAGAGGCCCAGGATCGCAATTCTTCATACCTCCCGGGCCACCAGGTAAATTGGTAGATTTTTTACAGGTCAGAGGCATCCGCCCGCAAACTTTGGGCCATCATATATTTCCTAATAACTGCACTATTCGATGTCTTGAATTCAGAGGGGATTGCCAAGCATTATATAATGTCAACAATGGTAATGGCCTATAGTCCTGAAAGGATTAAGTACAACATTGCCTGAATCCAATTTAGTATCATAGATAGCACTGCAGCCAAACAGAAAGCTAAGTGACAATCAAATGCAATAAATCAGAACAATTACTTTCCTTCTAATTAAATGAAATGGTTTAGTGCAGAAGATGCCAGTCAAAGACATCACATTTTAATTAGTGTCTACTTGATCAATTGACCCTAGGTTTTTTTTTTTGCAGTTTCTACATAAGCTTTCAATAATGTAGAGACATCTACATCTTTTTAAAAACACGTTAACTCAGCAGTGTAATTCTACTTAGAAAGACAGTTTCATTAACAAAAAGACAGAAAAACAATTTCCAAAACCTTGCCATGAACTATTTATCATCATGTTGGCATGTTAACACAGACTGGCAGCTACTTCAGGATTAATGAATCAGTAAGGTGAAACAGACAGGATGTAGGTAGCTTTAGGAAATAACGTCAGTTGTATTTGAACCTGGAAAATACAAAATATGACTTTTACCTCATGTCATATATTACCTCAAATTTCTGAATCTCTTGTCGCAGTTTCTCGACAGTCTGCCCAATTTCTGCCAGCCTGGGATCCACACTGTTCGGATCACCCATTTGAGGATTCTTGATGTATACATCCTTCATCTTTGTTAAAGCATCTCTGAGGATTTAAAAAATATAAATTCAGTGTACCAATTTGTGTTATTCCAGTTGGAGCCCACTGTTAGTTATTACCGTAATGTTGCTTGACACCAAGTGGAAGTAAATGGGATCAGTTTACGAGAAGGCTGTTTTGCAAGGAAACTATTAGCCAAATGTACACTCAATTCCGCCCCCCCCACCCCTGCCCTTTTCCTGAACTGGGAGAAAAATCTTGGGATCTACTCTCCACTTCCTTTGAGCACTGAGATGGGGCAATAATGCAGTTGTTTTAATTGCAAGTACATATTAATTAACCGGTCAAAAGCAAAATATTGCGGATGCTGGAAATCTGAAATAAAAACAGAAAATGCTGGAAATGCTCAGCAGGTCAGGCAGCATCTGTGGAGAGAGAAACAGAGTTAACGTTTCAGGTCGATGACCCTTCGTCAGAACTGCTTAATTAACGGGTCAATCAGTAACTGGATTTAAAAAAAAAATAAAAACAAAATGTGACCTGAAACAAAACCTGCAAGTTCATTGTGGTCGCGTTGTACCGAAAAAAATTCTGATGGAAAGTTCCTATCCCTTTTTCTCTTAGGAAATGTAAAGAGATTCAAGTGTGATGGGGATTCCAATCATTTAATGTACCGTTAACAGGGCAAGGCAAGAAAAAGTAGTTAAAATAAAACATCTATTGTGTCACTTGCTTGGCTAGCGGAAAACAGGGAGTGATCTGCATACCCTGTGTTTGGTTTCAGCCTTTAATTTGAAACTTTCCAAATTAAGGAGAGAAATGGGAGAAAAATGAATGATTTTAGCCATGTAAGTAAATGACTGGTGCCATGTTCATAGTAGGAGATGGTTACAGAAAAGACAACTTTCCCCAAATGGCTTAGCTAATACACAGGGCTGGAAGGTTGATCCCTGGTTTGAGCTGAATTAATTGATCTCAGCCAGAGATGCTACAATCACCTCACGTTTATGAGGGAGGAACAGGGGAGGAAGGGAAGGAAGAACTTGCATTATAAGGTCTTCAGAATATCTCAAAGCACTTCACAACCAAGTGCAGACACTGTTATTATGTAGGCAAACTTCCCTCAGGAATACTTTACAGAGGTGAGTCACACTGGATTTGAGAGTCACTTGCTACCTTTAAAACACTGCATCAGTATAGCTACGTCATATCCTGTGTGACCATCATAAAGATCGGGCAGTCTGATGCTTGCAACTAAATAAAATGCTTCCTAAAATATAATGTCCTGTATCGCTAAGCCTGTATTGGCTTGATATTATTTGTAGACCTACAATTGCTGTTACCTGTTAAGTGCATCAGCATTACTTCAAGCACTTCAAGTCTAATAAAGATTTCAATGCATTGATGTAATAGATTTTGGCAGAACCTACAGTTCTCGATTACTTCAGCAGCACAAACCTACTGACCATATTTTTACAATGTTCTACTGGAGTGAATGACTGTATAACATAAACTAGATAGAATTTTACAGCATAGAAACAGGCCAACATGTCTTTTTTTTTCATATTCGTTCCAGGATGTGGGGTTGCTGGCAAGGCCAGCATTTATTGCCCATCCCCAATTGCCCTTGAGAAGGTGGTGGTGAGCTGCCTTCTTGAACCGCTGCAGTCCTTGTGGTGAAGGTACTCCTACAGTGCTGTCCGGGAAGGAGTTCCAGGATTTTGACCCAGCGACGATGAAGGAATGGCGATATATTTCCAAGTCAGGATGGTGTGTAACCTGGAGGGGAACTTGCAGGTGATGGTGTTCCCATGCGCCTGCTGCCTTTGTCCTTCTAGGTGGTAGAGGTCGTGGGTTTGGGAGGTGCTGAAGAAACCGTAGCGATTTGCTGCAGTGCATCTTGTAGATGGTACACACTAGGTCTATGCCAGTGTTTATGCTCCACACAAGCCTCCTCCTACCTTACTTCATCTCACCCTATCAACATATCCTTCGATTCCTTTCTCCCTCATGTACTTATATAGCTTCCTCTTATAGACTTCCATACCGTGCCTCTATCCTGGACTGAGAAGTCTAGCAAGTCTGAGTCTCCACCAATCTTAGGAATACAAGAATAGAAGTAGGCCATTCAGCTCCTCAAGCCAGTTCTGCCATTCTATCAGATCTTGGTTGATCTGCACCTCAATTCCATTTACCTGCCTTTTCTCCATATCCATTGATACCCTTACCTAACAAAAATCTGTCTCTTGAAAATTTCAATTGACTCAGCATCCACAGCCTTTTGGAAGAGAGTTCCAGATTTCCATTACTCTGTGAAAAATGCTTCCCGATTTCAACTCTTAACTGGCTTAGTTCTAATTTAAAAATTATGCTCCCTTGTTCTGGATTCCCCCCACCAGAGGAAATTGCTTCTCTGTATCTACCCTATCGTATCCCTTTATCATTTTAAACGCCTCAATTAGACCCCTCAACCTTCTAAACTCAATGGAATACAAACCAAATTTATGCAACCAGCCATCATGATTTAACCCTTTAAGCCCCAATATCATTTGTTTTTAACAAATTTACTAGTGTTTTTTGAGGATGTAACTAGCAGGGTAAATAAAGGGGAACCAGTGCATGTAGCATATTTGGATTTCAAAAAGGCATTCAAGGTGCCACAAAAAAGGTTGCTATGCAAGATAAGGGCTCATGGGGTTGGGGTAATATATTAGCATGGATAGAGGATTGGTTAACTGACAGAAAATAGAGAGTAGGGATAAACAGGTAATTTTATGGTTGGCAATCTGTAACTCATGGGGTGCCGCAAGGATCAGTGTTTGGGCCTCAGCTATTTACCATCTATATTAATGACTTAGATGAAGGGACCGAGTGCAATGTATCCAAGTTTGCGGACGATAAAAAGCTAGGTGGGACAGTAAGCTGTGAGGAGGACACAAAGAGCCTGCAAAGGGATATAGATAGACTAAGTGAGTGGGCAGTAAGGTGGCAGATGGAGTATAATGTGGGGAAATGTGAGGTTATTCACTTTGGTAGGAAGAATAGAAAAACAGAATATTTTTTAAATGGTGAGAAACTATTAAATGTTGGTGTTCAGAGAGATTTAGGTGTCCTTGTACAGGAAACACAGCAAGTTAAGATGCAGGTACAGCAAGCAATTAGGAAGGCAAATGGCATGTTAGCCTTTATTGCAAGGGGGTTGGATACAAGAGTAAGTAAGTCTTACTACAATTGTGCAGGGCTTTGGTGAGACCACACCTGGAGTTCTGTACAGTTTTGGTCTCCTTATCTGAGGAAGGACATACTTGCCTTAGAGGCAGTGCAACAAGGTTCACTAGATTGATCCCTGGGATGAGAGGGTTGCCCTCTGAGGAGAGATTGGGCCTATACTCTCTGGAGTATAGAAGAATGAGAGGTGATCTCATTGAAACATATAAGATACTGAGGGGGATTGACAGAGTAGATGCTGAGAGGTTGTTTCTCCTGGCTGGAGAGTCTAGATCTAGGGGGCATAGTCTCAGGATAAGGGGTCAGCAATTTAAGACTGAGATGAGGAGGAATTTCTTCACTCAGAGGGTTGTGAATCTTTGGAATTCTCTACCACAAAGGGCTGTGGGTGCTGAGTCATTGAGTATATTCAAGGCGGAGATGGATAGATTTTTGGACCCTTAAGAGAATCAAAGGGTATGGGGATCGGACGGGAAAGTGGAGTTGAGGTAGAAGATCATCCATGATCTTATTGAATGGTGGAACAGGCTCGAAGGGCCATATGGCATACTCCTGCTCCTAATTCTTATGTTCTTATGCTGGTGAATCTGCGCTGTACCCCCTCCTGAGGTGCGGTGTCCAAAACTGAATACAGTACTCCAAATGAGGTCTGAACGAGGTTCTGTAAAGCTGAAGCATCATGTCTTCACTTTTGTATTCCAAACTCCTCGAGATAAAAGGCCAACATTCTATTAGCCTTTCTGATTGCTTTTTATACCTGTGCACTGTCTCTCCCCATTTGTCTTTCTCGGATGACCTCACGCTTCCCCACATTGAAATCCATCTGCCATAGTTTTGCCGACTCACTTGGTCTGTCTATGTCCCTTTGCAACTTCCTGCTTCCATTTACACAACTTATTACACCTCCTAACAGTGTCATCTCACTATTCCTTCATCCAAATCATCAATATAAATGGTGAAAAGCTGAGATCCCAGTACAGTTCCCTGGGGAATACCACTTGTCACATCCTGCCAATCAGTGAACATTCCCTTTATCCCTACTATCTGTCTCCTACCTCCCAACCAATTATCAATGCATGTCACAAAGTTAACTCCTATTCCGTGAACTTTCATTTTTGACAATCTCTTGTGCCTTCTGAAAGTCCATATAGACAACATCCACAGACACTCTTCTATCCACCATGCCAGTGACTTGCTCAAAAAATTAAATTAGTCAGATGTGACCTAGCCTTCACAAATCCATGTCAACTCTCTGAAACTACTATTAGGAGGAATGTAACAGCACCACAGCTGAATCATTTGTTGAGGCAGAAGCTCAGACAATAATCTGCATGAAATTGGGGGTGGGGCAAGAGTTTCTTGTTTGCTGGCTATAACAACGCTATATGAAATAAGATTGGGCAATCTCAAAACAATTCAGCAACAACTGGTTGTCCAATTAGATGCAACAAGGATGGTTGGTATAGGAAATGGAAATGTCATATTGGTGCAGTAGAGGTGGATTAACTGTGGTTGAAGTTAAGGCACAATATTGGAGTTTACTACACTGTATGCCAAAATTGAAAGTGTTTCATTTTCAACAGCACTAACAACCTTTGCCCTCTTGAGCACCAATAGTAAAAAAATTAACTCATTTAAAAATAACTTGAGTGGTCCAATAGATTCCTTTGGACACCTTATGGTTTTTCAAGGTGACCCAACATTCTCAGGCTAAGATCTCCAAGCAATTGTCTTTCTTGATGGTTTCTGCAAAAGAAAGTTCTACATACACAACCACTATGCACCTTCATCTCTTCTAGTTCCTTTTAAATATTTATTTTATTTTATTGATTCTGCCTTGATGGCTTCCTTTGAACTGCAGTGTTAATATGGAGGGTGGGAGGGATTCTACTGCCTATAGTGGAAGAAAGATGCCATTAAAAGTATCTTACTTAATTCCCTCCCCCTCTCTTCGAGTGGTTGTGAGAATGCACAGAGGCATTTCATAGGCATTATGTGGATTTAAAGAAAAACTAATGATCAGCTGTGTCAAAACCCTATGTATTAAGGCCCTTCCTTGTTGAATCACCAAATATTTAGTGATTTTATCTTTATTTCTTTATCTTTATTGTTATTATCAAGTATGTACATTGGTCTTTAACTGGTGAGATTAGCTAATAGGTTTCCAGGGCATAAGCTGAAGAGAAATCAAGAGTAAAATAATAACTAATTCAATGAAAAATTTCAACTACAAGTAACTAAGGATGCTAAATGCTCACTATAGAATTTTAACAGATAATTATTGTTGCATATTAAAAAAGGCATTTATGAATATGTTGCAGTACCACATAATATTGCTACTTAAAATGCTCTGCAAAGTACTGTCATTAATTCATTGTGGTCAATACAATCAAATGAAGAAAATTATTTTCTTGTTGGTGGTAAGCTCCCTCTTACCTTTGATCGGACTCTTTCTGAATTTCTTTATTAATCTCATCAATTTTTTGCTGAAGTTTCTTTCTCCGTTGCTCTGGTGGCAGATGACTGAAGTCTTCTGGTCCCGAGCCCTGTCCAAGCCATAATCACACAGGTCAGTACCTCAAGTGGATTTATACTTTTGGTCACACTTTTGTCCGGATGCCAAATTTAAAGAGAATCATTTAAAACAAATAATAACCCTTTCCAGTTTTACTACCCCAAAGCTAAAATAATTTAGCCTGGTGACCAATATATAGGCCATTAGTCTGCTTTAATAATCTGTTACTTAAACCCAGATAAAGACATTCATTCAGAATATTTTAGATTTGACTTGGAGTTGGCGTCGTTTCCTACATCTTTTAATGCTTATTAGTAAAGGTTTAAAAAATTGCTCCTGAAACAATCTTGCATGTGTGTGGACACACGCAATAACCCAAAATGGCCCTTAAATGGCTGATACTTCACAAAGTATAAACATCAGTTGCCACACTGAGTGGAGCCAGTGGACAATGCATAAACAATTGAGTTGAAATTCCTTGGGAGTTTTGGCTGTCTCCCACTCTGGCAGAAACCCATGGAAAACACTGGAGATCCAGCTGTGGTTCCTGATGGGGCACGTGCTGTAAATTATCCAAATTTTCAACACTGGACAATATACATCATTACAAAGGCTGTACCATAGAAATGCAAGTGGTCAAAACATCAGCTGCCTATACCCACCAAAAAGAATTTGTCTCCACAGTTGGGGGAAAGCCAAGGAATCCAAAGCAGGTGGAGTGACTACTTTGAGATTAACGTAAGGAGAAACTGAGTGTGGTTTCTTTACTCCCTATTCTTAAGGAAGGTGCATTTTCAAAATCTTTTGATACCCTAAAGATACTTTTCGACTACCTAGACAGAAAAGGATTAAATTAAAAAGTAATGCTGACAAATGACATTCTTTTTATGAATAACATTTTGTAGTACAGATCGAGTGACAATAATTCCAATAACAGTATTGGCTGATTGATTAGTCTTTACTCGATCACACAAAAATGTTAGTCGATTTTATGCACTCTAAGCCATTCACAAGGAAAATTGATCTGCACGTTTCCCTTACTGATGCATGCACTTATGCAAAATTAAATTTAGCCCTTTATAACTTTTCAGCGATGCACATCCTTTGAATTATTATGTAACCGTCAGTTCTGTTTTTCCTTGAACCTTGCAGCACACAAATATGTTCTTTCACACTGCAAGAAATAATATTCCACAAAATAATGCAGATTCAGTTGACAAGAATATGAATGATTTGAACAACAGATGTTTTCTAATCTTGCTCTCGTGTCTCCCCTGTGCAAGTGGCTCAGCCTCGATGCATCCTTCGCAGGCTGTAGAGTGCAGTGACAAGAGGATACAAGAGATTTCACATCTTTTGCTGTAGATATCATTCCACATAATGACCATAAGGAGACACACCCTCAGCAAGCAATTCAGAGGAGAATGCAGACTTCTCAGAAATCTGGCTCCATCATTTGTCAGCTTTTAATGCCCCCATTCCAAGGAATTTAAAGCCCTGGAGCAGTTCAGAGGTTGCTTGCTCCTGGGTCAGGTGTCTAAAGTTGGGTTTGAGAGAAATGCGAAGGAGGAAAATATAAGTCAGCTACACAAAAATACTCTGCGAATAAGACAGTAGTTTCAGAAAAATGCCCATTGTGCTGGTGTGGAGAATTCTAATAATGCTGCCATTTTCAAACAAAGGCATTATACCGGCCTGCATTTTTGTTTCCAGATTCACTTTACTATTAGCGTCTCCAATATAGGGTTTATGAAAACCCATCTGACATAAAGTTGAATTCCATCAGGAATTTGGATACAGCTGACTGAATTTAATAGAGATCGATAAAGGTTTATAATCCTTCACTCCAGTTAAATTGTAGGATGCCGAACTTTCATGTGTACTTCTGGGTACCCAAGTAGTTTGAAAAGGGCCGTAATGAAGGTGTAAGGAGTTAATTAGCAGACCAGAATAAACAAGTAAAAGCATGACTGGAATCCTGGTCAATGAGCCCAAAGTCGTCTTGGCAGATGAAGGAAGGTCCATGTGCACCACACAAATTCTCACACATAAAAGTTATTAATAGTTTGGACACTGGCACATTGTATTCATATTTGTAGTGTATATATCAGTGCATACAAAAAATAGGTTTTATTCAAATGAATCCTGAAGTCAAAATGCAAATTGTCCAATTTTAATTTGGATTAGTGCTAAATTGAAAAATCCACCCACATTGTATTGCATTCTTTTATCCAAAACATTTTTGGTTTGCATTTCAGTTCCATGAATAGGAGAAGCTATTGAAAGTCACTTCAGTAACGCTGAAGCTACTGTCAACAATTATTAGAAAGATATGGTTGGAAATGCTGCAGTGGCTTCTCAGACATATCATAAGACTGCAGTTTCTTGTGTGAACAGAGGTGCATCTAACAAGAAAGTGAGCAAACTCATAACTATTTCCCCATCATCTTTAAGTGACCTTTATTACCCTAAAGAAGCGAATACACTCGTAGCAGTCTGCAGAAACTCTCAATAATTTGAATCAGTTTCACATTAGCATGTGGAGTGTACAACCAAAGTATACAAACTTTTAGTAACCCAGTAAGTAGCTTTCGACTGGAGGTAGCTGTGGGTGCTAGGAGGCAGCAACTTTTCAATTCAGCGGGTTAAATATTTTGAACTAATTCAATTCTGTAATATCTCATATGTGCTGTACTGTATAAATTCTATATGCTGCACTTTACATTCCCTCTTCAATGCACAACATAGTCCATCACAGTAGAACATTGTGGTTAATGTAATTTACAATATGAGGATTAGTGAAAATCAGTGCACTCAGACTACAACACATCGGAATGTCTGTTTTACTAAATTCTTCATTTTTATAAAATTATTGCAGTGTGTTCCACCATGATTCTCATAACTTCTATGGTGTCTTTGCAGTGACACATTCATATATGTGGCTGGTAAAGCAATGCAGGCACTAAGGCAGAATCTTTCACAACTTCCAAACCTTGGCCAGTTTATTAAGAGATAGATGTTAAGTGGAGGCCAGGCATTTCCTCTCAGCCATGGCAGAAAATCAAAACAGTCAATCACCTCGGGCCATTAGTGCATACAGCCCAACAGTTATAGAAAGCTCACTTGTCTGCCCACTTGGCTTGCTACATGGTATGGAATGGGGGAAAGAGAGCCTCAAAAGATAGTGGGCAGGAACAGTATAAAAGGTGTTGTATTCAGGTAAACACAACTGTCCTACAGTATTTGTAAAGCAGGTGTTCGAAATCCACTGCTTTGAGTCAATGTAATAATTTAAGATGGAAGCACCTTTGTACTGGTTTTAAAGTTATTCCAGAGCCTAAGTATTTACATATATGTTCCTTAATTTAGTGCCAAAGGTTTAGCTTCACAGTAAATTCCAAAAGATACGCTATTACTTACTAATATTGTGTGTCGGAAATGTCCTTCAGTTTTGTCCTATTCTTGAATTCTCTGCTGGAATTCATCTTTAGCAATTAATGGAAAGTCAGCTATGTAGCAATTTGTGTGAAAGGAAAGGACTACACATTTTTAAAGCTGTAAATTATTTCAGTGCTCACAGGATTATTTAAATGGAGTAAGGGAGGTACAATGACCGGAATTTTCTTCGGGGAGGCGGGTTGGGGTCCAAGGCAGGCGGGAAACCCGGGAGGCCAGGTTTCCCGCAGGCCCTGCTGACTTTACTGGCAGGGCCTAATTTAAATGCAAGGCCTCAGTTTCCCGCCCGCAGCCAGCCAGTTGCGCGGGGTCGGTCCGGGATAGGGATCGCGGGGTCAGGTATCGGCGGGGGGTGGGAATTGGGAGGGTGGTGTGTCGGCAGAAACAGGAATCAGGAGGGGGTCGGGAAGGCAAACAGGAGGGGGTTCGACAATCTGCAGAGAGGATCGGCTGGGGGGGGGTTGCAGGATCGGCAGGCGATGAGGGTGGTCGGGGATTGGAGAGGTCAGGGATCAGCAGGCAATCGGGGATTGCGGGGGGGGGGGGGGTGGGGGGGGAGATCTGGGATTGCCGTGGGAGGCAGGAAGATCGCGGACGGCTGGGGGGGCATCGGGGATCGCGGGCAGAAAGAGAATCTGGGATTGTCGTGGGAGGCGGGGAGAATAAAAAAAATTGGGGATCGCGGGGAGGGCGAAGAATTGGGGACATCGCTGAGGGGGGGTAAAATCGGGGACCGCGGGGTGTATCGGGTCCGTGGGGAGTATCGGGATCCACAGGGCGGGGGGGGGGGGGGGCGGCGGATGATCGAGTCCGGCCACCGGAGGATCATGGCCGGCCTCATCATCATCGTTTTTGGGGGGGATGGGTGGGAGAGAGGAGAGGTCTGGGAAAGCGATTGGAGGCCTCGTCGGGGAAGGGGGGGGGGGGGGGGAGGGTTAGGCAGGGACACTGGATTCAGGAAGTAGGTGTAAAGCCACTTAACTCCTGTATGCAGGAGTCGCCACTCTGTTTAACTGCTGGGTTTCACGAATTGTGTGAAACCCGTCCCCAAGCAGTTAAATTCAAAATGGATGGGAAAATAGAGGCTTCCAGCCTCATTACAATATTTAAATTGAGGTAACGTCCCCTGGTAGCGGTTTGGTTGCCCGCCCGCCCCCCCCTTCCCGCCCCTGGCAAAACCGGAAGTGGATGGGATCTAGGCGGGAATCCCATTTTTAACAAGTTAACTGCCCCCACGCTCCAAACGCACCCATTTTTATGGGAAAATTCCAGCCAACGTGTTTTAACACTTCCTCCCGAAAGCTGGATGCATATAAAACCATAATAAAGAACCATCTAACACTTTACAAGCCTAAAACAAGCTTTTTCTTTGAGTTAAGCATTTAGTTTAATGGTGAATTATAACATTCCTTTTCTCCACCTGACATAACGCAGCTCTAAAATCCTCGTGGTATGTGAAAGTCTCAAAGCTGCAGCATCCCTTCTAGCTTCCTTAAGAGGTTCACTTTGGGCTTTGGTCTCACCTCAAAGAAATGCTTCCATTCAAATATCTGTCCTTTTACCAAAGTAAAAATATTTACCTTAAATGGAAAGAAATGTTCAAAGAAAGATTTTCAAAACACAGACGAGCTAATCCCAGATGAAGTAATAGTGAACAAGGTCAATTTGGAATATATGTGTTTTTTGAATTTGAGAAAATGAACTAATTCTGCAGTACTTTCTTTTTTGGATAGCCTGAATTTAGCTTTAGGGAATGAGTTACCATATTTCTAAAGAATACCGTTCTTTTGAGAGTACTGTATTATACAAAAAATGTAATGTACTGAAGTGTTTGGTAGGAGTATCAGAATATTATAAAACATATTTATAGTAAAATTCTCCAAACTAGCAATAGCATATTCTGTTTTAACTACTTATCAAAAATGAAAGGCTAAATTAATTTTGGAGGTTCAATGCTAGTGCAGTGAGTAATACTGTTATTATTTTCATCCACCAGCAGTTTGTCAGTAATTCAGACAATAATCCTCAAAACAAATACAGCCACTTATTTTACAACATGCATTTAAAATTCTGACAGCTATCGGGATAATATGAATAATACAAGAGCATGACTGAGATTCAAGCCATATCAGATTGAATACATGGAATCATTTTTTGCTAGAATATAGAATGCTTGCAATTTCCTTTTAACTCTGTGACCTGGGTTGAAATCCAGTGCAGTCTCCTCAGATATAAGGTTGCTCCTTATATGACATGACTTTAGCGATCTCATCAGTTCTTTGAGGGTGAATCCATAGCACAAAATTGCACAGAATTCAATAACTCATATTAAGGGATATGTATTTTCCTCAGTGTATAAAATCAAAGGGAAAAAAAAACTAACCTTGATTCTTAAGGATGGTTTTAAAATAATTTTTCTTCAACTTTATACAAACAGGAAAATATAAGTTGCCAGTGATGCTGCAAGAATATTCTGAGTAGGAAATAGAAATATCACCTTAGGTAGTATGGGGTACTCTTTTAAGGATGGGAGTCAAAACACTTTATTGGGGGAAATAGCAAAGTTTGGCCTATCTGACCTGGAAGCACATGATGTTGATGCTGAATACAAAAGCTGGAAACAGTTCCGTTCTCCAGTACTGACGTTCGTCAACTTAAGAACAGTGCAAAATATCTCCAAAATAAATACATTTACTAAGTGGCCTTGGGAACGTTGAATACATACATGGCATGGAGGGCTTCTCAAAGGTCTATCAGTGACAAGGCAAAGGATTTGTATGATATAGGCCTGAGAACATACCACAGCATCAGCACACATTGTTGGTTACTGCTCTGTCTTCATGGAAACACACTAATTTTTTTAAAAGTCATAAGCATGCTGGTTTTGCAATACTTGCATGCATTGTGAACTTGGAATATAGAAAATATTCTGTGATGATCCAAGTTCAATATAGCCCACTTGTGATTATTCGCAGGTTATGCGCTTGGGCCAATATAGAATATTTTCCATAATCCACAGCAGCCTACATGTGGCCAACTAAAATAAACAGAATATAGGCAAAATTATTCTGATACTCTTGAAATTACCATACAAAATGCGTACAAATTATTTAGTTTATTAGCATCATAAATCAGGTGCATGAAGACCAATAGAAAAAGAGGTTGCACTTTTAATTCCGTAATTGTGTTAATTGATTAAAGTTTTGATTAAAACAAAGATACCAGTGATCACCTCAATTAGATTCCAGACCTGTGTATTCAAAGTTTTCTGACAAAACAAAACAAACATGGACAAAAGACAACAAAAAAATTGTTCAATTAATTTCACAAGTGGTTAACAAGGTTGGTAAATCAGATTAGAACTGGAACAGACACACAAAATGCCACATTGCTTACCAGTTTGAGAGAAAGCTTCACGCAAAATTGGAGAGGAAAGAGAAAAAAAACAAGTGACAAGTCAATAGAAAACGATTACTCATTTGTAAACTCTTAACGATAAGAATTATCTGCACTGAATGAACATGGTAGGGTTACAGTGAACCTGGTTCATAAGGAAGCCATTTTAAAATGCATCATGTGAGGATGTGAAAACTACAGTATTTCTGTACCGTAAAAAAAAGTTGTACAATATTATCAAGTGTAAGGCTTTAACAGTGTAATACAGGAACATGAGAAAGCATGGAACAAGTCCTGTTAGTCCATCAAGTCTATTCCTACTACAGACCATGTACAATCCACTCTACTATGGACTCTGCCCAACCCATTTTACCTTCAGAGGCATGATTCTACAAAGTTTCTACCTGCACCCCAAAACGTAAACCAAGCAAGATTCTAAGATATCAATCTAACTTGCATCCCTTGCATTCACTGGCACATTTTCATAGTCTCAGTGGCTCAGGAACCATCATACACTGCAAATCAAATATCCTCTCTCTATGTACTTACATCCCTAAATCCCATTCCCAAAGCAGATATTCACCCAGGCTTTCTGAAAGGTGCTAATCAACATCTTCAACTTTAGCTACAACCACACAAATATTTTGCAAAATTAGAAGTGACACTATCGCACTCCAGGTGCAACAGGAAATTTATTCTGATGAAAGTTTATTAGTGCAATGTAAACTGGTATTTCAGTGTTCATATTCTCTCTGTCACACCCACTATTCTGGTGTTACAGTAGATGCTTCCCGTATCATTAAGCAATTCAACTGCCGTCAGTATTTAATATACCCAACAGAATATCTAATGGAAAATGTGCAATAGCTATTTATAGATCACTAATTAGGATCACCATCATGTTTGCTCCTTTGTTGCTTGTGAGCTACAGAATGATCCTTGCCAGCGAAATATAAAAATGATATTCTTTTCTGTTACTTATCCTCTATTCCCACACTGTGCTGTAAGGGCACTACACCATTGTGTAAATTTCAGAGAGCTCCTTCTCATTTTTGATCATTTCCATATTTCACTTTGAAGTGCACCATCAAGACGTATGTGGTCTTTTATAAGAAATGAAGCCTCGACTTGTAGTGCACTACTTGTGGCGTGACCAATGGCAAAGTATCAGATACATGATGATTGATTAGGAGGCTGCAGACTATTTTACTGCAATCCATGACAATGTGGTCATGGGTGCAAGTTTAAACTTGCAAGTACAAATGATTGGAATGAGGATATTGTTCCACTGGTGCCATATCACAGTTTTTCTAGTGTACTATAACCATAATTTATGAGCACCACAGGCACACGTGAGATAGGAAGGTCTTTCCCACCAATGAAAAAATGTTCAAAAATGTAGAACATTTTAATTAATGTTCTAACCACTGCTGAAATGCAAGTCTATGGATGTTCCCAATCTTACTTTGTAATCAGACTGCAAAGAGTACCACTCTAATTAAACAAGTCAAACAATGATGGGCCACCATGCTTCCATATGGTGCTCCATTCACCAGCCTGGCTAAAAGCTAAAGACATTTAATAAACAGAGCCAAGCAAATTTGAGTGATGGGCAGCCCTGGGAGTAAAAGCTAACTTCAAACTTTCATTTTTAAAGTCAAAGTGCTTAACTTCTAGAGCTACGATCTTGCTGTACCACTGTTTCTACTTTAACTGCACGGGATTATTAGTTTTCTGAGCATTGACACTTTCAGTAATGTACATAGTATCTGATATAAAAAATAAATAATGCAGCAATCATCAAAGAGGAATTTAAGTCATTTTTCAGTGTGCTTCACAAACATCAGTGTTTTAAAAATAGACACTCAGATTTAAGGAATAAGAGCTGGATGGGCTGAATGGCATTTACTTGTTTCCCATGTCCTTATGGTCAGAGATTTACAGTTTTAAACTAAATAGTCACTAATGAAAGCCAACATATTAATTACATAGAACAAAGAATATTTGTTTGGGTGTCACAAACTTAACTGGCAAAATCACATTATTTACATTCCAATGACATAACAGAATGGCCACCTTATGAACCTTAGCCCAGAACAATGAAGATGCAACAGAAGCTTTTCTAACAGACATAAACTGCTTTGCACAACACAAACACGAAAGCTTCACATTTACTGCACTCTGTATCTCAGACCCTGTGGAAAAACTATATGGCATTCTAAATCAAACTTCAGCTAAACTAAAATCTAGTACTGATTATGAAAAAGTATACTTATTTCTTTTGGAGTGGAAACATTTCATTATAAACAGGAAACTGAAATGCCAGAATAATTTTTTTTTATATCCAATACTAACTATACTAAATAAAATTCAAGTGAATAAAATAAATCATGTTAAGCTTTTCAAACTGGCAATCTTATTATACGGATAATTCAAATGAGACTTTCTGAAAAATTAATAAAAGGTTCAGTATTAAACCAGGTATTTAAAACAGAACCAAAAAAGAAATCAAAACTATAATTAATGAAATCAAAAAACAGAATAGAACTGAAATCAAGGCAACTAGGGATGGGCAATAAATGCTGGCCGAGCCAGTGACTCCCATCATTCAGAGAATGAATGAATTGAAAAAATTGCAAAGTTTGGTAAATATTCAAATTATAAATAACTAAAAATGTTACTTTACACTGTGTACATCTTCTGGTATTAGAAAATATTGCACGTTCAACACAAAGCATTTATTTTGGATTCAAAACTTGATTAACTTAATTTGAATATTTAAATAAAAAATTCAAAATTTTCCTGTGGTTTATGTAAGGCTCAAATATTTATATTAAATTATTACTGTAAAATATTACTAATGTTAGTGTATTACTTTAGAAGAAAAGGCTGCGTTTATAAAATAGCTCTGGGATTAGCAGTAACCTTGAAGTTGTTTACATGCTATTCTAAGTATTACAATTACTTGTCAACAATGGGCTTATTTATGATCTAAAATTCTCTAACTACAGCTACAACATTCAGAGTTGTTAATTAATGCCCCAAAAGCATAATCTATATCAGCATGCCTTCTTAACAGTTACAGGGTACACTGACAACTGTGCATGAGTATTTGCTCCCATCCGTTGCAATTTTTTTCATCCCTCTTCAGATTTCTCCTTTTGCTTCCCTGCACCATCATTCCCTGGCTGAAAACATGTTCTTTGATCTCTGTTTGTAGATACGAAGAGTCCAGCTATTCAATTATATGGATTATAAACTGGAAGATCAAAGTACTGACATGCACCCCCAATTCCCCATAAGGTTCAGCCCCTTATTTCAGTGAAGGGATCTGTGTGAAGTCCCAAGTGAAGTACTTCCCCAAAGGGAGGGCAAGTTAACTTGAATTGCTTTTATGTAACTCCATCGCATTGTTATATCTGTATGGTACTCGTGTTGGCTGAGTTTCATCCCAACTCCTTGCAAGTACTCAGCCCCATAAATCTGATTGCAATTTATTGTTGGCTGGACCTTTCAGATTTCTGGCAGTGGTAGATTGTAGATGATGTCAATATTTTCATAAAGGGTGACTTCATTCGTTTTCCACAGAAATTAGGGAGCCCCGCAGTTTGAAATAGACATATCCTTTTATGGACCATGTCCCACATACCCATACACATACCCAGAAGCAGAAATGGTTCAATATAAACTGAAGACTCAATTTCCATCTGGTGTACTTATATTTCAGTGGGTAATTGGTGAGGTGGAATATATACGAATTAGCCATTTGACTGTCTGAGTTAATTTTACTTTGATTAAAAGTAAGTAAATACACTTTCTTTTTCTTGAAAGTAGATTTATCTCACTTTATGCCATGTATGCGGTTACAGGAAGAACTGAATAACACGGTGAACTGGTACTTGCAATATCAAAAAGAAACCCACTGGTACCTGCAATATCAAAAAGAAACCCACTGGCATGAGCTTAGCTCAGCTGCCCATAAATCTTTAATATTTGACCCAAGTCTAAATTACCTCTAATCCATGCATATAAAATGTTCCTAACACAACAGCAAAACACTTGTGCCAATGACATCTACTTCTCCATATAAAACACAGGCAAGGCTTCTTCACAAACCGTCTTTTCTCCGTGTCCCCCTCCCCCCCTTAAATTTATGTTGAGTAATTTTTTTTCTGCTCTTCCAAAGAGTGGGATATTAAAGCTGGGAAATTAAACTTTCCACTTTAAGCATGCAGTGATAGTATCAACTATTCCCAGGTCAGATACAGCAAGTTAAATGCAGAGTAAAGCATCAATATTGTACCTCTATCCCAGCCTCATTAGTATTCGTGGTACCCTCCTTTTGAGGGGGCACTCATTGGTATTTATCCTGGTGGCATTGGACTCATAACCAGTGCTTCTATTGGGCCAGATTTAAAATAGAATGTGCGAGGTATGCAGTGTGTTTCTTGTTGAAGAAGAAAGAATACTCTTGCTTCACATCAGTATATTTTTCAATTTCCACATCAACCATACTATGGTGTTTCCATGAGATTGAGAATTTAGTTCCAATTTGCATTGTATTATGGACTAGGACCCACTAGCAACTGAGGTGATTCACATAACATACTTATGACTGACTGATAGAAGATGTCTATGCTACTAGTCCAGAATAGTCACTCCATGAGCTTCATACTGAATCACTAACAGCCTAAGTCCAAATCACACCCTCCCAAAAAAACTCCAGAAACTGACCAAAAAAATTGAATTTTTCTTTTGCGTTGAAACAAATGCAGAAGGTATGAATAGGATACATAAATCAGTGAAGCAGATTTTTTTCTCTCAATTTTTCACTCCTCTCCTGAAACCCTAAATCATGCTGGGGCCTGGTTCCACGACCCCACTGTCCCCCTTGTAACTGACACAAGTGGCATACTTCATCTGTGAGCCTAGACAGTGAGTAGCAGTAGGTAGTGGAGTATGGGTGACATCACAGCCTAGAGCCGTTCTCAACATCTGAACATGTACACTTTCCATCTGGGGTCACTGGATAACGATAAGAAAAAAGCTGATTTTTCTTCTCTATAATTCAGTTGTAGGACGTGCTCCTCTAATTCTGGCCTCTTGAGCATCCTCAATTTTAATCGCTCCACCATTGGTGGTCGTGTCTTCAGCTGCCAAGGCCCTAAGCTCTGGATTTCCCTCCCTCAGCAAAGAATCAACGCCTTGAGAAGAGGACGAAACACTGAATGGAAAAAGCTGCATTTTTGGTCCTCATCATCAGACTGGTTATTCAAATCTAAACCAATCATCAATGTGACAAGATTTATAATATTTTTGCCAGGGTAGAGATTCGCTGAGGATTTATTTTCTCATTTTTTGCATTAACCATCTAAAATTTATAAAAGGTCTTAAAATAAATGTGTTTTTAAATTGAAAGAGAAAATTAGATTTGTTCTTTTTTTCTCCCCCTCTTTAGCTCCTCCACACCCTATTCCCTGGTATATAGAAGGCATAGTCACTAACTCCCCAGCTGCAAGGTGTGTAGCTGAGTCCCAAGGTGACTTGTCTATTTTTCATTCTTGCCTGTGGGAAAGTGACTATCCTCTGTTCAATACCACTAAGTATAACATGGTTGAGATGGGCATTTTAAACACATAGGCATTCAAAGAGGTGAGTCTAATACTCACAACTAGGGGGATCAAGGGGTATGGCGAGAAAGCAGGAATGGGGTACTGAGGTAGCATGTTCAGCCATGAACGCATTGAATGGCGGTGCAGGCTCGAAGGACCAAATGGTCTACTCCTGCACCTATTTTCTATGTTTTCTATGTTTCTATGTCCTACCATATTATAGTGCAGCATGTTACACCACCAGCATGTTCAACCATTTAAAAAATATGCACATACACATTTTAATACAGTTTTTTTCACTATGAAAGCATGCTAATGAGACCATTACCTGGGAACATTAATTTAATACAACACTGATTTAGGTTTAGTTTCTTTAAATAGTTTATCTTCTAACAAGCAAGAATTATCTTATAGCTTTCAACAACCAACAATGAGAAACACAAAATCACAGCCTTATGGTTTATTGTACTCAGCCTGCATCGGCTTCTCAGTATAGCTTTAGCAAGCATCTACTCTACAGATAATTATGATGGGATCTGGAGCCACAAGATGCAATAACACATAACAATGAAGCAGCAAGTCCATGTGTTATTGTGAATTCCAGTCAGTAACCCCACTTACACAAATAGATTTACCTTGTTGCAGTAAATTGTTCATGCTTGAGCTAGAATTAAAACTTTATTTTTAAAAAAAAGTTTGGATATAGAGATCTCTTCAAAATTCTTCTTAGAGATACAACATGTTCATGGTGCATTTTAGTTTAGTTTTGCAGCTTTAATGTTTTTTTTTGATTTTACATTTTGTGCAACATTTGCCTATTAGCAATAATGATGAGGTTAACTGCTGCAATGAAAGCGCTCTGGTGATACCAGAGAAGAAAGAAATCTCTGCATTTACTGTTATTGTGTCCTTGCATTACTGGGACTGATCTGCAAATTATTTATTTGATATTTTCACCAGCAAAATCATCTGGCTTTGAAAATAATTAATTCAACTGAACAGCAAAACCCTGCCATTTGTTCTGCGCGGTTGCCTTCTGGACTTTGGTTAATTGAGATTTTAAAAAAGTATAGTATTCTAGGTGCAAGTAAAACTGATACAAGATGATCCTGCTCAGACCAGCCTTTGGTATCTCCCCATATCTCTTCATTTGTCAGTTAACTATTTCTGCCTCATCTCGTGTTGCAGCCCACTCTCAAACCAGGAGTTTCTAGTTACTGGTGGCACTCCCATGCTCACCACTGCTCATCAAGGTTAACGTTACCCTGGAACAGACTGTGCAGTGTAATGGTCATTTTACCTCTCAAAATACAACACACACAAGCACATGCACGGGCCCAACTGGAGCATTTTTAAACAACAGTCCAAATATTTGAGGACTTTGCGGGGGTGGGGTTAATGGGAAATGTAGAAATTTAAATTATGCGTCTCCAAAATGGTAACATTCATTCCTCGTAACAAGTGATTACTCATCCAGATCTACAGTAGGGAGTGAGGCCCCTTCTTCAATAAGATCTTTAAAATTATGAAGGGGTTTGATAGGGTAGATGTAGAGATGTTTCCACTTGCGGGGAGTACAAAACTAGGGGCTATAAATATAAGATAGTTACTAATAAATCCAATGGGAATTCAGAAGAAACTTCTATACCCAGAGAGTGGTTAGAATGTGGAACTCGCTATCACATGCAGTAGTTGAGGCGAATAGCATAGACGCATTGAAAGGGAAGCTAGATAAGTACAAGAGCGAGAAAGGAATAGGATATGTTGATGGGGTTAGATAAAGTAAGGCAGGAGGAGGCGCGAGTGGAACATAAACATTGGCATAGACAAGTTGGGCGAATGGCCTGTTTCTGTGCTGTAAATTCTACATTCCTTTCTTTTACCTCTTCACATCCCTTTTTCTTTCATACCTGCCTTTCTATAATACCTGATTTTTATTTTAAATTTGGTAGTTTGGATCTTTGTTCCTTCATATACACGAAACTACTGTCTAAGATATATAAAGTGGTTTCACCTATGTTGATGAACATACAGCATACCACCATTTTAATGTGTGTTAACAGACCTTAGCACAAATGAATGCATTATCAGGTGTGCTAACGTGCTTTCAGAACAAGGAAAAAGGGGCAGCAACTGCTACCATTTGGACTTATATATCATAATCCTCAACAACTGAGGGCACAAGAGAATTCATGTCAATCTTTTGCTAGGAAAATATCAAATATTGTGCACTGTAGTTTTCAAAAAAAAAAAATACACAAACTAGTGAAGTTACATATCTCACATTAAACGAGTCATGGACATTTCAGTTTTGATTTAAATTCTAATTTTCCCTTTCTTAAACACATGTTTGTTGCATACAAGTGGTCAGGAGAAATATTTTCTTAAAACAAACCATCAAATACCTCATTGTAACAAAAGTGAAATTAAAGCCACTATTTATGGCAGAGAAATGATTGGAAGAGGTTTTATAAGTTTAATTTGACAAAGAATCACTGCATTTTCATAAGTTTCTACATTCCAGATATAAAATGCATTAAAACTTAAAATCTGTAATATCATTATATTTTCGTTTGCTACAAGCTCAAACTAATTAGTTAAAAAGCTGCTAAATGATGCATCAGACTGTGCTTCCTCCTGGCACTGTAACTCTCTATTGATTTCTGAAGACTAAATTAGAAACTGTCAACTAGCCACACCATATCTGTAATTAACAAGTTTTCAGTAAATTATAATTTTAGTGGGCATTTAGTGTAAGCGAGTCATTAACAATCTTGCAATGTAAAGTACAGAACTATCTGACACGTGGACAAGCAAGATTAACATTTACAGTAAAGTGAACTGGTCATAATGGATTTTATGACTAAAAATATTTAGCATGCATAAATATGCTTTGCAGCTATCTCAGAAATGAACAATCGTAGGATTGCATGCCAATTTTTGAGACTACTGGCACTTGTGGTTTTTGTGTGGGGTTGGCATGGTTGCCAGTCTAGCTGGTTGGGATGGATGTTACAGGTGAATTTAACAAATGCAGAGTCAGGTTTCATAGCAGCTGGAACAAGTTCAAAATCGTTTACTACAGTCTGGTCTGAGCAGGCTAACTGTTCTAACTGTTGATAATGCTTACGCAATAATCAAATATAATATAAAAGGAGACTTTTATTATTGTTGAGAGTTATTTTTCCCCTTCCCTGGGTCTCCACAAGCCACATGTTAACCCGAGCCAAGGAGCTACCTGTTCCTAATCTCTGAAAATGCTATTCTGAGACTTGCTGCTGGGAAACGCACTAGAAGGCGATTCTTCTGGAGTTCTTTTCTGTGGGAAAGCACTTGGTCTCTGGACGAAAGTGAGAACTCAGTTTGAGAAAGATCAGAGGCACAAACTCTTGTCTTATTACAAGAGTGCTGCACACTGATGTTCCAATGCACTATGCCAAAATGTTGCAATTTTAGTATGATACCTTATATTGACTGATGAGATTGTTAGTTACTTAAATTCTCAGATTTGATCTCAAATCAACTATATTTTGGTGATACCACTGTGACCCAACCCAATACTGCATTACACAAGCTGTTTCAGTTGATTGTCAATATCTATTAATAGAGGCATATAAACATTTTACTTTAACTCAAAGAGTATCCAAGAAAACAACATTTTGGGTCATTAATCTTTCTAAAAATAAACAAAATTAAACTTGCACCAAAAAAGTTTTCAACAAAATAAATATAAAAATGAAGCCAGTTATGATAAGAGTATGCATTGTTCTTTTGTGAACTGCACTGTCAACAGGGCTCAATAGCTCCTTCAGCATGTGAGGCTTCTTCAAAGAGATTTGATGGGTATAATTCCTGATGTTTTCTGCATTATAACCAGTGCAGGCCATATAAGCTTTTGTACCTTCAACAAATTTAAAAATATGCTATTTTAAATTTCATAGTAACGTATGTTCTGTCTATTGAGTGCTATGCATTTCTAAGATTTGTAATTAAGTATACATTTCTAATAGTGTGAAACGAAATAAAAAATGACTTAATTGCTTGTGTAAGTGGGGCTAGTAACTGTGGGGTGGATGTATGGCAAGTCACCATACATAGACTTACAACAAACTCCCTCGCCTCATATGCATAAGTAGGTTTCCCTAATGTCCTCTTCATCAGTTCTTTGTGAAAATAGAAAGACCGAGTCTGAGGTGCGCGTTTGTGGGAAAGAACACATCTGTGTTAACAGCCAGCAATTCAAAACTAGCTTTTACCGGTTATATATATTTAGTAAAATACAGGGTAGGCCTTAAATACAAAATTTCCTCAATCAAGGATGGAGATTTTATAGCTTCTGTTCACATCACAGAGATGTTCTGTGGTCTAAGTTTATCTGAATTTGGTTGGTTTAACAGAACCAGAGCCAAAGAGATAAGTTTGACTTTTCAATGATCTCCCCACTCCAATGTAAAGGGAAACTTGCAACTGAACCACATTCTTAATGTTCCCGTTGAGCTACAGGGCAGGATAGCAATTTTAGCATTTGCATTTGGCCCAGTTTGATGGGGGGCTATTCACCCATTTTTAGCAGGTATGAAGTAAAATACAGGCTCAGGGTACAGCAAAAAATAGGAATCTCCAGACAGTTGTTTTGGAACCAAATGTTTGTGCAGTAATTTCCCTAGTTGTAAAAGTTTAAAAAAATTATTTCCCTTTCTATGGAGCTTTATTAGCCAAAACAGCTCAAAACTTTTCACATAATAAATTACTTTTCAAATGTAGTGATTGTTACGAAGGTAAAACACTTGCAAGAACAAGAAATGTAGAATAAAGTTCATATGCAGTTGGCCACAAATTTATCACAGGTCTGATGTTACAGCCAAAATCATACCCTAATGCTCTGTGGCACTCAGAGCTTCGATAGAAGCCATTTAACTCCGTCCTATTACAACTCTGATTAACAATTCTGCAAAGCATTTTCAGGCAACAGTGCACAGCAGGCAATTATTTCTGGGTTCGGGAAATAAACCTTTCATCGTATGAGCAAGGATTCTGAATAATTTAGGAAACTGGAAGATAGGACAGTCGGAGTAGAAGGCTAAAACCTTTGGAGGATACTGCAGCATATTTAGTGAGCCAAGTTGGGTTAGGTTCAAGAATACCTGCAGCAAATGCAGGCAGTCTGTTTCAGCTAGGAATGCAGTCAGATTGATATACTACATCCAGCTAATGCCTTAATGTACTTTACAAGAACACATTTATCCTCAGTGTTTGTGATGTCACTGACATGGGTCCCTTTAACTTGCTTCTTACCATAAGACTTAAATGATAAATCCTTCCACAGGCCTATCAATTTCAATTATACTTTTTCTATAGGTATTAGCCAACAAAATACTACAACCAACAAATAATTCAATTCAAATGTCCACCCTGTTATTACACTTATAATTTAAAGACACTATGCATATGAGGGTGTTCAGGATGGAATTCAGGTTGTGTTATAATTCATACTGAGATCTGAATTATTGATTTCTGCAGGATCCAGTTAAGTGGTCATTATATTTAGCTTTTTTGCTGCATTGTACTGTGTAGCTGACCTTTTTATGTTGGGTAATTGCCAATATTGCTAATTAACCCATATACTGTGCTAAAATAATGGCATCTGTATACACCACTACTGTTTGCGAGTTGGAAATATGCTGGTGGATTTTTGTGACAGTACCAAAGAAATTTTGCAGTGATTTATTTCAAAACACTGCGCAGACCCTTGATTGAGGAAATATATTTTGTAATTCTTAATTTTTACCTTTCATGTTCTTTACAAGTTAGATACTGTGGATATTACGAAACGTTTGAAATGCTCTAATCAAAATGTAGAAAATTTATTTATTTTTAAACTAAAAATCCCATTATATAATGCTATGTAGAATGTGTAAAATCAAACAGGGAAAAATGTAAAACAAACAAAAACAAAAAACAAATATACACATAATTTTCAGCTTTATGCATAGAAAGATCCAGACATTGACTTCCATAGAGATACACCAGGCACTAAAAAGTTCATACATTTAAAACATTAGTGTTAGAAAGGTAGCTTAGGACACAAATGTCAAAGGAGTGGCCTTTGTGTTCAATTTTTTAAAAATGGTCCATTAATTATCAATTAAAAGAAAAGTAGCTATTTGCCTTATTTTCAGTAATTTCTTATCTCCCTTTTAGTTCTAAAAATTAAACCATTTCTAATGTTTTGCACGATGCAATAGCAAAGGCGGCGAACTGCATAATTGAAGCCATGTGCATTTTTCATACGATTGCTTTTGCAAAAATAAACCAATTTACAGCAAATTGTACTTGAAAATATACTGACATCATTAACTGAAGAAGTGAGTTGTTTGGCAACATCGGTTACCACTTAGGGCTCTATTTTTTCCCCCAAGCGCTGAAAAATAAGAGATCCCAGCAACTATTTGATTTTTGCAGTGAATTTTGCCAGGAGCTACCACTTCTTATTTGCACGTTTTCTTTTCTACTCATAAAAATGATAACAGTTATTGAAAAAGACCCACAAAAGAATGCAAGTAATTGGAAAAAGGTTCGAGAACATTAAATAAATCTCTATGAATTGGAATTTGTTACGTTTTGAAATTAATTAACAACATTGGCAAATTTCAGTCCTCTCCTGTAGTGGTTTCACGTGAAATGAACGGTCAATCATAACTGGGAGTAATGAATTGGCTATATTTCAGCATACTTGCTGTGCATCTGTGTTTATTTCAAGTCAGACTCAACCACCCTTCAGTGATTTCTGAATTTAGTGACATTCAAATCACATGGGTATCATAATTCTTTTCACAAGTTGCTGGAAAAATTAACTCCTTTCTTTTATAGACTATAGTTTCCTTATTGGTGTTGCACTGGTGTGTTGTGAGATAATAAATGGATATTGAGACAGATCATGATAAAAATGGAACAGAATGGCGAATCCGGCTACCGACTGATGTAGATAAACTAGAAAATGTCATTAGCATTTTGTTAGAAATAAGTTCTTGATGGAATAGCTACAAAAAAAAATGAAGCTTGTAAAAACAGATTGTTATAACTGTAACGAAAGACTAAGGAACAGAGTAAAGTTAGCTGCCATTTTAGAGCAGCGCTGAAAATGTAGTTTTTGCACAAGGTGAAAAATTATAAAAATAAATAGACCATTTTTAAAATAAATTTCCAATACAATCAAAATGCAATTTGAAAGCTGCACAACTTGGAATTGTCAAAAATCCAAACTTTGGCTTTATCTTTCAAGTACCGAGCATGAACTAAAGGTTCTTTTGCCAATCACTTTGCTCAGTCAATGTTCAGTATTCTGGTAAAAAAAACTTATACCATTATAAACTGCTAGATGCTAAATTCCTTGGAAGAGGCCAGGTGGTGCCATTAAGCTCATATAAATGTAGGCATAATGATGCAACCACTGTATAATTTGGTGGCCTAAGTTTACTTACACTTTTACATTAATTCATTCTCTGTGTAAAGAAAGCTTTTTTCAGATTGTATGAAGGCACTGAAATTAACTGAAAGCAAAAGAAATGAGTAAAAATTTACTTTTATTTGTCCTAAACTTCCTTTGTGGAAACAACACGAAATGCAACTTAAGCTTTCAATACATTCCTCAGTTTATTCTTCCCTTGTTATTATTCCACTCTATTCAAAATATTTCCTTTATTCCGGAAGGTGCCTGTTCTGTGTAATATTATGCACTTTATGGCATCTGGCAGGACAATATGTAATTTGCAACAAGTGTGAATTGTGAATAAGGCACAATAAAGGAACACAGTTAAAATATAGCCACACTCAAAAATGCATTTGTTGGCCTGAAGTGATGGTGTGAATACAACATATTTTAATGATACTGTAGAAGAAACATTGTGTGTGCATCATAAGTGTTTCCTTTTGTTATTGGATGTAACCCCTTTGAACAGAGCACAGAGGATTTAAATCTCCTACAGATATTCATGGGAGAAATGCAGCATCTAGTTCTTCTGTAACTTACATTTTGGTTTTGTATTAAACATTTTTATACTGATTTCTAGCGATTTAATCTGATTTCTAGCAAGTTAATGAAAGACTGAATCAATTTCCTTCCACTAAAATGGTTTTAATGTGCTTTGTAATAATACTCACCCACCCCAAAGTATTTTCCTCTCCTGAAGGTGCCGACTCATCCTGGAATATAGTTCCATGAGAGACAGAAGCCGACTGTTACCGTGCCCAAATTCCAACTTTTCACTTGAACCTAGACACCAAGGCCGGAATTTTGCAAACGCTCAGAGTGCGGGTTTGGAGGCGGGACTGCTGCCAAAATCGTAAAGATTGACAGCGGGTAGGAAACTGGCCGTCAACCTGCCTCCAACCAATCTTCCCAAGTGTCGGGTCCCCGATTTGCGCATGGACCCGACACCTAGCGGCGGGAAGAGGATTAAAGCCACTTACTTGCCTGTTAACAGGTACTTGATAGTTGTTAACAGGCTCTTTTTCAATTTTGCCGCTTCTGCCTCGGGGTTCCCGACATCCGGACACCACGCCAGGTAAGTGTGGCGTGTTGTGAGTCTGATGTAATGTTTCTGCATTGATGACAGCTGCACTGGTGAGTTTCAGAGGTAAGAAAATGTTGGGAAAATCATTTTTAATGCATTTACACTTTTCTGTAGGTAACAAGTTTTGAATTGGATGTCTAGTCCCACCTCACTGGGAGAACCTCTCTCACCAGTGACACATTGCTTCTGTAACCTCACCTGCAGCTGCCATCTGTTCTAGCCTAAGGAGGGAGTCACTGGAGAGCCTGGGTGTAAGAGCTCACCTTTGTACAGTGATTGTCAGTGTTTGCAGCACCTCAATGCTGTCAAATACTGAGAAATGAGCTGTCAAAAAAAATTGTACGTGGTCCCTTTAAGAAAACCGGCAGATGATGTGTCATCAAATGCCATCATCTGACCGGCTTCCTCTTAATTGGCCGGCAAGCCTGCAGGGCGGGCTTAACAAGGTCAATCAAGGGAAAATCATGTCCATGGGCCGGATGCAGTTGGGGGCGAGACTGGAAACCAGCTAACCCGCTCCCAAGCCGCATCCATTTACAAAATCGTGGCCTCTGTGTTGGCAGGCTATTTGATCACGAGATGCATCCAAGTTAAAGCAAATAGTGTCCTTATTAAATGGAAGAACATTCCAGCAGAGAACAGTTGAAAGCGAGCAGGTGTGGGAATTGCGCCTTTTTCCCCCTTTCTAGCCCATGACATTAAGGCCAAGTATAGCAGCTCCCCATCACTTATTTTAGCTATCAGCACAGCAGAGAGAGGGAGCTCCTTATAGTAACCACTATACTAAGTAAGCTACAGTAAAGTTTGCTGCTGGCACTGTGTTTCTTTTTAAAAAAAGATTGAAGATTGCTTTTAATTTTGTCCCAATGACCATATCAATTAAATGCAACACTCGGATCATAGAGTCATAAATGTTACAGCACAAAAGGAGGCCATTTGGCCCATGGTGCCTGTGCCTGCACTTTGAAAGAGCTATCCAATTAGTCCCGCTCCCCTGCTCTTTCCCCATTATCCTGCAATTTTCTCCCCTTCAAGTATTTATCCAATTCCTTTTTGAAAGTTACTATTGAATCTGCTTCCACCACCCTTTCAGGTAGAGTATTCCAGATCATAACAACTTGCTGCGTAAAAATAATTCTCATCTCATTTCTGGCTCTTTTGCCAATGACCTGAAATGTATGTCCTCTGGTTACTGAACATTCTGGCAGTGTAAAATTATTAGATTAACAAATGAATAACAGCCTTTTAGAAACTCTTTCAAAAGGTATTTCAAAACTTAAGTTGCATTTCTGCACATTTTTAAGCATTGTAGTACAGAGAAGAAAAAAGGACATAATTTGCTAGCTGCAAAGTGCTCTACAATTTCAGCCAGGAACATATATATATATATAATATACACACACACACACACTTTAAAAGAGGCATGCAAAGGTTGAAAGTGAACTACAAAGAGATGGAAGAGAACTTACCCCCCGCTTTAGGCTCCTGAAACAGTGGATTTTAGGTTTGGAGGTCATAAATTCGTTCAGGCGGTGAGAGAGGGGCTCTTTTTGCTGCTTGGGAGACTGAGGGCCATTTGGAACAGCAGAAGGTGAGGAAGAGGAAGGGGGAGGAGGAGGGGGCTGATGAGGAGATGTCAAAAGGGACATAAGCTACGAGTAAGAGATGGATAAGTAAAAAGGGAAAATAAAAAAAGGAGAAAAAAGCGAACAGAAATAAGAACCACAAAAGCACATGAACAAAAATATTTAAGCCATGATATTGCAAAAAAAACCCCATTGATACATTAAGGTAAAGAAAACATTGCATTCAAGATAAACAATAGAAAGAATGAGGTGAAATGAGAACAAGAATATTTTGATAGAAAGCTCATGCAAAAGTAGTTACAGTTCTGCAAAACATGCACACCTCAACTTCTGTAAATTATACTTCAGTAGATATGCCAGGATTCTTTTTTTGTTTCAAAACAGAAGGCAATGGCTCTAACATACATCACTTGGAATGTCATAAGGAAAATCAACATACAGTTATGAATCCATGTCCTCACAGGGCGTGTGCTTTGTGCTAAAATCTAATTATGTGAAGGTAAGCACCATCGGTGACAGGTAGCTGTAGAGGTCCTTATTCACACAATAAACCTTTTTTTTTATATCCAGTGGAAAAAAACAAAAAGTGTATAGAACAAACATGTTTGAGTGGGAGTAACAGCAAAAATTCTCTCCCAGCTATGTTTTTAAACCACCCACAAAATATAGCCTGGAGGGAACAATAAATATGATTCTGACACTCTGATCCTGGGTGTCACAAGATCAAATGACATGATGATTCATATCCAGGTGAAGATCATGTGGAAACACTATTCAGCATCTCTCATATAAATTAGACTTAGATTTTAAATAAGCGCTGATGGCAACAGTTGAAGAATCTTCAGGATAGAAAGAATAGTTACTACATGCCTGTATCATGAACTGAACTCTCTGAGGAACAGATTCCTCTGGCTAAAGTGAGTGGTTTGCAAAGGACTCAAGAATGTAGAAAATCTAAAACTCAAATGACTTCTGGCTAATGTTACAAGGGAGAAGCCAAGGAAAACTAAATAAAAATGGAAAACCTCTCTAAGAATTCAATGGTAAAAAAATTAAAAATATAAAAACCGCTTGGGTAGTCATTCATTTTTTCTCCTTCACTGCCTGCTCCCTATATCTCATTGATGTGACTATCGTCAAATGCTTGGTTCAGTAACTGCTCTCCCTCCCTGAAGTGTTGCATTGTCTAAATCTGCTGAAGTTCTAAGATTTGGAGCTTGAGCAATAAGAGTTGTTGACACGTCTCACAGACTGGTTTATCAGAGTCAACGCCTGGTGCTTGAAGCTCCCAAATCTTGAAGGAATGACACATCACTGTCCCATCCTGGACTGCCAGTTTTGGTTTAGTTAATTTGTTCCATGTTTAAGTTTATATATCTTGTGTGTAATATCAGCTAGTCTATTTAGCAGCTCTTTGCCCACTCTGCACCGATTCCCACTCTCTCAATTCTCAGTGTCAGAAGGGCTTGCAATCATTCTGTACCCACCTCACTGTGTGACCGGCTCACTCTGGTGTGCTCTTGGCTCGAGCTGGAACTCTTGCAACTACCTCCCTTTATATACCTTTCAGACACAAACCCTCAGCTCCCAACTACACTAATTAATGCCTGGTCAGTCATCGAGTTACAGTTCACTGACAGTTAACTACCAACTGACTTCAGTTATCCAAGTTAAAATCTAAACTTAAATTTCAGTTCAATAAAAAACACAATTTCTGTACTAACCTACAACATATCTCCTACTCATCACTGAATTCCTACTCCACCAAATTCCCAGTATTAGAAGCCCTTGCACTCATTGTTCCCACCTCATTGCATTACCAGCTCATTCCATGATGTGCTCTTGGCTTATTAATCCCAGTTGAAACAATGCATAATTCATTTACATGTCCAACATTGTTCATCAATGCAGATAGGAATATTAAATTAATGGGTAGGATCGCTTTTCTTATGAGTGTTCTTACTTTTTTGCCCCAGTTTTCTTTCTTTGTTCTCTTGGAGATAACTGTTTCTTTGAGCTTGCTAGGCCTTTGGTATTGTGCCCAAATGACATTATTCATTTGAGCTAGGCACTTGGTGTCGGAGCTATTTACCTATAGTGTCGAATTACGCATTACCTGTCCATGTAGTCTAGCTCGCACAAGTCACTTGATAATAACTGAGCAGGAGACCGGCCTCCTCCTTTTCCCCACCCTCAACCCCTCTGTCTTGTTGGTCGAAGAATAAGGAGGCAACCTACTCCTTGGAAAATAAGAGTCTAAATGAGGTAGAGGAACAAAGGGATCTAGGGGTACAGGTACATAAATCATTAAAAGTAGCAACACAGGTTAATAAGGCCATAAAAAGGCAAACCAAGCACTGGGGTTCATTTCTAGAGGGATAGAATTGAAAAGCAGAGACGTTATGTTAAACTTGTGTAGGACCTTGGTTAGACCACACTTGGGGTACTGTGCACAGTTCTGGTCTCCAGATTATAAAAAGGATGTAGAGGCACTGGAGAAGGTGAAAAAAAGATTTAGAAGGATGATACCAGAACCGAGAGGATATACTTATCAGGAAAGACTGAACAGGCTGGGACTCTTTTCTCTAGAAAAGAGGCCGAGGGGTGAACTGATAGAGGTCTTTAAGATTATGAAAGGGTTTGATAAGGTAGACGTAGAGATGCTTCCACTTGTGGGGGAAGACCAAAACTAGGGGCCATAGATATAAGATAGTCATTAATAAATCCAATAGTGAATTTAGGAGAGACTTCTTTATTCAGAGAGTCGTTAGAATGTGGAACTCGCTACCACAAGGAGTAGTTGAGGTGAATAGCATAGATCCATTTAAAGGGAAGCTAGGTAAACACGAGGGAGAAATTAATAGGCGGTTATGCTGATAGGCTTAGATGAATTAGGGTGGGTGGAGACTCGTCTGGAGCATAAACACCAGCATAGACCTTTTGGTCCAAATGGCCTGTTGCTGTGCTGTACATTCTATGTACCTCTATGTAAAACCAAACAATTGCTATCCAGGACAAACAAAAATATGCAGAAAGGTGCATCTAACTCAGAGCTAAAATGTGAAAAAGAGGCAACTCTCTTGTGTTATTCCAATTTTGCAGGTGCTATTTGGTGAAGGAGGCAGATGAGCTCTACACAGTCCATACGACCAAGAGAATAGACCAGGCTCAGAATTTCAAGAAATAGGTAACAGCATGAAGTAGAAACTCAAAATATATGAATTTCAATTGATCAAACTGAAGCACTGTATTTCTTGATCACTGGGATCTAGGATTAACATTGCAGTGTTGAATTCTTATTAAGCCATGGCCGCCACAAATAGTATGTGCGAGCAAGCAAATAGAAAACCCATGTGGAGAATGAATTAATTTATAGAATATAGATCACTGATGTCCATAAGAAAGGTCTATGCTGTATTTTAACACCTTCCACATGGAAATTCTGCATATTCCTACATAATGGTTTGTGTGCAGTGTTTTGTATGTAAAATAGATCGAATACATTTTTTTGCCCAGTTCAGGATTCAAGATCATACATGTTATACTGATTTCTCATGCAAGTAAATTTTATTTTGAAATCATATTTTTCATAAAATTCATAAAAAGTACATATTCTTTTGCTGTCTGAGAGGAATTGTATGTTTCTTTCAGAAGCTTTTATTTTGTAAATCATAATTTGATAAATATTAATATTCTGATCATGAATTAGGATACAAAATAGAGGTTAAGCTGGCATACCTACCTACTAAGAACTGGTAAATCCTATGAGAAAATTAAATCACAAAAGTACAAAACGACTGCCCTATGTTTAACAAAGTTATAGTTATTTCAATGGGTGTTTAGTAAGAGAGTAAAAAAACATGCTGCTGCACATGTAGAAAAATATGGTTAGTCTGTTAGTCACTAGCATGGAAAACAAAAACATGACTTTAAGCAAAATGTAACAAACCATGGCAAACACAAATAAACAAAACTACAATTTAAAAATTGAAGTAAAATCAAAAGCAATTCATCAAAGTAATGCCACCAACCCCATTACAAAAAGTCATGGAATATTACATTAATTACACAAAACCATGATAGATATTAAATGAGACAAGTCAATTGTAGGTTTATACACACAGCTGCTGAATGCTTTTACCTTATTTTTCTTGATGAAAGGCCAGAGTTTGCCCTTGGATTTGCCACTTTTGGGTTCCTGTTTGCCGTCAGATCTGCTATTGGAGAGACTGCTTTCAGAAACCGTTCGTTTCATAGCCTGACTGAAATCCTCAAAGTCAACATCACCAGGCTGTTCAAACCCGGATTTGAAGGCCTCGATCACCAACTGCGTGTCCTAAAATTACAGAGGAAGATTCATCATTTTACCAGCTCACTGGGGTTTTCTGTAGAATTATATTTAACAACAAAAGCAAAAATAAAAGACATTTACCAACCTTCCATGGAAACTCCACAATTATGTGGAATACACAAATTTCTTACAAAAAAAAGCAGATAGATACCAGCTCAAAATTCTTTTTCACACAAACTGGGTCAGCCACAACTAGCAAAAAACAGCGTAATATTTCCTTGCAGCAAACTGCACCATTTTATTATCACGAGGGTTTACCCTTTGGTTAAAAAAAAAAATCACAATTTACAAAACTGCAAAATAAATTGGGCAAGTTTGCCATTTCAGGACCCCTGGGATATAAAATCCTATTGTTAACTCTAATTTGCATCAAGTTCACTCCACATTTTTTTCAGATCACACAGTGAGAACCATAGAGGTTTACAGCAAAGGTGAAAGACATTCAACCCATTGTGTATGTGCCAGCACTTAGCTAGAGCAGTCCAAAACTAATCCCACTGTCCCACTCTTTCCCCATTGCCCTGTATCACCTGCTTCAAATAGTTCTCCAATTTCTCCTTTAGAGATGCAAAGATCCTCAATCACTGCCTGTGGCAAAGCATTCGATGCTCCAACAACCCTTTGTCTACAGAAATTTCTCCTAACCTATCTCCTGATTCACTTAAGTGACTAATTTAAATACACTTAGTCACTGACTGCCCAACCAGAAGTAGTTTTTCCCTATCCATTCTATCAAAACTCTATATTGAAAAAAGGTCTTAAATTTTGTCAGCTCTGCTCCAGTGAAAATAGGCCCAGTATCTCGAGTCCCCTCTCAAGACGACAGCTTCCAATCCCGAGTATCATCCTAGTGAAACTACAATGTACGCGCTCTATGGGTTTAACATAAGAACAAAATAATTAGGAGCAGGGGTAGGCCATACGGCCCGTCGAGCCTGCTCCGCCATTCAATAAGATCATGGCTGATCTTTGACCTCAACTCCATTTTCCCGCCCGATCCCCATATCCCTCGATTCCCCTATAATCCAAAAATCTATCCATCTCAGCCTTGAATATACTCAAAGACTCAGCATTCACAGCCCTTTGGGGTAGAGAATTCCAAAAATTCACAACCCTCCGTGAAGAAATTCTTCCTCATCTCAGTCTTAAATTGCCGACCCCTTATCCTTGAGACTATGCCCCCTAATTCTAGACTCTCCAGCCAGGGGAAACAACCTCTCAGCATCTACCCTGTCAATCCCCCTCAGAATCTTCTATGTTTCAATGAGATCACCTCTCATTCTTCTAAACTCGAGAGTATAGGCCCAACCTCTCCTCATTGGACAACCCTCTCATCCCAGGGATCAATCTAGTGAACCTTCATTGCACCGCCTCTAAGGCATGCATGTCCTTTCTCAGATGAGACCAAAACTGTGTACAGTACTCCAGGTGTGGTCTCACCAAAGCCCTGTACAACTGTAGTAAGACTTCCTTACTCTTGTACTCCATCCCCCTTGCAAGAAAGGCCAACATGTCATATGCCTTCCTAATTGCTTGCTATACCTTCATGCTAACTTTCTGTGTTTCCTGTACGAGGCCCCCACCCCTCACCTCCCATAGCCGGCAATCAGTGTAATCAGTGAAATCAGTGGAACTGACGAAAACTTGCGCTTTTCCGCGCTAATATTGCTGTTAAATAACCCATTAAATGTTAATCCTTAATAACAACAGAAAACGCTGGAAAAACTCAGCAGGCCAGGCAACATCCGTGGAGAGAGAAAGAGAGTTAACGTTTCAGGTCGAAACCCTTCGTCGGATGTTAATGTTAATGTTAATCCTTGTTGGAATAGGTGTAACTGGGGTTTCAACAGCATACCGACGGCTAAACAAACATTCTGGCCCTGAAAAACTAATTTTTATATTTGTGAAGTGTCAAATTTCTCCATTATGATTAAAATAATTAATAAAAACTTTTTTTTTTTTAAGTTTGTTCATTTATATTATAGCTTCGACCTTATCCCAATGTGAAAGTGCCCAACTTTATTTCGCGCTGTAAGATTTTTTAAAAGGTTCAGATAAAAGTGGCTTTTCATTTCGTGGTTTGCAGTCTGAGAGAATTCCTCAATGTGATTGGCTGCTCAGACAGCTTGTTGACGTCACTGCAGCTCTTGGTTGGGGATTCCCATTACACAGGGCTGTAATCAATTGCGCTTCGAGAAAGGCAAACATCGTGCCATGTGGGCGACTTTCTTCACCGCTGAGCGCAAATTACAGGCCATTAAATTTACCTTGGTACTCCGAGGTTGGGTTAAGACACAATTACTGAGGTTCCACCTTGTATGTAACTGATGAAAGCTCAACCAGAGAGTGCTTGATGCAGACACTGGGTTCCAGAGTGTTTCAATTGCTAGTAGTAACATCGCTCATCTTGCAGAGCACAAAAATTTACCAAAAAATTCCCAACTCTTTATTACATCATCAGGGGTATAGGTTTGAAGCATGTGCACTAGCCAACAATGAAAGGGAGCAGAATGTCCAAGCAGGGGTTCTTCCCCACTTACGCAAAAGCTCATCATAATTCCTTCGTGGTTATGGATCTTTCACAAGAAGACTCATAAAACAACTACCGTAACTTTGCATCTCCTTTACTTATACATATTAAAACAGAAGCAGATGACACATCCTGATATAATACAACTAAACAGAGCATCTAGTTTCAGTATTACAAATTTCAGCTTTACTTTTACATCAGCCAACCACAGGAGCAGATAAGTATTTAAATTTTGAGTGGGGAACTTTCCCAACTTGTAATCTGGAAAACACTGCAGCAGGAAGAGGTTGCACTTGAGAAGATTTGTTTAGAATATATTTGCTAAAAAGGTCACTAATCACTTAGCAGCCAAATTAAATATAGTGCTTAACTTCACGTAGAGTGAACTTAAAAAGGGGAAGGAAAGTCTAGTGGGGGTACTTGTTATTCAAAGTTCAACCCTCTTTTATATTTTAAAAAGACGTGTTAAGAAAAATATTTGTTCGTTTTTCATTCCTAGCTCGTAAAGTGAGTTGGGAGGCTCCAGATTGACTCAGGCTGGTTCTGATGTTGAGATCCCAGTTGCATCCAATAAAACTACTCTAAGATAATCCTGGCCCACAATGGGCAGAGCGGCATAGCAACAACAAGAAAACAAGACTGGTGGGTAAACATTTGACATTTTAAAATGAAGTCCACAAATATTTTTCTGAACTTTTTTGAAAATATGAAAGAGTGTTTTGCACTAAGAGAGTAAATGCAAATAAGAAAAGGATTTAAATCACAGTCTCTCTTCTCCCATGTGTATACTACACCCTTGGAACAGATAACAAAACAACATCTGGAGACAGTTCAGCTTTGTTCCATCTATGAATGATGAATGAGCCAGAAGGCATTACACAGTTGTTTAGATGCACACACGGTCAAACTGAAGAAGGAAGCCACCTGCAGCAGTGCAGAAATTTCACTACAAATCTAAATACAGCAATGATTCAGTCAGCCAAAAATAGCTTTAACAACAGACCAACAATCATTTTTGTGGTTTTAATCCCACAGCTGACAAGCCGGATATTAAGAAGTCAGCTGGGTGGCAATAGGGCATTACAACTGTCCTCAGTGCCCCCAGGCTAGGAAAGGGACAAGAAATCAAGGGACTTGAGGGATATGGGGACAGGGCAGGAAGGTGGAGTTGATAATATAGAAATAGCCACTCAATAAGATCATGGCTGAACTTCGACATCAACTCCACTTTCCCACCCTATTCCTTGATTCCTTTAGTGCCCAAAAATCTATCGATCTCAGTCTTGAATATACTCAACGACTGAGCATCCACAGCCCTCTGGGGTAGAGAATTCCAAAGATTCACAATCCTGAGCGAAGAAATATTTCATCTCATTCCTAAATGGCCGACCCCTTATCCTGAGACTATGCCCCCTAGTTCTAGACTCTGCAGCCAGGGGAAACAGCCTCTCAGGATGTACCTTGTAAATCCCTCGAAGAATTTTATACATTTCAATGAGATCACCTCTCATTCTTCTAAACTCCAGAGTATAGGCCCATTCTACTCAATCTCCCCTCATAGGACAACCCTCTCTTCCCAGGAATCAATCTGGTGAACCTTTGTTGCACCCCCTCTAAGGCAAGTATATCCTTCCTTAGGTAAGGAGACCAAAACTGTACACAGTATCAGTACTCCAGGTGTGGCCTCACCAAAGCCTTATATAATTGCAGCAAGACTTCCTTACTCTTATACACCAACCCCCCTTTCATTAAAGGCTAACATACCATTTGCCTTCCTAATTGATTACTGTACTTGCATATTAACTTAGTGTGGTTCGTGTACAAGGACCCCCAAATCCCTCGGAATACCAACATTTACGAGTCTCTCACCTTGTAAAATTTATTCTGCTTTTCCATTCTTCCGACCAAAGTGGATAATTTCACACTTCCCCCACATTATACTCCATCTGCCACCTTTTTGCGCAATCACTTAACCAAGCTTTGCAGCCTCTTTGCATCCTCCTCACAGCTCACTTTCCCATCTAGCTTTGTAGCCTCAGCAAACTTGGATATATTACATTTGGTCCCCTCATCGAAGTCATTGATATAGATTGTAAATAGCTGAGGCCCAAGCACTGATCCTTGTAGCACTCCACTTGTTACACTCCGCCATCCCGAAAATAAAATGTATATTCCTACTCTGTTTTCTGTCCCTTAACCAATCCTCAATCCATACTAATATATTACCCCCAATCCCATGAGCCCTAATCTTGTCTAACAACCTCATGTCGCACCTTATCGAATGTCTTCTGAAAATCCAAAGGTACTACATCCACTGGTTCCCCCTTATCTACCCTGCTAGTTACACCCTCAAAAAACTTAGATTTGTCAAACACAATTTCCCTTTCAGAAAACCGTGTTGACTCTGCCTAATCAGAGTGATTTTCTAAGTGCCCTGTTACCATGTCATTAATAATAGATTTTAGCAATTTCCCTACCACGGGTGGCTCAGCTGTACAGGGGGGGGGGGGGCGGAGGAAGAAGAGTGGGAAAGCAATTGTGGTAGGAGATTCAGTAGTTAGGGGAGCAGACAGGCATTTCTGTGGCCGCAGACATGACTCCAGGATGGTATGATGCCTCCCTGGTGCCAGGGTCAAGGATGTCACCGAGCGGCTGCAGAACATTGAGGCAGGAGGGTGAACAGCCAGAGATCATGGTCCATATCGGTACCAACGACACAGGTAGAAAGAAAGATGAGGTCCTGCAGGCAGATTTCAGGGAGCTAGGAAAGAGATTAAAAAGCAGGACCTCAAAGGGAGTTATCTCCGGATTACTCCCAGTGTCACGTGCTAGTGAGTATAGATATAGGAGGATCGCGCAGATGAATATGTGGCTGGAGAGATGATGCAGGAGGGAAGGCTTTAGATTCCTGGGGCATTGGGGCCGGTTCTGGGGGGAGGTGGGACTTGTACAGGCCGGACAGGCTGCACCTCAACAGGGCCGGAACCAATATCCTCACGGGGAGGTTGCTAGTGCTGTTGGGGAGGGTTTAAACTAATTTGGCAGGGGGATGGGCACCAGGACATTAGAAAGGGGAAATAAAGTGTTCAAAGAATTGGGAGAGGCAGAGAGCACTAAAGTAAGAAAGAGTGAGGTATTAGGGGGTCAAACTAAGAGAGAATGAAGGATGGTCTAAGATGGGTTTACAGTGTATGTATGTGAACGCAAAAAAGCGTAGTAAACAAGGTAAGTGAGCTGCTGGCACAAATAGCCACATGGGAATATGATGTTGTGGCAATAACTGAGACCTGGCTCAAAAAAGGGCAGGATTGGGTATTAAATATTCCCGGTTATAAAGTGTTCAGGAAAGATAGCAGGTGGTGTGGCAGTATTGGTCAAGGAGAATGTTACAGTGCTGGAGAGGGAGGATGTCCTGGAGGGGTCAAGGACAGAATCTATATGGCTAGAGTTAAGAAATAATAGAGGTGCCATTACACTACTAGGTGTATTCCATAGACCACCAAATAGTGGGAAAGATATGGAGGAGCAAATTTGCTGAGAAATTACAGATGTGCAAGAATTATAGAGTTGTAATAATGGGGGACTTTAACTATCCTAATATAGACTGGGATCGTAATAGTGTTAAGGGCAGAGAAGGGGAAGAATTTCTGAAGTGTATTCAGGAGAACTTTCTTGATCAGTATATTTCTGGCCCGACAAGGGAGGAGGCATTGCTGGATCTGGTTCTGGGGAATAAAGTAGGTCAAGTGGAGCAAGTGTCAGTAGGTGAACATTTAGGGAACAGTGATCATAGTATCATAAGGTTTAGATTAGCTATGGAAAAGGACAGGGAGCAATCTAGGAGTAAAAATGTTTAACTGGGGGAAGGCAATTTTCAGTGGGATGAGAATGGATCTGGCCCGGGTAAACTGGAATCAAAGATTGGCAGGCAAAACTGTAATGGAACAATGGGCTGCCTTTAAAGAGGAAATAGTTCAGGTACAGTTGAGGTACATTCCCACTAGGGGGAAAGGCAGGGCAACCAAAGTCAGGGCTCCCTGGATGATGAAGCAGAAAAAGAGTGCGTATGACAGAGGTCACGTTGCAAATACATCTGAGAATCAGGCTATACATAGAAAGGTCAGAGGAGAAGTGAAAAAGAAAATAAGAGGGGCAAAGAGAGGGTATGAGAATAGAATGGCAGCCAACATAAAAGGTAATCCAAAAGTCTTCTAAAGGCATATAAATATTAAAAGGGTAGTAAGAGGAGGAGTGAGGCCGATTAGGGACCAAAAAGGAGACCTACGCATGGAGGCAGAGGGTATGGCTGAGGTACTAAACGAGTACTTTGCATCTGTCTTCACCAAGGAAGAGAATGCTGCCATAGACATAGTAAAAGAGGAGGTAATGGAGATACTTGATAGGATAAAAATTGATAAAGCGGTATTAGAAAGGCTGGCTGTACTTAAAATAGATAAGTCACCAGGAGCGGATGGGATGCATCCTAGGATGCTGAGGGAATTGAGGGAGGAAATCGCGGAGGTACTGGCCATAATATTCCAATCCTCCTTCGATATGGGGGTGGTGCCAGAGGACTGGAGAATTGCAAATGTTACACCATTGTACAAAACAGGGTGTAAAGATAAACCCAGCAACTACAGGCCAGTCAGTTTGACCTCGGTAGTGGGGAAGCTTTTAGAAACAGTAATCAGGGACAAAATTAACAGTCACTTGGACAAGTGTGGATTAATTAAGGAAAGTCAGCACAGATTTGTTAAAGGCAAATCGTGTTTAACTAACTTGATTGAGTTCATTGATGAGGTAACAGAGAGGGTTGATGAGGGTAATGCAGTTGACGTAGTGTACATGGATTTCCAAAAGACGTTAGACAAAGTGCCACATAATAGGCTTGCCAGCAAAGTTGAAGCCCATGGAATAAAAGGGACAGTGGCAGCATGGATACGGAATTGGCTAAGAGATAGGAAACAGAGTAGTGGTGAACGGTTATTTTTTGGACTGGAGGAAGGTATACAGTGGTGATCCCCAGAGGTCGGTTCTAGGACCACTGCTTTTCTTGACATATATTAATGACTTGGACGTGGGTATACAGGGCACAATTTCAAAATGTGCAGATGACACAAAAGTATAGTGAACAGTGAGGAGGAGAGTGATAGACTTCAGGAAGACATAGGCAGGCTGGTGAAATGGGCGGACATGTGGCAGATGAAATTTAACGCAAAAAGTGTGAAGTGATACATTTTGGTAGAAAGAATGAAGAGAGGACATATAAACTAAATGGTAGAATCCTGAAGGGGGTGCACAAACAGAGACACCTGGGGGTATAGGTGCAAAAATCATTGAAGGTGGTAGGGCTGGTTGAGAAAGCAGTTAAAAAAGCTTACGGGATCCTGGGCTTCGTGAATAGAGGTACTGTATAGAGTACAAAAGTGTGGAAATTATGATGAACCTGTATAAAACACTGGTTCGGCCCCAACTGGAGTATTGTGTCCAATTCTGGGCACCACACTTTAGGAAGGATGTGAAGGCCTTAGAGAGGGTGCAGAAAAGATTTATGAGAATGATTACAGGAATGAGGGTCTTCAGTAACGTTGACAGACTGGAGAAGCTGGGATTGTTCTCCTTGGAGCAGAGAAGATTGAGAGGAGATTTGATATAGGTGTTCAAAATCATGAGGGGTCTGGACAGAGTAGATAGAGGGAAACTGTTCCCATTGGCAGAAGGGTCGAGAACCAGAGGACACAGATTTAAGGTGATTGGCAAAAGAACCAAAGGTGACGTAAGAAAAAGCTTTTTTTTACGCAGCGAGTTGTTAAGATCTGGAATGCACTGCCTGAAAGGATGGTGGAGGCAGATTCAATCACGGTTTTCAAAAGGGAGTTGGATAAGTATCTGAAGGAAAGAAATGTGCAGGGGTACGGGGAAAGGGCGAGGGAGTGCGACTAGCTGAAGTGCTCTTGCAGAGAGCCTGCACAGGCTCGACGGGCCGAATGGCCTTCTTCCGTGCTGCAACCACTCTATGATTCAATGATGTCAGGCTAACTGGCCTACAGTTCCGTTTTCACTCCCCCTCCTTGCTTGAACAGCGGGGTTACATTTGCTACCTTACAATCCATGGGAACCATTCTAGAACGTAGGGAACTCTGGAAGAACAAAACCAATGCATCCATTATCTTTGCAGCCATCTCTTTTAAAACCCTAGGATGTAGGCCATCAGGTCCTGGGGATTTGTTAGCTTTTAGTCCCATTAATTTCTCCAGTACTTTTTCTTTACTAATATTAATTACTTTAAGTTCCTCCCCTTGGTTCCCCACAATTTTCAGTATGTTCTTTGTGTCTTCTACTGTGAAGACGGACACAAAATATTTGTTTAACATCTCTGCCATTTCCTTATTCCCCATTATAATTTCTCCCGTCTCTGCCTCTGAGGGACCCACGTTTACTTTTGTTACTCGCTTCCTTTTTACATACTTGTAAAAGATCTTACAATCTGACTTTATATTTCTTGCTAGTTTACTCTCATGTTCTATTTTCACCCTCTATCAATTTCTTGGTCATTTTTGCTGATTTTTAAAAGCCTCCCAATCCTCAGGCTTCTTGGCAACATTGCAAGTCTCTTCTTTTAATTTAATACTATCCTTAACTTATCTGGTTAGCCATGGTTGTACCACTTTTCCAGTGGAGTTTTTATTTCTCAAGGGAATGTATATTCAGGAGAATTATGATTTAAAAAAATGTTTACCATTGTTTATCCACCGTCATATCTTTTAATCTAATGTTTCAATCTACCTTAGCCAACTCGCCCCTCATAATGGGCTTTGTTTAAATTTAAGAGCCTAGTTTCGGACTTAACCACACCACTCTCAAACTCAATATAGAATTCCATCATATGATGATCACTCTTCCCCAGAGGATCCTTTACTATAAGATTACTAATTAACTCTGTCTCATTACACAAAAGGGGATCTAAAATAGACTGTTCCCTAGTTGGTCCCTCAACATATTGTTCTAATTGAGTAGAAGATCAGCCACGATCTTATCCTACTCTTGCTCCTATTTCCTATGTTCTTAAGTCAGAGTACAAGCTACTGATCACTATCTAACAGTTTCTGCTGGAAAGTATGCCTGTATGGATAAAATCAGGCTCAGCTGTCACATTCCTACAGTCCAAAAGCATGCCGATATCTGCGGCTGGATTTTACGCCGCTATCCCACCCAAAATCAGACAGGAAAGCAGCAGAAAAGGGGGCAAAATTGGGCGGCAAGGCCGACTACTACCTCATTGCTCCGACCTGAATGTCTCTCCCCCCCACCAGGACCACTACTGACTGATCATGGCTTGCCCACCACATGTATATGCCGCCAAGGGGGTTAGGGCCCAGATTCACCACCTTGGTATCAGAGGAGGCCTTGAGGAAAATTTGTTTAAGTCTTTGGGGCTCTTCTGCCTCATGAATGCTATTTCCTACTCCTGGTCCAGCTGCAGTACTGCCTGGAATTTGCTCAGGACAACTGGCGGACTCCCTGCCAAGAGCCCGCTATGAATGCTTAATAACCCCCGACTCAGGAAACTGAGGAAGTCATGGCAGGGTCGGGGCAGCAGGCAAAAGTCCTGCCCCAACTCTGTGGGCGTTGGAAGAGGAAAATCCAGCCTTAACTGTCTACCGTAACAAAAGAATCATCACTACTTGAATCACTACTGGAGGGTGGATGAAGCTTGTAGAACCATATCCAGCAAGAATTAATGCCTTTGGGGAGTTAACAGTTGGGGGGAGGGGTGGCGGGGGGTTGATACTCAAGTCGAGAGGTAATAAAGGCAAGAATGAGGGTTTCAGCAGCAGATGAGCTGAGGCAGGGGTTGAGTCGGGCAATGTTACGGAGGTGGAAGTAGGACGTCTTGGTGATGGAGCGGATATGTGGTCGGAAGCTCATCTCAGGCTTAAATATGACACCAAGGCTGCGAACGGTCTGGTTCAGCCTCAGAGAGTTGCCAGGAAGAGGCATGGAGTCGGTGGCTAGGGATTGGAGTTAGTGGCGGGGATTTTAGCCATCTAAAACAAGAATCTGATACACTTTTAAGGATATCAAAACTTCTAAGGAAAGCTTTTTGAACTGCACTAGCTGTTATTTCTTGATATGGAAGTTGAAGGTCTTTAAATGGGGAGCCATGAATGTCACCGGTTCTGGAAAATTACCATTTTAAATGGTCAATAAATTAATTTTCTTTTAACAAGTAGGTATACATTGAATGGACCCTCTAAATTTGTCACGGAGTGCAGATTGGAACAGAGTGTTAAGCTGCGAGTTTGGTGAGTGAGGGAGTAAATCTTAAATGTTAATCTCTTATTTTTATAAATTCTAGTCTTGTGTGCTTGCAATTAGCATTTAAATTTACTGTTTCAAGTTTTAAGTTTCTTCCAGGCTTGGGCAGGGCTAAGTAAGCTCTGTGCTGGAGAGCAATGAGAGTGATTAATTAATTAACTGGTCTAATCTGGTTCTGTAACTGCCAGAGAGCTCAGTTATTTAAATCTCAGCAGTATAAATAAGGGAGACGAGAGTGCAGTTTGTCACAGAGTGCAGATTGGAATAGAGTGTTAAGCTGCGAATTTGGTGAGTGAGGGAGTTCGGGGAGGGAGGTGTTCCTTCCTTTTTCCATCTTTGTCAGCTTCCTGGTGCGGCGGCGGACCTGCGTGAGGCGAGGCGAGGCGGTGGCAGAGGGTTTAAAAGGCTCCAGAGACCAGGTAAGGCGGGACCTGTCTCCGAACTTGGAGGGAGGGAGAGGTTTAAAAAATAATCGAGGTGTGACGTCACCAGAAAGCAGGTAAGTAATTGGTTGGTGAGTATTTCTCTCTTTTTAAACTTAAACTCTGTGGTTTATAGTTTCTAAGGTGTGATAATCATCAGGCAGGGCAGAGGGTATTTAAAAAATAATAAATTTAATTAATTACATAGAATGGGAGAGCAGGTGATGTGTTACTGCTGCAATATGTGGGAGCTGGTGGACACCATTGATGCTCACGGTGATCACATTTGCAGTAAGTGTTGGCTGCTCGAGGAACTCCGGCTCCGTGTTGATGAGCTGGAGTCCGAGCTTCCAACACTGCGACACATCAGGGAGGGGGAGAGTTACCTGGACTCTGTTCCAGGAAGTAGTCACACCAATTAGATTAACTAATTCAGATGTAGTCTGTGGTCAGGGACAGGAGGGTGTGACTGCGAGTGAGGCAGGTACGGGGATCCAGGAGGCAGTGTTGGAGGAGCCGCAGCCCTTGCTCTTGTCCAACAGGTTCGAGGCTCTTACTCCCTGTGAGGACAGGAGCAGGGACTGCAGGGAGGATGAGCAACCTGGCCACAGCACCGTGGAATGGGGGGCCATTCAAGTGGGGGGAGTAAAAAAAAAATGTTGTAGTGGTAGGGGATAGTATCATAAGGGGGATAGATAGGGTTCTTTGCAGCCGAGAGCGAGAGTCCAGAAGGTTGTGTTGCCTGCCCGGTGCCAGGGTTAAGGACATCTCCTCTGGGCTGGAGAGAAACTTGGAGTGGGAGGGGGAGGATCCAGTTGTCGTGGTCCATGTTGGTACCAACGACATAGATAGGACAAGGAAAGAGGTTCGACTGAGGGAGTATGAGCAGCTAGGGGCCAAATTAAAAAGCAGAACCACAAGGGTAATAATCTCTGGATTACTACCTGAGCCACGAGCAAATTTGGCTAGGGTAAATAAAATCAGAGAGTTAAATGCGTGGCTCAAAGACTGGTGTGGGAGAAATGGGTTTTGCTTCTTGGGACACTGGCACCAGTACTGGGATGGGAGAGAGCTGTTCCGTTGGGACGGACTTCACTTGGCCAGTGCTGGGACTAGAATCCTGGCGAATCGAATAACTAGGGCTGTAGAGAGGGCTTTAAACTAATTAGTGGGGGGGGGAAGTTTCAAGAGAGCGAAGAATAAAAATGTCAGCGGAGAAGGCAATAGAGCAAATTAGCAGTGGGGAAATTAAAAACCAGCGTGTGTCAGGAAGGGACAGAATATATAAAGATAAAGGTAAAGTAGTAAAGGGGGTAAAAGCAGGAATAAATTGTCACAAAACATGTTTAAAAGTTCTTTATCTGAATGCACGCAGCATTCGTAACAAAATAGACGAGTTGACGGTACAAATAACTACACATGGGTATGATCTGGTGGCCATTACAGAAACATGGCTGCGAGGTGACCATGACTGGGAACTAAACATCCAGGGGTATTTGACTATTAGGAAGGACAGACAAGAAGGAAAGGGAGGTGGGGTGGCTATGTTAATAAAGGATGGAATCACTGCAATAGTGAGAAATGATATTGGGTCAAAGGATCAGGATAGTGAAACCGTTTGGGTGGAGATAAGGAATAATAAGGGTAAAAAGTCACTAGTGGGCATAGTCTATAGGCCTCCTAACAGTTGTAACTCTATTGGTCGGAGTATAAATCAGGAAATAGTTGGGACTTGCAATAAGGGAACTGCTATAATCATGGGAGATTTTAACTTTCATATTGACTGGACAAATCAAATTGGGCAGGGCAACCTTGAAGAGTTCATAGAGTGCATTAGGGATGGGTTCCTTGAGCAGTATGTTACTGAACCAACCAGGGGGCAGGCAATCTTAGATCTGGTCCTGTGTAATGAGACAGGATTAATAAAAAATGTTCTAGTAAAGGATCCCCTTGGAATGAGTGACCATAACATGGTTGAATTCCAAATTCAGTTGGAGGGTGAGAGTTGGATCTCAAACCAGCGTACTAAGCTTAAATAAAGGAGACTATGAAGGTATGAGAGCAGAGTTGACTAAAGTGGACTGGGAAAATAGATTAAGGTGTAAGACGGTACAGGAGCAGTGGTGTACATTCAAGGAGGTATTTCACAACTTTCAAGAAAAATATATTCTACTGAGGAAAAAGGGGCGTAAAAGAAAAGACAGCCATCCGTGGCTAAGTAAAGTAATAAAGGATAGTATCCGACTGAAAACAAGGGCATATAAAGTAGCCAAATCTAGTGGGAGGATAGAAGATTGGGAAGCATTTAAAAGCCAGCAAAGAATAACTAAAAGATTAATTAAGAAGGGGAAGCTAGATTATGAAAGTAAACTAGCAAAAAATATAAAAACAGATAGCAAGAGTTTCTACAGTTATATAAAAAGAAAAAGGGTGGCTAAAGTGAATGTTGGTCCCTTAGAGGACGAGACCGGGAAATTAGTAGTGGGGAACACGGAGATGGCAAATAAGCTGAACAAATATTTTGTATCAGTCTTTACAGTAGAGGATACTAAAAATATCCCAACGGGGGGGGGGGGGGGGGGGGTGGAGAGAAGCAGCGGTAGGGATTGCGGATGCATTGGTGGTAACTTTCCAAAACTCCCTGGATTCAGGAAAGGTCCCAGCAGATTGGAAAACTGCTAATGTAACGCCCTTATTTAAAAAGGGAGGTAGACAAAAGGCTGGAAACTATGGACCAGTTAGCCTAACATCTGTGGTTGGTAAAATGTTGGAGTCCATTATTAAGGAAGCAGTAACAGGACATTTGGATAAGCATAATTTAATCGGACAGAGTCAGCATGGTTTTATGAAGGGGAAATCATGCTTGACAAATTTGCTCGAATTCTTTGAGGACGTAACAAACAGGGTGGATAAAGGGGAACCAGTAGATGTGGTGTATTTGGACTTCCAAAAGGCATTTGATAAGGTGCCACACAAGATTACTGCACAAGATTAAAAAATCACGGGATTGGGGGTAATATACTGGCATGGGTGGAAGATTGGCTATCTAACAGAAAACAGAGAGTTGGGATAAATGGTTCATTCTCGGGTTGGCAATCAGTAACTAGTGGTGTTCCGCAAGGGTCAGTGCTGGGACCCCAACTCTTTACAATCTATATTAACGATTTGGAGGGGGGGACCAAGTGCAACGTATCCAAGTTTGCTGACGATACAAAGATGGGAGGGAAATCAGAGAGTGAGGAGAACATAAAAAACCTGCAAAAGGACATAGACAGGCTAAGTGAGTGGGCGGAAATTTGGCAGATGGAATATAATGTTGGAAAGTGTGAGGTTATGCACTTTGGCAGAAAAAAATCAAAGAGCAAGTTATTATCTAAATGGAAAGAAACTGCAAAGTGCTACAGTACAAAGGGATCTGGGGGTCCTGGTGCATGAAACACAGAAGGTTAGTATGCAGGTACAGCAGGTGATCAGGAAGGCCAATGGAATCTTGGCTTTTATTGCAAGGGGGATGGAGTATAAAAGCAGGGAAGTCTTGCTTCAGTTATACAAGGTACTGGTGAGGCCACACCTGGAATACTGCGTACAGTTTTGGTTTCCATATTTAAGAAAAGATATATTTGCTCTCGAGGCAGTTCAGAGAAGGTTCACTCGGTTGATTCCAGAGATGAGGGGGTTGACTTATGAGGAAAGGTTGAGTATGTTGGGCCTCTACTCATTGGAATTCAGAAGAATGAGAGGCGATCTTATCGAAACATATAAGATTGTGAGGGGGCTTGATCGGGTGGAGGCGGGGAGGATGTTTCCACTGATGGGCGAGACTAGAACTAGGGGGCATAATCTTAGAATAAGGGGCTGCCGTTTCAAAACTGAGATGAGGAGAAACTTCTTCACTCAGAGGGTAGTAAATCTATGGAATTTGTTACCTCAGAGAGCTGTGGAAGCTGCGACATTAAATAAATTTAAAACGGAGATAGACAATTTCCTAGCTGATAAGGGAATTAAGGGTTATGGGGAGCGGGCAGGGAAGTGGACGTGAGTCTAGGTTCGGATCAGCCATGATCCTATTGAATGGCGGAGCAGGCCCGAGGGACCATATGGCCTACTCCTGCTCCTACTTCTGTTCTAAATATTTCCAATTTTCTCCCCAAGGAGCTGTTTCACGCAGGGTTATGAATCTGGTAGTGTTCTAATAACTTGCCCTTACGCCTGCTCTTCACGTCTGAACTTAGCTAGTGAGTGTCAGCAGACCATTCCACTTGGACAGCCCATTCCTATGCTGTGCTGACATCCACATCTGTGCACTTGCAAAGATCACTGGATCATGATCAGAAGGGGGATCCCTGGCTTATTCATTCCTTCTCTCGCCCAGGATGCCCAGATCAAGCAAACTCACCCACTCACGCCACAACCGAGATCACCTAGCTCAGCATGGTCTAGGGTTCGAACCTGGGACCTTCTTGGTCTGTATGACACTCAAGCCGATTGAGGGGCATTCCAAAATATAATTTTTACAAACACAATGACATCATCAAAATGTTTCATCTGGTCACTTCGGGAAGATGTAATTAAGATAAAAATGGCACACAGATGATTTAAATTCGTTTCCACCAAAACTATCAAAAGGGATATCAAACAGAGACTCTTCAAAAAGTGCACATGCCCAGCCTGAATTGTTTTCTGTAGCAATCTTTTTTTTAAAATTCATTCACTGGATGTGAGCGTCACTGGCAAGGCCAGCATTTATTGCCCATCCCTAATTGCCCTCGAGAAGGTGATGGTGAGCCGCCGCCTTGAACCGTTGCAGTCCGTGTTGTGAAGGTACTCCCACAGTGCTGTCAGGGAGGGAGTTCCAGGATTTTGACCCATCGACGATGAAGGAACGGTGATATATTTCCAAATCAGGATGGTGTGTGACTTGGAGAGGAACTTGAAGGTGGTGGTGTTCCTATGCGCTGCTGCCCTTGTCCTTCTAGGTGGTAGAGGTCACGGGTTTGGGAGGTGCTGCCGAAGAAGCATTGGCGAGTTGCTGCAGTGCATCTTGTAGATGGTACACACTGCAACCATGGTGCGCCAATGGTAGAGGAAGTGAATGTTTAAGGTGGTAGATAGGGTGCCCATCAAGCAGACTGCTTTGTCCTGGATGGTGTCGAGCTTCTTGAGTGTTGTTGGAGCTGTACTCATCCAGGCAGGTGGAGAGTATTCCATCGCACTCCAAATGTGTGCCTTGTAGATGGTGGAAAGGCTTTGGGGAGTCAGGAGGCGAGTCACTCGTCACAGAATACCCAGCCTCTGAACTTGCTCTTGTAGCCACAGTATTTATGTGGCTGGTCCAGTTAAGTTTCTGGTCAATGGTGACCCCCAGGATATTGATGGTGGGGGATTCGCGATGGTAATGCCACTGAATGTCAAGGGTAGGTGGTTAGACTTTCTCTTGTTGGAGATGGTCATTGCCTGGCACTTATATGGCACAAATGTTACCTGCCACTTATCAGCGCAAGCCTGAATGTTGTCCAGGTCTTGCTACATGCGGGCACAGACTGCTTCATTATCTGAGGAGTTGCGAATGGAACTGAACACTGTGCCATCATCAGCGAACATCTCCACTTCTGACCTTATGATGGAGAGAAGGTCATTGATGAAGCAGCTGAAGATGGTTGGGCCCAGGACACTGCCCTGAGGAACTCCTGCAGCGATGTCCTGGGGCTGAAATGATTGGCCACAACCATCTTCCTTTATGCTTGCTATGATTCTAGCCAGTGGAGCCTTTTCCCTGATTCCCATTGACTTCAATTTTACTAGGGCTCCTTGATGCCACACTCGGTCAAAAGCTGCCTTGATGTCAAGGGCAGTCACTCTCACCTCACCTGGAATTCTCCACTTTGTCCTTGTTTGGACCAAGGCTGTAATCAGGTCTGGAGCAAAGTGGTCCTGGTGAAACCCAAAATGAGCATCGGTGAGCAGGTTATTGGTGACTAAGTGCCGCTTGAGAGCACTGTTGACGACAGCTTCCATCACTTTGCTAATGATTGAGAGTAGACTGATGGGGCGGTAATTGGCCGATTGGATTGTCCTGCTTTTTATGGACAGGATACACCTGGGGAATTTTCCACTTTGTCAGTTAGATGCCACTATTGTAGCTGCACTGGAACAGCGTGGCTGGAGGCACGGCTAGTTCTGGAGCACAAGTCTTCAGCACTACAGCCGAGATGTTGTCGGGGCCCATAGCCTGCTTATTTCTTATTGTGTTAATTTATTTTACAAATCAACTACATATAACAACTCAGTTCACCTCACATGCGTGATATACAAAATAATTTGAAAAACAGTAACCATTACCAAGAAACAGATTGTGCCACAAACCTATCCAAAGAAACAATACATTTTTTCACATCTGAGGCGGCACAAATGAGGGGTCATTGTGTATCTCTGTTACAGCATAATGCATCAACTGGAAGCATCCCTTTTCTGGGCTTGCTGCCATAAAGTACAATCAAATTTTCTCCCATTTCTTATCGTCCTGATTCTGTTTAGGTTTTGTTTCCTGCGCCTGGCTTTGGCTGCATCCCCATGAATTGAACAGACATCCTGCATTTCCATAAGTAACAGACTAACACATTGGTGATGTAGAGAATTTAAATAAATGAAAATCACATTAATGAATTAGAAGCTTTCAATGATCTAAGTATTCAGCAGGCATGTATTTAAAGTAAATTATCGCTGATGGCTCGTCATCTGTTTCAAACTAAACTATAGTGTAGTTACAAAAAACAATTCCACTAGCAACTGAAAAATCAGGATTTCCACTTGCCTCATGGCATAGTAGGTAAATGCACAACGTGGTTATAGTATTTAGCCATAGAAACCAGAGGCTCCTGGGTTCACTTCCAAGGTCTGTGCTAAGTTAGATGATTTCAGCTGGGCAGCTGTTTTCTGGCACTACAATTAGCATCAACGTGTTGGGGTAGGGAGGGGAAAATCAGCCAGAATTCCTGATTGCTATTCAGTGAACCTCTGCTGGTGTATGCCTGTGTTGGCACTCCTGCGTGTGCTCTCCTGTGTGATCAAGTAACTGACATTGTCTCTGGACTCTTCTGATGCCATATGAGCCGAACATAAGGAGGAAAGTGAGAGCAGATTGTTGCCAAGAACCCCTCCAAGTTTCCTTGCCCCTGCTCAGTGCCTCCCTTCAGTAATAGAGTCATAGAGTTATACAGCACAGAAAGAGGCCCTTCAGCTCATTGTGTCCACACCGGCCATCAAGCTCTATTCTAATCCCATTTTCCAGCACTTGGTCTGTAGCCTTGTATGCTATGGTGTTTCAAGTGTTCATCTAAATGCTTCTTGAATGTTGAGGGTTCCTGCCTCTTCCCCCCCGCCCGCCCCCCCGCCCTTTCAGGCAGTGAGTTCCAGATTCCAACCACCCTCTGGGCGAAAAAGTTTTTCCTCAAATCCCCTCGCAACCTCCTGCCCCTTACCTTGAAACTATGCCCCCTGGTTATTGACCCCTCTACTAAGTGGAAAAGTTCCTTTCTATCTATGCCCCTCAATTTTGTACACCTCAATCAGGTCCCCCCTCAGCCTTCTCTGCTCTAAGGAAAACAACCCCAGCCTGTCCAGTCTCCCTTCATAGCTGAAACGCTCCAGCCCAGGTAACATCCTGGTGAATCTCCTCTGCACCCTCTCCAATGCAATCACATCCTTCCTATAGTGTGGCGACCAGAACTGCACACGATATTCCAGCTGTGGCCTAACTAGCATTTTGTACAGCTCCATCATAACCTCCCTGCTCTTATATTCTATGCCTCGGCTAATGAAGGCAAGTATCCCATATGCCTTTTTAACCACCTTATCTACCTGTCCTGCTGCCTTCAGGGATCTGTGTACATGCACACCAAGGTCCCTCTGGTCCTTTGTCCTTCCTAGGATCCTACCATTCATTGTGTATTCCCTTGCCTTCTTAGTCCTCCCAAAATGCATCACCTCACACTTTTCAAGGTTAAATTCCATTTGCCACTGTTCTGCCCATCTGACCATCCCGTCTATATCATCCTGTAGCCTGAGGCTTCCCTCCTCACTATTTACCACTCCACCAATTTTCGTGTCATCTGCGAACTTACTGATCATACTTCCTACATTCATATCTAAACCATTAATGTACACTACAAACAGCAAAGGACCCAGCACCGATCCCTGTGGTACACCACTGGACACAGGCTTCCAGTCACAAAAACAACCTTCGACCACCACCCTCTGCCTCCTGCCACTAAGCCAATTTTGGATCCAATGTGCCAAATTGCCCTGGATCCCATGGGCACTTACCTTCTTGACCAGTCTCCCATGTGGGACTTTGTCAAAAGCCTTACTAAAGTCCATGTAGACTACATCAACTGCACTACCCTCATCCACACACCTAGTCACCCCCTCTCAAAATTCAATCAAATTGGTCAGACATGATCTCCCCCTGACAAAGCCATGCTGACTATCCCTGATTAATCCCTGCCTCTCCAAGTGGAGACTAATTCTGTCCCTCAGAATTTTTTCCAATAATTTCCCTACCACTGATGTTAGACTCACTGGCCTGTAATTCCCTGGTTTATCTCTACTACCCTTCTTGAACAATGGTACTACGTTAGCTGTTCTCCAGTCCTCTGGCACCTCCCCTGTGGCCAGAGAGGTTCTGAAAATTTGTGTCAGAGCCCCTGCAATCTCCTCCCTTGCCTCACAGCGCAGCCTGGGATACATCCTGTCAGGGCCTGGGGATTTATCTACTTTTAAGCCCGCTAAAACTGCTAGTACCTCCTCCCTCTCAATACTCATTTGTTCAAGTATATCACAATCCCCCTGCCTGATTTCTATGCCTACATCGTCCTTCTCCATAGTGAACACAGATGCAAAATATTCATTTAAAACCTCACCTACATCTTCCAGCTCTACACACAAATTGCCACTTTGGTCCCTAATGGGCCCTACTCTTTCCCTGGTTATCCTCTTGCCCTTAATATACTTATAAAACACCTTGATGAGTGGGATGGGTGATCAAATCGCATCCCACCACTCCACAGTATTACATGTTGATGTGCCATGGTGCTGCTCCACCAACTTCAGGCCTTGAGAATATTTTATCAGTCCTAAAACTAGTATGCCCACAAAATAAAAAAGGTCAACCCCTGCTTTGTTTTATAATGATCTTCATTTCTCTCGTGATTATCATGCTTTACAGTTTTCATGACAGCAAAAAAATAGATACTTTGCAATGATCATGAGTTTTATGTCTTGTGGTATACTGGTAAATTGCTAAACAGTGACTTTCATCAATGTGCATTTATTTTTCACTAATGTAACAACTGTGGATCTGTTCACATTGCATAAACATGAAAAATAGATCCAGCAGAGCACTGATTAGATCCCCACAATTTCTGTAGAGACAAATTTAAAAGGGAAATTCTGTCAGTAATTAAACTTGACCTTACTGGAACTGTTCTTTCAAAATTAATCCGGTGTGTTTTATTTACCCCTATTAATGAGGTTGCAGCCACCCATGCCTGAAAAAAATGGCACATTAGATATTAAAGAGCATTAATTTTGTGATATAGAACCTTGGTTCTATATCACAACCTTGGTGTCATATTTGACCCTAAAATGAGCTTCTGACCACATATCCGCAGCATAACAAAGACCGTCTGCTTTCACCTCCGTAACATCGCCCGTCTCTGCCCTTGCCTCAGCCCATCCACTGCTGAAACCCTCACCCATGCCTTTGTTACCGCTAGACTTGACTATTCCAACGCACTCCTGGTTGGCCACATTCCACCCTACGTAAACTTGAGGTCATCCAAAACTCGGCTGCCCGTATCCTAACTCGCACCAAGTCCCGTTCACCCATCACCCCTGTGGTCGCTGACCTACATTGGCTCCCAGTTAAGCAGCGCCTCGATTTCAAAATTCTCATCCTTGTTTTCAAATCCCTCCATGGCCTCGCCCCTTCCTATCTCTCTAATCTCCTTCAGCCCCACCACCACCCCCCACCCGAGATATCTGCGCTCCTCTAATTCTGCCCTCTTGAGGATCCCTGATTATAATCGCTCAATCTTTGGTGGCCGTGCCTTCTGTTGCCTAGGCCCTAAGCGCTGGAATTCCCTGCCTAAACCTGTCTGCCTCGCTACCTCTTTCCTCCTTTAAGACCTACCTCTTTGACCAAGCTTTTGGTCACCTGCCCTAATTTATCCTTATGTGGATCTGTGTCAAATTTTTAGTCTTAAAATACTACTGTGCAGCGCCTTGGGACGTTTTACTACGTTAAAGGTGCTATATAAATACAAGTTGTTGTTGTAAGGGAATACTAGAGTGCAGCGCAACCTTAAAGATACTGGATTAATGATGCAAGACCTGAAGTGTATTGAATTTGTTACCTAACACCTTAAGTAACACAGTTTACTTGTTGCAATGAATTACATGAAAATTCGTCATCCTGTACATTGGAACTCCCATTATATACAGTTATCAACAAAAAATATGGGATGAGCACAAAGAAAGAAAGATGGGGTTATAGAATAAGGTGCGATGCGGACAAAGACGGTTTGATGATAAAAAGGAAGTTCCTTATGAAAAGGATATGACAGCAAGGCCTTAGATATTCCGTTTTGTGTTATTAAAAAGTCAGATGACAGATTACAAGTTTTGACTCCTCCCTCAGGCATCCTTTCTTTAACAGCTCATTGTTTTCATGCATTTGCCCTTCAGTTGTGAAGGCAAGCAAGCAGAAAGCGTGAGATTTCATCACAAAATTTGTCACTGAGATGAACTCGGTCAATATTTCCTTTCCAATATAAAATACAGCATTTGAGTCAGGTAATTCATCCAGTAGCCCAGCTGAGAGCTGATAAAACTCATCAAAAGCATTGCTAATTGATCTGAGGAAGCTCACAACAAAATACACTGCAACATGAAACAACTGAAATCCAGCTACAACACTGAAGAGAAGAAAATCATTTTGCATGGGAAATTATGCCCGTAATGATTACCACAGCCTAAAAAAAAAAGAGAAGTCGCACAACACCAGGTTATCGTCCAACAGATTTATTTAAAATTACAAGCTTTCGGAGCTATCGATCGCCCCTTCAGGTAAAGTCACAGTAACTTTACCTGAAGAAGGGGCGATCGATAGCTCCGAAAGCTTGTAATTTTAAATAAATCTGTTGGACTATAACCTGGTGTTGTGCGACTTCTCATTTTTGTCCACTCCAGTCCAACGCCGGCATCTCCGCATCATAAAAAAAAAAGACTATACTCTCTGCAATAATCTCTTAGCAGGAACGGCTGGGGCTCTTTCCTCAAGGAAAGAGAAGGCTGAGGGATGACCTGATAGAGATCTTTAAGATTATGAAAGGGTTTGATAGGGTAGACGTAGAGAAGATATTTCCACTTGTGGGGGAGACCAAAACTAGGGACCATAAATACAAGATAGTTACCAAATAAATCCAATAGGGAATTCAGGAGAAACTTCTTTAACCAAAAAGAGTGGTAAGAATGTGGAACTCACTACCTCAAGGAGCATTTGAGGCAAATAGCATAGATGTATTTAAGGGGAAGCTAGATAAGCACATACAAGAGAAAGGAAAAGAAGGATGTGCTGATAGGGTTAGATGAAATGGGATGGGAGGAAGTTTGTGTGGAGCATAAACACCGGCACGGACCAGTTGGGCCGAATGGCCTGTTTGAGTTGTAGTCTGGGTAATTCTATGTAATACGTCATAATATTTAAGCAACAGACTCGTCTGATAAACGTTGTACCAGGTAATTAAGTATGGAAGACAAAAATGTTGCAAAAACACAGGTCAGTCAGCATCCATGGGGGAGAACAGACAAGTTAATGTTGTGTGTGGATTCATCTTCAAGACTGAAAACTAAGAGGCAGACAGGTGTGCTAATACAATCAGAAAAGGGTTTGCAGGGGTGGGTGGTTGGGGAAGATATATTCTTTTAAAAAAAGACAAACCCAGAAAAAAAAGTCTAAGTGGAATGATTAACCTCAGTCAAGTAATTGACGGAAACATTGGTGCAGAAATTCTGATCCCAACGGGTGTGTACGCGCTATGTACTCACCCGTAGGGACATCGGAAATGCTGGTTTCAGGCATGCACAGCGCATGCGCTGGAAACCGGCATTTCCGATCGGTCAAGAAAGCTCGACAGATCCTCCGGCTGCCCGGGAGAAGGGCCTCTGTGGGCGGAGAGTTCTGCTTTTTGGAGACCCTCTGCCCGCGGAAAACACTTACAATTCTTGCGCCTGGTAAAAGCAGGCGTAAGGCCTGCTTTTACCAGGATAAGAGTTGAAAAAAAGTAAAAAAAAAAAAAATTTCCACTGATTTATCATTTAAAAATACTTTATAGAAAGGTAAGTTTATTTTTAGCCCTGTTAAAAACTTTAATTTTTTTCAAATAATAAAATTTTTGTTTAAAATACTTAATTTATTGTAATTTAGTCATTTAAAAAATGTGATTTTTAAAAGAAATGTATTTAAAGTTTTACTATGTTTTGGGGGTGATTTCCATTCATATATTTGATAAGTCTTCCTATCAAATGTATGAAGGGAGATTCCCTTCTGTGATTGGCTCCCCATGGCCCATGTGATCCCAGGGATGCTGCGAACTGCCTGCGCCTCTGGATACGTGGGCCCTGCGCACCGGCAGTTTGGAGAGGCCCAGCAACGGAACTCTGCACCTCCCGGGAGCCCTCCGGTCTTGGCGCAGATTTTTCCAGATCGGGAGGCCTGCGATCGGAATATCTGGGCCATTAAGACTTTATAAAGAGACAGTGTGTGTAAATAACAAAGGAAGTGGGAGGCCTGGAAAAATACAAGAAAATGAATGAAATGGAAAACCCAGGGGTCAGGTGTGGAATTCAAAGAGGCATGGAATTAAAACCGGTTTGAAAATGATGATACAGCTCAAGTCTTAAGTTATTTAAGTCAATGCTTAGACCAGAGGGTTGGAGAGTGCCTAGAATATATGAGACATTGGGCTAGAAATTCATTATAGCCCAGGAATGGGCGGTGTCATTAAAAAAAGTTGGAGAAGTAGCGCCAGGCGCTAATGCTTCAGACTGCATGCAAAATTTGTGCTCACTGCTCAAAAAAATGATTGGAGTCCTAATTCAAGTCTTAAAGCCCAAAGCTCATTGGCGTTGCACTCAAAGGGTGGACCAATATCAGGTGCAGTCTAATCACAAGTCATGATTGCCACAGGCTTTTTCCAGTACTTAAAGGGGGGCTTCACTGATGCTGCAGAACCTCATTCTCAACATTGCTGGCTGTGCAGCTGCCTCAGCAAGCAGCAGCAGGTCAAGGAAGGAGTCAGAGGACTGAAAAAGCTGTACTCATGGCAGATCCACGCCCCAGGGAGAGAGCCCGCAGATTCTGCAATCAAGCATTGGAGGCATTGGTGTTTGCTGTGGAGAGACAGAGTGCTCTACCTGGCAAGTGGCAGGAAGCCCTTGCTGCAAGTCTTCCGCACCATGTGGAGGGAGGTAGCACAGCACGTCTTGGGGAACACTGTGGTCCCCAGGACCCACACAGTGTGCAGGAAGAAATTTAATGACCTCACTCGGGTGGTCAGGGTTAGTGAAAGCTTCTACAAATGCTACATACCACTATCTGTACCACAATCTTGACACACTGCCCAAAGCACCACACCCCCAGCAATCTCTCTCCAACAATCTCTACACCTACCAACACTCACACCCACATCTCACACACAGTGACAGCTATTCAACTATGGCAGGCACATCACCCAAACACATTGCTCCACACTCACACACCCACACTTTCCTTTCTCTTGCAGGCCAAGGTGGCTCACAACAGGAGGAGCAGGAATGCACAAGCGGGTGACAAGCCGACACCCAACCACTGTCTGCGCTGGAGAACAGAGTGCTGCAGATTATTGTGCGCCAGGTGGTGGGCGACGTTGACCCCTTTGGGGACAACGGTATGTTCATCCCTACTCTTTCTTCTCACATCCCACTTACCCCTCACCTTTTCGCAATTTCCAGGTAATCATGCTGTATGCATGCATTTCTCCCTTCCTGCCCCGCTCCACTCACCCGACTCTTGTGCCTTTATGCTTCAGGAAACCAGCAAGCACCTAAGCAACCTGTCCCTGAGGGCACCATAGAGAGTGAGGTGGAAGAGGAGGAGGAATAACACACCGCTTCACTGCATGTCTGACCTGCAGGCACCAGCTCAGCTAATGGCACTACGCGTTCTTTAGAGGCTAGTATAGCAGCGGGATCTGCACAGGGTGAGGCACCGAGGACTAGTGGGCTGCAGGAAGGCCAGGGGGAAAGGGTAGCTCGGGGGCTGCTGCCATCGTGGCCAGGTCTACCACCGTTGACCGGGGCTTTCACGGTGTCACAGCAGGCCAGCAATCTGTGCTCCAACAGAGTGGTAGAGATGCTGAGGTGCTGCCCCGGGGGAGTGGCAGTGGGTCAGTGGAGCAGGAACCCGCTGTCCTTTCTCAGGATTACAGCATTCCTGCTCCCACCACTGCCACTGAGCTATTGCCCTCGTCGCTGCCTGTCATCCAGCCAGCCCAGACTGCTGCCGCCCATGCTGAGGTGGTGCAGTCTACAGCCGGACCTTCCAGGCCCAGAGCTGGTCGAGGGCGTCCCACAAGGCCATCTGAAGTCTCCCGCACGGACACTCAGCAGCCTTCCACCAGTCATGCTGCAGCCATTGCACCAACACTTCGTAGGAGCACTAGCGTAGGCAAAGGCACAGTAACAAGAGGCACAAAGGGTTTGCACAAGGGTGAAGAGTCAGTATTTTTGTTGTAAATATATGTTCACTGATTTGATAAATTTATTAATTCAGTTTGGATTTTTTGTGGTGTGTCTCATTTCAACTTTGCGCTGTGATATAGCCTGTGATAGGGATGGAATGATGGGGATGTGGTGAGCAACATGGATTTGGGGTTTAATTCATTTGAACCGCACTGCCCTTCTGGAAGGCCGATTGAGTGGCTGCCTCCTCCCTCGCTCCTGTTCCTCCTCCTCGTCTTCCTTCTCTCCTCTTTCCTCCTCTTCCTGAGGTGGTCCCACCATCCCTGGTGGCAAGGGCTGGGCCCTCATGATGGCCAAGTTGTGGAGCATGCAGCAGACCACCACGAAATGGGATACCTGCTCAGCCGAGTACTGGAGGACTCCTCTCGAGCGGTCAAGGCAGTGGAACCGTTGCTTCAGCAGGCCGATGGTCTGTTTGATGATGTTCCTGGTGGCAGCATAGCTCTCATTATATGAGTGCTGGGCAGGAGTGTTGGGGTTGCGGAGGGAGTCAGGAGCCAGGTGGAGAGCGAATAGCCCTTGTATCCAAGCAGCCAGCTCGAGCTTGATGTGGTGGAAGAGTGCTGGCACACCGGTCTGGCGCAGGATGATGGCATCATGGCTGCTGCCACGATAGCGGGCATTGACATTGAGGATTCACTGTCTGTGGTCACACACCAATTGCACATTAAGTGAGTGGTAGCCTTTGCGGTTACGGAAGATCTCAGGATTGTTATGCGGTGCCCGCAAAGCCACGTGGGTGCAGTCAATGACGCCCTGCACCATGGGGAATCCTGCTATCCTGGCAAAGCCACATGCATGCTTGTCCTGCTTCTCTCTGGTGATGGGGAAGGAAATGTAGTCTCTTCTCCTACTGTAGTGAGCCTCTGTGACCTCCCGGATGAAACGATGGACGGCGAACTGCGAGATATTAGCTATGTCTCCTGAAGCAGACTGGAAGGATCCGCTGCCGAAGAAAGTGGGGGCGACAGTGACCTTGTCTGCCACAGAGCTGTAGTCGCCCTGATCTGAGGCTGGAGGTCTGGTTGCAGGAGGTGGTAGACTTCTGTGACCACCTCCTTTGTGAAGCTGAGCTTTCTAATACACTACCCCTCACTTAATTGGAGGTAGGAATACCCTTGGAGGGAAGGCCTCCTGTTGAGAGCCCTGATGGCCCGCCTCCTCCCTCTGGGCACATGTTTCAGTCTTTCTCGCTGCCTCCGCATGGATCCTGGAGGGCAAGGTCGACTGCCAGTACAGCCCCCATTAATGTAACCAAGTGTAGCTGTTAGATTTTTTTTTAGGAATAAATGTAGCTACTTCTTAGTTGCCACAACACTCCTGATACAAAATAACCTTGAAATTACTAAATGAAACTGTTTGACTATGTGAAATTGACAAGAAACCACTGAAACTCCACTAACCCGACAGCTGCGAGTCATTACTGATGATCCCTTTTAATAACATCCCTGGAGCAGGCTTCTCGGTGCTTCAAGCCAGCTCTCCCTGTCGCTGTTTACTCCAGCCGCTAAGGTACGTGGCAACAATCAATTTTGCAGATCGGGTGGTCAGAGAGCGTTGCACACTCACTGACGGCACGATCCACCTGGCGTTGAGGCTCCAGGCGATTACTGTTACCGACGTTGCTACCTGGGAGTGGGGGGGGCGCGTTGGGATGATTTATAATGCTGTGGCGCCCTGTTAGCGCCATCTGCTGGTGCGAAGGGGATGCGCTAAGGGGACGAATTTTCCATTATTCTTAAAACTTGCATTCAGCTTCACTGGAACAGTGTACGAGGTCAGAGTGAGTGGAAAGGGGAGTTAAAGCCGTAAGCCACAGGTAGCTTGGATCTCCATTTGTGGACAGAATGGAGGCATTCAGCAAAGTTGTTATCTAATCTGTATTTGGTCTCCCCTTTAATATCTTAATGGGTCTCTCCATTATGTGACTAAGGTTATATCACTTTGCTCATGATTCCTCTTTGGTTTTATGTGTATATTTTAACCCCTCCCCTTTTTGATTTAATTAAAATGCCTGTCCTCTTATTATTCCAGTTTTGAAGGGCCACACCCAAAACCTTAATCTATCTGTTCTCCCGATAGACACCGACTGACTTGTCTTTCCAGCATTGTGTGATTTTCAAGCATCTGCGGTATTGAAAGAAAAAAGACTTGTATTTATATACCGCATTTCACGACCACCGGCTGTCCCAAAGTGCTTTACAGCTAATGAAGTATTTTTTGAAGTGTTGTCACTGTTGTAATGTGGGAAACGCGACAGCCAAATTGCGCACAGCAAGCTCCCACAAACAGCAATGTGAAAATGACCAGAAAATCTGTTTGTGATGTTGATGGAGGGATAAATATTGGCCAGGACACAGGGAATAACTCCCCTGCTCTGCTGGAAATAGTGCCATGGGATCTTTTATGTCCACCTGAGCAGCAGACAGGGCCTCGGTTTCGAAAGACAGCACCTCTGACAGTGCAGCACTCCCTCAGCACTGCACTGGGAGCGTCAGCCTAGATTAATGTGCTCAAGTCTCTGGAGCGGGGCTTGAACCCACAACCTTCTGACTCAGAGGCGAGAGTGCTGCCGAATGAGCCACAGCTGACACTAATTGTGCTTTTAACTATGTATGTGGGGTGTACTTTAAAATCTGTTGGATAAATCACACCTTCATGCATAGGAACAGGAGTAGGCCATGTAGCCCCTCGAGCCTGTACCACCATACAATGAGATCAGGGCTGATCTATGATCTAACTATATATACCCACCAGTTCCCGTAATACCTTTGGTTAACAGAAATCTATCAATCTCAGTTTAAAATTATCAAATGACCCAGCATCAACTGCCATTTGCGGAAGAGAGTTCCAAACTTCCACCACCTTTTGTGTGTAGAAGTGTTTCCTAACTTCACTCCTGAAATAACCTTCTTCGTTGCTATTCAATTACAGTATATTGAAAGCAAAAATGTATTAATTTAATGATCAGCAAAACACACAGCTGCTATGATAGCAAAATACTGCGGATGCTGGAAATCTGAAATAACAACAGAAAACGCTGGAAAAACTCAGCAGGCCAGGCAGCATCCGTGGAGAGAGAAAGAGAGTTAACGTTTCAGGTCGATGACCTTTCGTCAGAACTGTGAAGAGCCGGAAATCAAATAGATTTAAGGCCAGAGTAAAGCTGGGAAAAGGGGGAGGGGATAAAAGAACAAAGGGGGAGATGAAGAGACATTAAGAGATATGCAAGGCTAGAGGTGGTGTTAATGTGACAGATTAAGGCTGAAAGAAGTGTGAAATCCACTGGCAGAATGAAGGACAGCTGCCAGCTTCTAGGAGGAAAAAAAAAGGTGGGGGTGGGCAAATAAAAGGGTGGAAAAAATAAAATATAAATGTGATTGGAGCCCTCACCCCTGCCCCTCCCGGAACCACGATAGGGTTCCCCTTGTCCTCACCTTTCACCCCACCAGCCTCCACATTCAACGGATCATCCTCCGCCATTTCCGCCACCTCCAGCGTGATCCCACCACCAAACACATCTTCCCCTCACCTCCCCTTTCAGCATTCCGCAGGGACCGCTCCCTCCGCGACACCCTAGTCCACTCCTCTACCACCCCCAGCACCCCTTCCCCTTCGCCCGGCACCTTCCCGTGCACGCGCAGGAGATGCAACACATGCCCTTTCACCTCCCCTCTTCCCACTGTCCAGGGCCCCAAACACCCCTTCCAGGTGAAACAGCGATTTACTTGTACTTCCTGCAATTTAGTATACTGTATTCGCTGCTCACGATGTGGTCTCCTCTACATTGGGGAGACCAAACGCAGATTGGGTGACCGCTTTGCGGAACACCTCCGTTCAGTCCGTAAGGGGGACCGCTTCACTCCCACTCTGACCTCACCATCCTCGGCCTATTACACTGTTCCACGGAAGCGCAGCGTAAGCTCGAGGAACAGCACCTCATCTTTCGTTTAGGCACGCTACAGCCCTCTGGACTCAATATCGAGTTCAACAATTTTAGATCATAACCTCAGCTCCAATCACATTTATATTTTATTTTTTCCACCCTTTTATTTGCCCACCCCCACCTTTTTTTTTTCCTCCTAGAAGCTGGCAGCTGTCCTTCATTCTGCTAGTGGATTTCACACTTCTTTCAGCCTTAATCTGTCACATTAACACCACCTCTAGCCTTGCATATCTCTTAATGTCTCTTAATGTCTCTTCATCTCCCCCTTTGTTCTTTTATCCCCTCCCCCTTTTCCCAGCTTTACTCTGGCCTTAAATCTATTTGATTTCCGGCTCTTCACAGTTCTGACGAAAGGTCATCGACCTGAAACGTTAACTCTCTTTCTCTCTCCACGGATGCTGCCTGGCCTGCTGAGTTTTTCCAGCGTTTTCTGTTATTACACAGCTGCTATGGATTGTCAACTTTTCTGCTACTGTACAAGAGAACAATAAAAGGCAATACTTTCTGAAAATACATTGTCCTTTACTGGTACTGCAGTTTCCAGCTTTGAAAAGGCTGAAACAGTCCAGGTTTGACAACTGGCCAGTGGTGAAGCAAGTTCCATTGCTACCAACACCACACTGAATGGGCTGACTGTAATACCATTTAATGCATCAGAGGGTCTGGTGTCTGCAGTTGGGCTGATTTTCTTTTATTTGGCTGAACACTGTAGTTTCAAAGTAATCAGGATGCTGTAGCGTCAAAGGCTGCAACTAAAATAATTGAAAGCAATATGGATAATTATTTCAATCCTATGTGAGAAACTACTCAACAGAAGAGGCTGCATTAGTCGGTCACATACATTTATTGTACACACAAGCCAACTGGCATGCATCACTTTGTACTGTAGATTAATAACTGAACAGGGTTATGTTGCAAAGCTGAGACACATTTGAGGAGTTCAGATGACATTTGAGTTCAGATAACTTCATAAACGACGAGAGCAAAGCCTCATCATTTTGCAATTATCAAAATCCTGAGTTTGCTGCAAATTTTTAAATATAATAGTTCTGTTTTTATCGTATTTTTGAAGCTCTGACACTAGACTTTGACGATCAGTTCAGATATTTTGCTATTGTCTATTTATGGCTATGTTTTTTTGATGAAGCTCATCATGTGACAGAAAGGGTCATTTTACAACATTAAACTGCCCAAAATATAATCTACACACACAAAGCCCAGTGGAAACAATCACAGCATATCTTAGATTTAATTAACCTTTGTACATAGACTTACCTGTTTTTCGTCAATAGATTCAGCTGCTTTCGTGATTCCGTCGAGACACTTTCCAATGATGGGAATGACCTGTCTGTCAACGTCAGAAAAGGTCTTCATTGATTCTCCAATTCTGACTATTCTTCGTTCATCCAGATCTTGAATTTTCTGAAATTAACAATTTTATTATCGAACATATTTTTAATTAATTAACTTTCTGTACTTAATACACTGAAAACTATGGGGGGAATTTTGCCGACGCTCAGGGGGTGGGTTTGGAGGCGGGACATCCAGCAAAATTGCAAAGATTGACCGGGTCAGAAACCCAGAGTTTCAGAGGTAAGAAAATATTGGGAAAATCATTTTTAATGTATTTAGACTTTTCTGTAGGTGACAAGTTTTGAATTGTTTGTGTAGTCCCACCTCATTGGGAGAACCTCTCACCAGTGACAGATCGCTTCTGTAACCTCACCTGCAGCTGCCATCTGTTCTAGTCTAAGGAGGGAGTCACTGGAGAGCCTGAATGCAAGGGCTCACCTTTGTACAGGGATTGTCAGCATTTGCAGCACCTCAAAGCTGTCAAACACTGAGAAATTATCTGTCAAAAAAAATTGAGTGGCCCCTTTAAGAAAACCGGCAGATGACGAATCAACTGATGTCATCGGACACTGGCTTTCTCTAATTTGGCTGGCAAGCCCGCAGGGCGGGCTTAACAAGGCCAATTGACGCAAAATCGCGTATGTGCGTCGGACGTTGTTGCAGGCGGGATTGGAACCCGGAAGGCAGCTGTCCCACCTCCAAGCCGCATTGAGAGGAAAAATCGCGGCCTAAAACTCTGTGGAAGGGCCCCAGGAAGAGGCAGAGTGTTTGGTATATTGTCCATTGCTTGGTTACCTAGAGGATCTGTTTTCTGATCAGCAGATACTGTATCCTGAATTACACTGAAAATCTCAGCCTAACAGTAATCTGATTCAATCATTTAAACGACTTGAGGACAAATCAATGCTACTGTAATTTAATGAAAATATATAGCTGCCAAAGATAATGAGGCATCAATTATTATACTAATCCATTTGTTGTAATTTATAGTTGTCATTTTGTTTCTGGGTAACTGTTAATCATCCAGTGACGCTCTAAATTTGGATCTGAATTTTTTTTACTCTTACTAAAATTAAAATTGTGTTCCTTTTTTTTAAGTGGATAATTGGTGAGTAATGAGTCCTTTATCATCTCAAAGGAAACAGTGCGTTAGGGCTCAAAAGTCACACTTGCCTATAATGAAGAACACAAAATAGTTCCCTGAACTATGAGCAGGAGTCTCAACACAAGTTTTTAGACATATATTGGTGTAAATGTATAATACAGTGACACCTCAAGAAGGTAGTCTCGCATCGCACTAGAACTAGTTTTATTTTCTGAATTCGAACGGTTGGAAATACACAGTCTACTAACACCTGAGAAGGGAGAGGTTAATTCTTCAGCATTTTCTATTATTTCAGATTCCAACCATTTGCAGGTTTTCGCTTTTTATTCCTCCTGAATTAATAACCCCTGCGTTCAGAGAGTCTTCCCTCAACTCCTCCCCCACTTTGAGCCATTCTAACTCCTCTCCCATTCAGAGACACTCTTCCCCTCCCAATTTCAGTAAAAGAGGCACAGTTTTGCCACCTCCTCCATCCCCCAGTTCTTCCCTGCCCCAAGCTCACAGTGAACTCTTCTCACCAATGTTTTTCTCATTGCTAGTCCTGGCTCAGGCTCCTAATTATAATTCCCTGACTTGGAAAAGATCAGGAATTTTCCACCACAGCAGAAAGAGTCTGTTTCCAGAGTGAAACAACAGTGTCAGGTCTGAGCTGGAACCATCAGTGCCAGAGAAGAAAGCATCAGGGCTAGTGATCTACCAGCTAAAGCCATTGGGGCAACAAATCTGTTACTAAGCAAATATAGGCTCATTTGCTACCCCAATAGGATGAAAAATGTATACATTTTGCATAAATGCGTATGCCTGCTGACGCTGCTGTGCGATGCCTCAAGTGCGACAACCACTCTGAGGTGTGATGCTCTACAGCCTGTGTTCTGTATTCAAAATTTTAAATACAGATTTTTAAAGTCATTTTTTGATCCCCAATTTAACATTTCCCAAAGAAATGTCCTACTTTCTGACCAACTTACAATGTTACATCTTTATATAGGCTAAAATAACTAGATTCCAACTTACCTGGAATATGTTTGGTATGTTTGTATAATAATGTTCATGCTGTTCCTTATTAAAGCTCTGCAGAACGCTGGAATATTCTCCCTTACTATCAGATGCCATCTGCTGTCGGGTAAGGGCCTGCTGCCGAGCCTGTTAATATTCACAAACAATAAATTGATCAATAATGCGATACTTGAATTTCATACTACCTGTTAGTGCATTTTCGCACAAATGATGGTGTTCTTTATTTCCCAGCAAATAATTATCAAAAAGGACTTATACAACTATAAGCCAGCAAATGTAGGATGGAAGAAAGAGAAAGAGAAATTGTGCAAATCATAAATGCAGGAAAGGCAGTGAGAATGTGAAATAAAAAATATAAGGAACAGGAAAACAGAAGGGGTGTAAACATCATTAAATTTACATGGGACATTGAGAATAAAGATCTGTGGATTGGGCAGCATTCTATAGTGTTAGTAGGCGAGTACGTGTAGGATTTTTCTTGTGGCCTCTTAGCTTTTCATAGAAACACATTATTCTTAAGACACCACATTCAACCTGTATGATCTTATAATTTACTACGCTAGAATCTAAATGATTGAAAAAAATTAACGATGAGCTTAAATCTTCACTTACTATTACAATTGCAGTTCTTCTCTTCACGGCCACTTAATACCCACAACAGGGATCACAGATTGTATTGCGAATGAGTGACCGGTACTCAGTATTTCAAACATATGAATGCTGGTTTCCAATTCTTTGACTTGTAGTGAAAGGCTGATATGTGAGTAGTGCAGATAAAAAGCCAATCATTTTTCATTCAATTCAGTGTGTTGCCCGATGGATAAATTTATCATATGACGTTGTACTGATAAATATTAGTTGTTCGGTCCCCTGCTCTGTGCTTTACTAGCTGAGGGTGGCAGTGGGACACAATTGCTGGCCTCAGTATCCTGGGACAAGGAGGGATAAAATTAAGTCAGCTAAAGTTCCACTTCTGATCACTACTGGTGAACCCTGCTGGAAGAATGCAAGTGTAGAGAACATGCAAGAACAGGATTGGTCTTGGGTGTGAGGCCACACACTGTCCATTAGTCTGGCATCACTCACTTGCTAGGCACACAGAAGATAGCTGGCTATTCACGAGATAATAGAGGGCTCCTGCTGTTCATGGAACCATACCTCAGCATGTGTCACCGTCAAAAGCAGAGGAATGGAGAAGGACATGAAAAAAAGTTCAATTCAGCTAATTTGTGGCCGTGGAGATTGGTGTATAAAAACTCGTACACAAATACTGAAGCACAATTCCCTGTAACTGTAATAATAACTATCAACAAAGTGTGTAGAAAACTCATTTGTTAATTGCAAACCTCTTATTTATAACACACTTTTCTGCCAAGCCGCAGTAGAAGTTGAATTTAAGTTAAAGGCTATTCAAACCTCCTTAAAAAATACTCCGATAAAAAAAGCAACTTCGCTGCTCTTCATAGGACACGAACAACAAAATCTAGTTGAAACCAAATGTCGTTATTTCACTTGCAAATTGTGCACTCGTTCAAAAAAAAACTCGTGTGCAGGCTTAGTGAGAAGAAAATAAAAGATTCTGCACTTTTGCAGTTTAAAAATGGAATTGGTTCCTTATTTAAGAAGCTAAATATGACAGAACTTCCTATGTGCAGAATACCATACCATCCCACCACATTTATGCATTCACAAGTGAAATATTTTAATATGGCAATACAATGTTTACTTGTCTCGCAATCTTCACAATGAACAAAAAACAGACCTTGGAGACAGCTTGGCTGCTAATCCTAAGCAGCAGCTGATTACTAAATTCCACCATTGGTCAGTTTTAAAGCCCTGCTGGAGAAGATGGATTCTGTTCACTTGTACACTGAAGCACTGGGCACAAAATGTTTCTAATGCCCATCTTGATGACTATGGGAATCAAAGCAAAGTACATCTTTTGAAGCAGAACCATTGGACCTCCAAGTTGTTTAAAAAATATCCCCTCTAAAGGCAGCACACTAAAAGCTGCAATCCTTTAAAAAAAAATTAGTGACTCATTCAATTTAGATGGTTTAATGTGGAAACCCAAAATATTTGAAGTACATTTTTTTAAATAAAATCATATTGCAACATTGTAAACCTGTCAAGTATTACACTAGCTTTTTGAAAGCTATGTGCACTATTTTTTAAATTTGAGTTTTCCATTTTAACATACTTTACTATATTGAACATTAATAACTTGGTCAAACGCTACATACAATTCTTTCAGTTAAGACAATGACCAACTGTAGTTGTGATGCTTGAGCCCATATCCAATATTTGCAGCTAACAATGTCCTAGAATTTAATGCACATCACATTGCATTGTAAGTGCGCTATATCTACTCACTGGTGCAACTCTGATTTCTGACCAAGAGACCCTTATCAGTAAATATACTGAACCTTTTTGTAGTTGGGTTGTACTTGCTGCACATAATGGGATACCAGAATTTGTTGAAATTTGGGGTCCATAGTGTTTGAACAGCCATGTAGCTGAGCCATGATGCATCACATTTGTGCTTGTGCAGCAGCACTCACTCTGTTTTGGAGAAAACTGGAGCAACAGTGTGTGTTGTGAATGCAAGCTGGCTAGCATGAGTGAGGAGGATCACTTGATGGACCTTGTGAGCAAAGGTCAAGTAAGTATAACATCTGAGATGGTCTCACTTGTACAAATATGAACAGTTAGTTGCCCTTTTTTGAACAAGATTTCCAAAATTACTGGCATAGCAAGAGTGCAAATAGCACATAGCTTGGGAACCTAGCTGTTACTTTGGTAATGGAGGTGCTAAGTGTAACAAATCTTTGTTTCCCTTTTTAACCTTCACCTGTTACAACTCAGAGCTGGTGTGATGTGTCTAATATATATTAATAAGATACTCTTTGACCTCATTAAACTAGGAACCGCAGTGGAAAAATCAGCCTCATATCTGTTTGGCAGTGAAATGGGTGAATTATTATCCTTACTCCACATAAATTTGCATGAATGGCTATTCAGATACTGTTCCATTTTGAATTGAATCTGGAATTAAACTAGAAGCGGCCATGGTGAATATGTACTTCTGTTTAGGAGGACGTGTTAAACAGAACTGAATATAAACAAACCCCACTTGGGGCTCAGACGGTGCCACAGTCCATATGATTCTGCAGCAAAGTGGCACGGAAGAGTATCTTCTGAGTAAGGCCAAATAACTCCAATAAATGGGAGATAAAGAAGGGGGGAGGGGCAGAAATAAAAGAGAAATGAAAAGAAAAGTGGTCCCTAGATCACTCACTGGCACAGAGTCGTGCAGGTGACCTACTAACTCTGTTGACCAGGATATGATGCTGCAGCAGGTAAGGCTGGAGTAAATAAAGGAGAAAAGACCTTATTAAAATAAATTAGTATCACGATATGGGATGACAAATAAGTGGGATCCTTTTATAATGAAGTAAGTTCCTTTTGTTCAGATTTTCAACTATAGGAATTGCATACCAAAACAAATGGGAAATTAGTAAAAGTTTCCTTCATTAGGAACTACCTTTTACCAAATTAGAAATTATATGGCTTTAACTGCATATTTGTGCCCACCATTACAAAACAAGGGATATACATCAACAGCAAATGACTTGTAGATAAACTGTTCGAATTCCCAATTTATTCCTGCATTTAAAATCGGTCCTAGAATAGCAATTTCTGTCATACTTAAGCTCACCGATAATAAGTAATTAGATGTGATACCATCCATGGGCAAATAACTGCAAGTATTCACTGTTCTATTCTTCCACCGATACACAGCTATTGTATTCACTTTGTTAAAACCAGCACTATCCAGCCCTTTATAGTTCCTGAAAATGAATACTGTAGACTTAAGTATTTCTGAAGTGGCTGACATGGTGCATTCACATAAAAAGCATCTGCATCGTGACACACAGACACACACAGTTCGAGACGATCCTAATCAGTCAAACTGTGCCATAAGGCAGAAAGTAGTCCTTTGTTTCGCCAGTAAAATAAAACGTGATGCATCGCTAAGGGCTACCAGGCTCCACTCTTCTCTATTGATCCTAGTCAGACATCAATAATGCCACAGTTAAATTGAGGAAACAAACAGCTAATTATGGTTCGTTTACATCGAAAAAAATTGGACCTGGGAATGGGTTGTTTTAACATAGCGAACAATGGCTCTGGCTTTCTTATAAAGGTCCACTGGCCCCATGGGTAACGCTAACCTTAAAATCAATTTGTAGGAAAATCTCTGAGTGGTGAAGAACCCAACCTAACCCTGCTGAACGTTCTCAAATTTTTCTTCAAACTATTGAATTTTTCTACAAATATTTTGTACAGCACTGGCTGCAAAATAGTAACAGTAAAACTTTTTTTTATCATCAGCTCAGTAAACAGTCTGTGAATATTTCAAAGCCTGGATTGAGAGAAATTACTGATTTTCAAAACACTGATGTACTTCAGTTTAAAAAGTACACAACATCAACATGCAGACACTTAGCAATAGTTTACTTGTAATTGGCCTACCAAATACTAAATATTAGTTTTAATATCTTCAAAATTACTTTATCGGAACATAGCAACAGGAGTAGGCCATTTAGTCCCTCGAGCCTGTTCCGCCATTCTATGAGATCATGGCTGATCTGTGTCCTAACTCCATATACCCACCTTTGCCCCACATCCCATAATACCTTTGACTGACAGAAATCGATCAATCTCATTTAAAATTAACAATTGACCCAGCATCAACTGCTGTTTGTGGAAGAGAGTTCCAAACTTCTAACATCCTTTGCGTATGGATTTTCTAACTTCACTCCTGAAACGGCCTAGCTCTAATTTTTAGGCTATGTCCCTCACTCCTAGATTCCCCAACCAGTGAAAATAGTTTCTTTCTATTTACCCTATCAGTTCCCCTTAATATCTTGAAAACCTTGATCACACAACCCCTTAACCTTCTAAATTCCAGGGAATACAACCCTAGTTTGTGCAAAATCTCCTCGTAATTTAACCCTTGGTCAGGTATCATTCTGGTAAATCTACGCTGCACTCCCTCCAAGGCCAATATATCCTTCCTAAGGTGTGCCAAGAACTGCTCTCAGTACTTCAGGTGTGATCTAACCAGGGCTTTGTACAGCTGCAGCATAACTTCTACCCTCTTGTATTCTAGTCATCTAGATATAAAAGCCAGCATTCCATTAGCCTTTTTGGTTATTTTTTGTACCTGTCTATGACATTTTAATGATCTATGTACATGGACCCCACAAGTCTCTTTGGACTTTGAATAATTTGGCAGAATTTTTTTTTTTTATAATCGGTATCATTTTTCATGAGGGAGTTTGGCATGTACTACAAATATAATGATTTGCACAAAGACTTAGTTATCCTTTGGCACTATTCAGTATTTAGATTTTATTTCATTTTCATAATTGATACTGTAGTTCTCAAGAGTTAAATATCGTGAACATAACTACAAATCTATAAACTATAAAAAAAGTGCATAGTCCTAAACTATTAAATATAATCTGTGCACATCAACAAAAGTTCTCTCGAAATCTAAGTTCACTCTACATTTTTGAGAGTATGGTCACATGGGCTTAGCACAAAAAAAAGACATTATTCGAGACACTGCATGGATGAGACATTCTAGACATGTGCATTTATCAAACACTATCCTCAGTGTTTTGTAACGTTCTTCCACATTCCAAGCATTATGATAACCCTTTCGATGCTCACCCAGCTCCCCATACACTGGCACAGCTGATGCATTGTTTTGGTTACATATCAATGCTTTAAATGGGCCCCCCATTTCTGTAGTTTCTTTTCATTACTAAAGCCTCTCATTCCTGGTATAATCTTAATAAATCTCTTCTGTACCCTCTTCACAGCCTTGAGATTGTTTCTAAAGAAAGGAACCTAAAACTGGACAATATTCAAACTGCAGCCTAACCAATGATTTGCATAGGTTTAGCATTATTTTTTATTTTTGTACTTTATGCCCCTACCTTATAAAATCTGGAATCCCTTCTTTATTTATCTACTCAATTTGATTTCCCTTTGCATTATTAGCCCTAGATTTATTATATATCTCTTTTTTGTCTCATTTTAACTTTAATTTCTTTATTCAAGCAAGGAACTCCAGCTTTTGTTGCATCTCCTTTTTGTGGAAATATCTAGTCTGTACCCATATCATCTCATGATTCAAAGTTTCCTATTGTTATCCACAGTCTTATAACAGAAGGAATAGGAGCAGGAGGAGGCCATCCGGCCCCTCGAGTCTGCTCCGCCATTCAATAAGATCATGGCTGATCTTGACCTCAACTCCACTTTCCCGCCCGATCCCCACATTCCTCGATTCCAAAAATCTATCGATCTCAGCCTTCAATATATTCAACAATTGAGCATCCACAGCCCTCAAGGGTAGAGAATTCCAAAGATTCATAACCCTTTGAGTGAATAAATTTCTTATCTCAGTCCTAAATGGCTGACACCTTATCCTGAGACGATGACCCCTAGTTCTGGACTCTCCAGCTAGGGTAAACTGTCACTCAGCATCTACTCTGTCAAGCCCTCTCAGAATTTTATATGTTTCAATAAGATCACCTCTCATTCTTCTAAATTCCAGAGAGTATAGGCCTATTCTACTCAATCTCTTCTCATAGGACAACCCTCTCATCCCAAGAATCAATCTCGTGAACCTTTGCTGCACCACCTCTAAGGCATGTATATCCTTCTTTAGGGATGGAGACCAAAACTGTACACTGTACTCCAGGTGTGGTCTCACCAAAGCCGTGTACACTTGCAGCAAGACTTCCTTACTCTTGTACTCCAACCCCCTTGCATTAAAGGCCAACATACCATTTGCCTTCCTAATTTGCCTCAGCTCATCTGCTGCTGAAACCCTCATCCATGCCTTTTTTACCTCTAAATTGACTAATCCTGGCTGGCCTCCCATGTTCTACCCTACGCAAACTTGGTCATCCAAAACTCGGCTGTCCGTGTCCTAACTCGCACCAAGTCCCGTTCACCCATCACCCTCCCCGTGTTTGCTGACCTACATTGGCTCCCGGTTAAGCAACGCCTCGATTTCAAAATTCTCATCTTTATTTTCAAATCCCTCCATGACCTCACCCGATCCTATCTCTGTAATCTCCTCCAGCCCCACAACCCCCAGAGATATCTGTGCTCCTCTAATTCTACCCTCTTGAGCATCCCTGATTATAATCACTCAACCATTGGTGGCCATACCTTCAGTTGCCTAGGCCCTAAGCTCTGGAATTCCATGCCTAAACGTCGCCCCGCCTCTCTACCTCTCTTTCCTCCTTTAAGACGCTCCTTAAAACCTACCACTATCCCCTGCCCTAATTTCTCAAGTGGCTTGGTGTCAAATTTTTTGTCTTATACTACTCCAGTGAAGCGCCTTGGGACATTTTACTATGTTAAATGCGCTATATAAATACATGTTGTTGTTGTTGTTGTTGTTGTAATTGCTCACTGTACCTGCATATTAACTTTGTGTTTTGTGTACAATGACACCCAAATCCCTCGGAACACCAACATTTAATAGTTCCTCACCATTTAAAAAACACTCTGTTTTTCTATTCTATTCTTCTTACCAAAGTGAATAACCTCATATTTCCCCACATTATACGCCATCTGCCACCTTCTTGTCCACTCACTTAACCTGTCTGTATCCCTCCTCACAGCCTACTTTCCCACCTAGCTTTGTATCATCAGCAAACTTAGATACAGTACACTTGGTCCCTTCATCTAAGTCATTAATATAGATTGCAAATAGCTGAGGCCCCAGCAATGATCCTTGCGGCACTGCAGCCTGCCAACCTGAAAATAACCTGCATATTGCTACTCTCTGTTTTCTGTCCTTAGCTTTTACTATTCTCTCTCCTTTTTAATTTTTATATCGAACCTAAACTTGTTCTGTAGAAATCAAGTCATTTTTGTTTCATAGACAAATGCACAGCAAATTTGTGCACACGGTCCCATAGTAAATGATGTACATGGCTAGTTTATCTGTCTTGGTTAAGCGATGAATGTTGGCCAAGACACCAGAAGAGCTCTTCTTCAAATAGTGCTATGGAATCTTGAATAGGCAGATATCTAATTTGAAAGGCAGCATTTCCATCAATGCAGCACTCCCTCAATACAACACCAAAGTATCAGCTTATCTGCTCAAGACCTGGAGTGGGCCTTCAAACCACAATCCTTGGAATCAGGGGCAATGGTGCTAACACTGACATAAACTTACCCTTTAAAAAAAAAAATTGTAATTTCAGATAACGTAGTCACTGATAGGGTAAGGAAGTTAAAGCAACACAAAGCAGGACCAGATGAACGACATACAAGAGTACTTTAAAAAGTGGTTAGCAAAATCTGTTATGGTCTTGTCACTATCTTTAAGTATTCACTATCAATGGCAGTAGTGCCCAAGGATTAGAAAGTAACTAACATAACACCAATCTTTAAAAAAAAAAGGCATAGGGACATTCCAGGGAATTACAGACCAGTCAGCCTAACAATTGTTATGTATAAATTATTAAAAGACAACCTGAAACAGGGGATAATTAAAAACTAAGATAGATATGGTATGATGAGGAGTCAGCATAGATTCATAGGAGATTTCTTGTCTCACAAATTTACTGGAATTCTTCGAGGAAATGACAAACCTTGTTGATAATGGCACTTCTGTGGAGGTGATACATATTCAGATTTCAGTAAGGCCTTTGATACCGTGACACACAAATGATCAAATTGGGATGACATGGAATAGGAGGCAAGCTTCTGAGTTGGACTCAAAATCGGCTAAACCAGAGAATGCAGAAAGTGGCTGTGAATGGAACTGCATCAACAGGGTGAGCGGTCACTAGCGGGATGCCACAGGAATCAGTGCTCGGGCCATTGCTATTTACATTGTATATAAATGATTTGGAGCTGGGACAGAAATAAAGTTGTCTAAGTTTGTAGATGACACCAAATTTGAGGAAGGGAGAGTTCGAACAAGAGTGAAAATGCAAACCAAATACAAAGGGATCTCAATAGGTTGGGAAGATGAGCTGGCAAGTGGCAAATTGATTTTAATGCAAACAAATGCAAGGTAATTAGAGGGAAGGGAAATGAACAGTGGGAATACAAACTAAATGGTTCCAGGCTATAGGACTATAGGACAACACAGGAAAGGGATCTTGGGATAATTCAAATGAACCAACAGCTTGGGAATATATAGTTCAAGGGATATAGCACAAATCTCAGAAGATGACAACGATCCTGTAACAAGGCATTGGTATAGCCAGTGTGGCCATACCTGGAGTACTGTTTACAAATCTGATCATTGTATTGCAGCAGGGATATCCAGGCACTGGACGCAGTGCAGAAAAAGACAACCAAACTGATACCTAATTTAAGTATCAGAGCTCAGAGGAGAGGTTGAAGAGTCTGAAAATGTTTACTCTGGAGAAGAGATGGGGAGTATTATTTAAGATCTTTATAGATTCGATAAAATTAATCTCGATAAAACATTTGATATTGGCACAAACACTAAAAAGAGCAGACAGGCTCAAACATAAAAAAGGAATGGTGCACAGACAATCAAAATGTAACGACTTTATGCAGAGGATGGCGAACGTGTGAAACAGCCTGGCAGTGGAGGCAGATAGAGTGGAAAAATTTAAGAAGTGATACAGATTTGAAAGAATGGGTGATTAATTTGTGTTAGCTTTTGGGAATCAGCACATTAAGTGCAGAGTTTTTGCCAGTCTTGAACTTCCCTATGTTGCTATGTAATGGAAAATCTCTCTACTTCTCAGAAATAAAAACAACTCTTTAATCTTCAAACAGCTAAGTAACGAGCAATTGCATCTCATTCTCCAAGGACAGTTAGAACACATGCATTGCTGTGCTGAGTCATTGTACAGAACTCTCTGCGCTTAAAATTATGGCACTGTCAGAAGAGCTGCAGGAATGTAAACACAAGACTAGCTTAGTACTCAGGCACATACTCAAACAGTTAACTCCAAAGCCACCAACAGTACCAGAAACCAGTCAGCCACAAGTGTATTTACCATAATGTCAGTGGCAGCAGTTTTGAGCTTACAGGGAATTCCCCTCTGAATTTCAGATGTTAGGACATGCATTAGCATAGGTCAAAGAGTCCAACAATGCTTCTCCTACATCATCTGTAATCTATTCAGTTATAAACTTCTGCTAGGAAAATTGCCTGCATGATTTATCAACCCAAACTTCCTTTTATGTTTTTCCAGACACCTCTCACTGACTTCAACAAGGAGGATACCACCCGTTTTGTCTTCTGTCACTATAGTACAGAAATCCTGAGGTTATTTATTCCTCACATGGACACACACTGCCACTTAACAGCTTGTATGAAATTTCTTTATCTTTTCAGTTCTCACGTTTCACATCTATCCACATTCATCATCATCTGGTGGTGTCAACTGCCTCTGATCAATCGAGTCAGTCTACTGACACCTCTGCCTACTAGCATTTTTTGGGAGTGCTCAATTTCTCAACTGTTTTTACTTCTTAGAATTCCGAAGTTCTCAATCATCATTTTGAGTTCGAGTTGTTGAGACACCTGATATTTCATCAAGATAACTGGGACAGGAGAGGAAGCATGGGATGAAGGCTTTTTTTGTAACAAAAGAGAAAAAGTAGACAGACAAAGAAAGTAAAACCATTTAGATTCAGAAAACAAGATTCTTGCCAAGGAATAGAAAATCATTTCAATGAAATATAACTAATCAAATCTAACCCGTCTTGAAATAATATTTGAAGAATGGGGATCATTCTTTCAGAAATTTGTCCTGGATAAAGTAGAAAAATACATGATTGACTCTGCAGGTGTGATCCACCAGATGCATTGGATCAGACTGCTCCTTCTCCAATAACAATTAACCGTTCCAAATTCTAGGAGGTGAAAACCAGACACATACACTGTACAACCTACAATCTTGGCCAACTATGGAGACTCATTATCAGCCTGTAACTTTCAGGTCAATGCTCACACAATGTCTGTTTCTCTGACTGACTGATCTTACAATGGCAGCCAAAAAAAGCAAGCTTTTGCAAATAAGTAGTCTGAAAGTTTATTAGGTTATTTTCAAGTGTTTTAAACCTGTAATTAGGGCAGTGTGCTGTTCTTTTGGCACAGAACAAAGATCAATTGCTTCCTTTGTACGGTGGCCTGTGCTGCGCTAATTCCTGTAATGCTGGACTGTTACCGCATCTGCTACTTAGCAATTCCTCCCTTCTTATGATCCCTTTGGCCTGAATTTTATTCCAGTAAATTCTAGACTCCAGCAAAAGCCCAAACTTCGCGATATCCATTTCTATGGAAATGTGATAGCAAAATACTGCGGATGCTGGAAAATTGAAACAACAACAGAAAACGCTGGAAAAACTCAGCAGGCCAGGCAACATCCGTGGAGAGAGAAACAGAGTTAACGTTTCAGGTCGAAACCCTTCGTCAGAACTGAGAAAAAAGCAGGAATCTGTTTCATTTCCTACTTTTTTCTCAGTTCTGACGAAGGGTTTCGACCTGAAACGTTAACTCTGTTTCTCTCTCCACGGATGTTGCCTGGCCTGCTGAGTTTTTCCAGCGTTTTCTGTTGTTGTTTCTATGGAAATGTGTTCTATTAAAAAAATAATTAGGGTCTTTGTTCTTTAAGTATAAAGCTTAAATGTTCACGTCATTAACACCTGTAGCAGTGCTAATTTGTTCAACCAAAAAGATCAAACTAAATCCTCATTATTCACTTACTGCAGTCCAACCACTGAAATGCTTATTTAAATTGTTCTGTTGCATATTGTGAATATAAAACTAAATAGACTTAATAAATCCTATCTTTACACAACATCAACAAGCACATTTACAATAGGGGTTGCTGTATAGCAATCAAGAGCAGGAACCCAGGCTGTGGGCAATTGTAACATCCAAACTGAGTTCAGCTAACTGGGACCTTGTAGGTCTGCAAGACTCAGAAATGGTGATTTTACCTCAATCACTGAGAGCCACATAAAACAATTTTTTTTTAAAAGTAAAAAGATTACCAAATATATCTACTCCACGAGAAGAGATATTTACACTGCCACAAATCCACATGTACCTCTTGAACACCCATTTTGGATATCATGGAAGATACTTTCTTGGACAACATCTGGCAGGTTCGTCTCCTGCCAGCTGCTAGGAAGGAGACGGACAGTGCTCTTTCCACTCTTGGATGTTGATCCTGACAATGCTACAACTTCAAAGCTGAAGACGAGCTGAACTCCAAGTTTGATTATAGCCATTTAATCATTCCCAGAACTCCATTATTCTCCATATTAATTATCTGAATCTATAGGTTATAGTCAGTGGGTCTTTCCCCGCTATCAATCATTCATAAGAACATAAGAATTAGGAGCAGGAGTAGGCCATACAGCCCCTTGTGCCTGCTCAGCCATTCAGTAAGATCATGGCTGATCTTCGACCTCAACTCCACTTTCCTGCCCTATCCCTTAATTCCTCCAGAGTCCAAATATCTATCGATCTCGGCCTTGAATATACTCAACGACCGAGCATCCACAGCACTTTGGGGTAGAGAATTCCAAAGATTCACAAACCTCTGAGTGAAGAAATTCCTCCTCAACTCAGTCTTAAAAGGCCGGCCCCTTATCCTGAGACTATGCCCTGTAGTTCTAGACTCTCCAGCCAGGGGAAACAATCTCTCAGCATCTACTGTCAATCCCCCTCAGAATCTTATATGTTTCTGTGAGATCACCTCTCATTCGTCTAAACTGCAGAGAGTATAGGGCCAATCTACTCAATTCACTACACCTTGTAGCATAATGAAGATCAGCTGAACTAGAATTTGAAAATACAATTTCACCAATTAAGTAATTGTTGTGTTTCTCTTCTGCATTATCTATTATTTCAGCTGTATATGGAATGAGCAGAAAATAATTTTGAGAAAGTGATTCTTTTCTATTAACTGTTATAAAGGATTGGAAGGCATTTTCTCCAAAATTATTTCTGCCTTGCAAAAAGTAACGTTTGTCACTTAGAAACAATTTCTTAACCGCAAGGCAAATTACTGGTCATATGACATCAACCTTGAACTGTTTATTAGCTACTTTCAACATACCTTCTCCACATCAGCCTTTGTTACATTTAAGTCAGCATCCATTTTGTCAAAATGTTGTTGAGCTCGCTCAGCTTCTTTACAATCTCTCTCAAACCTCCTTTTGCTCTATTGGAGAACAGAACTTGGAATTAAAAGGAGTAATCCAAGTTAAGTACGGTTCTGTCAGCTTTCAATAGACATATACTGTTTAATATTAACCATCAACAAACTGGAGAACAAAACATTTTTCTGCTTTGCATTCAACAATGCGTTTACCAATGTTACGGCATAACAGCTAACTTGCGGGGGGGAGGGAAGAATAGTCAGTCATCTACATTGTGACCAACAGATGTCAATTTTCTTCTTCCTCATGACTGGTTAACGGTCATTATTTCAGCCTATGTTTTGTCCTTTTTTAATTGGTTATTTGCTATTTTTGTCATTCACCAAATATCTCCCCAATCACATTCCACGAAAAATAAATCTGCCCATCATACTGCAGCACAAAAATCCTGCTCTGTAATACAGCCATCATGACACTCCTCACTCAGCTCAGAGAGGGAAGCTATTGATAATAGTGTTGATTTAGGTTGTCGTGACACTTTTCCCTCCCCACTAAAAAATTATGGGAAAAATTAGGTAATGAAGAATTCTCAGTTCCTGTGTAAATTTCATTATATTAGACATAAATTCCATTACAAAAATGAGGATGTTATATGTAAACTGACTTCTATATAGGAACTGAAAGTCTGCACCAAAATCATTCGTCCACAATTTTTAGCAGGAATAAAAAGACATTATGGCAATCCAGGCAGCCCAAATAAATGAGCATAAAATGCTCTGACCAGAGGAACGAGAACCATCATATATAATGGTTAAATTAATAGTAAAAGTTAAATGAAAGAGATGACCACTATCACTTGAGTTTTGATCCCTTTCAAAAGCCATTAAGATTTAAATCTAGCTCTTAAAGTACAGGTGTAACATAAATGAACAAGGTAATTCCCGGTAACAATCAGGAGTGATATACTGCTTAATCAGACAGCTGTTTACACTAAATACGAAATGTGGATCAGACTTACTGCGTCAAGTTGTTTCCAACAGCTTTCTATATGCTGCTGTGCCCTTCGCCCTTCTTGGAAATGCTGAAAGAGAAACACCACATATTAGTGTTTCTGCAAAGAAAATGTTCTGGTTCCGAACAAGATCAATGAGCAAATGCTCTCTTTCAGCTCCTTCTATGATTCACATACTCCTTTCAGGAGAAGATCAAATGTGAAAATTCATTAAAAAAAATTTAATTAATGCCAACAATTCTATAGCACAGACACTTTCAATAGATTTTTTTGTTGCAGTTTTTAGTAACTAGTTACATTTTCTGATGTTCTAAAAGCGTTAATGGGGATTAAAGCCAAAATCACTGAACCTTCTTTCACTTTTTAAGTTTTCACATGAAAAATGTCTATAAATCTCCAATGATTGTAGAATACAAGTCTGAAATATATTCTATTTTTAAAAAGAGTAGGTGAGTTCTTGATCTCAACTGGGTTGTCAGCAGGATGCATTGAGTAAAGGAATAGCAATTCCCATACAAGGAAGAAAAATTAAATCAAAGTGAGTGTCAACTAGCATACACATTTAGGTGGCTTTTTTTTTAAACAGAACAGCACTCTCGGATGTATGGGAGCAGGTTGCTGGCTCACCTCTTGACTAGAGGAATCTCAAAGAAAGCAAATTCCTCAGCAACTCCAGCATGGTTAAGGCAAAAAATAGGTCAGCAACTTGCAAACTGCCTCAAAAATTTATTTATTTAATGCCATGCCATGAAAACTGGGAGCATTTCTAGGCCAGAATTCTTGAAAATGCACTGCATTAATAAAATGCCCAAACTGTTTGACTTCAGGCATTCATCCAGTAACAATTGAGCAAAATGTAACTTGAGAATTACAAGTGAAAGAAAAACACTCAAATATTTGATAAGAAGTGACAAGTCTACTCATGTCCAAGCTGTAGACTTCTCTACTACAGACACTCTTTCGGACAATAGTTTTTAAATCAAGCAAATAAGAATATTTGCATTTCTAAAACTGAAGGCTGACAATTGTAATTCGACTCTATGGAGGAGGAGTTCATATTCTTTGCAATGACTTGGGGTATCTCGAGTAGACCCTTAAGACAATGCCTTCCAAAAAGTCCGATAACAAAAATATCAAATGTATTGGTGTGCCATAGAAGAGGGTGGCGGTGTGGCCACCATGCCCCATATCTTTTGGACCTGTATCGAACACAAAGATTTTGCAGCTGATCCACCATTAACAGATCAGTACGGTGACAAGATTGGCAACTAGACTAAATGTAGACTCGATTTTGGTTTTTCCTTCTTGCAGCATGTAGTTTCTTTCTGGCAATGGGCAGCTCTTCTTGCAAGAACAAGACATACACATACTTTGAAAGCTAGCCTAGTCAAAAAAGATTATTTAGCTCCTCAATCTGGTTCACAATAGGTTTACCAGTGTGTCCTCTGAATACTGCCTGTCTTTAGGGCGCCAGCAGAGCTGGCAGGCATCTAGTTCACATGCGTATGAGAGGAGGTATTACTTGCTTGACTTTTGGTTTTTTTAAGCAAGTTGTTGCTAAGTTTCTAGGCTGAAAATTTGGTTTTCATATTGCTGTTATTTTTGGTCCATACTACGATTTTGCGACGACAGGATACACATCACTTTCATTACATCCTACATTACAACAGTGACTACGCTTCAAAAAGTACCTCAGTGGCTATAAAGCGCTTTGGTATGCCCCGAGGTCATGAAAGGCACTATATAAATGCAAGTCTTTCTTCTTTATGACTGTTTGCTACACAAAATTTGTACTTTGTGAATCGTTACTGTCCATTGTCTTAAAAATTTGTAAGTGAAAATTTGAAAAAGAACAATCTTCTTGAAGTGATGCTGGATGTATAATAGTGCAAGGGTGGTAAAGTCAGCTTTTTCTTTTAAATGTTTCAATCTTAAAAGTACTAATGGTAAGACTCCTACTGTAATGGCAAGTGGCCACAGCCCTGACAGTTGAACAATGACGAACATTCACAAAAAATGTGATAAATAGTCAAGCCTTGAAGTATAGCACCATTATAATAAGGCTCATTGATAGAGGGCTATTTTGCGGTAAAGCTACTGGACCTTGTCTCCTGACTCTAATGCAAGGTCGTGGAACATCACTCCAGTGTGAACTTCATTATATTGTGCAGCTGACTTGGCTCACAGCACTCAGTTGGGCTTTTGCATTTTTTGTTCGTTCTTCTGAATTTTTTCATTGCCAGTTCTCCCCATCTGATGGTTGCTGGCGTATAGTGCCACAGGTGGCAGCAGTTTCGCCAAATGGCTATTCTTAATCTGTGAGCCAAGACAGATGTCTATTGGACGGTACTATACAGCAGCACAACCGAACCTAATCCGGTCTCCCCCTGCCATCCACAAGTGGAACACGTTCCAGCAAAGGTTACTGGATAGTAATCAGGAATGGGGATTCGGGCTGATTTCTTCCCTCCTTAGCCTAGGGGTGTTGTGTGGCACCCCAAGTGCTCTCCTGACTAAGGCCAACTAACTCAGCATAGATTGGGAATTGAACCTGGGAGCTTTTGGTCCATGTGGCTTCCTGCAATCTATTAGTGGAATTTTTTTTTTTTTTTAATTGCTATGGTCTTAACATTAATTAATACATTTTACATAAATAATCCCATAACATCCAGACATGGAGCTATAGTTGCTTTTGAAATACAATTGTGTTTATTTCATTACAATGCTTCTGTTTCACTTGCTCTATTGCTTCCTAATATTGTTTCAATATATATGTATGTGTCTATGAGATACTTGTCAAAAGGTTATCTTCATAAATTTTCCCTGATGATGGAAAGAAATAACTTGTATTTAGATAGCACCTTCCACAATCTCAGGATGTCCCAAAGCGCTTTACAGCAAATTGCGCACAGCAAGGTCCCACAAACAGCAATGAGATGAATGACCAGGTAATCTGTTTCAGTGATGTTGGATGAGGATAAATGTTGCCTCGATAAATGTTGCCTCGGACAGCAGGAGAATTCCCCCACTTTTCTTCAAAAAATGCTACATCTATCTGAGAGAGCAGACATCTTTAGCATCTCATCCAAAAGACCACACCTTTGAAAGTGCAGCACTCCCTCAGTACTGTACTGAAGTGTAAGCCTAGATTATATGCTAAAGTCTCTGGAGTGGGGCTTTTACATCCGTTACAATAATTAATACTATAATTCACAGTAATACGAAGTGTCAACTCGATATCTAATTTGTGATGAAAATCTGTATAGTTCTATAAGCTGTAAGACTAAGTGTCTTCAAAGGGTTAAATGAGTTACTATCTGAGAATCCAAGTGGCTAATTTAGCAGTAATATTCCATTACAAATTATGCCATTATAAATTAAATCATTGAAAAAAATCTTGAAAGTTATGGACAGTGAAAGAAAGCTAGCTACTGAAATTTAAAAAAACGTTCAGATTTTAGTAAATTTTCCAGTTTTCTTCCACCAATGTTCTCTGCCCCACAGCTGAAGCAGTTCACTTTTTGGGCTATTTTTCCCCACAGGTGCCAGTTCTTTTCTGGTACCATGCCTTTGTGGCCGCCATTTGTGAGTGAGCTTCAACAGTAGCTGTTGGCAAATAATTCGACCACGGGGAGCCAAGACTCATCCTGTCCTTAATTAGGCATCCACACACACATTTCCAGCAAGGGTTCACTGGCTGATTTTTTTCTTCACTAATCCAAGTGTGTTGAGGCCACTTATTGTGATCCTGCTGCTGTTCCAGCAACAGTTAACAGGGATTAATGGAAGGCTCAGCTACTCACTGAATAACCAAGAGAAGTGGCCATTTAAAAAATGTGAATATTAATCAATAAAGACATCATCTACAGAACGGCCAACAGGTACAAAAACAAAACTTGATTTGTTATTTATAAGAGCTTAAATGTGCAAGGATGTGATAACAGTTTGGGGTTGAATTGGCTTGATGGGTATTTTGATTTTTTGGCATTTGGCTTCAGGTTTTGATAAAGCGCTCGCTTAAGCTAAAATGTAATTATATCACTTCATGGCATTTTATCAGATTTTATTTATGTGTCCTTAAACATATCTTTAACTTCTGTGAAGATAAAGAGTCTGAGAAAAAGAAAGGCATAGCCTTTTTGTTTGTTTGATTTTGGATTTTGATTGTAGTGAGAAATGGTAACAACCGTGTCCAAACAAACCACAGGAGATCCAGTTCAATAAAATACCTTATTTACGCTCAGACCTGAAGCTAAAATGCAAGGCTGAGCATTCAGAGAAACCACCTTCTCCTGATGGAGCCATCTTATTATTATTACCATAGTGCAGAGAAAACAAAAATGACTCACCTCTTATTTGACGAAAACACAAAATGCTAGAAATACATAGCAGGTCATGTAACATTTGAAAGAGAATGGCAAATTAACATTTCGGGTGGAGGTTTTGATGTTGCTGTGCATTTTTAGCTTTTTGTGCTTTATATTTCAGAATTTCAGCAGGCTTTAACTACTTCTGTGTCAAACTTGCCTTCTCTTCTGCCCATATTAAAATTGACAATTTTTTTTTAACTGCAGATGCACCAGTTGTATGCAAATGCAAGTTCTTTTTTTCTGTGCACATACACTGTGTATTGGCACATGTGCAGACTTTATGTAAAACAAAAATTATAGTTTTTTTTTTAATCAGAAGAGAAGTCTTGTCTACGATTCAAGGTTAGAAACAGATATAATCACAAAGTGGGAGGTTGAACAGTTGATCATTGGTAGCTACTGAGATCAGTTTAGTGCAGAGTGCAGATTAAACCTGGAACCTTTCTTGTCTGTATGGCTCAGCTACTAAAATTGGATAAATTCATAGGCACTGGGGGAACCCATGGTGAGTATGCTTTATTCCAAAAAGCCTAAATCTAATACGACCATAGCTACAAACACTAAACTGTCCCAATTGTTTTGTTGACTAAAATACTTTTTGGAATTAGAAAACAAGGTAAACCTAGCCAAAGAATTTTGAAAATTGTCGATAGTAATTTAACCGCCCAGTTTACCGGAAGAAAAGGCATAAATCAAAAATGGCCAATGGTTAAGATAAATCATGCAATTTATGTTTAAAATTATGGAGTCACATCTCAGTTACCCATGGTGCAATTATTTATCATGGGATGGAAAATTCGACATCAGTTTCCCCAGTTAAACAGTACATAACAAGCAGCACATTGCACTTAGACTCTACATGGTTGCTGTGCGCCGACAAAAAACAGTAGGCCTAGCTCAATGAACTATTAAAAGCTTATCAGCTCCCCTGATAAGCCCCACAATGGCCTGATCCTCAAGTATTCATTTTAAAAATACAGTTCTATTGACTTTTCACTCCAGATTGTTCATACGGACGTCAAGACGATCAGCTCTGGGGTTGACACACCCTCCTATTACTAAAGCTGCTTTTATAATCAGATATGGTAGTGAAGTATTTATAGTACTAGATGAGCAACTCAGCGATCATGAGTTCGTGGCAATTTATGTGCTTGCAACAGAAAAGTTATGAAACCTGCTGGATTGTCATAAAAACTCAACTGGTTCACTGATGGCCTTCAGGAAGGGAGCTTCCAACTCCGACCTGGTCTGGCCTGGCCTACGTGACATTAGTCCCTACTTGATTGGCTTGCTCAGATATTATAATTCACCGAGTTGTAAACAATCATACCGACTCCTGATACACAAAGCAAAAGTAAATTGCTGGGATTTGCTAAGGCTGACAACTGGAAAGACTTTAGAATACAATAAAAACAGAAAATGCTGGAAATACTTAAGTCAAGGGATATGGCAATCGGGCGGGAAAGTGGAGTTGAGGTCGAAGATCAGCTATGATCTTAGTGAATGGTGGAGCAGGCTCGAGGGGCCGTATGACCTACTCCTGCTCCTAATTCTTAAGTTCACAACTCTGTTTCTCTCTCCACAGATGCTGCCTGACCTGCTGAATATTTCCAGCATTTTGTTTTTATTCCAGATTTCCAGCATCTGTAGTATTTTGCTTTTGTTTCAGAATACAATCGTGTGGCAATTTTCCAGCTTAATAATGAATTTAATGTAATAGATAATCTTTCTCAATTGCACACAAACCACAGATAAAATGGCATGCTTTACATTTGCATAGTACAACACTTTCAACTGTATCAAGCAAATATTTATAGGTTTTTAATTCATTATTCAACAGGATGTGTAACTGTGTGTATACTGCAAACAGAATCTATATTTAACCATGTTTGATATGTAGCCCTATCAACCCGTTAAAGAGTCAAGACTGGTTACAGAGAAGCAAGACCTCCTGAAGATTCTGTGGAGAGAAACTGTTTATTTTGTTCTGATGTTAGTTAATATAGACCCTTCTAAAAACCCACCTTGTGCACTAAGCTTTTGGTCACCACTCTCCTTTGTGGTTCATTCTTTTCTTATGCCTCTGTGAGTGCCTTTGGCCATTTTTTCTATGTTAAATGAGCTATATAATTGCAAATTGTTGTTGTAAAAGTACCAGAATCAGGCATGAATTGATTTGAATCTAGTATCGATTTATAAAGTTGTACTTAAGCTTATGCGGAGGTGGCACATAGATGCTTAAGCAAAACCTCACATTTAAACTGTTACGGACCCTGGTCCAGAATGTCCCCTGGGCAATGCTACATTACCAGATATTGTGTGTACATTCTGGTTTGTACAGAGCAAGGGCTCACTTACAGGAGTAGACTTTGATGTTGAGCACAAGAGAAAAGCTTAAAAACATAGGTGTCAAAAATACTGCAAGTTCCCTTTTCATCAGCACCTCTCCAAATAACTCTTAATTTCTATTTTGTATAACCTGTAGAGTGGATAACAAACTGAAAGTAAACTTTTAAGATAGATCTCTGCAGGTGGAAATAGTGTGAACTGAGGGAAACAACTCGTTAATGGACCAGCTCAACACACAGAATCACTATTTGTGTCTGTCCTTCTCTTAACCTTATCAGATAACAGCTCTCTTCTCTCCATAGCTATACAGATTGTAAGAATTTTACAGGTGCTGCAACACTATTCTTTTTATAGTGTGGATGAAGTTGTAGCATAGAAGTTAATCTAAAGCAAATTTATCTCATACTGTTGGCTCTCCCTCGTGTTAGCCGTGGTTCAGTGGGCAGCACTCTCACCATTCAGAAGGTTGTGTGTTTAAGTCCCATTCCAGAGACTTGAGCACAAAAATCTAGGCTGACACTCCAGCACAGTACTGGGGGAGTGCTGCACTGTCGGAGGTGCCATCTTTTGGATGAGACATTAAACCAAGGCCCCGTCTGCTCTCTCAGGTGAACGTAAAAGATCCCATGGCACTATTTCGAAGAAGTGCAGGGGAGTTAACCCGGTGTCCTGGCCAATATTTATCCCTCAATCAACATCACAAACAGTTTATCTGGTCATTATCACATTGCTGTTTGTGGGAGCTTGCTGTGTGCAAATTGGCTGCCACATTTCCTACATTTCAACAGTGACTGCACTTCAAAAAGTACTTAAATGGCTGTAAAGCGCTTTGGGATGTCCCGAGGTCGTGAAAGGCACTATATAAAATGCAAGTCGTCGTCTTCTTCCATGTGGTATGACAGAAAGCATATTATTCCCATCATAGTAGCTTTGTGCTTTATGCTGTTATCAGTTTTCTCAACCATGGGTTCTTATATCATGAGTTTCTTCCCGAGACACTAACTTCCTGAGCAAACATTTTCTGTTTCCTTTGGTTTCCTTCCTACAGATGGATGTTGCTTGGACTGTCAGCTCCTGAACTTGACACTTAACTGTTGCGCCATTTTCTAGAGACTTCAAGAATTTGGAATTTTAACTCACTAGATGATTATCTTCCCATTTTGCTAGTTTCAAAAGAAGCTCTCCAACTATCAAATTTATCTAATTTTAACACAACACTTCACTGGTTCCAGTTCAGTACATTCACCAGGCACTTCTATGTGCTGTCCCATTATTACGATTCCATTTGATGTTGTATTCGATCAGATAGTGGGTCAGAAGTGAATGTGGTGACAGCTCAAGACCCACAAAAGTCAGTCTCCATTACTGCCTGAACAAGATTACTAAGTGCTCTTGTACATCTTCATGCAACCGAAAATTTGAGAATGGCATGTATGCCGTCAGCTGCATTTTGACAATGTAAAAGAGCCGAGATAGTATGACTGTGATTTTATTTTCTTCAGATCCCAGTTTTTGCTCCAAGTCAGTCAAAGCTAGAGTAAAATACAAGCATCTTTCAATTCCTTTGCTCTTTACTGACTGCTTTTTGAATAGAATTAAACACTCACCACCATCCCTTATGTTTCTAGCAGGTGAATAAAATTATGGAAAAGAAAATGGTGAGTAAAAGGGAAGGAATTAGGCAGCACAGTATTTTCATGGCAACAAATTGCTATTAATTTCCTTTACATTACTCTGTGCTCCTGTTCCATTATTAACTTATGAAGGCTGCAACTACCAAAAGCAACATGTCAGCAGCTTTTAGAATGTTATGATCACTTAATCTATTGGCAGGACAGAAATCTGCCTACATATAATGCCTGTATGTGAATAGCAAATATGATGGACTACTTGGGTTGGGCAGATCTACTGCCTCATCATTTTCTCAGACAAGAGACAGTCACTGCCAAAAGTTGGTCCTGATGTCTGGAGACCTCAGAAAACTGATTCACTAAATGGAATTTTAACCAAAAAAGAGAATTCTCAGTGGCTGATCATTTGTGGATCAACTCCTGCTGGGATTCCATGGGTGCCTGTCATTATCCATTATCTTATTCAAGTGGCTATTCTTTATATGTAACAGGGCAATTTGTTTATGAAGAACATCACACCTGACTGAATCTAGTAGTCATCCGATGTCCATATGCACGTACTTTCCAACAAGGGTCAGAAGTGGAAACCTGGACTGGTTTGCTCTCTTTGACCCATGGCCACTAATGCCAATTATAGCTCACCAATTGTGGTCAGCTAGATTAGCATACACCAAGAATCCAACCTGGGACGTTCTGGTCTGAATGACTCACTAGCTGAACCATTGCGAGAGCTGTGTTTCATACGTTCTTAGTATGTATGTGACCATGCTTTCAGTCATTTGTCCACACGCTTACACTTCTGATTGGTTTGCATTTCTCTCGCGAGGCAGCTTAGGACACTTTCTACATTAGAAGTGCTATACGAATACAAACTATTGTGCGGCCTCATTGTAAACCATCTCTTTCTAACTAATTTGATTTACTCTGCACAAAAATACTAAGTAAATAAAAGAGGACAGCAACAATAACTTACATTTATATTGCACCTTGAATGTAGAAAATGCCCCATTACACTTCATAGAAGCAGGAGGAAAACAGACGCTGAACCAAAGGAGGAGAGATTCGGAAGGGTGACCAAAAGTTTGGCCAAATAGATGAGTTTTAAGGAGGGTCTTAGAAGGAAGAAGGGGAGGTGGAGAGGCAGAGGAGTTTAGGGGGGGGGGGGGGAATTGCAGAGAGTGGGACTTAGGCTTATGAAAATTGCCAATTAGGGGCAAAAGGATGGTGGGAGGGGTAGATGAGAGTCAGCAGAATGCAGAGTACAGGGGTTGGGGGTTCTAGCACTGGAAGAGGTTACAGAGATAGGGAGGGGCAAGGCTATGCAGGAATTTAAAGACAAGGTCAAGAATTTTATATTTGAGGTGTTGAAGGACCAGGTACCAATGTAGGTTTGTGAGAATGGCAGTTATGAGCAAGCAGGATTTATTCTGGACGGTAGTGTTTTGGAGTTTATGGTGAATTAGAATGGGAGGCCAGTAAGGCATTGATGTAATTAAGTATGGAGCAGATGAAGCAAGTACCTTATTGCAAAAGGGGAGCCCAAATCTCTCTCAAAAAAACATAATGCTACAATCAATCCGTGTAAGAAATCAGTAATTTTACATTTTTCTTGATGCAAAAACTATTTTCATCGACTTATCTCCAAAAATAGCATCTCAAATGGCTGCAAATCTTCACTGTAGTACTTGACTTCAAATCTTTGAAAACACAACTTTAGCTGGTGCCAAATGCTTAGCAGCAGTCCACTCATTGTTCTATTTATAGTGCACTGAACTGTAACTATCAAAACAACCTTGTGTAAACATTAAGCATGTTTGAATGCAATGCCATGCATGTATATGCTACTCGAGTACTTTGCATAACAAAATACTATGTATGTAGTGCAAGAGATACTGCCAACCCGATGAGAAATGAAACCCTACCAGTTCTTAAACATTAACTTTTCCTTTAAAGATTAGAATTAATTTATTCCAAAAGTACTCATCCAAAAGAAAAGATATCACTCTACTTTATATTTATTTATTATTTAAGAAATTTGCAGAAAATCAGTTTTTAGATACGAGTTCAAAAAAACAAACAATTAATGGCTGGTAAAAAATTTCAACCGTTGAATGGTTAATGCGCACTGAAGCTCTCAAGAGACAGTCTTGGCATCATTTAAAAAAGAGTAGGAGTCACTCGCATCACGTGGCAATCTGCAATGCAGTCTACTTACTGTAATGTGATTTTAGCACACAATAACATCCTTGTCTCAAGGCCATCGGTACCAAATACTGAAACTGCTACATGTCTTGATCTCTGAAAAGCTGGAATTGGGGGTCTCTGCCCTTTAACAATGGTGGAGAACTTGCAATGGAGAAGCCGCCTTTTAAATTTTAAACATATGTACAGACAACCAACCAGATATTTGGTTAACTGGTTAGCTGAACTCCGAATTAAATGAGTTTCCTGACAGATAAGTTGTTGCATGGACACATGCTCAAACAATGTCATGACCAGCATTAAGTTATAATAAATACAACCCTTAAAACAGAAGTAAATAGTATCTATGCGCTTCAATAACAAATAACTGCAACTGCTGTGTATACCTATCATACTAGGCTATAAATAGAAAGAATATGCTCCTTCTGATGGATACAATATTTAAGCATGCAGTCATGCATTCTGTATTTTTAATTAACCAAGACGCTGATCTTCATGACATTATCAATATGATACTATAATAAAAGAATGGCAACTTGCAGTAAGATAGCAGCTTTCATGACCTCAGGATATCCCAATGTACTTTACAGCCAATTAAGTACTTTTGAAGTGTAATCACTATTGTAATGTAGGGAAACTCGGCAGTTAATTTTCGTACAGCAAAGTCCCACAAACAGCAATGAGCTAAATGATCAGATAATCAGTTTTAGTTATGTTGGTTGAGAGATATATTTTGGCTAGAAAGTGTAACCACTCAGCATTCAACAGTCACTGGCTGGTGTCCATCACTAATTTTTAATATATATTTTGAGTATTTTTTTAAATAGTATATGGCATATAAAGACTATGTGAATAATGGTTTATAGAAAATTCATCACTTGTGATATTTATAAATTATCAAAGAATGTACCTAGAGACAGTGAACTCAAACAATAACTAGCCTGCTACTGGATTTCTGAAACAACTAATGGCATTTATTCACAGGTGTTATCATACTTTAAGAAACAAATGCGACTCTCAATCCTACAATGTGACGTACATTACACAATTAAACCACAATTTGTTTATTACAGTGCCACCAATTTAAACAGAACTGTGATCAAGACTGGCACTACAGTAAATATTCTTTAGCTTAGTCACAAGTTGGACTACATAAATGACAGTCTACAACACACACCCTACATATACCTTAAATGGTAAAATTGTCAATAGAGTGGAGGAACAAAGGTTGCAGGGGTGCGAATAGGAGAAGCCAAAGAGAGGGCAAATAGGCTTCAAGGCTTTATAGACAGGAGCAGTGAATACAAAAGTAAGGAAGTGATGATGAATTTATACAATATATTGGTTTGGACACTGAATAAGCACGCAGTTTTGGGCACCCTATATAGAATTTTTAAAAATGTTTTGGGGCTTTTACGCTAGGTAATTTTCAGTGTTGCACTTGTTTTTGGAAGCGAGGGTGGAAAGGGCAGTGGACAAGAGTTTAAGGAGATGGTTGGTAGTGGAGACAAGAATCCAGAGTTTATCTTTGTTCTCCAGCATAGTCCTGAAGTAGGTGGTGGTTTTAGCAGAGGAGAATTAAGGCCCAATAGCACAATGTGGTCCAGCTGGATCTGGTGGTGGAATGCCAAGCCACTTGTGTGTCAACTCCGCTCGTTCTGCATCCCTTGGACTTGAGGGAGAAAAGTTGGGGGCCATACCAAGGAAAATGACCAGGATGGGAACAAAGTAAAGGTTTTGCTGGGGACAAAGGCATCAAAGATGGAGGCGAGAGAGAGATTAAGAAAATCAACAGGTGCAGAGTATCATGGGGAATGGAAGGCCAAAAGCTAGGCAGTCGGGAGCTTCAAAGTGCAGTTGCAGCTGGCTTGCTGGAGAGTTTTCTTCCAGGGACAGAAGCAGAGGAAAGTAAGGTGCAAAAGGGGTAGAGGAAGGTGGGTGGTGAGGAATACAAGGAAGTGATTGAACATGGCCGAGTCAGTGCTTGGGGTGGCTGTGAATAGGAGTAGGAGACTTTATATGGTGGGAGAGGTTTATGGAGGGCAGCGAGTTCACAGAGGGGGCAAGGGAAGCTGAGATGGAGATTGACATCGCTGAGGATGAGGAGTTGCTCAGTGCAGAGGCAGGAGGAAGTAAGGAAGGAGGATATTGGGGAGAAACTTGGGATGGACAATGAGGATTTTGAAGGAGGAGTGGAACATGGTGAGATGCTAAAAGGAAAAGACGAGTAGTGGAAAAGACTATGGTGTGACTTGGTGATAAGGACCACACCACCACAGCGAAGGTTTGGACGGGGCACTCAAGAATAACTTATTTTTGATTCTTTTTTTTTAGTAAATCTGAAATTGAATAAAATGTTACAAATAGTTAATTCCTAGTTAGACTTCTTTGTGTAAAGCATTTTAAGATACATCAACGTGATGAGGCCCAACATAATGCAAGTATCATTTTTATTATAGATCAGGAGCTAGTGAATGGGCAGAGAAAAGTTGCAAGCGAAATTTAAAAAAAATCTGCTGCATGAAGAAAAACACAAAGACATGAAGGATCAGGAAAGGCGAGACTGAAGTTATGTGGGAGCTGGCAGGTTGTTTTGTATTTCCATTAGTTGTAGCTGGAAAATCATTTTGAGTTAGTTGATGAGTAAAATTTTCCAGCCTTGCCTGTAAAACAATAAAAATACACTGCACCAGGGGCCATTTAGAAATTGGAACATTTTTAAATACTGCACTGCAATAACATTTAAAGAGATACATCAAAAGAAAAATTAAGATTGAACTGTTTCAAAGGATCAAATGTGAGACTTAGCCCGTAGGTTTATAAAAGGGCCAGGAGAAGCTGCATTTGCAGCTATGAACTCAATTAAAAAAAACAGATCTACACAGCGATATTTAATACATTAAGTATGATTGAGAAGGCTTCTATTTATCATGAATTGCAACACACCCATGATTCAGGCATACGGTGAAGTAACGTACTAAACTAACACACACATTGTGCACATTTGGCATCATTACTTAAACCGGTTTGTACTTTTTATGATTACTGTCTTTACACATTTTCCACTGCTATGATCCTGACTTCACAGAAGCATCTCCAATGTTGAGCCTGAAAGTATTTCACCCTCCACAAAACCATATTTCTGTTGTGCAGTGGAATCAGTCAGTGGAATAGATTGGAGAAGAGTATCTAACACAATTTTCAGGATATGACATGATTGAACTCCGTCTCAGCCAGGAAAGAAATTTATATAGACCAAAGAATGGATTGATCAGAATCAAGCAGAACAGTAGGGAAATTGGATATATACTTGAAAGGAAAAAATTGAAGGCTATGGGGACGGAGCAGGGGAGTGGGACTAATTGGATAGCTCTTTCAAAGAGCCGGCACAGGCACGATGGGCCAAATAGCCTCCTTCTGTGCTGTATGATTCTATGAACAGGATTTACAAAGAGTTAGCATTTCTGAGGTTGTCAAGCAGCTCCCCACTAAACTCTATGAAGCTATTTTTAATTTACAGTAATGACGAAGACATAGGTGCATTTAGGGTTAGGACTCCTGACAGTAGCCATTTTTGGATATATACTGCACCATTAAAAAAAAAAAATTATGTTTCTATACCGCATTAAATCCCTCTAAGAATATTTCCTAAAGTCTTAAATAATACTGACAAGATGTAGCTGGACAGAACTATGTTGATGAATTGCTGCTGGACTGATTTATAGAAATGTATTAGAGTACCAAGCAACAGCAGGCATAGGGTACCTACATCAGCAGATACTGGAGTAACATAGCAACACAAATATTTATAGTTTTTGAGAAAGCTAAATTACTAATCAACCTTTAATTCTGTAGATTTCACTAATTCTGCTTTTTAGCCTTCAGCACTGATTTTATAAAATAATTGTTAGTTAATGGTCAGAAAGTGTGTGTGTACTTGGAAACTGTAACATTTAATACTCAAAAGTTCAAACCTAGTTTTCACCCTGTAAAATCTTAATAAAAAAAGGAAACCATGATGCTGATGAATATTTCCCCTTTGGATTTTAAAAGGTCATATCAATAAAAATGCAAATTACCCAAAATGCTATTGTCATCAGGGATACAAGTGCTTTAAAAAAAATTAGTCAATGTAGTGTGTCAATGTGTCATTTATGCACTACCCGAGGTGAAGTAGTAAGAAGGAACTTGCATTGATATAGCACCTTTCAAGACCTCAGGATATCCAAAACCACTTTACAGCCAATGAAGTACTTTAAGAACATAAATAGGAGCAGCAGTAGGCCATACGGCCCCTCGAGCCTGCTCTGCCATTCACTAAGATCATGGCTGATCATCGACCTCAACTCCACTTTCCGGCCCGATCTCCATATCCCTTGATTCCCCTCGAGTCCAAAAATCTATCTATCTCAGCCTTGAATATAAAGACCCAGCATCCATAGCCCTCTGGGGCAGAGAATTCCAAAGATTCACCACCCTGTGAGTGAAGAAATTCCTCCTCATCTCGATCTTAAATGGCCGACCCCTTATCCTGAGACTATGCCCCCTAGTTCTCGACACTCCAGCCAGGGGTAACAACCTCTCAGCATCTACCCTGTCAATCCCCTTCAGAATCTTGTATGTTTCAATGAGATCACCTCTCATTCTTCTAAACTCGAGGGTATAGGCCCATTCTACACAATCTCTCATCATAGGACAGCCCTCTCATCCCAGGAATCAATCTAGTGAACCTTCGTTGCACCGCCTCCAAGGCAAGTATATCCTTCCTTCGATAAGGAGACCAAAATTGTGCACAGTACTCCAGGTGTGGTCTCACCAAGGCCCTGTACAATTGTAGCAAGACTTCCTTACTCTTATACTCCAACCCCCTTGCAATAAAGGCCAACATGCCATTTGCCTTCCTTATTGCTTGCTGTACCTGCATGCTAGCTTTCGGTGTTTCTTGCACGAGGGCACCCAAATCTCTCTGAACACCAACATTTAAAAGTTTCTCACCATTTAAAAAATATTCTGTTTTTCTGTTCTTCCTACCAAAGTGAATAACCTCACATTTCCCTACATTATACTCCATCTGCCACCTTACTGCCCACTCACTTAGTCTATCTATATCTCTTTGCAGACACTGTGTTCTCCTCACAGCTTACTGTCCCACCTAGCTTTGTATCGTCAGCAAACTTGGATACATTACACTCGGTCCCTTCATCTAGGTCGTCAATATAGGTCGTAAATAGCTCAGGCCCCAGCACTGATCCTTGCGGCACCCCACTAGTTACAGCCTGCCAACCTGAAAAAGACCCGTTTATCTCTACTCTGTTTTCTATCCGTGCTACTATATTACCCCCAATCCCATGATCCCTAATCTTGTATAATAACCTTTTATGTGGCACCTTATCGAATACCTTTTGGAAATCCAAATATACTATATCCACTGGTGCCCCTTTATCTACCCTTCTAGTTACATCCTCAAAAAACTCTAATAAATTTGTCAAACATGATTTCCCTTTCATAAAACCATGTTGACTCTGCCTAATCATGTTATGATTTTTCTAAGTGCCCTAATACCACTTCATTAACAATGGATTCCAGCATTTTCCCGACGACTGATGTCAGGCTAACTGGCCTGTAGTTACCTGCTTTCTCTCTCCCTCCTTTCTTGAATAGCTGTGTTACATTTGCTACCTTCCAATTCGCTGGGACCGTTCTAGAATCTAGGGAATTTTGGAAGATCAAAACCAATGCATCCACTATCTCTAGCCACCTCTTTTGGAACTCTAGGATGTAGGCCGTCAGGTCCAGGGGATTTGTCGGCTTTTAGTCTCATTAGTTAGCCCTTTTTCTCTACTTATATCAATTATGTTAAGTTCCTCACCCTCATTAGACCCTTGGTTCCCCACCATTTTTGGTATTCTTTGCGTCTTCGGCTGTGAAGACAGATACAAAATATTGGTTTAATGCTTCTGCCATTTCCTTATTCCCCACAATAATTTCTCCTGTCTCAGCCTCTAAGGGACCAATGTTTACTTTTGCTACTCTCTTCCTTTTTACATACTTGTAGAAGCTCTTACAATCTGTTTTTATATTTCTTGCTAGTTTTCTCTCATTCTATTTTTACCCCTTATCAATTTTTTTGTCATCCTTTGCTGGTTTCTTAAACTCTCCCAATCCTCAGACTTACTACTATTCTTCACAACATTATAAGCTTCTTCTTTCAATCTAATGCAATCGTTAACTTCTTTCGTTAGTCACGGATGGATCACTTTTCCTGTGGAGTTTTTGTTTCTCAATGGAATGTATTTTTGTTGAGAATTATGAAATACTTCTTTAAATGCTAGCCACTGCTTATCTACCGCCAGACCTTTTAATCTATTTTTCTAATCTAGCTTAGCCAACTCGCCCCTCGTACCTATGTAATTGGCTTTATTTAAGTTTAAGACTCTAGTTTCGGATTTAGGCAAGTCACTCAAATTAATGTGAAATTCTATCATATTATGATCACGCTGCCCCAGAGGATCCTTTACTATGAGATTGCTAATTAACCCGGTCTCATGACACAATACAAGATCTAAAATAGCCTGTTCCCTGGTTGGTTCCATGACATATTGTTCTAGGAAACTGTCCCGAATGCATTCCATGAACTCATCCTCCAGACTACCTTTGCCAATTTGATTTGTCCAGTCTATATGAAGTATTGACTGTCGTAATATAGGTAAATTCAGCAGCCAATTTGCACACAGCAAGGTCTCACAAACAACAATGAAATTAATAACCAGATCATCTGTTTTTTAGTGATATTGTGAGGGATAAATATTGGCCAGGACACCGGGGAAAACGCCCCTTCTCTTCTTCGAAATAGTGCAATGTGATCTTTAACGTCCACCCGAGAGGGCAGATGGGGCCTCGATTTAACATCTCACTCGAGAACCAGTTCAGCAGTCGCTCACTACTGCACCGAAGTATCAACCTAGATTATGGGCTCTCGTCCTCAACTGGGGCTCAAACCCACAACCTAGTAACTCCGAAGCGAGTGTGCTATCACTAAGCCACGGCTGACACCAAGTGGGCACTTGGGTGAGGTTCTGGATAGGAGCCCAGTGAGAGTCGGTGCCTCGGAGGGGAGAAAACCAAGGCTGAGGTGTAGTGTACAACAACAACTTGCATTTATATGGCCCTTTAACATAATAAAACGTCCCAAGTCACTTGACAGGAGTGTTATCAGACAGAAATTGACATCGAGTCACGTAAGGAGACATTAGGACAGATGACCAAATGCTCAGCCAAAGGGGTTCGTTTTTAAGGAGGGTCAGTAGTTGTTCCTGTCGTATATTGGCACCAAGAAACTAAGCAAACCCGATGGAACAAGACTCCTTGGCAATCAAAACCAGAGCAGGGCAGGCAAGACTTAAGGGTGACATTCGAGCACTGGAGGCAGTGCAGAGAAGACCATGATGCTGAGTCCCAGTGTTCGACAGGCTGAGCTATGACGCGGGACTGGAGAAGTGGTAATTTTAACCTACGGCTTACAGTCAATGAAGCATAAAAATCAGATGGGGTGTAAAACTTTGATGCCAAAGTTGGCAATCCCCCTAAATTCAGTTCAACTAAAAGCAGCCTTGCATTAACACTACTCCCAGTCTCTTTTTATTAACAACCCATAAGCATCATATGGCTGTTGTTGATGCAGAAAGAAAGGACAAAAAAGGCCGTCTCATTCATCAGATGCACAATTGATGTCGCAGTACAAATTGTGCAAAACACAATTGATACGTGCAAAACAGAAGTATTTTTACAGAATACAACAAAGAAGAAATATTGTGGCAAATACTATGTAAATTGGACAAAAGTTGAATATCCCTGAAATATCTAATTTCAAACAAGTTAATGTCCATGTTTCAGTCATGTAAATAAGCCCACTGATTCTAACTCTTCATCTCCTACACAAAACCACATAAAAAGTCATACGGATCCCAAAGGTCGCTGTACAGGATGGTGTATGATGTAGGATGCAGCCTGTGCAGTACCAAATAAACATTTCATTAAAAAAGAGTTTGCAAAAGAGAATAGGATTTTTTATGCAAAACTATGTTTTGGCAGTGGTAACAATCGCACAATTAAGTTTACGTAGGATTACATCGGATTATATAGGATATACGGCACAGAAACAGGTCATTCGGCCCAACCAGTCCATGCCGGTATTTATGCTCCACTCGAGCCTCCTCCCGTCTGTCCTCATCTAAATCTATCAGCATAACCCTCTAGTCCCTTTTCCCTCATGTTTGTCCAGCCTCCCCTTAAATGCATCTATACTATTCGCTTCAACCACTCCTTGTGGTAGCAAGTTCCACATTCTCACCACTCTTTGGGTGAAGAAGTTTCTTCTGAATTCCCTATTGGATTTCTTGGTGACTATCTTATATTGATGGCCTCCAGTTATGCTCTTGCCCACAAGTGGAAACATTCTCTCAGTAGCCACTCGATCACAACCTTTCATAATTTTATTGACCTCTATTAGGTCACTCCTCAGTCTTCTTTTTTTCAAGAGAAAAGAGACTCAGCCAGTTCATCCTTTCCTGCTATGTATACCGTCGCATTTCTGGCATTATCCTTGTAAATCTTCTCCGCACCCTCTTCAGTGCCTCTATATCCTTTTTATAATATGGCGACCAGAACTGCACGCAGTACTCCAAGTGTGGTCTAACCAAGGTTCGATACAGGTTTAGCATAACTTCCCTACTTTTCAATTCTATCCCTCTAGAAATAAACCCTAGTGCTTGGTTTGCATTGTTAATGGCCTTGCGAACCTGTGGCGTAACTTTTAGTGTTTTGTGTATTTGTACTCCGAGTTCCCTTTGTTCCTTTACCCCACCGAGACGCGCACCCTCCAAGTGATGTGACCTCCCTATTCTTCCTACCAAAATGTAATACCTCACATTTGTCTGTGTGGAACTTCATTTGCCAATTATTTGCCCATTCTGCAAGTTTATTAATGTCCTCCTGTAATTTGTTGCAGTCCTCCTCAGTATTGACTATCACCCCAAATTTGGTATCATCCGCAAATTTAGAAATTGTGTTTTTGATTCCAAAGTCTGAATTGTTAATGTAAATTGTGAACTGCAGTGGTCCCAGCACTGATCCTTGTGGAACACCACTACCCACCTTCTGCCATTGTGAATAGCTACCCTTTACTCCCACTCTGGAGACCAAACACAGATTGGGTGACAGCTTTGCGGAACACCTCCGTTCAGTCCGTAAGGGTGACCCCGAGCTTCCGGTCGCTTGTCATTTTAATTCACCCCTCCACGCCCACTCAGACCTCACCGTCCTCGGCCTCGTGCATTGTTCCACAGAAGCTCAGCGTAAGCTCGAGGAACAGCACCTCATCTTTCGTTTAGGCACTTTACAGCCTTCCGGACTCAATATCGAGTTCAACAATTTCAGATCATAACCTCGGCCCCTACCACACATATATACATTTTATCCACCCTTTTGGTCCGTGCCTTTTTCCTTTTTTTTTCTCTCTCCCCCTACGGCAGCTGTCTCTCATTCTGCCAGCATTTCACACCTCACCTTTTGTTTCTTAACCTGTCCTATTACCATCTCGTCTTGCCTTGAGCATCTCTTAATGTCTCTACTTACCATAGACCACCCCTTTTGTTCTTTTATTCCTCCCCCCAGCCTCCCCCTTGCATTTTTATCTGTTTAATTTCCTGCTCTTCTCTCAGTTCCGACGAAGGGTTTCGACCTGAAACGTTAACTCTGTTTCTCTCTCCATGGATGTTGCCTGGCCTGCTGAGTTTTTCCAGCGTTTTCTGTTGTTATTTTAGCTATCCACTCTGCTACTTATCCCCTGACTCCGCATTCTCTGACCTTATTCATTCGTCTATTATGGGATACCTAATCAAAGGCCTTTTGACAATCTAGATAAATTACATCTACTGCATTACCATTGTCCACTCTCTCGATTACCGCTTCAAAAAATTCAATAATGTTGGTCAAGCAAGATTTTCCCTTTTGAAATCCATGCTGACTAAGTTTATGGCTATAAAGAAAACCAGTAGTGGAATCTTTTCAGATATAACAATGGTCAGATTGCAGTGGCAGTGTTAACATTTACATTTTCAATGTTATCATTCTTAGTTTGGTCCTCCTTCAGTTGTAGAGACTTCACTCCCTCAGTTAATGCTGCACTATAAAACATGCATGTTTAATGGCTAAGGATGACATTTCTTACACTATTACCAAGCTATGTTCAGTATTTACTAAATAGCAATTTTTTAGTTTCCCAAAATGCTCAGTTGGTAAAAGCCACTGTCCAGTGTGGAACTAAAAGTCGAGTTTCAATCCCCAGTCTGTGCTGATTTAGCTAATCTCCGCCAGAGGAGCAGTATGAGTGCAATAGTTAGCCTCAGCATCCTGGGCTAGGAAGGGGGGAAAATCAACTAGCGCCCTCACTCCATATAGCTACCCAATATGCCCCATCGGAAAGTGCGCAAGTGTGGATATTTTTGGGTGAAGATAGGATCTGGTGCAACTGTGATGTTCTACATGTTTTACATGGTAGAATAGCCAACTGACATTCACTTTTCTGGACTCACACATGAAGAATGGGTAATTGTAGGAGGCACCAGAAGATACGCAGTGTCCATGGGACCATAGTCAGGCAGCTCGACTATTCTGTGGGACAGCTCTCCCAATTTTGGCACAAGTTCCCAGATGTTGCCAAGGAGGACTTTGCAGGGTCGACTGAGCTGGGTGTGTCGTTATCATATTCGTAGCCGTGGTCAGTCCAGTATTATTCTTATTATTGTGTAATTTTGTAGCAGTTTGTCACAACTGAGTGGCTTGCTAGGCCATTTCAGAGGGCAATTAAGAGTCAACCACATTGCTGTGGGTCTGGAGTCACATACAGGTAAGGACGGCAGATTTCCTTCCCTAAAGGACATCAGTGAACCAGATGGGTTTTTACAATAATCTGACAGTTTCATGGTTACCATTACTGATACTAGCTTTTTAGTCCAGATTTATTTAATTAACTGAATTTAAATTCCCCAGCTGCCGTGAATTCACGTCCCTGGATCATTAATCCAGGCCTCTGGACTACTAGCCCAGTAACATTATGCTACCGTTCCCGTTTGCTGTAGTTAAGTGGATAGTTTAATAATCTTCCAGAGTGTGTCTGCAAATGGAGGCTTGAGCACAAAGCCAGCACTGCATTCAATCACAGACAGCAGTGTAGCAGTGATAGCACAATGAAATCCAGTCAAATACATACTACAAGACCATTTAATAGCAGACTGCTCAAATCACTGCAAGACAGTGCTATTCACCAAAAATTTCATTTTTCAGTGATTAGTATCCAGTGTCAACTTGTACATAACAGAGGTGCACCAATAAGTACGTTGTTACATAATCTTCTGATAATTTGAGGCCATTTCAGAAACAAATCAAGATCTCAAACAGTATTTACTACTTTTGGGGCTTTAATTATTTTATTCCCTTCCTTTTGGTTGCACTTTCTAAACCATTCAGGCTGATGTCAGCACTCCCCAACCTCAAGTGCACTGGAGTTTTCCCTGGTGGTTTTTTCTTCAATTTTCCCTTCCTGCTTCGAGAGAGGTGCCTGCCCTACACTTACAATGACGTAGCTGAAATTGTAAATTAATCATGCAAGAAATCAAGAGCGCAAACTTTTATTCAGCCACCATCTGTTGCTTTGGAACTTCAATGCCATATGTTATGGTGCCTCCAACATGATTAAAAATGAACTTTACATAGTTTTGCAAATGCAAATGCCCGAGAAACTGCAGGTGCAAACAAATGCTTGCAAATTTTTATCAGATACCTTCGAACTGAGAAACTTCACGAAACTTACACCACTATCTTGCTAAAAGGTTGCAAAGCAATCCCTTCATATGATTTTCAGAACAGCAGTACTGAGGTTATGCAACTTGCAAAGACAATTCTCTTCCTTGCATGGAACACACAAACATTCTACATGATTGTAGCTAAAATTTAAATCATTTCTCAGCACAAAAAATTATGAATTTGCCCATTTTAAATCTGGTGACAATAACCTCTCTAGAGTAATTGGAGGTAGTTATCGGTGGCTATCACATTTGTGTGTCTGGGTGTGTGTCTGTGTTCATATATAGGTCACAGCAAATTCATCTTCAGTGCATTAGATTCTGCCCCTGATCAGAGTTTTGAATATGTGTTTATTTTTTTCTCAATCCAGTTCCTAGTGGGCACGGGCATGGACCTGAAACACAAAACTAATACACAATACTGAATTGGCAGTCTCACTCAGAGAGCTCATACGATGGCAGCATGGGAAATGGAAAAAGGCACGGCAGCGCAGGAAGGGTACTCATTTCAGATTGGGGGATGGCACACATTCCTTTGGTACAGCAGAGGCAGCTTTACTTTGCATCTAACTACTTTATCTTGAAGTGCCTGATGCTGACATTGGGTGTCCAAAATGGAGTATTTCACTCTCAAGCACTGATGAGCAAAAAATTCATCAAAGTCATTTAAAACAGAAACCCTGACTTTTGAACAGACAGCTGAAAATGGCACGTTTCAATTTTGTACTCTCCTAAATAATAAAAAATATCATAATGTGCATCACCTGTAACAGAACTTAATTCATGTGATTTTGTTTCTGTGCACTTGAACACATTTGTGTCAGTTTTAAAGTATAGAAATGATCCTTAAAAGTATACGATAAGTTTAATTCGGAGTTCAATCCTACTAAAGCAATTCACATTAATAGCAACAATACATTTAAATGGCCAATATACATCATTTACCAATTTCCGCTCTTGCTTGAGCTCCTGGATATAGCGTGACAGCTCTGCAAATATTAGCCCACTCATGTTCTCAGCGATCACCTCATGCTGGCCTGCATAGTCGTTCATTTCATTCAGAACGGCTAGAAATGCTCGACATGATGTGTATCTGTAAAATAAAGTATTCGGTTATACTCTAATTTCTTTTTAAAAAACTCAATTAAAATTTTTTAAACCTAGCATCATTGGGTTAGGATAAAGGAAGTCTAGAAGTAAACTAATTTCAAAGTTTATCTTGAACATCCAAAAACTGAATGTGTTGAATTTCCAGGTTTCCTAAAATACAAGTTGTGACTATCATAATATCTTACTCAGAAAATATTTTAACAATTGATACCTCATTGAAACAGAAACTGAATTACAAGAGATAACACACTCAAAGCAGAACATCAATTTATAGTGTTGGTGATTTTGTGCATCATCCAAATAACTGTACCATACAGGCATCAAGTAATATCACCAAGCAAAAACAAATGAATTATTTTTGAACAAAATATTCCATGTGATTACTAGTTTTTGGTTTGTGATGGAAACAAGATGATAAATGGTCAGTTTGGATCATGCAACAAGGCCAGAATAACAGCAACCAGGAAATGTCTTCTTTGTCCCCAAATTATCATTTTTTTCCTACTCCGGTAATTTATGAAAATACTGTTTTTTCCTAACACAAAGGAGACCCATCAGCAGTTTTTCAGAAGAAAGGTAGAATTTAGAAACCTAAGCTTTGATATGACATTGAAGGAGCAAGCGTTGTTTCGTATTATTTTTCCACTCCCTTACCTGGTTTTCCCTGTTTCTCTAATCATTTTTGATCAACTTAATGTTTTATAGATTATAGGTCCCAGACTTTGACAAAACTACTGTATAACAGGATGCTAAGCAGTGCATTAGATTAACCAGGTTTGAATTAACCAATTATTTATCGTCCGTCTACTCCACTCATGGAAAGGTATCTACACTACAATGTTCTCCAACTCCTTGAAGATAAGATCATGAGTTATCATTTCACAAGACAGAACTAGGTCACAGTAATTAACTTTGCCACCTTGTCAGTGTCCTGAGCTTTCATCAGTGATTGAAGGAAAGGATAAACGCAGGGGAAATTACTTTCAGCAGTACAGGAAACTCTTTATTAACCGGCACCGACGGGACCGGCGTGGTGCCGGTTTATCGAAAGTACCGGATAACGGAGAGTTATATCTACCGAGGCTATTTTTAACAAAGAGACTGCAGGCAGCCCGGGAGAATCAACTCCTGCTACTGCAGTGTTTCGGACTTCCGACAGCGCCAGGAGGTCGAGTAGTGGCACTTTTGAAAACTACCCCTACTGACTAAATCGGCGTTCGCGGACTCGGACTCGGGATCGGCAACATTGCCGGTTATTTGAGAGGAGTTTTCGGAGTACTCGGAGACTCGATTGCGACTCGGCAACATTGCCGGTTATTTGAGGGGAGTTTTCGGAGGATGATTTATGCCGGTTAAGCGAGAATTCCGGATATTTGGGTGCCGGATAAACAAAAGTTTCCTGTATTAGCCTGGTCGTTTTTCCCAGCTTACATGCACCACAATTGGAATCCAAAACCTCAAATAGGTATCCATGGAAGAAATGGGGAAGGGGATGGATAGTAAACTCAAATATTTCCTACCAGGTAGGAGATTTCTTTGATTTTTTTCACCTTATCTAGCTTAGGGACAGGGAAGAATACACTTCTCTCATCAAAACCATTCTCACAGTAGTTAATTTTTCCTTTATATACAAGCAAACTCAACAGCTCTTTCAGGAACAATTGATGCTCATGGTTAAAATGATTTTCCATTTCCAGTAGAAGGCCGATTTTCATCCTCTCTCTTTCCCTCGCCCCCACACATCCCCCTCTACCCTACCGCCCCAAGATTTGTTTCTTTATGTGAAAGTGAGTTAGCTTCATGTGGATGTGCTGGGGCAAGCACAGAAGTACTACAAACCAGTCCATTCACATAGAATAAAAATAAATTAACTACTACAATGTCTAGTTTTCCTAAAATTAAATTTTAGTTTTCCTAAAATCTAAAAAGACAAAGATCTCAGTTTCCGCTAATTTGAAAGAGCAAGTAACTTGCGTTATCATGTACAACAAAGCAAAATACAGGATCACAGAATAACATTAGTACTGTATCTAGATGCCTTTACTGTAGTTGAAGTATTGATGGATCGGATTGTTATTTTGGGTCTGAAAGGAGCACTCACTTCTGTTCTTCCTCTTCTTTGGAGTTCCGTTTTGGCTGATACTTCTTCGAAAGATTCCTTAAGAATAACACAAATAAGCTACATTAGCTCAAAAAAATAATTTTTCTAATTAAACTATGTATAGCAAGAATACCTGTTTACTTAGCAAACCAAGTCACTTCATAGGTCATGGTCATGCAACTACAGGATTTTTGAATCAAAGTAAAATAAACACTTGTTTCAAATAATAATTTATTCCAGATGTACAATTTCCTATAATTAACTACAGATCATTTTGTGTCTCAAATGCCTTTAATATAATTTTCAGAACTTCATATTCCATACTCCCAGAAAGAGGAAACTTATGGGATGGCGAGGCTGGACAAGCACTCCATCAAAAGCTCAAGTAGTAGTAATCCCAGTATATAAAAAAGGTACCATTTTCAACAAAGTTCAACGACCTTTTACATTGATACAGTACTCGTTTCATCTATATCGTGGGAGAGCGACATCTGTGCACTGACTGTCCATGTTAACCCTGCTAAAACTGGCTTCTTTATCCCAATGGCACAACTGCAGAGCCACAAAAAAAAATTGCGTCATGATTCTGCTGCCTGAAAAAAACAGGGAGGAGGTCCTGCTAAATGAGTATAAGGAGCCAGGAGATAAATTAAAAAGCAGGGCCTCGAGGAGAGTAAACTCAGGATTGTTGCCCGAGGCACACGCTAATTGGCAGAGCGACAAAGATCAGGAAAGTGAATGTGTGACTGAAAGACAGGTGTGGGAAAAATGGGTTCCATTTCATGCAACCCTGGCACCAGTATTGGAACAGGAAAAAGCTGTACCGCTGGGATGGGCTACGACCTAAAACTGATTTTAAACCAACAGGAGTTGAGTGGGGAAGAGAGGGAGGTTAAGGAGGGTTCGGCTAGAAATAACAGGATAACTGATGACCTAAAGATGAGGAAAAAGGTCAGAATGTAAAATGAGATATAAATAATCCAAGTTCAGATAATAGTATAGGAATTAATAATACTGGATATAAATAGAACGGGAGTATTCAAAAATAAGAAAAAGTGTGATAAGTTAAAAACTGAGAAAAACACTCCTGACAGCAGTGATGCAGTTGTGGGATGCCTAAATACCGGGATCAGAGAAGCAGGTAGCAACTGCAAAGCAGTTATGAGATTTTTTAATTTTCCCATAGACACCAAATTTTCACATAATTTTCTCAAAACAGCTCAAGTTGTAAAGACTATGAATTTCTAGAGAGTGTATCTAAGACAGTTTTCTGAAACAATCCGTTTTAGAACCGACAAGGGAACAGGCCACACTAGATTTGGTAATGAGTAACGAGCCACAATCAATTAATAATCTGACAGTAAAGGAGCATCTTGCAAACAGTGACCATAACATTAAGAGTTTGACATTAACTTTGAGGAAAAAAAGATCACACGCAAACCAAGGTTTTAAACTTAAGGTTGACTTCGAAGAAATGAGACGCAAGCTGAACACGTGAAACTGGGCTGAGCTGTTAACATAGAAACATAGAATCTAGGAGCAGGAGTAGGCCATTCGGCCCGTCGAGCCTGCTCCACCATTCAATACGATCATGGCTGATCATCCAAATCCAGTACCCTGTCCCCTGCTTTAATCCCCACAGTACACATATCCCACCCTACCCCCGTAACCCCACGTATTTAATTCCCCCTAACATATCCCATCCTATCCCCATAACCCCACATATTTAATCCCCCCCTAACACTAAGGGTCAATTTATCATAGCCAAATCAACCTAACCCGCACATTTTTGGACTGTGGGAGGAAACCGGAGCACCCGGAGGAAACCCACGCAGACACGGGGAGAATGTGCAAACTCCACACAGACAGTCACCCGAGGTCAGATTCGAACCCGGGTCCCTGGCGCGGTGAAGCAACAGTGCTAACCACTATGCCACCGTGTTGCCAGTTAAACATACAGAAAAACAGAGAGAGGTATTCAAAGAAGTACTTAATACAACACAAGATCAATACATACCCCTAAAGAACAAACGTTCCACTTGAACAGTCAAGCACCTATGGTCAACATATGAGGTAAGATGGGAGTATAAAGCTAAAAGAAGTGGCTTACACAAATGCCAAGAAAAGTGGTAATCCAGCAGACTGAGAGGAATATAGAGAACAGAGGGACACAAAAAAAATATTAAGAGCTGCAAAAAGGGAATACTAAAAGAAACTTGCAAGTAATATAAAGGCTAATAGTAAACGTTTTGATAAATATATTAAGAGTAAGATAGTGGCTAAGGGAGATGTGGGCCCATTAAATACAGATGCAGGCGATACTGTAATGGATAACAAGGTAATGGCAGATTTATTAAACAAAGCACTTTGTATCTATTTTTACAATAGAGGAATAGGATAATATACCAGTAATAGAGGGGAAACTAAAAATAAATCAAGGGGAGGAACTTATTGGATTCAATGCAAGTTTGAAGCATGGTAATGGTTAAAATAATGGGACTTAGCATAGATAAATCTCCAGGAGCTGATGTTTCCACCCCAGGGTAATGAAAGAAGTAGGTGAGGCAATCACAGAAGCATTCATTATAATCTTTCAAAACTCTCTTGATTTTGCAATTGTGCTGTTAGATTGGAAATTTGCTAAATGTTACTCCATTATTTAAGAAGGGTGGGAGAGAGAAACCAGGTAACAACAGGCCTGTCCGTTTAACATAAGTTGTGGGGGAAGCTACTAGAATCTATCTTTAGAGATAGAGTGACTGAACACTTAAAAACAAATATGAGCTGATCAGAGAGGGGGCTTTGTTAATGTCATGACTGACTAATCTACTTGAATTTTTGAGGATGTCAGTAATAAGGTCGACAAGGGACTGTCTATGGATGTTACCCATATGGACTTTCAGAAGACATTCAATAACATTCCACACAAGAGATCATTAGAAAAAAATGAGAAAGCACAGAATTGGAGGTAGCCTTTTGACGGGTTAGAAATTGGTTGGGAGGTTGGAGGCTGAGAGTGGGGATAAAGGGTAGGTACACTGATTGGCAAGATGTGACAAGTGGTGTTACCCAGGGATCTGTTCCGAGGCCTCAATTTTTCACCATATTTAGGATGAAGGACTAGAGAGTTGTATATCCAAGTTTACAGATGACACTAAGTTAGGAGGAACAGCAAGTAGTGCAGATAGGAGCAGGAAACTGCAAAGGAACATAGACAGATTCGGTGAGTGGGCAAAACTATGGCAAATGGAGTTTATTGTGGGAAGTGTGAGGATCCAAGAAAGATACATCGATGTATTTTCTAAATGGTGAGAAACTAAGAACTGTAGAGGAGCAGATATTTGGGAGTCCAAAGTACACAAACCATTAAAAGCTAGTGTCAGGTATAAAAAGGCTAATGGAATGTTGGCCTTTATCTGAAGGAGGTTGGAATACGAAGGGCAGGAAGTAATGCTTCAGTTGTTTACAGCCTTGGCCAGACCCTATCTGGATTACTGCATTCAGTTTTGGGCACTGAACCTCAGGAAGAATATATTGGCCTTGGAAGGGGTGCAGCCCAGATTCATCAGAATATAACCGGGCTTAGAGGCTTAAATTATAGGGACAGGTTGCATAAACTTGGCTTGTATTCCCTTAAATATAGAAGATTGAGGGGTGATCAGATCAAGGTGTTTGAAACGTTGAAGGGATTTTATAGGGTATTTCCTCTGGTGGAGGAATCAACAATGACGAATCATAATATTGAACTTAGAGCTAGGCTATTTAGGAGCAAAATCAAGAAGCACTTTTTCACACAAAGGTTAGTAGAAATCTGGAACTCTCTCCCACAAAAGGTTGTGGATACTAGGACAATTGGAGCTTTCAAGATTGAGATAGATTTTTGTCAGGTAAGGGTATCAAGGGATATGGAACAAAGGCAGGTAAATAGATTTGGAGGTACAGATCAAACATGATCTACTTGAATGGTGGAGCATGCTCGAGGGGCTGAATGGCCTACTCCTGTTCCGAACGTTCCTATGTTGCTCGAATAGGAGAACCAGTTTTAGCAATATAAATGCAGGAGCCAATGCTTGGACCTCAGTCTTCTGCAATCCGAATGACACAAGAACAATAAAAGTGCCTAAAGTTAATTAAGTTATAGCACAGTCACTGGTTAATGTCGATTGACTATCAAAACCCTGGTATTCCTGTGATGTAGGTTTCAAATTCGGTATTGAACAAGTAGATCCTGCCCAGTGAAGCCTGTAGTCTAAATCCTACTAGCGGGCATAAACTGGTATCAAGTAGCACTGAATCACATTTCACTAATTTATGGGTTCAAACTGGTGTCAACAACGTGTGACTAGGACTGCAAATCAACAGCAGCTGCTTCCCCAGAATGCTTAGCAGTCTCTATGACAATGTTACGGTGGACTGATATAATTTAATAGTTTACATTGTGCCAATGTTTTGCATAAAGCACACATTTACCTGCAGAATCCCTACACTTACATTGGCAGCATGGGAACAAGTGAGAACAGAACACACAAACATTGACTGAAATTTTTTTTTATTCAGTATAAACATGGTAATTTATATCATTTTCAGTCAGAAATACATGAGCATTCTTGAACCTTAATTAAACAGAGTTATTTAAAAAGGAGAAGGTTCATTTTTGCATCCTAATTATAATTGAAACATACTCTCCTGTATAGTAGGTTAAAAAGTTTTTAATTTAATTAAATTATCTTGAATAATGAATGAATTCCCTGGCCACCAGTGGAACCTGCACAGGGCAGACCAACCTTTAAACAAAGAAGAATTAACTTCCATTTATATCTCTGGCCTTTCACAACCTCAGGATGTCCCAAAGTGCTTCACAGCCAATAAAAAAACTTTTGAAGTGTAGTCACTGTGGCAATGCAAGGAAACACAGCTGCCAATCTGCATGCAGAAAGATCCCACGGACAGCAATGAGATAAATGACCAGATAATTTGTTTTAGTGATATTGGTTGAGGGATAAATATTGGACAAGACACCAACAACTTGCATTTATTTTGTGCCTTTAACTTATAAAAAAGTCTCAAAGTGGTTCACAAGACAAAAATGGACGTCAAGCTAAAGGAGGAAATAGTAGAAATAAAAACGGAAAATGCTGGAAATACTCAACAGGTCAGGCAGTATCTGTGGAGAGAGAAACAGAGTTAACGTTTCATCCTGAAATATTAGGTCAGGTGACTAAAAACTTGGCCAAAGAGGTAGGTTTTAAGGCAGATCTTGGAGGACAGGGAGGTTGCGATGCAGAGAAGTTTAGGAAGGGAATTCCAGAGTGTAGGGCCTAGATGGCTGAAGGCACGACTGTCAATAGTGTGGTGAAGGGAGAGGGGGGTGCATAAGAAGCGAGAGTCGGAGGAATACAGAGAAAGCCCCTACTCTTCTTTGAATAGTAACATGGGATTGTTTACGTCCACCCGAGAGGGGCCTCTGGTTAATGTCTCATCCAAAAGACGGCATCACCAATAGCGCAGCACTTCCTTATTGCTGTACTGAATGATGACAAAGGCAATCAGTGAAAAATTTGCAAAAAGATGGTTCACACCGACGAAGATAATTAGGAATATCCAGTTGTTTCAATTCTAAAAAGTGACACTACAGATCAACCAAAAGAAAATTTCTGGACAAGTACAGGGTATGATATACTTATTGTAAGATACTTACATAAAATACTTTTATTCAGTACCTATTTTTACAACACTGTTGCCAGGATAAATCTCATCATTTGTAGAGCTGGCTAATAGTTTGGGAATAACATACGTGCCAACCGCCAGCATTTCACATCAACTGTCAGTGTTTTTTAACAAAAATTAGTGACCCCCAGGTGTGTCTCACCCTTCAATTTCACTCCGACAAGAATCCTACTATTAATGCATCAGAAACCAGGCCCTTCCCTCTCAACACTGTTCCTAACTCTAATGGAAGTTATTCTGGCTGTTGTATACTGTAGTCGATAATTTTGATAAGGATAGGAGTTCCTGCCTACAGGATACAGCTGCCAAAATCACTTCCATTCATCCTAGGAGCAGCTTTGAGCTGAGAGAATCTTAGTCTTCTGCATTAGTAACAACACGGGTAGCAGCAGGACAGAGGGAAAAAGGAGGTGGGAAAAGTATGGAATTAGAGAGAGGAGGGAGAAAGGCACATCAATGAAGGAGAGGAGGAAGAAAAGTACATTAATGAAGGAGAGTGTGGAGGGGAAAAAGTAGAAAAGTATGGCAATGGAGGCTGGAAAGGAAGGGTAAAATATGCCAAAGGAGAGATAGAAAAGGAAAAGGTGAGGGAATGGATGGGACAGAAGATGATACTTTGGAATGTGGGAATAAGTAGAGTTCCAACATTAATTTTTTTTTGGGGGAGAGGGGAGAATGAAAGCATGCAGCCATGACCTTGAGGGCCAGAGAAAAAGACTGTCAACATGAACTGGGAGAGGGGATAAAAGAGTACAGATCGAACTGGGTTTGAGCGGATGAAGTGCGCTAGGTTAAATTGAGGAGGGAGTGTGAGCAGAGTACTGGTATGAACTAGGAGGGTTAAAACAGAGGAGTCTTTATCAAATGATGGCGAGGTGGATAGATTACAGTATCTCTGAACTGGGCCCAGAGGGAGTAGAATGTATCTGTGAAATGGTGCAAGATGGCCAATATGCCTGTTGAGGTAACTTTTGGAAAAGTGATAATCCGGTTCATCTGTTGAAAATTCAAATATCACTTAGCTTTTTAAACTTGAAAAGGGAAAAAGAAATCAATTGTTAAGTATAAAAGTGCTCAAAATTCACCACAATGCATAATTTTGGAAAGTAAAGTTTCAATAGTCACTGGGGGAACATGCCAATGGACTCCCCTCAGATTGTAGCACCTGTTTTTACCCTTTTTCATGCTTTTTTCCTCCACAGACTTCTAATCAAGTTTGTTTTGGAGTCGTCAGTTTTTGGGGCCTGTGCCAGTTTTGAAGCTGTTGGTCAGCTTTTGCTACCTTTCTGGGGGGGGGGGGGGGGGGCATATATGGAATAACAACTGCATGCCAAAAGCTTATTAATCTGTATTTATGGAATCCGAAGTCATTTTACTTTAATAGTTTATAAACTCAGTATAATGATATGAACATAATTTTTTTTTAAATCTGAAGATAGGATTTTGTAAATGATATAGACAGTGATCAAAGAGAAATATAATAAATATCAAATCGACTAGGCTTTAACCAGTAACAATCATTTGGTTGTACTATCACAAGCACGGAACTTAAACAAATGACACTGATCCATTGCAGATCAAGACTGCAAGCAACTTAGCAAATTGTATTGTAATTACACAAAATTACAAATACTTAGCTGGTATGCTATCATAGTTTCGTATAAAGCTATTACAAATTTTACGGGACTACAGTAGATATTCTCTGATTCAGGGTCTTCAGTCGCTCCCATAAATCAGACATTCCCCTCTCCTCCCCATCTTTACAAAACTGGAGTGCAACTTTATGCTGAATCTTTAATTAAACAACAGCATGACCCAGGGATCATAACAACTGAAACCTTCATTTATGTATTGCCTTTAAAGTAGGAAGAAGTTCCAAAGCACTTCATAGGAACGTTATCAGACAAAAATTGGCACCGAGTCAAAGAAGGAGATATGTGATGAGGTGACTAAATGCTTGGTTAAAAAGGTAGATTTTAAGGATGGTCTTAAAGTAGGAGAGAGGCAGAGAGGTTTAGGGAGGAAATTCTAGAGTTTAGGGCCGAGACGGCTGAAGACACGGAGGCTAATGATGGGGGGGGGGGGGGGGGATGCATAAAAGAGGCCAGAGTTCGAGGAACACAGATTTTTTTGAAGGGTTTTAGAGCTGCAGGAGGTTACAGAGATAGGGAGCGGTGAGACCATGGAAAGATTTCAACACGAGGTTAAGAATTTGAGAGTTGATAAGTATATCCCCTCATTCAGTGATTATTTTAAAGTTTCTGTGCTTTTTCCTAATGACTTTGAAAGTAAGAGGTTGAATTAACAAAGCTTTATTTTAGTCAAGTTTGACATTTATTTAACACCTGTGAACAGCAACATGTTAGATTGTAGTTTATTTGTGAAAGGTTAAAAAAGAAAAGGAAGGTTTATCGGAGTCTTGTGAAGCTGTGGAATACAGGACTGGAGTTAGTAATTGAAGCAGAGACCACGTCAACATTTAAGAATAGGTCAGGCAGTGGTTGAAGGAAAGGAGCATAAAGAATGTGGGAAACAGGATGGGCACATGAAGTTAGGACTATTGCTGGTACGGAGGATAAACACCAACATGGACTGCTTAGGCCCAAAGGCCTGTTTCTGTGTAGGTTTAAAGAGGTTTTTTTTTAAAAAAGGTTGAATTAGAATGAGGAAAGAAAATGCCTGTCTGCTTTCCTCTGTCTGTTGCTCTTTCCCTCTATATTATCGACGTTAGAAATCTGTCTCACAGGTGTAAGCGATTAACATTGGCTTTTCAGACCACCAACAAAGCACAGTTGAGATAATTAGCTGTCTTGAAAATTCAACTTTTTTGCATTGAAAATTAAAGTAACATTACACGTGGCCAGACTGCATAATCAGAACAAAAGGTTTACATAGGCAAAACACATTATAAATATGGACATATCATTTTATAATGGCAAAATGTTGACACAAAGTGTGACAACAGGAAGTTGGGCAGATAGGAAGTGCACGCAAATGCAAGATTTTAAAATGAGATATCGACAGATATATAAAACCGTAGAAACTATGTAAACAATAAACTTTTCAGCATTTCATGATGCAAAATTTGTTTGTTTATATAAACCTATATATTTATTAAAGACTGTATGTGTAAGAAATGTCACTAATGGTGCATTCAATTCCCGCTTCCACGTCCCTGGCACATATCAGAAATGCAAATCAGGAAACTGTGCCATGTGCACCCCAGTTTGTAACTTTCCATCCAGTAAGTTTAATAAGCTAAACCTTTATGCTTAAATGCTTTAAGGCAGGAACATAGATACAGGAACTGGCTGACAATGGGTGGTGGGGTAAAAGGGAGCAAAAGGAGCTGCAGCTGAGTCAGAGAAGGTTGATGGGTAGGAACATAGTGGAGGATTGGGGTCTGGTGGTTCCAAAGGGTAAATGCCCGTTTGCGCTCCTCCTCCATAAGGCTGTTAGACTCTTCTCCCTCTGATAATCGCCAGATCCCAGCAAACCCAATACTGCCAAACTCGGTCTCCCCATACTCCAAAATCCAGTCTTCAGCCCTGCTGGACCCCAGGACCCCACCAACCCAAACTTACTCACTCCACATCCCAGGATCCCGCCCCCCAAATAGTCCTCACAAACCCAGTACTCCCTGATCATAGAACTACACCAATGCTCCCAGACCCCGAGATCCTGCTCTCCAGATGCCAGGACCTGCCCTCCTGTTGCTAGGATCTTCCTCTCAAGTCTTGCTGGAAATAGTAACCTCTCCCAGATCACAGGGCCACTCGAATGCTGAGAAGTTGATGTCCCTGGTACTACTTGGCATCGTACCCCTGTTCTTAAGAAACCTTTGACTCAGTCAGCAAAGCCACAGGAGATCTTCTCATTTTTAAATAATATAAATACCATGAATGGTCGTGGCTGAGAATAGTGAGTAGGCGAAAGAAACAATAAAAGGACATTGTCAGGGCATCCCGTCACTTTTAAGGCATTTCATTCCATTCTTCCCCGGTCAAGAACCAGCAAAGTAATGCATTATATATAATATTGAGCTGATGATTGTGTTTGTAAGCAATTTACACATACTTAAAACCTGTATTTGAAAGCATTCTCTTTTTACTGAAATGGGATTGGAGTCCAAGTAGTACGCAGTTTTATCCAGTTCTAATTAGTGATCTGCACTCTTTGGCCCCATTTCCCATCTCTCAGACACATGAATCCTGATACAAACATTATCACTCAGGAATCAAATCTTTTCAAGGAACCACTTTATTTGAGTAGCCTAACTGCTGTAAACAAGTATACTTTCACTGGTCAAATGGAGGGGAAAATATCTTTACTTATCTCCTATGATAAAGAATTCCTTCCAACTGCAAAGGACAGAACACACTAATCATCAAGGCAGCTCCCAAGGGGGTATTTTCCTTCCCTTTGACAGGGTCCTCCTATTTGCATGTTTTACAGTACTTGTTAAGAATATTTCCATTTGCTTTTATGAAAAAAGCTGACAATGGTGTTGTTTTTCATGAGCTCCTGTTAAGGAGGGGCAATAATCTTAAAGAAGAATTCAGCTCTCCCAATAACTCAATTCATTAAGGCAGGAAGCAGCTGATCTATAAAGACCAGGAAGGAGCAGGTTCAAACCCCAGGCTGTGCTGTGTTAATTGATCTCATCTGCATTGGTGAGCCACTACAATTGGCCTCAATGACCCTGGGCTTGGGTGGAAAAACATTTGCAGTTTCCCTGTCCTGGCCACTAGCCACTGAACTATGTTGGACATGTGTGCACACCAGCTGAGGACTGGCTTGGGTACAACTATGACATCCCCTGTGGTCAATAATCTGATGGCACTCACTGTCTCGGTTCTCATGTGATGATCACTTGGGTGAAATACTGAAGACAAACAGACATTTCAAACTGTAGCCCTTCGGGGAGGGGGCAGGAGAAAGCAAGAGAAAGAAAACTACAGGAAAAAGGAGGGAAGCCGCAAGGATTCATAACCAGCTAATTACTGTTAAATAACTAGCAAGGGTGACAAACGAGCTAAAATTTTACAAGATTCAATTTACGGTACCCAAAATGGTGTGTGCATCACCCTGAACAGAAAATGTGCAATGTTAGCTGGAGACAGCACTCACTTTGAATTTTTGGCAGGCAATACTTTTTTGATGCACAGCATCGACTGTGAACCCATTCTTGGGCAAAGCCTGGTACACTATTTAACTGATGTAAATAGTGAAGGAAGGAAGGCAGGATGACCACACTTTAAGGAGGCAGAGACAAGAATATTTTGTCAGGCAAGGCTTTTTCAGAACCACAAGTGCAGGCAAACCAAATGAGAAGAAATTCAAACAACTCAAAGATTAGAGAGAACTGGGATGGGAAGAAAACTGCGCAACAAGGTAATATACCCAAAACAAAAATATGTATTTCTATTTGTTTTGCTATGCTATTTATTGCAAAGACCAGAACATCTATCTGCTAGCAGATCATGCTACATTCCTAGCCGTCCTGCAACATACAACCTAACTTAAACGCAAGTTATAAAACGGTGGGGTGAAAAGTCACTTCACAGGCACTCTTATTTTGAAGACCAGGCTTTTATCATTGCGTTTGCCATGAGATGATGATCTACCAATTGTCAAGAGTTACTGCTACTTTTGATTTTTCCCCACTCAATTGTGTATATGGTGCTGCAACAAAGTGTGTTTTTAAAGGTTGGCTCAAAGTTGCAATAAAAGTTGCAGCACTCTCTCAGTACTGCACGGAAGTATCAGCCTGGGTTATGTGCTCAAGTCTCTGGAGCGGAGCTTGAACTCCGAGGTAACAGCGTTTCCACTGAGCCACTGCTGACAGCAATAACATAACTGAGGAGTGTAACAATAGCACTGTCTCGAGATCTTAAGTGGATATCACATCTTTCATATGAACCTCTCCAGGCATTCCAACAACAAACTAAACAACTTAGTCAGACAAAGTCAGGTAAAAATTGTTAAACTACTTTAATTTATAGATAGCAAGTGAACATAAAGTAACAGATGTAATCAAATCACACCTTGATTCAACTAACTAAAAAACCATCCTACGAGAAAAGTAATAAAAATACATCACACTATCCCTTTTAACTGGCTCGCTCAATATTTCCTCGTCAGCCTTCTGATCCTGACCGATTTTGGGCTCGACATGAGCAGGGTTCCTTTTGCTAGGCCAGGCTTTCTGCCTGGACCTAGCTGGCTGACAGACAGTCCAAGTGTCCCTTTGTCCTTTTCTTTCGCTGTTCCCAGCCAGTGAGCAGGTAGTCCTTCTGACTTCTTTCCCATTCCATGATTCACCAGTAAGCCTGTTAATAAAACCCCTTGCACTGCAGGTTTGAAGAACACATCTCCTTTTATTCCCAAAATGAATAGGGGTCATACTGGCTCAATGGGCCTGTGATGAGATCATTGTATTTTTGTCTCAGTTTGAAGTAAAAAGTGGGCTGCGACATTCCACAAATTGGCTGAATACATAGCTGTATAAAAGATTTATATTCTAACAAAGCAATAAAAACAAATTAGAATTCTGAAAAAATACCTACTAAACAAAATCATAAAGCAGCCACTTTTTGTTGTGATTATCTCCCTGTATCGGCGTGCCCCTGTACCTGAAACCTTCAGCATAAATTCTGTTGCACTGTCCAGATCCCTGAATCAATCAGCTCAACCAGGTCGCAGGCTCCCAGAATACATCAATCTACATGTCTGATAGACTACATCTTCCAAACTGTATTTGGGCTGCCTCTTTCTCTGGAGTCTAGAACACTGCACAGGGAGGGCTGGATTTACCAACAGGAAGTTGTGGCACATGATTAATGGCTGGTATAGTTGTCAACTCAAAGAAAGTCCGGGCACTTAAAAGACACATTCTGATTTTCTAATTGCACAAAAACTTATTTGCCACATGATGGCCCAAAAATTCGGCTGTTCCCGGGTGAGTACTCAGTGCGTACTCACCCGTATTGCTTTCCGAAGTGCCAGTTTCCTGCATGCACTGCGCATGCGCGGGAAACTGGAACTTCCGGTATGGTGAAGGGGGCGGTTCCTAGGTGAACCACGTGCGCGCTAGAGGCTGCGCGCACGCAGCACACTTAGATTTTTTTTCAGGTTTCTATGTGAGGGTAAGTATTGAAGATTCTACGCTAATAAAAAGGAGGCGTAAGACCCCTTTTGAACAAGGTAAGTAGTTAATTAAGTATAATTTTAAATTTTTTTCAACAGGTTTATCTTTTTTAGATACTTTAAAGAAAGGTAAGTTTATTTTTATAACTTTTAAAAAGTATTTTAATTTTTTCAAAAATTTAAATTTTTGTTTAAGGTGGTTAATTTATTTAACTATAGTTATTTTATAAATGTGATGGTTTTTAAAAAAAAAATAATTACACTGAAAAGATGGAGCAATATCGGGGGCAGTCAAAATGCAAGTAATGATTGCCACAGGCTTTTTTCACTACTTAAAGGGGAGGTTTATTGATGCATTGTTCGGTGTGCAGCTGCCGCAACAACCATAAGAAGGACAAGGAGAAGGAGCACTTATTTACAAATCCTGATGGCAGATCGCCGCCCCAGGGAGAAAGCTCGGAGATTTTCCGATGATGCTTTGGAGGCATTGGCTTTAGCGGTGGAGAGAAGGCGGGCGGTCCTGTACCCACCAACTGGCAGGAGGCCCTCGCCACATGTCTGTCACGGGCAGCACTGTGGTCCTCAGAACCAACACATAGTGCAGGAAGAAGTTTAACGAGCTCACACAAGTGGTCAGGGTGAGTGAAAGATTCAACAAATGCTACATATCAGCATCTGTACCACAAGCTTTACACAATGCTCAATGCACCACACCCTCAGCACTCACCCACCAACAATCTTTATCTAGCAACACTCACACCTCACATACAATGACAGCTATTCAACTATAGCAGGCACAAGGGTCATTCGTTATTCGAATTCATGTTCGGTGTGATATGTTTCTGAATATATTTATTAATTGTGTTTGGAATATTTTGTGGTCTCTCTCATGTCACCTTTGCGCCCAGGAGGGCGCTGTGATATGGCGAGAGAGGGGTTGCATGATGGGGATGTGGTGAGCTACTGGGATCTGGGGTTTCATTCATGTGAATCGGAGTCTGATGAGCCAGTCACAGACAGCCCGTCCAGAAGGTCGATTGTCTCGCTGCCTCCGCCCTCCCTCCTATTCCTCCTCCTTCTCTTCATTCTCCTCTGCCTCGTCGTCCTCCTCATTCTCCTCTGTGCCATTGTCCTCCTGAGGTAATCCCGCAGGCCCCATGACTGTGAGGAAATGTTGCGAGAAGAAGCCTTTAACAAATAATGAGTGACTTCTGCAGTTGAATCAAAACTCCCCGTCACCAAAAAAACTTTAAAATACTCAAGAAAGCTGTTTCAGTTGCAGGAAGTAGCAAATAACCACTGAAGCTGCAGAACCATGTTAGGTGCAGCTGATTGGGGATGGTGCCTTTAAATATCGCTGCTGCAGCCTGCTTCCTGCTGGTAGTGGATCCCCTTAGGAGCAGATGGATTCCATCCCCTCAGGAGCGGATGGAATCCCTGCCGAGGCACTAAAGCATGGCGGAGAAGCACTACTGGCGCGAATTCATTAACTAATTTCTCTTATCTGGAAGGAGGAGAGCATGCCAGGGGATCTCAGAGACGCCGTAATCGTGACCATCTTCAAGAAAGGTGACAAGTCCGATTACGGTAATTACAGAGGAGTTTCCCTGCTGTCTGCCACAGGGAAAGTCATCGCAAGAATCCTCCTCAATCGCCTTCTCCCAGTGGCTGAAGAGCTCCTCCCAGAGTCGCAATGCAGATTCCGCCCACTAAGGGGCACAATGGAAATGATCTTCACCGCGTGCCAATTACAAGAGAAATGCAGGGAACAGCACCAACCGCTGTACATGGCCTTCTTTGACCTCACAAAGGCCTTTGACACGGTCAACCGTGAGGGATTATGGAGTGTCCTCCTCAAATTCGGCTGCCCTCAAAAGTTTGTCACCATCCTCCGCCTGCTTCATGACGACATGCAAGCCGTGATCCTGACCAACGGATCCACCACAGACCCAATTCATGTACGGACCGGGGTCAAGCAAGGCTGTGTCATCGAACCAACGCTCTTCTCGATCTTCCTTGCGGCAATGCTCCATCTCAGCCTCAGTAAGCTCCCCGCTGGAGTGGAGCTAATTTACAGAACAAACGGGAAACTGTTCAACCTCCGTTGCCTCCAGTCCAGATCCAAGGTCGTCCCTTCCTCTGTCGTCGAATTACAGTATGCAGATGACGCTTGCGTCTGCGCACACTCGGAGGTCGAACTCCAAACCATCGTTAACAGCTTTATCGAAGCGTACAAGCATGGGCCTTACACTAAACATCCGTAAAACAAAGGTCCTCCACCAACCTGCCCCCGCCACACAGTACTGCCCCCCGATTATCAAAATCTACGACAAGGCCTTGGACAACGTGGACCACTTTCCATACCTCGGGAGCCTACTGTCAACAAGGGCAGACGTCGATGACGAAGTCCAACACCGCCTTCAGTGTGCCAGTGCAGCCTTCGGTCGCCTGAGGAAGAGAATGTTTGAAGACCAGGACCTCAAACCCGGCACCAAGCTCATGGTCTACAGAGCAGTAGTAATACCCGCCCTCCTGTATGCCTCAGAGACATAGACCACGTACAGGAGGCACCTCAAAGCACTGGAGAGGTACCACCAACGCTGCCTCCGCAAGATCCTGCAAATCCATTGGCAGGATAGGCGCACCAACGTCAGTGTTCTCGCTCAGGCCAACATCGATGCTTTGGCCACGCTCGATCAGATCCGATGGACGGGTCATATCGTCCGCATGCCCGATACGAGACTCCCAAAACAAGCACTCTACTCGGAGCTCCAACACGGCAAGAGAGCCCCAGGTGGGCAGAGGAAACGCTTCAAGGACACCCTCAAAGCCTCTTTGAAAAAGTGCAACATCCCCACCGACACCTGGGAATCCCTGGCCCAAGACCGCACAAAGTGGAGGAGAAGCATCCAGGAAGGTGCCGAACACCTCGAGTCTCTTCGCTGGGAGCAGGCGGAAGCCAAGCACAAGCAGCGCACGTCAACCCAAGCACCCCACCCACCCGCCCCTTCAACCACTGTCTGCCCCACCTGTGACAGAGACTGTAGGTCCCGCATTGGACTCATCAGTCACCTGAGAACTCATTTTTAATGTGGAAGCAAGTCATCCTCGGTTCCGAGGGACTGCGTAAGAAGAAGAGAAAGTAGACGACAGCTCTCCCTGTCATTGTTTTGCACTGCTGTTAAGGTAAGTGGCTAAATCCAATGTTGGAGATTGGACGTCCAGTGAGCGTTACACACTCACTGACGTCACTATCTCTGTCATTTAAATCTCCCTGATGCTAGTGGTTACTGGCAGCTGGAAAATGGCCCACGCTGATGAATCCGCCACCAGCTGGCGGAAGAGCGCCGGTCGCCGTCTTTCCGCCATTTTACGACGGTAGCAGCCGGTGCTAATGCTTCCAATTTCTCCCCCCTTATTCCAAATTTTGATGACAAGAAGTGTAATGCAAGGAGCAGAGAACCTTTGGCTGGAGAACAAAATGAACTGGTGCAATGGTGCAGGTCCTGGGACATTACATGATGCAGGAATAGGAGACCATGCTCAGTACCACATATCTGTATCATCACGCTGACATTTTCAAGCTAAATTGGGCTATGGTGGCTGTGAAATGCATTAGAATAGTTGAAGTATTGATTAAAATGACCTTTATTGTCAATATTCTCCTCGGCTGAGGCACCAATGGTTGCTGGGCTGCAGTTCCTTGGGCACTAGCCACTCTCCAGTACCTTGCCCAAGTGGCTCCCTTCATCTGTGAGCTTCAACTGTAAGCGTTGCCAGAGTATTCGACCATAGAGGCCAACATACCAACCTGATCTTGTTTTTCCCTCTCCTGAGCCCAGGGGTGGAGGGCTATATTGGTGCTCCCTTCAATTCCCAACTGTTACCCCATTGATCAGCTAACTCAACAGTTTTTATTGATAAATTCTGTTAGAAAGCCTTCAAAGTATGCCAAACTTTTGATGTTGCTTTCATACCAATTGTTATAGGTTCACAGATTGAAAAGTATATAATTACAGATATACTATGAATTACAGTACACTGGTCTCAACATGCATTTTCACTGTACTCCCAACTTTTGATGCTGCTTTCACACTAATGGATATAGGCTATGTAAAACAGATTGGAGAGAATATACAACCATTACAGATATACTATACAATACATTGAAAGAACTGTCAAATTTAGTTCCACTCCTCAGCTTAATCCCCATAACCCTGCAAATGAGTCCTCTTCAAGTACGTGTCTAGTTGCCTTTTGAAAGTTCCTATGCAATCTGGTTCCAGCACCCTTTCGGGTTGTGCATTCCAGATCTTAACCTTCTGTGTGAAGAAATTTCTCATTTCCCTTCTAGTTCTTTTGCCAATTATTTTAAATCTATACCTTGCCTGCAATTGGCATATCCCAGTAACAGCTTGGCTGAAATTAGGAACTCATGTGGGGAACATTGGGCACCAAACTGGATCCAACAGTGCACTGGAACTTCATCGTGCTGGATCACCATGCTGCCCTCATTCCCACCTTATGTTCCTGTACTGTTTTTCAATTTTCTCTCCTCCTTTCCTGAATTCACTATCATCTATTTTTAAACCGTCAAGCTACCAGTATTTTATTATATTTTTCACATATGAATGGCTTATTACAAAATATTTTAATGTGCATTTTGATTGTAAAGACTGATTCATAGATATTTTGATAGTCTGTATAGGAGGCTGTCACATCACACAATCCTTGGAAACAAGCAAATAAACAAAAGCAACAGTAGGCTTCAATTCTTGGATAAAATCCCAGACTACAACTAAGACTGACAAATCACATAAGAAATAGGAGTAGAAGTAGGCCATACAGCCCCTCGAGCCTGCTCCGCCATTCAATAAGATTATGGCTGATCTTCTACATCAACAATGAATTTAGAAAGTTCAGAGGGGAAGTGAAAAAGAAAATAAGAGGGGCAGAGAGTATGAGAATAGATTGGCAGCTAACACATAAGGGAATTCAAAAGTCTTCTATAGGCATATAAATAATAAATGGGTAGTAAAAGGAGGGGTGGGGACGATTCGGGGCCAAAAAGGAGATCTATGCATGGAGGCAAAGGGTATGGCTGAGGTACTAAATGAGTACTTTGCATTTGTCTTCACCAAAAAAGAAGATGCTGCCAAAGTCATAGTGAAAGAGGAGGTAGTGGAGATACTGGATGGGATAAAAATTGATAAAGAGGAGGTACTAGAAAGGCTGGCTGTACTTAAAGTAGATAAGTCACCAGGACCAGATGGGATGCATCCTAGAATGCTGAGGGAAATAAAAGGTGGAAATCACAGAGGTACTGGCCATAATCTTCCAATCCTCCTTAGATACAGGAGTGGTGCCAGATGACTGGAGAATTGCAAATGTTGCACCCTTGTTCAAAAAAAGGGTGTGAGGATAAACCCAGCAACTACAGGCCAGTTAGTTTAACCTTGGTAGTGGGGAAGCTTTTAGAAACGATAATCAGGGACAAAATTTAAAGTCACTTGGACAAGTGTGGATTAATTAAGGAAAGCCAGCACGGACTTGTTAAAAGCAAATCGTGTTTAACTAACTTGATCGAGTTTTTTGATGAGGTAACAGAGAGGATTGATGAGGACAATGTGGTTGATGTGGTGTACATGGACTTCCAAAAGGTGTTTGATAAAGTGCCACATAATAGGCTTGCCAACAAAGTTGATGCCCATGGAATAAAAGGGACAGTGGCAGCATGGATACGAAATTGGCTAAGTGACAGGAAACAGAGAGTAGTGGTGAACGGTTGTTTTTTGGACTAGAGGAAGGTATACAGTGGTGCTCCCCAGGGGTCGGTTCTAGGACCACTGCTTTTCTTGATATATATTAATGACTTGGACGTGGGTATACAGGGCACAATTTCAAAATTTGCAGATGATAAAACTTGGAAGTATAGTGAACAGTGAGGAGGATCGTGATAGACTTCAAGAAGACATAGACAGGCTGGTGAAATGGGCGGACACATGGCAGATGAAATTTAACAGAAAAGTGCAAAGTGATACATCTTGGTAGGAAGAACGAGGAGAAGCAATATAAACTCAAGGGTACAATTCTAAATGGGGTGCATGAACAGAGAGACCTGGGGGTATATGTGCACAAATCGTTGAAGGTGGCAGGGCAGGTTGAGAAAGCAGTTAAAAAAGCATACAGGATCCTGGGCTTCATAAAAAGAGGCTTAGAGTACAAAAGCAAGGAAGTTATGAACCTTTATAAAACTGGTTCAGCCTCAGCTGGAGTATTGTGTCCAATTCTGGGCACCGCACTTTAGGAAGCATGTGAAGGCCTTAGAAAGGGTGCAGAAAAGATTTACCAGAATGGTTCCAGAGATGAGGGACTCCAGTTACGTGGTTAGACTAGAGAAATTGGGGTTGTTCTCCTTGGAGCCGAAAGGTTGAGAGGAGATTTGATAAAGATGTTCAAAATCATGATGGGTCCAGACAGAATAGATAGAGAGAAATGGTTCCCATTGGCGGAAGGGTCGAGAACCAGAGGACACAGATTTAAGGCGATTGGCAAAAGAACCAAAGGCGACATGAGGAAAAACTTTTTTACGCAGTGAGTGGTTATGATCTGGAATGTACTGCCTGAAAGGGTGGTGGAAGCAGACTCAATCGTGACTTTCAAAAGGGAATTGGGGAAGTACCTGAAGGAAAAAAAAATTGCAGGGCCACAGGGAAAGGGCAGGGGAGTGGGACTAGCTGAAGTGCTCTTGCAGAGAGCCAGCACGGGCTCGACGGGCTGAATGGCCTCCTTCTGTGCTGTAACCATTCTATGATTCTATATCTCCACTTTCCCACCCTGTCCACATATCCCTTGAATCCCTTAGTGCCCAAAAATCTATTGATCTCAGTTTTAAATATACTCAACGACAGAGCATCCACAGCCCTCTGGGATAGAGAATTCCAAAGCTTCACAACCGTCTGATTGAAGAAATTTCTCCTCATCTCCGTCCTAAATGGCCGACCCTTATTCTGACACTATGACCCCCTAGTTCTAGACTCTCCAGCCAGGGGAAACAGCCTCTCAGCATCTACCCTGTTAAGCCCTCGAAGAATTTTATACATTTCAATGAGATCACCTCTCATTCTTCTAAACTCTAGGTGTGGTCTCACCAAAGCCCTATATAATTGCAGCATGAGTTCCTTACTCATATACTCCAACGCCCTTGCAAGAAAGGCTAAAATACCATTTGCCTTCCTAATTGCTTGCTGTAGCTGCATATTAATTTTCTGTGATTCGTGTATAAGAACACCCAAATCGCTCTGAATAACAACATTTTAAACCTTTTAAAAAAAATTCTGCTTTTCTATTCTTCCTACCAAAGTGGATAATTTCACATTTCCCCTCCTTATACTCCATCTACCACCTTCTTGCCCAGTCACTTAACCTGGTCTATATCCCTTTGCAACCTCTTTGCATTCTCTTCAAAGCTTTCTTTACCAACTAGCTTTGTATCATCAACAAACTTGGATATGCTACACTTGGTCCCTCATCTACGTCATTGTTATAGATTGTAAATAGTTGCGGCATTTCACTAGTTACAAACTGCCAACCCGAAAATGACCAGTTTATTCCTCCTCTGTTTTCTGCCCGTTTACCAATCCTCAATCCATGCTAATATATTATCCCCAATCCCATAAGCCCTAATCTTGTGTAACAACCTTTCGCGTGGCAACTTATCAAATGCCTTCTGAAAATCCAAATATACTACATCCTCTGGTTCCCCCTTATCTACCCCATCAGTTACACCCTCAAAAAACTCGAATAGATTTGTCAAACACGATTTCCCTTTCATAAAACCGTGCTGACTCTGCCTAAGCATATTATGATTTTCTATGTGCCCTGTTACCATGTCCCCAATAATCGATTCTAGCATTTTCCCTACTACTGATGTCAGGCTAACTGGCCTATTGTTCCCTGTTTTCTCTCTTTCCTTTCATGAATGGCAGGGTTACATTTGCACTGATGTAAAATTATTAGTTAAAAGTTCTAAAATGAGCTGCTATAATAAACTTTTATCTAGTGTGACTACAGAAAAGACAACACAAGCAGCACCTGTCAGCCCAGTGCTGACTGAAGCTGGAATCCATCAATACCTCTGTGATGAGTAGTGTCAAATCTAAGGAGAGCTTTAATGTGATGTTGCATAGAGTAGAAGCATCCTCCAGAAAAGTGAAAAGCAAGCCAGTCTCATTTCATAACCCTTCTGTAGGTTGGGCAAGGAGCATCATTATAATTGAAGTTTTAATAGCAGTTGCATTACAAGTTTGGTATCAGTGAGAAAAAGTTTTGTTTTTGCACCAACAATAAACATGCGCTGTGTAAATTGGATGTCAAGAAACAAACCAACGCAGAAGGGAAGCAGAGTGACATTCCCTCCTCTGGGAAACTCATTCCACTTTTCTCCAGTGTCAGACTCCAGATGCAAGCTGCATTTTTGTTATAACTACAACGCTGGTGCAAAGCGAAACAATCTGTTCCTTCACCCTTCTAACTTATGGGTGGATATATGCGAGATAAAAGTGGTTAAAGTTTGAAAAGAACTCTGGAAAAATAAACAACTCTTTTGGTAACTACATGGTGACACAAGTGTATCAATATGCTGTGCCAGACAAGTAGAATAGATTTATGCCAATACCTTGCACATCGAGTTCTTGGTCACAGCTGGGTCATCAGGGAGAAGAAAAAATATGTAGGCATATTAAGTACTTCCCTGATCTCCCGAAAATCTGGTTACAAGCTAGCAGTTTGAGAATGGGAGCAAACTGTCAGCATTCACCGTCATTGCCTCTCTGAAACCAACTGTAACCTCAGGATTAAGAGCGTGCGCAGCTAAATCCTGAAGTTGCTGTGGCACTCCCCAGAGCCGGCAATCAGTGAAATCAGCTGAACTGACCAAAACTTAAGGTTTTCAGCTGTAATGTCGCTCTTAAACACCCCCTAAAAAGTTAAGATTCGTTGGAATAGGTGTAACTGGGGATTTAACAGCATAGTGCCAACTGAATAATTGTTCTGGCCCTAAAATCAAATTTTATACTTGTGGAATGTCAATTTTCTCCATTATAAAAGAAAATTACAAGATTTTTGTTTGATATTTCAGCTTCTACCTTAACCCCATGTGTATGTTCCAATCTTTATTTTGCTCTCTGTAAAAAATTTTAAAGTGAATTGAATCAGTGCTTTTTATTTCCTGGTTTGTCGTCTGAGAGAATTAATTGGCTGCTTAGACAGCTTGAAGACATCACTGCTACTTTGTTGGGGATTCCCTTTTGACAGCGCTACAATCAATTTAACATCGAGAAAATTATCACCACAGAGATCACGAGATCTTTATGGGCAGCTTTCTTGAGGTCAGCGGTGATCGTTGTTCCTTCGCCACTGATAGCAAATTCCAGGCCCACATTTTTATCCTCAACCCAGAAATGGTGCAGGACAGGGGTAGAGACAGAGAAGAGGAAAGAAAAAGACAGTTCTTCCTCTCCGCGACAAATGGAGCTTGGCATGACCCAACTACAGTTTCAGATCCAACCAGTGAACACCATCTTCACTTGGCATGTGTATAACCTTAGTAGAATTCATCATAACACTGAACCTCCATGCTAACTTAGGGCAATGTCCATTGCTATGAACATGTTCCTGATCTTTGTTAGTATATGCCGCTGAATTTTCGAATGCATTGAAATAACATGTAAATTTTCAGTATTTTCCAGGGTTTCTATTTTCAAAACTTGAGTGAGGCTGCTTAACTTACAATGCAAAATAATACAGAACCTAAATAATTACATGGTTCATCAATTTTATAAAATAGCAGCAGACAAGTCAAGACAATGTAGAGGATGACTGGTGCTGATAAAAAGAAAAACAGCACAGAGCAACAAAGGAGAAATCATAGAAGTTTACAGCACAGAAGGAAGTCATTCGGCCCATCATATCTGCTAGCTCTTTGCAATCCAAAACTAATCCCACTGTCCTGCTCTCTTCCCACAGCTCTGTATCTTAATCCCATTCCCTTACTCTCTCCCAATAGCCTTCTCTGCTTTAAGCCTTTATCCTCTTTTCCCTTAAAAATGCAATGGTCTCTGCCACAACCATTCCTTGCAGTAAAGCATGCCATACTCGAACAACTCTCGGCATAAGAAATTTCTCCAAACTGCTCTCCTTAATCTCAATCACGGGTCTAAATTGACCCATCTTCACCATCTTCCCAAGCAGAGGAAATACTCTTTCTCCATTTACCCTAGCAAAACTCTCTTAAATCTCTTATAATTTTCTCTGCTCTTTAGCTGCAGTATCTCGAGTTTCTCATCACGATTATAGTTTCATTTTGTTATCAATCACATGAATCTACATTGTACGCTCTTAATGGCTTTAATGCTATTTCAATAATGGGTGCCCAAAACGGCATACAGTTTTATCCTAAACTATGGTGGCGGATCAGGAAGAAATTTTAGTTCAGTTTCTGTACACATTCTATTTTTTTTTATAAACTTAACTACAAATAGTTATATAAATACAGAATAATTAGTAACCAATATTAAACTAGCGTGAAACTAACGTAGGGAAAATCTGAAAAAGTGACGTCACAGCGAGCACAGAGGAGGAGCTCTGAGGATGAGTAAATGAGGGGGAGTAAACAGCAAGTAATTTTTTTTTGAACAAAAGCTGTCTACCTAATTTTAATTCAGGTTATCAATAAACAAGTAAATAAAATAGACTAGAGATGGCAGAATGGCTGTGTGTCAGGACTGCAGTACGTGGGAGTTCGTGGACTGCGAGACTGTCCCGTTCTACCTTGAGTCACTCCGGCTCAGTCACTGAGCTGGTGTACGGTGTACAATTCTGGTCGCCATATTATAAAAAGGATATAGAGGCACTGGAGCGTGTGCAAAAAAGATTTACAAGGATGATACCAGGAAACGATGAACAGCCTGGGTCTCTCCTCTCTTGAAAAGAGAAGGCTGAGGGGTGACCTAACAGAGGTCTATAAAATTATGAAAGGTTTTGATAGAGTAGACAGAGAGTGTTTCCACTTGTGGGGAAGAGCAAAACTAGAGGTCATCAATACAAGATAGTCACCAAGAAATCAAATAGGGAATTCAGAAGAAACTTCAGCACAAATTACAATAATGTGCGTCCTAAACTCAAGTCCAAATTATAATATATCGAGAGGAGAAGTGGACACTTAATCGACTCCTTGAATATACCACTTTCAACCATTCTCTAAAAATGCAAGATTTAAAAAAAAATAACAGGAACGGAGCTGAACAGATAACCCAACAAATTTCATGAATTCTATAAAAAACACAGCACAGGAATGCTATGTGAGAGCTGTGTTTGAAAGAGGGAATAGAAATAGAAGATTAGAAAACAAAATAAATTAACCAAAGCAAGTATTATTCTCAAAATTCAAAACCTAAAAATTCCAGTTATTGTTAATAACCTAAATATTTTAGCAATGGCTAATGTATTTACTTTTGAAATATCTAATAAAAATTGCATGCTTTACCTGCCTGTAGTACATGATATGATCAGTATTCTGTTTAAGAGCACAGATTTCTTAACTTGCTGTAGATTACAAAGCAGAGGTTAAGAGTGTCAAACAATGGCACATATGTAGCTTCAACACTCTGCCATTGAGTGGCAGAGAACCATTCATGCCCATTGTATATCCTCAAAGTAAGTTCCTGATTTTAGGCACCCCACTGCAAATAGGGTGGCCAACCCTCTAGAGTACTCTTGCACATTTTCTACATGACAAGAACAAGTATTTATATTGCGCCTTTAACGTAGTAAAACGTCCCAAGGCGCTGCACATGAGGCACATAAGGATAAATTAGGGCAGGTGACCAAAAGCTTGGTCAAAGAAGTTGGTTTTAAGGAGCATCTTAAAGGAGGAAAGAGAGGTAGCGAGGTAGAGAGGTTTAGGCAGGGAATTCCAGAGCTTAGGGCCAAGGCACGGCCACCAATGGTTGATCGATTATAATCAGGGATACTTAAGAGAGCAGAATTAGAGGAGCGCAGATATCTCAGGGGGGTGGCGCGGTGTTAGAGTCACAGAGTTATACAGCACAGAAAGAGGTCCTTCGGCCCATCATGTCTGCGCCGGCCATCAAGCCCCGTCTATTCTAATCCCATTTTCCAGCACTTGGTCCGTAGCCTTATATGCTATGGTGTTTCAAGTGCTCATCTAAATGCTTCTTGAACGTTGAGGGTTCCTGCCTCTTCCCCCCACCCTTTCAGGCAGTGAGTTCCAGATTCCAACCACCCTCTGGGTGAAAAAGTTTTTCCTCAAATCCCCTCCTGCCCCTTACCTTGAAACTATGCCCCCTGGTTATTGACCCCTCTACTAAGGGGAAAAGTTCCTTTCTATCTACCCTATCTATGCCCCTCAATTTTGTACACCTCAATCAGGTCCCCCCTCAGCCTTCTCTGGAAAACAACCCCAGCCTGTCCAGTCTCTCTTCATAGCTGAAGCACTCCAGCCCAGGTAACATCCTGGTGAATCTCCTCTGCACCCTCTCTAATGCAATCACATCCTTCCTATAGTGTGGCGACCAGAATTGCACACAGTATTCCAGCTGTGGCCTAACTAGCGTTTTGTACAGCTCCATCATAACCTCCCTGCTCTTATATTCTATGCCTCGGCTAATGAAGGCAAGTATCCCATATGCCTTTTTAACCACCTTATCTACCTGTCCTGCTGCCTTCAGGGATCTGTGTACATGCACACCAAGGTCCCTCTGATCCTCTGTCCTTCTGAGGGTCCTACCATTCATTGTGTATTCCCTTGCCTTCTTAGTCCTCCCAAAATGCATCGCCTCACACTTTTCAGGGTTAAATTCCATTTGCCACTGTTCTGCCCATCTGACCAACCCGTCTATATCATCCTGTAGCCTGAGGCTTCCCTCCTCGCTATTTACCACTCCACCAATTTTCGTGTCATCTGCGAACTTAGGTTGTGGGACTGAAGGAGATTACAGAGATAGGGAGGGGTGAGGCCATGGAGGGATTTGAAAATAAGGGTGAGAATTTTGAAGATGACAGCCATACAGTGGCATTGGCAGCAGCCTAGAAAAAAATCCATTTGGTAACAATTTGGAATTTCAGATATTTTCTATCATTTGGTGAATCTGATGTGACCTTATTTCAGCAGGAAGATGTCATTACAGTGTGATAAATTTACATGGGCAGTTTCCATTATAAATGTGGATGTAAGTTTTATATTTCAATCATAAAAGCGAAGGACAGAATGAATGACTTTACAATGGGGAGTGAATTAGGTTTGCATGCCCTGGTCTAATTATCAACCACCTGAATACCATACTGAAGTGACAGTCCTGGCTCAGTGGTAGTACTCTTGCCTCAGAGTCAGAAGGTTGTTGGTTCAAGCCCTACTCCAGGGACTTCAGTACATAATCTAGGCTGACACTTCAGTGCAGTACTGAGGGCGTGCTATACTGTCAGAGGTACTATTTTTCGGTTGAGACATTAGGGAAGCCAGGGCCTCAGTTTTTCAGATGGATGCAAAAGATTTAAAGAAGAGCTGGGGAGTTCTCCCAGTGTCCTGACCAACATTTATCCCTCAACCAACACCACCAGAAACAGATTATCTGGTCATTTATCTTATTGCCATTTGTGGGATATGGCTGAGCGCAAATTGGTCGCCACATTTCCCTACATTATAACAAGTGACTACACTTCAAAAATACTTCATTGGCTGTGAAGCGCTTTGGGACATCCTGAGGTCATGAAAGGCAGTATATAATTGCAAGTTTTTCTTTCTCCAAAGGAAATCGATATATAGAATTGGGTCTCAATATTCCAATGAAATTCGTTTAAAGGTGGCACTGCGAGATAATGTTGTTAGCTCTAAGGCTGTAACTTATGTGACAGCCTATATATTACTCTTGTAGGTGGGAGCTGTGAGGTAACATTATGTAACTTCACAACTACTATATGGCGTGGTCTTAAAAAAAAAATGGAGGTTCTTGGAACCTGGAGAAACCTGGTTTAATAAAATCAAAACCTGTTGATTTTTGAATAAAAATTGGGGACTTCTACCTTTTTTTAAAAACCTGTATAAGGGTTTGATTAAACTGGGGCCTACCTATAGTTTAAGCAATCACTATTTCCTTGGTACTTAACAGTGTATGGGAACTATTAAGTACTGCAGTCGTGACCTGTAACTTTCCTAAAGTAAACCTAAAGCTTAGTAATATTTCCAAAAAGTCGGCACTTGGTTCAAAATTGAACCGTACTCCATCAAGAATGAACCAGGCCTTATTTAGTTGTTGAAAAATTGACATTTAAACTCTTCCCCACTGAAGCACTTCCAGACCCACGTCCTCCAAATGAGGCACTTTGGATCCCACTCCTTCACTGAAACACTTTGAGATCTGCCCCAATCGGTGTTTATCCAAATCCCACCCCATCTCCTCTCCTGTTCCTTCACCCTCCCCCTCCTCCTGATCCAATTGCCCCCACCAACACTGCTTGACCTTTGTCGACTAGCTGTGTACAACACTACAGGAGATCAACTCGTGCGTACACGCAAGCACGAGTCAGTCAATCTTCCCTGATGTTGCACACAGGGCGTCAAGACAAAATCTGATCTTTAGCTAAGGGCAGGCGAATAATTGGTCTACAGCATGCAAAAATAATTTATCCTCATTTTCTGCCGTACATTGTCTCTTATTTTTGTTAGTTCTGGTCAAATGGTCATCAACCTGAAGCGTTAACTTTGTTTCTCTCTCTACAGATGCTGCCTGACTTGCTGAGTATTTCCAGCATTTTCTGTTTTTTCAGATTTCAACTTTTATTTAAAATTTATATTAACTAGTTAAAAATACATGAAGGAACAGTGATGGCACTGTTATGCAGAAACCAAGCAAATGGCAAGAAGAATCCAGATTTAGAGGGTGGGAGAAAATCGGAGGAGTGTTGCTTCGAGGCTAATCTTGTCAATCTCATGGTGGTCAGCATAGAACACCATGGAAGGAAACCCATCAGCTGGTTACCCAACCAACTTCTGATCTAGTGGTGGAGACTATCAGCGTATACACATGTTTATGTCCCCATCGTGACAGCACAAACCCTACAATATTTAGCATGATGTGTCAAATTTTCAGCCATTTATCAATAAAATTTTTGCCCAGAATATAAGTGGTAAAATATTTAGTCACCCACCGACCTGCATGCTAAACACCAAAAGTTGCAGGCTATAGATAGAGCTAAATGGTGCCACACGCAATGCATCAGAGCAAAACTCTGTAACCCTACCACATCCAGTCGAGAATGATGGACACCCAGACAACCAACAGGATTCTTGAACATCCCCATTCTCAACCATGGTAGAACTCTACACACGAGGAGAACGAACTACTCTGAAGTGCTTGCAAGTGTCTTCAGCCAAAAGTACCAAGTTGCGAATCCTACTCTGCCTCCGCCCGAGGTCCCCATCATCAAGGCCAGTGTACAACCAATTTGGTTCACTTTACATGACATTAAGAAGCAGCTGAGTGCACTGGTCATAACAAAACCTGTCGGTCCTGACAACATCCCAGTTGCAGTGCTAAAGACCTGTGCAGCAGAGCTAGCTGCTCCCCTAGCCAAGCAGTTTCAGTACAGCTGGCACTGGCATCTTTCCAACAATGTAGAAGATTTCCCAGGTATGTCTCATGGACAAAAAAAAAAATCAGGATATAGCTAACCCAGCCAATTACCACCTGCCAGCCTCCTCCCAACCATCAGTAAAATGGAGAAGCAGTCATCAACAGTACCAGCAAGCAACACCTGTGCTCAGTTTAGGTTCTGCAAGAACCACTCAGCCCTAGATCTCATCAGAGTCTCGATCCATACATGGATGCAAGAGCTAAATGTCAGAGGAGAGGTGAGTAGTTGTCCGAGATTGAGGCAGCATTCAAACACGTATGGCACCAAATAGCCCAAGTTAAACTAAGATCAATGGGAGTCAAAAGGAAAAATTAAACCATCCATCAGGAATGAACCTGGCCTCACGTGGCTAGACTCATAATTGACACAAAGGTCATGATAATTGAAAGCTGATCGCTGCTGCTGGAGTTCCTCAGGAAAAAGTCCATGGCTCAACCAGCTTCAGCTGCTTATCAATGCCTTTCCCTCAGTGTTCACTCATTTTACAACTCCTTTGATAATGAAGCAGCCTATGCCAGTCAGGGCTTAGCTGACAAATGGTACGTAACACCCGGGCCACATGAATGTCAGGTGATGAACATCTCAAACCACATCGTCCCTTGATCTTCAACGGTACCACCATCGCCGAGTCCCCAAACATCTACGTCAGTTGCGACATTAACCACCAGAAGATTAAGTGAAGCAACCATATCAACACCATAGCTCTAAGAGTGGGGCAGAGGCTGGGTATTCTGTGTTGAGTGGCTCACTTCTTGACCTCTCAAAGCTTCTCCACCATCTACAAGGCTCAACACGCAAGAAGTTTGACAGAATTCAGGACAAAACAGTTCTCTTGATTGTTGCCTCTACCATTGGACTCAATCTCCAACCCTTCCACCACCTGCGTACTATATCTGCAGGATGCATGATCTGCAGGATGCATTGCAGCAACTCACCAAGATTACCTCTCTCCTCTGCGACCTCTTCTACCAAGAACAAAGTTGTGAGAATACCATCGCCCCAACGCTTCTCTCCAAGTCACACATCATTCCGACTTAGACATATATTGCAATTCCTTCAGTGCCGCTGGCTTAATGTTCTGGAATTCCCCACCTAACAGTTTTGTAAGAGCACCATCAGCACAAGGACTGCAGCAGTTCAAGTTGGCAGCCCACTACCACCTTCTCAAGGCAATTAGGATTAGGCAATACATGCAGTTTTGACAGGATCACCCACATCCCAAGAACAAACAAAAGTCACCAATTCTTTCTCCAAACTTCAGAAAAGTCATCAGCAGCTGGACAGCCATTTGTTCATTGATGATTAATTATTGGGTAAAGTTGAAGTTTATTAAACACATCCGGATTAGAATTGTACTGCTCTACTACTACACATAAAACAAAATCCATTGTACAAGTACTGTTTCTATTGGTACCCCCCACAATATAATGGAAACCTTTACGAGTGCACACATTATGACAGTAGAAATAGCAAAAGTTTGAGACAGAATATCAAATTTCAGTATTTATCATAGGTATCAGATGAGCTAGTGGGATTCAGCCATAAAGGTGCCTCCAAGTTTATACTTGGGGGGGGGGGGAGGGGGGGAGAAAAAAAATCAAATTTCAACCAGCATGAAATTTACATCTGACAGGATCAATACAGACTCCATAATAGTGGTCACTGTCAAACAGGTAATTTCGCTGCCCATTCTTGGCTCAATTTAATTCCTGTTTGACAAATCATGGCAAGATGAATCAGTCTTATAAGATGTAAAATGTTGATGACTTAACCCACAACTGTTTGACTAATGCAATTTATATTAAACAAAAAACATTAATAGCCAACTAGCTAAAGCCTATTTCAGAAAGATGCAGTTAATAAGTGTGAAAAAAAATCAGAGCCTTTACAAGTCTGTTGTGATGAACCACAAAACAAGTATTTATACAGCACCTTCAATGTAGTAAATATCCAAGGCTCTTTACAGAATAGAAATCAATGCTGAACAACAGAAGAATCATGCGAGATGACCAAAGGCATGGTAGAAGAAATAGATCTTTAGTAGGTGTTTGAAGGTGGGTAGAAAAATAAAACAGTTGAGGAATTCAGGTAGATAAATCCATGTAGAACTAACATAGTTGAAGGCTTGTGACCAATGATGGAGGGTGTGAACTGGGCATCGAGCTGGGGTCAGGGATTTGTAAAGGTGAATCAAGATTTTGAATACAATGCACTGGGGAATGGGAAGCCAGTGCAACTCATTGAGGACTGGGATAATAGGCAACTGTGCAACAGGATACAGACAGCAGAATTTTGGATGTCAGATGGCTGGCAAGCAGAGTGTTGGAGAAGTCGAGCTTGAAGGTGACAAAGCCATGAGGGAAGGATTTCAGCAGCATGGGGAAGAGTAAGGCGCAGGTAGGTAATATTGCAGAAGTGGAAACAGGTGCTGTTGGTGAGTGATAGAATATGAGGTTTGAACTCAGTTCAAGATCAGAGTTTCCACATCACTGGGTTCAGTCTGCATGATCAGACAGGCAGGGGGATGGCTTCTGGTCGCTTGCCATTTTACTTCTCCACTCCACTCCGACCTCGAGCACTGTTTCAATGAAGTTCAATGGAAGCTCGAGGAACAGAACCTCATCTTTCGATTAAGCACTTTACAACCTTCCGGACTCAACACCGAGTTCAACAATTTCAAGTCATAACCAATGCTCCCATTTTTTCGGACAGCAGGTGCTGGTAATGATTCTGCTGTTGCCATTTACAGCTCCTCCCGACCCATCTTTTACTTCTTTACTTGTCCCATTACCACCCACTTTTGCCTTGCACCATCATCCCTTTTGTCATTCCACCCTAACACACACCTTCCCTTTTGTTCTTTCCTCTGTACTGGCTTAAAACCCGTTAACTGTAACATTTTACAATTCTGACGAAATGTCACAGACCTGAAACGTCAACTATTTCTCTCTCCACAGATGCTGCCTGACCTGCTGAGTATTTCCAGCATTTTCTGTTTATATTTCAGATTTCCAGCAGTATTTTGCCTTTTGTTCTTTTTAAGCCTTGATGTGTTCACCAAATTTTGGATTTGATTATTTGTCACTCAGAATTTTTATTAAGATTTAAGAAATCAGTTATAGTATACAATGCTGTTCTATAGCATACAACCTTAATTTAATGTAGCAGTCCAATTTACCAATATAACTAATAGCTAGCAATTCAGCTTTGTCTCCTGCCACGACAGATCCCTGTATGATAAAAGGCATGACACATGCATAACTCATTCTCTGTGCAAGAAGCCACGATGTGGGTGTTGCTTGCTGAATTTCTAATACAGTGTACTATAAAATTTCCATTAACTGAAATGACAACAAAAGCATATTTCAACATGGTATGATTCACACGTGACATTGCATCAGTATCAGGCAGTTGCTGTTCCTCATTTCCTTTTGGGCCTGTCCAGAAAATAGTACATTCTGCATTCAGATTTTACGGCCCTGTTTATAAAGATCCTAGTCTGAAGGCGACAATTCTTTAGCAGCGGCCACTTGATCAATTGGCAGGGTCGACACAATTACATTTAGACAAAATTAAATTATTCAGTTCACATTATCTAATAGAAATTGATATCAAAGCTTTTCTCTCAATTTCATTGAATTATTAAAGGCTGACTTTAAAAAGCAAGAATTGCAAACTACTTTTATTTCAAAAATGATCAGTGAATGCTGCATTCACTGATCATTTGTTGGGTTTCTCTTGCAATGCTGTTTTTGAGAATGCAAATAAATAACATAAGGTAGCACAGAATTGAAAAATACCATGCGGTCCAATGAAGCTCATTTATTTCATCATGGACTCCAGCACACTCATTTTAACTCCTGAGGCACAGTTGTGCAAAACTTCACCTTGACCCACAAATATACTTGTGAAACTCTAATATATCCTTACACCACAATTATTCACTTGTGCCCAGTTCATTCTTAATGGCATTTCCCTATCTCCAGTAGAAAAAGAACCACCATGTTCCATGGAGCATTTACACAAACCTCCAAAATCTTAAATCCCAACTATCAATCCTGCTCCAGTTAGTCAACACAGCAACAATGTTTTTGCTGTGAGTGTAATTTCACATATCTATTAGTGTGTTGAAAAACAAATTCTTCCTATTTCTGCTTTCTTGAAACTTTTTGATGTTGTACTTGTGCCTTCTAGTTCTATACTTGAATTTAATTACATTGTGATATTCTAAATCAGCCCGATTCCCACTTCTGACTGCTAACCAGTAATCCCCATTTGAAAATGCACACCTTTATGGGGAGGGCAGGATCGAGCTCAGCCCTTAACATTTGAATACAGCACCAACACATTATATGCAGGTTCACGTGTATAGAAAGGCCACTTGTTGAGTTATCATTGGGTTACTGGCTGCTGCGCAACCGTACCCCAACATGTGCCACCACTTTCAGGACGTGGGTGGGCTGGGGACGAAATCAGAAGATGAAAAAATCCAGTTGCATACCCGACAAAAATCTGGCCCAAGCAAAGACAATGGTTCATAACTTTAATTATTTGTCTGGTTGGCCCCAGAGATCAAAAAATATTGGCCCGTAATTTGCGGCCCCTACATGCCCCTAAGGATTGCGCAATTTCCGGGTTTCCACACGCAAAGCGCATGTGCAAAAACCTGGAACTGGCGAGATCCTCCGCATCCCCGGGAAAAGGGCATCCGCAGGCGGAGAGTTGGGCTATTTGCTCAACTTGTGCCCAGCGAATGCCCGTGAAATTCTTACGCCAGGCGTAAGATAAGGTACAATAAGGTAAGGTTATTTTTACACCCTTTAAAACATTTAAATATATTTTTCAAAAAATTTAATTTGTTTTAAATACTTAATTAAATGACATTAATTAATTTTAAATATGTAATTTTTGAAATTTATTTGATGTGTACATGTATTTTTGGGGGTATTCCCATTCATGCTTATGAGGATTCCGTACATAAGCATGAATGGGGATTCCCCTCCTTTCATTCGTTGGGCCGGTCCACGTGATTCCAGGGGCGCTTGTGAACCACCTGCGCCCTTGGGATTCATGGACCTCTACCCGGGTACCCGGAGAGGCCCAGGACCACGAGTCTCCGTACCTCCCAGACCGCCAGGTACGCGGGCATTTTATTTGCGAATCGGAGGCTTCCGACTGCAAATTCAGGGCCATTATCTACGTCTCTCATCTCCCTTATAGCTCAATTGCTTTCTCTGCCAACCATGTATGCAATTCCCTCCCGAACTTGCCAACATTGTCTATCTCCAGGGACATGTGCTCCAGATGTTCACCACTCTCCATGTATATTATTTGAATCTGAACTGTCTGTTCACCTTTCCCCTCTTCTGAGCTAATGCCTTCAGTTGCAGAGTTTATGATTAGGCCAAAAATAGTTAAATTTATCCGTGTGCCTGAGAATCTTGATCACCTAAAGAACATCTCCCTTAGCCTTCTTTTTCTCTTAGATAAACACATTCAGCTTCTACTGCCTCTCCTGGTGACTCAGGCATCTAATCCAAGTTGTCAGTTTAGTTGTCCTTTGCCAGTGCCAGGACTGTACACAGTATTCTAGGTAGAACTTTGTATAAGTTTGTTACCATTTTCTGGGACTTATGCTCGATCCTTCTAGCTAAACAAGATCTTGTTTGCTTCCTTGCTGTGATACTAAGTTGATTTTTTTTCTGTGAGCTATCCACAACGAATGATTGGATTATATCCCCACTGCTTGGTCCACTCCTTCAGTCAAATCACTTCACATTTACATAAAGTGAACAACATCTGCCACTTGTGAAATCTGCCAATTTTACAATTTATCCAAATCTTTCTCCATTTAGTCCATTTGTTCCATATTAGAAGTCTACAGCACAAACAGAGATTATTAAAACCATTGTGTCTCTGCCAGTTCTTTGTTAGAGGAATCTAAAAGATAATTCCACTTTCTTGCGCTTTCCCTTTATCTTCCTCTGCTTCAAATGGCAATATATTCTCTCCTTAAAAGCTGCAATGGTCTTTGGCTGAACTACTACCAACTAACTGCAGAAAGAAACTCGGCTAGCCTCTCTGCTAATTCTTAGTGACAATTTTAAATTTCATGAACCCTCGTCACTGACTTATTAACCAGGATAAATATTTGTTCCCTATTCCCTTTACCAAAATTCTTCATAATGTTAAAACCCTCCAGTGAATCTCCTCTTAGCCTTTCTCAACTCCCTCCACACCAAAGTATGATATCAAAGTTGAACATCTTTGTTTTCGTCCTTACTTCCAAATCATTTCTGTACACTGGAAACAGTAATAGCTCAAACACCAATTGTCGAGGTACTCTGCTAGATATCACTTTCTATGCTTTTGCACCTCCAAGTACAACTACCTTTGTTTCCTCTGATTAAGCCAGTTTCTGATCCATTAAATAAGCTCTTCCTCCATTCTGTGCTTTCCAATAATAGACCGACCTCCAGTATAGCAATGTTTCCCCATGTCCATCAGGTCTATTACTTCATTGAAAAATTCCAATAGATTTGTCAGGCACCACCTCTCACCCACAGAGCCACGTCAACTCCCTCATTATCTCATTATTCTATATTTCTCTAGATGCTTCATTCTTTCCTCCTTCAGCATGACTAATGTTTTTCCTACCATAGATATTGGCCTTACTGGCCCACAGTAATCTTTACACCCCTCATTACAAATTGCCATTATGCTAGTCCTTTTCCAATCCTTAGTTACCATTGTGTTTCCAATGATTCCTAAGCAAAATGAAATCATATGGGGAAATTTTTCAGACAAGAATCCAGAATATTTCATATTAACGTCTTAATATAGCTACTAATAATTGTAAACCAGTGACCCTCAAGTGTTCAAACTGCTTTTTCATTTGGTTTGTTACCAGAGATCTCTAATTTTATGGTAAAGCCTGTGCAGATGGCAGTACATCTTTGTTTGCCCTGTTGCTACTGGTTGCAGATGAGTGAAATTGTTGTTGGTTTGATCATTAACCTACCCCAAGTTGCCATTACCCTTTCATAGCAGCAAAATACTTACCAAGTCTCGAGTTTATTAGACTGGATCTTCATATCATCTCTTTAATCCTGTAAGTAATTAAATTCCAACAGCATCTGGAAAATGTTTTCTTCCAGAAACACCTTACAACTATTCAACATATAAAGTATGAATTTATGGAGAATATCCCTTCATTCACAGCAGCGCTGTCTAATAGAAACTGTGGACTAGCCACAGGTGTGGCTACGGCGATACTGTTTTAACCACATGCATTAATTTTAGCAGAAAACGCCTTACATCCACTCATGGAATACAGGTAAATGTACTTCCCTTGTAAATATTTACTCACATCTACCACCATTCAGTAACGAAGGAAATGAAGCACTTAATAATCAAAAAACACATTTTTTGTTCTCATTTTACCAACAAACGCACAAAATGGTTAAAGTACACATACATACACCATGCGGATATAAGTATTGAGATCAGATGCCCAATGACTTGTGTACGTTACTCATTTTTAATTTACTAATCAGAAATGCAATTGGTCACACCTGGATTCCCAATTAGCCACATGTGGCTTGCATATTATGTAACACTGATTTACAGTATTCTCTGCACGAAGTTTAATAATTGAACATATTTATTACTTTTCACAGTACTCACCTAAGCTGCTTTGCATAGCTGATCTCAATATCTGTTCGATCCTTAACAAACTTGTTGTATTTCTCTACAAATTCAATTCCCCATTGTGTGTGTTTTTCCAAGTTGTCAAACTGATCCTGTAGGGAAGAGAAAGATTATCATTTTTTCCCTTTTGTCAAGTTTCAAGTCTATTTTAATTGACATATATTTTCATTCATCCACTATCACATTTCTTAGACAAGATGCACTTATCCTTGGCATTACATTGTTTTACCCAGTTTTCATGTGGAAAATAAATATTAATGTATTTCAGAATTACTAAGTCTTCTTTCTCATAGATGTTTATAAATAGTTTACAGAAGGTGAAAAAAATCATATTTCCACATTTGCTTGGGAATGTAAATGTTCTCATAATAACATACTGCATTCCTATACAGTACTGGAATATGGAATGCTGCACATTGCACTGGAGAACTATGCACACATTTCTAGATGAAGTGCTTTGGGCTTCAACTCAAAATCTTGGCTTCCACTTGGTAACAGATTTCCTTCTTTATTTTCAACCACATTGCAGTCGAGCCAAGTGGTCAACAATGAGCCAAGTAAATGAGTGAGAGAGCTGGAGAAATTGTATCATCAGTATTTTTGATTTAAAATAAAAAGGGTACAAGTTTTTCCCTTTTAAAAAGCCACAATTTCTGTGCACCCTTATTCATCTTGAAGATCAGAAAACAAACTCTGTATTATGTTTATGGAAATCTCAGTTTGTAATCAGGGCTCAATAGGGAAACACAAGTGAAGATTGACGTAATTTATTTCAGTGCAATGCATACATCAAGCTTTGCATCAAGCACAGTGCAAATTACTTTCCCCACAAACATTGGAAGAATGGGCAGCTTGAGTTATCAAGCAGATGCGGAGACAAAAAAAGAGATGCAGTGGTCAGATGCAATGACGACTTGACAGCAAAATTAATCTTGGTATGAAACCTGTTGGAAGAGGTAAATGCGCTTGGGAATTTG